>CM055868.1:23838890-25038890 GCA_029582165.1 Portulaca oleracea
GAGTTATTTTGGGTGTTGTTTTAGTGTTGGCTATGATAAGCTGATTGATAAGTCATTTTTATATAAAGTTTTTAGGGCTCAAAACATATCAGTTCCATGCTTTTTATATCAGAAATCCTATATTTTTATGTCAATTTCTATGATTTATATACTGGTTCGCGGGATTGCCGTGTTTTGCAGGAATTAATGAAATTATGTCAAAAAGCATGGAAAGTTGAAGGAAAAATGGGAAAAATCAAAGAAAATAAAAAAGAAATTGAAGAAGAAGAAAAGAGAGAAAAGAAAACGGCCCAGATAGGCTACGGCCCAGCCCAACCTGGACAGAGCAACAAGGCGCGACCAGTGTTCTAAAAACGCGGCCAGTGCCTTGTTCAGAGACTTCAACAACCTAGTTTTCACAAAATGCTACCGGTGCTTTTTGGGCGCTGCCAGCGCCCAGACACGGAGATTTCCCATTTTTGAACTAAACGCGACCAGCGTTTTTGGAAACACTACCAGCGTTTTGTGCCCTAATCCGGTACTACATAAAGGGCCGAAGTCTGCCGTTTTAGGAGAGTTGAATTTTGTTCAGTTTTTAGCATAACTTTAGACTAGTTTTTAGAGAGCTTTTTAGGGTATATTTCATATACTTCCTTCCAATTAATTCACAAACATTGTTATTATTTTAGATTGTTGCTTGTGATCGAAGAACACGAAAGAGATCGATTTGGGTGACACGAAGAGATCGATTCCGCCAATTCGAACACGGTTATTTCTATTTTACTTTCATGTTTTCGTGTTATTGTTTAGTTTTTGCGATGATTGCTTTCATCAATATGAGTAGTTAATTTCATTTGTTTGGGGGATAGACTCGATGTCTTTCGGTTGAATTTGAATACAGTCTCGGTGTTAGGTTATCTTTTAATTCGTTTAATCTGCGTGATTGTATGTCATGGTAATTTTGGCAACATAACGACAGTTTGAGTCTTTTAATTGGTATTAGATTCTTGACAACACAACGACAGTTTGAGTCTTGAATTGGAAAGACATAGATTGAATAAGTTTAGAAAATAGTTAGGCATAATGATTCTTGCTTAGGGTCAATTTATAATCAGTTCTTATCTTTGATTTGGGTAAATAGTTAGAAATAATGTTTAGCCTAATCACTGTAACTCACTTCGGATCGAAAGATCAATGTGATAAGGCCTAGAAAGATTATATACCCCAAATTATCTTGTTACCTGCACCGGGATTGTTGATAATTTGATTGATTAACTAGAGTGGACTCCCCTGAACGCTTTTAATTAATTGGTTAAACCCTAAAAATTCCTGCTTTCTTAGTTTAGTTTAGAAAACCTTACCACAACCCTTGGATCGACCTAGTATTCTTTGTAGCGAACTAGTTCAGTGCGTGGTTGAACGCAAATCCCTGAGAGAGAACGATATTTTATTACTACACAGACCCGTACACTTGCGGTACACAGACACCTATTAGTTTTAGGTCTGTCAAGTTTTAGACGCCGTTGCCGGGGATTTGTTTCCCCAACCGCCATTGGACGAACGCGCTCTGGATGACTAGGTTTTTAATGTTTTTCTTTAAACCCTAAAAATAAAATAATAAAAAAAATAAAATTTTTAAAATAAAAAAAAAATGGCAATGCTTTGTTTTCCTCAAGATGAACGTGAATTATTTTGGCGATTTTATGAGCGACTAATTGTTGCCTATGTTCCAGATCATATCATGTTAGGAGAACCTGAAATTCTTGATATTGTGTTTGAAGAAGTGAATGTGAAAACACGTAATCTTCTCAATTGTTTGGGTTTTCGTGATAAACCTTTTAATGAAGCTTTGAAATTACTTGTATTGCTTTCAGATGAAACCTATAAATTTAAAATTTCTAATTGTCTATCCGAGTACCATGATCCTTGTGCCTTTCATGCTAATTCCTATATGCAATCTCGTAGTTCAATTGCTTGCACTTTATGCAATTCTCCTGGACATGATGATTCTGCTTGCCCTAGGGCTGCTCAATTTGCTGACTTGACGGACTTGTTGTAGGCCAATTAACCCTAGTTCTAATTCTTCCAATTTTAATGATGGAATATGTGATGATTGTAAGTCTGTTGTCCCTTTAGAAGTCAGTTTAGATGATTCTTCTTATCCTAGTTTACCTGAAAACGCTACTAATGGTGTTTCTGATTTGCATGATACTCCCTAACCTTTTCTTCAGTCGACGGGGCCTGAGGTGAGTGAGACTTATGGGTTAGATACTAGGAATAAAGATAATTTTCATCATGAGTCAGTTGAAATTATTAATGAGGAACCTAGTGAGAAGGTTAATAGTGAATTAAATTTTTTGAACTAGGACCCTGGTAATATTGTAATCTTTGATTCCAGATATTTATTTCATGTTTCAATTCCTTTTTCACCACCTTCAGTTTCAAAGGAAACCCCTGAGGAATCCATACCTGAACAAAAGACCTTTGACGTTTAAATTAATTTAGGGTATGAGGTTAATTCATGTGATGAAAATAATAATATCAGTTATGAGTCGTCCTTTGGTAAATTTAGAGGTTATGAGCCCTCTCTTGATCCTTATTGGATACACCTAGAGGACACTCCTAGAAAATTCTTGTGGACCACATATTTTGATTCTTTTGATTTTTCTAGTGGATTTGATTTGTTACTGAGAGCATTACTAACGTTTTATCTTATAAGATTCCAGTGGCTCTCTTATTTACTAGCTTGCAGACCGCATGAAGGAGAGTTTGACAAGCTACGAAGGGCATTGACGGCATCTGGAACGAAGACCCGGAACCTATCTTTGTAGGGGTCCATAACGTCAAGCTAACGGCGTTAAACAAAGCACCCCGGGGAGGTACATCAATATCAAATATCTATTCCTCCCCACTTTCTTTTATTTTCTTTCAGTTTTTATTCCTTAGTAATTTCTTTTTTAATATTTACTAATATTTTTCTTTTAGTGTATAGAGAAAAAGAAGATATTCAAGAAAATCTTGGCTAATTTTGAAATTATTATTTCTAACCTAATAAATTTTAAGTTGGTAATTGTTTGTAGGGAATTTTTGGTATGTCAAATTGTAGGGAAATTAAGAAGGAGAAAAAGAAAAGGGAGAAAACGAGCAAAAATTGGCCAAGGAAATCGGATTTCCACCATTAGGTAGCAAACCGCTGGCAGCGCCTCGTCCTGAAGGTCCAGGTTAGGGATTTTTGCAAAACGCTGGCAGCGCTTTGTTTGTTTGCACACAAAATTTGCCCGCCTTTTGGTTTTTAATCGGGGCCTGTAGACACCGGATTTTGTACCGGGACAAGTGTACAAATCAAGAGTAACAAGAAAAGAGGCTAGAAGGAAAGCCAAGCCACTGGGCCTCTATCAATCAAGAGTTACTGGGCCAACCCACCACAAAAAGCCTTCTTTTTCAACCCTTTCTACATACATATGCCCTCCATTTCCCTCCTAAACACAACCCTCACCACCTATAAATACCCCCTCCATTCCATTCATTTTTACCAACTATCATCATAATCCTAACTACACTCTCCTAAACTCTCTCTATTATAAGCATTCTCATCATCCACTACCATTACTCTTCCCTCATTTCATCGACAATTACCCCCTCTATCACCATTACTCTACCAAAATTCCATCAACTAATATCATCATTACCACCCAAACTCTCTTAAAATTCCATCATCCATATTCACTCTCTAAACCTCTTCTAATCACTTTTGTCATATCCATATCGTCACCCCCATACCATTTTTCTAAACCACTTACATCCTTCCATCAAAGTTCAAAGGCAAAGCAAAGTCAAGAATCTCAATTGGTGCATTCGGGCTCCTAAATCCAAAGAGGTTCGCTTTCGTTATTATCGTTGTTATTTAATCATGAAATTTGTATATTAATTCTGTTTCTTATCAACATTTTGTAAATCAAAAATCCCTTTTTATATTGCATGATGAGAATATAATTTCGTGAAATTAATTAAACTTCTCCTCGCTCTTTTTCATTTTAATATCGATTTTAGTAGAGTCTGTTTACTAACACACAAATTCGAGAGTTCTTATAATTCTCGAATTCGTAACCTTACCCCCGAACTTAGAATCGGGTTTTGTAGACCGGAGTCACTTTTCATTCATTTATGGTTTGTCGATTTCCTTAAATCAGCTAGCGACTCTTTATCACTCTTTTTACAAATCCTTTTGGTTATTTAAAATAAACGACAATTGCACAAGAATAATTATAAATAATTTAGTATCACCTTTTTTTATTAATCTAAGGCCACCTAAGAGAAAACGGGCCAGAAGATTGATAAAACCCTCACGGGTTTTATTAATTTTCACCCCTTTTCAATAGGTCGAAGATGCATAGGGCCTGGCCCATGGCGCCATGAAACCTGCATGGGTTTTAAGGTCCCATGGAGGTCCCTTTGCTACTTCTTGGGCCCGGACGAAATAATGGGTCGATACTAAAATTATTAGTAAATTATTTTAGTGTAATTTCGGGTATTTTAATAATATAAAAGAGTTTTTAAAATAAATAAAGTTTCATCACCTCGAAAATGAATTTCGAAAATAAAAATATCCTTATTTAAGGATTAAGCAACCTTAGTCGGCTCCAATTCATTAAGTAGAGCATCCGAGAACAATTTCCCCGAACGGGAATTTTCCGGGTCCTACAGATTGGCGACTCCACTAGGGATTTAAACTTAAAAAGAGGGTAAGACTTGAAAAAAATCGAATTAATTTGAAATTGCAAAAGGGAGAAGTTGATTTATTTCGCAATTTTATAATTCTATTTAGGCATCCTTTGCATACCGGGCCACTAATCGCGTCTTTTGACACGTTAGCACAAAGATGACGGTTAAGTTATACCTATGTTATTCCCTCGAGAGCGGGTAGGCCACTACTTGTGTGATGCACTCTACATCGCCAAACATTTGGGCTCTCCTCTCCCCGCGTTACACTCAAAGAGCTTCCTTGAAGTTCTTTGAGCAATACCTCACACTTCTTACCTAACGGTATGGAGTACGGAGATGAAAACGTGCGGTAGGCCATGTAATCCAACCATAGAAAAATCCGTGAACATAGAATCTTGGTTTAGGGTATCCTCTCATGTTGTATGCTATATGCTATATGCCTCCCTTTCCTGAATTTGATCCCGAGCCTGAGCCTGAAATCCACCCTGACCCCAACTCGAGCAACCTGAATTAGACTATGAGGCGCGCTTTCGCGACCTCCAAACCTCCATTGACCGGACCGAGCACCGTGTCAACGAGTTACGAGAGAGCTATGTTTAGTATAGGGGTCAGTCTGGCTTGCGTTTCGACCGCCTTGACGAATCCATCGCTAACCTTGCCGGCCTTATACAGGCCATGTTTGATCGAGCCTCACCAACACCAGGACCGAGCCATAGCAACCCTTCCCCACCGGCCGAGGATCCTTGATCCTTTGCCAACCCTTACCCTTCATCGTTGTCTTCTACATTGAGGACAATGTACGTTTAGCATGGTGGGGGGGGGGGGGGTTGAATATTTCACTTTTGTGAATATTTCTTCTTCTTTCTCTATTTTTCGTTTATTTTTCTTTTATTTTCGCCTTTCTTTTTCTTATTTCATGCTTATTTCTCAGTTTTTTAGTGTGATTTTCTTATTTTTATGTGTTTCTTTTATTTGCTTGTTCATAGTTTAGTATGCTTTCCAGTTTTTAGCTTGTTTGTTTTATTTTATTAGAGTTTCTAGTGTGTTTTTCTTTTGTTTTCTAGTTTTCTTAAAGATTTTCTTTTAAATTGCATCCACCTAAATTACATTAGTTAGAAGCATATAGATTTTTCTTTTATTTCTCTTCTTAGTTTGTTTCTTTTTCTTTCTTTTGCACCCACTTATTCAAAAATCCAAAAAAAATCAGAAAAAACAGAAAAAGACCAAAAAATTAGAAAAGACAAAAAGACTAAAAAATATATAGGGTAGGACTAGGATTAAAACCGGAAACACCTTCGGTGATGATTTGTAAACCTTTCTTACCTTCAGTTTAACTTGCTTCTCTTAGAAAAATCTTGATGATGGAGACCATCATGAAGAACAACTGGAGCGTGGCGCGATGGGAGAGATTGTAGACTTAGCTTGAGTTGTTGTTGTAGAAGAGATGAGAGAAATCCATAATCAATAGAATAAGGGGAGAAAGATGAACATCTCAATCACCCATGCTTGAACTTCTCAACAATAGCCTTGAACTTGAATAATAACAAGAATAATAACCAAAATCAACCAATATCAATAACCTTGAACACCAAAGGGATTGGATATGACCTTGGATAAAGGAGATTCCACCACCAAAGCCTAACACCCCACCATGACCATCATAAAGGAAGAATCCACCAAATGATCAATAAAGGAATGACTAGAAACACCACCATTAATCAATGGATAAAGTAATCTAGATTTTGAGAGAAAACTTAGGGAAACCCTAACCAATGCATAAGCATATTCATAATCATCAAAAGTCACTGGAAAATGAGATAACAAGCTATTTATAATAAACTAGGAATTAGGCTAAAACAAGGCAAAATGACGAAAATACGATCCGACTGTAAGAGCGACTCGCGAGCGGATGGGTGGCTCGGGCGGCCTCGATCGCCTTGGCCTGTCGCTGGCCTGGATGGGTCGCGGCCGTGACAGAATGTCGGCTCGGGCGAGCCAACATTTTGCTCGGGCGAGCTAGGCTTCTGGGCAGTTTTCCCTGCCAACTTCAAATGCGCATAACTTCTTCATCCGAACTCCGTTTTAGACCTATCGGAGTTATATTGAAAGAGTTATGGCCCGAAGTGTGAAGGCGCGCGCATTTCCAACCTCTAATCGCCTTCCCCCTTGCAAGTTATTAACTTGGTTACTTCCGAGACTTGATACCAACACGCCCTTCATTTCCGGGATGACCCAATCCAATCCCTAGGGATATCGTTGGAAAGTCCCGAGCCTCTCCTTACTCCAATAAGGATGGCTCGCCGAGGCCACGATAGTCTGATGCTCACCACCCCGCCTTTTGTAAAGGTGTAACGATTCCTGAAAACGAGTGGGTGAGCGGTTTTAGTCCGGTGATGATGGGTCGGGATTTCATCGATCTTATCTTTAACCGCAATCCTGGCTATGAAAGCTTGGCACCGAACCCGACACTGAACCCGATACGGTTCAACAACCAACAGCAGTAGCTTCATCAGCAAAGGAGGCATCTATAGGAGCTTCACCAGCAGCCACCAATCCACCAACAGCATCCATCCAGGCTTGCTACACACTTGTAAAGCAAGTCCTGACACCTACAGCCACTCAGCCCATCAGCATTGGTCATTCAGACCAACTCCAGTTCCCAGCAACAACAGTCCAAGCAGCAGTCTTTCTCAATGTCCTATCTGTTGATTGAGGAAGATTCAGCCAAGGTTCTCTAGGAGTTTTTTGTTCATTGTGATGCCATTTTCAAGTCCAAGCCAAGTCCTAACATGTTCGAGCATGGCATCAGCAAGTTTCACAAGCCAGAACAAGCAATCCCAGCAAGATTGTTTGTTATCAGTTTTTCCAGAATCCCAGTTCTGTGGCTAAGTCCTGTGCCTTTTGTCCATAGGGGTTGTTTTGGGTCTTTCTAGCATAATATTAACCTGTTGAGATTACTTCCAGGTTAGCATTGGCGCGGGAATCACCTCAGTAAATCAATATTTACCCCCTAGAGAGGAAAGCCTCTTATTGGTCCATTTTGCCACCCTTTTGGCATTTGGTCCGATCACAGCTTAGCTAAGTATTTTGCTTTTATTTTTATCAAATGTACTCAAGATAGTTAGTATGTAACTAGTTGTATTAGTTTAAAGCTTTGTAGCTTAGATTAGATCAGGGAGATTAGACAGAAGCTTATGCTTAAGCAACTGCTAATCAAACAGTTAGTTTTCTTTATATTTTGAAGTTTCCCATCAATGAAAGGCATCTCAGTGTTCATTCAATAGTATTCTCGAGTGTCTTAGTACCTTTGAAAGTTTGTGAGTGTCCTATAACTCTCAGTCTTGGTTAAAACAGCTCCTGTCACTGGATTTTGGCAATCATCCAGCAAGTGTCAGCTGTGCTTGATCATCCATGCTTTGGTGTGTCTATAGAGGCATGAATGTGAGAGTCCTTTGCCCATAATTGGAACTGAAGGCGTGTCTGTAATAGTTTTAAGCAAGCTTATCTTTTATATTATATCCTGGGTTGTCTTCTATTCCAGCTAATTGCTTTCAAACAATTATTGTGTTTCAAGCATTCAGCTATGTATGTGTGATTGTATCGTGCATTCTAGTTCAATACTCTGATCATTGTGAGCTAGCATACATCACTGGATGCGATCTCAAAATTTTTTGAAACCTTTTCCTTCAAATCTTCTGATTTTGAGCCAAGTTATGAAAGTTGTATCTTACTGCTTTGACTATCTTAGAAAGTATAAATGTGCGTGCCGCAAATCTTTGGGCTAAGTTTAGTTGATTGAGCCCTATCCCGTGAGTCCACATTGCTTACATTTTGAATTGATCTCTTTTATCAATCCCATCATTCCCTGAGTGACTCACCCATTAGTCGCATCTCTTGAACTTGTTTTGCATCTTACTTGAGACTACATATTTGCATTGCACGCTGTGACAAAGCGATTAAGGCATTCGTTTTATTTTGTTAAACTACATAGCCAAATAGCCACCCTTGCATTATATTTACCGTTTTTTTTTTTGCCTCGCCTAGCCTTTGTTTATCCTTCTTTTATGATTGAACGTTCATAATACAAGCCTTAGCCTTTAATATTCAGTATCCCTTTTCCTTGCTTGGTTGAGTGAGAGTTTGTTGTTTTTTTTGGAAGGAACAGTTGGTTCGGTGTGTTTTTGAACAAAAAAAAATGAAGTTTGGGAGAGATTGTGCTTATTGGTTCAAGTTGGGAGAAACTGAAAGTCCAACCTTTGAATAATTAGTGTTTGGTTATGTTGTTCTTATATTATTCGAGGTCGAAGTTATAATTCCATAGTTTTCTTCTCCCAAATCACCCACCAAAAAGAAAAAAAAGAATTAAAATAAAAAATGGAGGAAAAAAAAGAGTTCCAAAAGAAAAGGGTGATTATGGAGATTCAATTTAAGGTTCTGAAAGCTTTGACCTGTTTGTATTCAGTTGAGTTTTTGATATTGTTGAGGGTGAAAGGTGAAATTCCTTTCATACACTAAGCAAGAAGGTGAGTTTAGAGTGTTATACTCGTTGAAAATCAATCCAAGCATGGCTCTTAACTCCTCATTCCAAAATTTTACCGCTCTTTTCCCCTAACCTAAGCCCCGTTACAACCCGGAAAAGTCCTTTTGATAGTCACTTGTGCATTGTATACCAGTAGTAGAGAGCAAGGTTCTTACCAAGCTTATGACATGATGTATGCTAACTCACTAAGATCAGAGTTTTGAGCTAATATACACCATACTGTCACATAAACACACAACGGGATGCTTGAACTTACAACAACTGATAGAAAGCAACAAGCTGGAATAGAAGACAACCCAACAATAGATTAAAAGGATAGGCTTGCTTACACTTGATACAGACACACCACAACTGCAATCAAGGGCAATGGACTCTCACATACATGCCTCTACAGATACACTAAAGCATGGATGATCAAGCTCAGCTTACACTCGCTGGAATTTACCAATTTCTAGTGACAGGAACTGATTGAACCAAGGTTGAGAGTTATAGGATACTCACAAACTTTCAGAGGTACTAAGACACTCGAGAATGCTATTGAATGAACACTAAGATGTCTTCATTAATAGGAAACTTTAGAATATAAAGAAAACTATCAGTTTGATTAGCAGCTACTTAAGCATAAGCATTCTGTCTAATCTCCCTGGATTTATCCTAAGCTACAAAGCTTGTAACAAATACAGCTGATTACATCCTAATGATCTTGAATACATAATGTAAGAAAATAAAAGGGAAATACTAGACTAAGCTCTTATTGGACCAAATGCCAAAGGAGTGGCAATTTGAACCAATGAGAGGCTTTCCTCTTCTAAGGGGTAAAAATAAGCTTTAGTGTGGTAATTCTCGCGCCAACACTAACCTCGAAATGATCTCAATAGGTTAATATTATGGTGGAAAGACCAAAATAACCCCTGTGAACAGAAATCAGAACATATAGCCCCAGAGCTGGGGTTTTGGAAAAACTGATAAAGCAATCCTGCTGGGATTGCCTGTTCTGCCTTCTAAATCTTACTGTGCCATGCTTAATCAAGCTCGAACTTGGCTTGGACTTGAAAAGGGCATGGCAAGGGACAAAAAACTCCTAGGAAACATTAGCTGGTTCTTCCTCAATCAATAGATATAACATTGAGAAAGTCAGCTGTTTGGACTGTTGTTGCTGGGAAGTGAAATTGGTCTGAATGACCAACGCTGGTGAGCTGAGTGGCTGTAGGTGCCAGGACTTGTTTTACCATGGTATAGCATGCCTGGATGGATGCTGTTGGTGGTGTGGTGGCTGCTGTAGATGCTGAGGACCTCTTGCTGGAAGTTGGAACTGCTGAGAAGTCTTCTGTCTATGTTGGGGCTTGGATGCTTGCTGTTTCGGCTGGAAAGGCTTCCCTAGCTGCTGAGTTGTGTGAGACAACAAGAACTCCTCCTTGTGCTGCTACTGTAATTGCTGGTGAAGCTCTAGGAGATGCCTCCTTTGCTGATGAAGCTGCTGCTGCTGATTGTTCTCCTTGATGGTCTCCATCATCCTCCCCAGGTTGAGGAAAGTTTGTCCTCAAATTTGGAAGGTCTTCATCTGCTGGATAGTATGGTCGAAGATCTGCTACATTGAATGTTGTTGAGCCTCCATACTCTTCAGATAGATCCAATCTATAGGCATTATCTCTAATTTTTTCTAGCACTTCAAAGGGGCCATCTGCTCTTGGTAATAGCTTGCCTTTTCTCTTGCTGGGGAACCTGTCCTTCCTGAGGTGGATCCAAACTAGATCTCCTGGCTGGAAAGTCACCTTCTTCCTATGCTTATTTGCTGAAGTAGACACCTGTTCAGTATATTTGCATATTTTCTCCTTCACTTGCTGATGAAGCTCCTTAATTTGATCTGCTCTTTTACTTGTTTCAAAACTAAATTTGACAAAAGTAGTTAGTGAAACTAAATCCAAAGGGGAAATAGGATTTTTACCATAGACTACTTGGAATGGAGAGTAGCCTGTGGCCTTGGATGGTGCTTTGTTGTAAGCAAACTCAGCATGGGGCAATAGAGAATCCCATCCTGCTTTATTTTTGTGGATGAGTGCTCTCAATAGGACTCCAAGTGTTCTATTAGTAACCTTTGTCTGGCAATCAGTCTGTGGGTGGCAAGTGGTTCTATACTTGAGTTGGGTGCCCAATTTCTTCCATAAGGTAACCCTAAAATGGCTTAAAAACTTGGTATCCCTGTCAGACATCATTGTTTTTGGGATTCCATGTAATATGACAATCTCCTAGAAGAATAACTCAGCTACCCTTGTGGCATCAAAGGTGGTGTGGCATGGGATGAAATGTTCCATCTTTGAGAATCTATCAACCACAACCATGATTGAATCCTTCCCTCTCTGAGTTCTTGGCAAACCTACAATGAAGTCAAGGCTGACATCTTCCCAAGGGCTGCTGGGAACTGGCAATGGTGTGTACAAGCCCTGAGGTAGGCTATGAGACTTTGCTAACTGACAGATATTGCGCCTCTTGAGTAAATGCTCCACATCCTTCCTCATCTTTGGCCAACTGTAATGCTCTCTCAACATCAACAATGTTTTCTCAACTCCAAAATGCCCTGCTAAGCTCCCTCCATGGACTTCTGAAATCAACAATTCCCTGAAACTGCTCTTAGGGACACACAATCTGCTTCCTTTGAACAAATACCCCTGGTCTATATGGTACAAACTCTGGGATTGCTGCTGGCACTTCTGGTACACCTGCTTAAAGTCTCCATCCTCCTGATACAAAGCTTTCAAATGCTCAAAACCAATAATTCTAGAATCAAGCATATGAAGCAACATGTACCTTCTACTCAATGCATCTGCTCCTTTGTTTAGCACTCCTGATTTGTGGTGGATCATGAAGTGAAACTGCTGCATATACTCGACCCAAGCAGCATGCCTGGTGTTGAGCTTGTGCTGCTCTTGAATGCACTTCAATGCCTCATGATCACTGTGAAGTATAAATTCTGCTCCAATAAGATAGTGCCTCCAGTGTTGAAGAGCTCTGATAATGGCATAGAACTCTTTATCATAGGTGCTGTATTGCTTCTTGGCATCAGTTAACTTTTCACTGAAATAGGCAACTGGCTTGCCCTCCTGGGTTAATACTACTCCTATGCCAACTCCAGAAGCATCACACTCTACTTCAAAAACTTTGTTGAAGCTGGGTAGTGCTAGGACTGGTGCTGAAGTGAGCCTTTCTTTGACTTCTTCAAAGGCTTTTTGGGCTACTACTGTCCAAATAAAGGACTTCCCTTTCACTACTTCAGTCATTGGTGCCAGAATGGTGCTGAAATTCTTGACAAATCTCCTATAAAATAAAGCCAGGCCATGGAAGCTCCTGACTTGTTGAATAGAAGTGGGCACAGGCTACTCCTTGATTGCTTGAATCTTCTCATCATCAACCTGAATACCTGCTACTATAACAATGTACCCCAAGAAGTTCACTTGGGATGTAAAGAAGTGACACTTCTTGATATTCCCAAATAACTCCTCCCTGCTTAGAATAGTTAAAACCTCCTGCAAATGCTTGACATGCTCTTGCTCAGACCTGCTATAGACAAGAATATCATTAAAGTATACCACAACACTCTTGCCTATGAGTGGCTTAAGGACCTGGTTCATAAGTCTCATGAATGTGGAGGGGGCATTAGTCAAACCAAAAGGCATGACCAACCGTTCAAACAGACCTCCAATGGTCTTAAATGCTGTTTTCCACTCATCTCCCTCATAGATCCTTATCTGGTAGTATCCACTCCTTAAATCAATCTTAGAAAAGACTGTTGATCCATGTAACTCATCCAACATGTCTTTAAGCCTAGGTATAGGGTATCTATACTTGATAGTGATCTTGTTAATAGCCCTACAATCAATACACATTCTTTGGCTTCCATCTTTCTTAGGCACTAACAAGGCTGGGACTGTACATGGACTTAAACTCTCCCTAATCATTCCCTTCTCCAATAACTCATCCACTTGCCTCTGTATCTCATTGGTATCAGCTGGTGTCATCCTATAAGCTGGCTTATTAGGTAACACTGATCCAGGCACTAGGTCAATTTTGTTCGGGATATCTCTTTTAGGTGGTAAACCAGGTGGCATTTCATCAGGAAATACATGCTGAAACTGTTGGAGTAAAGGTATGAATAAAGGGTGGTCATTTTGTGGTGCTGAGGGTTCTTCAAGGTCTAAAAGGATCATGTCCCTCTGTGTGTTAAACTCATGATAGTCAGAAAGTAGCAACACATCAAGACTAGGTTCAAGACATAGGGTTTTGGCTTTTTTGGTTAACTGTGAGGGTTTCATGGGGGTTAGGACAATCTTTCTATGGTTTAGGGTCAGGGTGTAGGTATTAGCTCTTCCACAGTGGTTTACTGATCTATCATACAACCAAGGTCGACCCAAAAGCAAATGACATGCATCCATAGGTAAGACATCACAGCAGACCTCATCTTTGTATGACTGACCAATTAAAAAAGCAACAAGGCACCTAGTAGAAACTTTGATACCTTTGCCTGAACTAAGCCACTGGATGGTGTATGGAGCTGGGTGGGGCCTGGTTGCCAGGCTTAGCTTCTTCACCATGGTGCTAGAAGCTGCATTGGTACAGCTCCCACTGTCTACTATCATTGAGCATACCTTTCCTCCAATAGTGCACCTTGTGTGAAAGATATTCTCCCTCTGCTCTTCTGTCTCCTCTACTGCTCAGCTACTCAAAACTCTTCTGATCACATGGATGATCAAGCTCAGCTGACACTTGCTGGAATTTGCCAATTTTCAGTGACAGGAACTGATTGAACCAAGGTTGAGAGTTATAGGATACTCACAAAATTTCAGAGGTACTAAGACACTCGAGAATGCTATTGAATGAACACTGAGATGTCTTCATTGATAGGAAACTTCAGAATATAAAGAAAACTATCAGTTTGATTAGCAGCTTCTTAAGCATAAGCATAATCTCCCTGGATTTATCCTAAGCTAAAAAGCTTGAAACAAATACAGCTGATTACATCCTAATGATCTCGAGTACATAATGTAAGAAAATAAAAGGGAAATACTAGACTAAGCTCTGATTGGACCAAATGCCATAGGAGTGGCAATTTGAACCAATGAGAGGCTTTCCTCTCCTAAGGGGTAAAATTAAGCTTTACTATGGTAATTCTCGCGCCAACACTAACCTCGAAATGATCTCAATAGGTTAATATTATGCTGGAAAGACCAAAATAACCCCTGTGAACAGAAATCAGAACATATAGCCCCAGAGCTGGGGTTCTGGAAAAACTGATAAAGCAATCCTGCTGGGATTGCCTGTTCTGCCTTCTGAATCTTACTGTGCCATGCTTGATCATGCTAGAACTTGGCTTGGACTTGAAAAGGGCATGACAAGGGACAAAAAACTCATAGGAAACATTAGCTGGTTCTTCCTCAATCAATAGATACAACATTGAGAAAGTCAGCTGTTTGGACTGTTGTTGCTGGGAACTGGAATTGGTCTGAATGATCAATGCTGGTGGGCTGAGTGGCTGTAGATGCCAGGACATGTTTTACCATGGTATAGCAAGCCTGGATGGATGCTGTTGGTGGTGTGGTGGCTGTTGTAGATGCTGAGGACCTCTTGCTGGAAGTTAGAACTACTGAGAAGTCTGCTGTCTATGCTGGGGCTTGGAAGGCTGATGTTTCTACTGGAAAGGCTTCCCTAGCTGCTGAGTTGTGTGAGACAACAAGAACTCCTCCTTGTGCTGCTACTGCAATTGCTGGTGAAGTTCTAGGAGATGCCTCCTTTGCTGATGAAGCTGCAGCTGCTGATTGTTCTCCTTGATGGTCCCCATCATGACAGTTTGTTTCTATTGGTCTGAGTATGAGAAAAACCCACATACATATTCAAATTTGAGTGATTGAGTGTTTTTATTCTTTCCTATGTGAGGTTTACTCTTTTGGACTGGCTTACGTCCATAACTAACCTCGCATATTTGCATTATTCTCAAGACTGTTGGCGGATTTATGCTTCCGAAGTACTTGTTCTCTCCTTTTTGATTTCGAAAAATTCTTCCTTTCTCTTTTGAACTGAATTTTGACCTAGTCCAGACTGATCTTTGTGTTTGCTTGTTGAATTGATGTGTTAGAATGTTATATTTTTCCTGTTTGAGCCCTAATCCTCTTGTTTTCAAATCTGACTTGCTTGGGGACAAGCAAGAGCTAAGCACAGGGGGATTTGATAAGTCGTTTTTATATAGAGTTTTTAGGACTCAAAACATATCAGTTCCATACTTTTTATATCAGAAATCCCGTTTTTTTATGTCAATTTCTGTGATTTATACACTTGTTCAATTCCTTTTTCACCACCTTCAGTTTCACAGGAAACCTCTGAGGAACCTATACTTGAACAAAAGACCTTTGACGTTCAAATTAATTTAGGGTATGAGGTTAATTCTTGTGATGAAAATAATAATATCAGTTATGAGTCGTCCTTTGGTAAATTTAGAGGTTATGATGCATAATGGATCACAAGACAACCAAAACGCCAAGAAAGAACACGGATCAAAACACAAGTAAGAACTTGCAAGAGATGAATCAAGAAGGACCTTTGAACAACGATCTGAACAGAGGTAACTTTGATAGAATGAGCAACGAAACTCCTCGGATTGATACAGCCACACCACAATCTTCAAGAGCTCCTACTCCTCCTTTCACCACCCAAGAATGCTCAATCTTGGATTAGAAGAGAAGATTTAACACGAGAAACCCAAAGGTAATTCGTTTTCTAGCCAAAACTAGAGAGAAACTAAAGCATCAACTTTAGAGAGATTTGTGTTTATTATCAATATGAATGAATTGTCTTTACAAGAGACCCAAGGGGTCTATTTATAGGAATAGGAAAACTCCTCCCTAAAGACGTCACCCCAGCAAGGCCGCGTCACCCCGACAAGGCCCTTTAGGCGACACTTACAACAAAGGCCCTTTAAAGAAAATACAATATCTCCTAAAATACAACTCCAATACTAAAGATTCAAAAGCCAAAATGTACATAAGGAATAACCCTTCCACATAGCTAAATGAGAACTTCAAGACTTTTGAGATAAGGAGCTCAAAAGTCCCTTAGTTTTGGAGATATTCGCGATGTCATGTGAGAAACCACTTGAAATAATTTGTAGCAGACTGGTAAGGTCCTTTAGGGCTTCCTCTTGATGCATTGAAGTATGATATGCATCATTCTCCCTTTCTTGAAAAGAGTTTGCCCTCAAACTTGGAATTTCTTCATCTTCATTATAATAGGGCTTAAGATCACACACATTGAAAGTACAACTTCCTTCATACTCATCTTCCATCTTCAAGCGACAAGCGTTATCACCAAGTCTTTCTAAGACCTCATAAGGACCTTCACCTCTCGGTTTCAATTTCCCTTTTCTCTTACTTGGAAATCTCTCTTTCTTCAAGTGTAACCATACCAAGTCTCCAGGCTTGAATATAACCCTTTTCCTCTTTTGATTCATTTTCTCTTCAACCTTTTGAGTATATCTCTTAATCTTCTCACGAACTTCCTCATGTAACTTCTTAATCTCCTCTACTCTTTTACTTGCTTCAAAACTAAACTTCGTAGATGTAGAGATAGGAGATAAATCCATGGGTTTAAGAGGATTTCTTCCATAGACAACTTCAAATGGAGATAACTTTGTAGCACGATTAGGACTTCTATTATAAGCAAACTCGGCAATGCTTAACAAAGTATCCCAACTCTTCTTTTCTTTATTCACCAATGTCCTCAACAAGGCTCCCAAGGTTCGATTGACTACCTCCGTTTGTCCATCCGTTTGTGGATGACAAGCCGTGCTAAACTTGAGCCTTGTTCCCATCTTTTTCCAAAGAGTAACCCAAAAGTGACTTAGAAACTTAGAGTCCCTATCACTCACCATAGTCTTGGGTATGCCATGCAACTTCACAATTTCATCAAAATATAAGGTAGCAACTTTCGTAGCATCATATGTAGTGTTGCAAGGTACAAAATGCGCCATCTTTGAAAATTGATCTACAACCACCATAATAGAATCCTTACCTCTTTGAGTTCGAGGTAGACCCACAATGAAGTCTAAACTCACATCTTCCCAAGGGTAATATGGAATAGGTAGTGGTGCATATAAGCCTTGTGGTAACACATGTGACTTGGCAAGGTTGCAAGTACCACATCTCTTAACAATATGCTCAACATCCTTCACCATGCTAGGCCAAAAGTAATAATCTCTCAACATCAAATAAGTCTTCTCTATGCCAAAATGTCCCGCCAAGGCACCTCCATGAACTTCTTGAATCAACAATTCGCGCAATGAGGTCCTTGGTATACATAATTGATTTCCTTTGAATAAGAAACCATCTTCGATATGAAACATTTCATGGGGATGCTTCTTTGCCAACTCATATACTTCTTTGAAATCTTGATCATCTCGATATAAGTCCTTAATATGCTCAAATCCAGCAACGTTAGAATCAAGAACATATGTAAGTAAGTACCTTCTTGATAGAGCATCGGCGCCCTTGTTCAAATGCCCGGCCTTATGCTTGATCACAAACTGAAAAGCTTGCATAAATTCAACCCATTTTGCATGTCGTGGGTTAAGCTTGTGTTGGCCTTGGATAAACTTGAGAGCTTCATGATCACTATGTAGAATAAACTCTCCACTTAGTAGATAATGCCTCCAATGCTCAAGAGCTCTTATAATGGCATAGAACTCCTTGTCATATGTACTAAACTTCCTTTTGGCATCATTCAACTTCTCGCTAAAGTAGGCTATTGGCCTTCCCTCTTGTGTAAGGACGGCACCAATGCCAACTCCACTAGCATCCACTTCTACTTCAAATACTTTGTCAAAACAAGGCAAGGCTAGAAGAGGTGCATTACATAACTTCTCTTTGATACTTTCAAACGCCAATTGAGCGTTTTTGCTCCATGTAAACTCCTTTTGCTTCAACAACTCAGTCATAGGAGCCAAAATAGTAGAAAAATTCTTGATAAACCTTCTATAAAATGAAGCTAATCCATGAAATGATCGTACCTCATGTATACTCGTTGGTGTTGGCCATTCTTGGATAGCTTTGACCTTTCCTTCGTCTACAGATCCCATTTTTGAGCACATATCCAAGGAAGATGACCTTGGTTGAGAAGAATGAGCACTTCTCCAAGTTGGCGTAGAGCTTTTCTTTCTCCAAGATACACAAAACTAGCTCTAAATGCTTTATATGATCAATCTCACTTCTACTATATACAAGTATGTCATCAAAATATACAACAACACACTTTCTAATCAAAGGTTTCAATACATGATTCATTAACCTCATGAAAGTAGAAGGAGCATTTGTTAGACCAAAGGGCATTACTAACCATTCATATAGACCTTCCTTCGTTTTGAATGCCGTTTTCCATTCGTCTCCTTCACATATGCGGATTTGATGATATCCACTCTTCAAATCAATCTTTGAAAACACAACATTTCCATAAAGTTCATCAAGGAGATCCTCCAAACGTGGAATGGGGAAACGATATTTGATGGTGATTTTGTTGATGGACCTACAATCCATGCACATACGTTGGGTACCATCTTTCTTTGGAACAAGTAACACTGGGACGGCACATGGACTCATGCTTGGACGAATAAGGCCCTTTTGGAGTAGCTCATCAACTTGCCTTTGAACCTCATGGGATTCCTTGGGGTTCATTCGGTAGGCTTGCTTATTTGGTAATGTAGTTCCCGGAATGAGATCAATCTTGTGTTCAATGTCCCTTCTGGGTGGCAATCCGTGGGGCATTTCTTTTGGAAACAAATGTCCAAACCTCCTCATCAAGGGTGAGAACCGTGGATGATCTTTGGTTGGGGAAGCTTGTTCTTCTTGGATATTCGCCAATATCAACTCTTTATGCTCATAGAATTCATGTTGTTCCGCCTTTAGTAAAGATACAATGTTAGTCTCCCTTTCTTTCTCTTTTGTTGGTGGAGGCCGAATAGAAGAAGGGGGCAATGGAGCTAATGTAATCTTCTTCTTGTTGATGACGAATGAGTAGGTATTCAATCTTCCATCATGAGTTACATACCTATCAAAAAGCCACGGTCTACCAAACAAAATATGGCAAGCATCCATGGGTATTACATCACACCATACATCATCTTTATAATTCTTCCCAATGGACAATGAGACTAATACACGTTTATCAACTCTAATGCCCTTCCCATGGCTTAACCATTGAATATTATAAGGAGATGGGTGAGGACTTACATCCAAATTCAGCTTTTCTACCATTGTAGTAGAGGCGGCATTAGTACAACTACCACCATCAATTATAAGAGAGCATACCTTCCCTTGAACGGTACACCTAGTATGGAATATGTTCTCTCGTTGCTCCTTGTCATTTGGGGTAGAAGCCACACTTAACGCCCTTCTAAGCACCAACAATTTGCCTTCATCCGCTTGCTCAACCTCCTCATCATTATCCTCCTCATTTTCGGCAAGCTCACAAGGTTCCACTTCATGTTCACTTTCATACAAGCTTGGTTCAACAAACAAAGCACTTTGATATTCAACAAGAGAAGCCGTGCGCTTGTTAGGACATTCGGATGCAATATGACCCAACCCTTGGCACCTAAAACATCTTTTGGTGGTAATGTCCTTGGTTCTTGGACTTGGGTTTTGGGTGGGGGATTTTGTGGCTGGTTTAATGTGGGTTTGGCGTAGGGTTTAAGGGAGGATGGGGGCTGATTTTGTGGAGCTTTTGATTGTGTTTGGGGATAAGGACGTTGGGTATAGGGTTTGGATGTGTTTGGGAACGTCCTTTGAGGTTCCTTGGCTCTTTCTTTTCTTTGCCTCTCCACTTTCATAGCCAAGTTACTTAGCTCATCAAGAGATTCATATGAATGTAATTCAACTATATGACGTATCCAATCATTCAAACCAATCAAGTAACGTACCAGAATTTGTGGTTCCTTCTCCTTGAGATCACAACGCCAAAGGAGATGTTCAAACTCCCTTGTGTATTCTTCCACTGATTTAGAGCCTTGGACAAGCTTTTGCAACTTGTAGTAGTTGTCTTCAACGTATGATTGGGGAAGGAACTTGGATTGCAACCTTGACTTCATCTTATCCCAAGAACGGATCTTTTCTTTCCCTTTTGCAACTCTCTTCTTTTGATGGTTAGTCCACCAAATACTAGCATGTTTTCTCAATTTCAAAGCAACGTACTTCACCCTGAGCTCATCACTACATTCTTTCAACTCAAAGACACGTTCAACGGTATGTATCCAATCAAGATAATCTTCTACATTTAAACTACCATCAAATTCAGGAACTTCGACTTTAAAATCCAAACGTTCATGCCTTTTAGACTTTGAACTACCTTCACCATGTGACGAGACATCATCACGTATGGATCCTTCACGTAGCATTTTGTTTTCTTCCATTTGTTTAACCAATTGCACACGTAAAAATGCTATTTGTTGCTCGAGTTCATAAACCTAATTTGATTTAGATTCATCGTTTGCCATTAGAAATCAACTTGATGTCATATGAACTCATGAGGGAAATGGGACGGATTTTGGTTAAGTATGTGTTTAGGACGAGGGTTCTTTGAGGAGCTATGGGTTCTTTATGAGTTCTTGATGGGTTCTTGATGGGTTCTTGATGAGTTCTTGGAAGAACTATCAAGGGGGCGTGTATAATATGGGGGTTTATGCGATTTTGTGACAAAAACAAGGTCCAAGATTTATACAAGAAACAAAGGAGATTCATCTAAACATGGCTCTGATACCAAATTGATGCATAATGGATCACAAGACAACCAAAACGCCAAGAAAGAACACGGATCAAAACACAAGTAAGAACTTGCAAGAGATGAATCAAGAAGGACCTTTGAACAACGATCTGAACAGAGGTAACTTTGATAGAATGAGCAACGAAACTCCTCGGATTGATACAGCCACACCACAATCTTCAAGAGCTCCTACTCCTCCTTTCACCACCCAAGAATGCTCAATCTTGGATTAGAAGAGAAGATTTAACACGAGAAACCCAAAGGTAATTCGTTTTCTAGCCAAAACTAGAGAGAAACTAAAGTATCAACTTTAGAGAGATTTGTGTTTATTATCAATATGAATGAATTGTCTATAGAAGAGACCCAAGGGGTCTATTTATAGGAATAGGAAAACCCCTCCCTAAAGACGTCACCCCAGCAAGGCCGCGTCACCCCGACAAGGCCCTTTAGGCGACACTTACAACAAAGGCCCTTTAAAGAAAATACAATATCTCCTAAAATACAACTCCAATACTAAAGATTCAAAAGCCAAAATGTACATAAGGAATAACCCTTCCACATAGCTAAATGAGAACTTCAAGACTCTTGAGATAAGGAGCTCAAAAGTCCCTTAGTTTTGGAGATATTCGCGATGTCATGTCAGAAACCACTTGAAATAATTTGTAGCAGACTGGTAAGGTCCTTTAGGGCTTCCTCTTGATGCATTGAAGTATGATATGCATCAGGTTATGAGCCCTCTCTTGATCCTTATTGGATACACCTAGAGGACACTCCTAGAAAATTCTTGTGGACCACATATTGTGATTCTTTTGATTTTTCTAGTGGATTTTATTTGTTACTGAGAGCATTATTAACGTTTTATCTTATAAGATTCCAGTGGCTCTCTTATTTACTAGCTTGCAGACCGCATGAAGGAGAGCTTGACAAGCAACTAAGGGCATTGACGGCATCCAGAACGAAGACCCGGAACCTATCTTTTTAGGGGTACATAATGTCGAGCTAACGACGTTAAACAAAGCACCCCGGGGAGGTACATCAATATCTAATATCTATTCCTCCCCACTTTTTTTTTACTTTCTTTCACTTTTTATTCCTTAGTAATTATTATTTTTTTTAATGTTTACTAATATTTTTCTTTTAGTGTATAGAGAAAAAGAAGACCTTCAAGAAAATCTTGGCTAATTTTGAAATTATTATTTCTAACGTAATAAATTTTAAGTTGGTAGTTGTTTGTAGGGAATTTTCGGTATGTCAAATTGTAGGGAAATTAAGAAGGAGAAAAAGAAAACGGAGAAAACGAGCAAAAATTGGCTAAGGAAATCGGATTTCCACCATCAGGTAGCAAAACGCTGCCAGCGCCACAAAAACGCTGGCAGCGCCCCGACCTGAAGATCCAGGTTAGGGATTTTTGCAAAACGTTGACAGTGCTTTGTTTGTTTGCCAACAAAATTTGCCCGCCTTTTGGTTTTTAATCGGGGCCCTTCCTCTTTTCTTTCAATTGAAAACTTTTCTCCTCTCTTTTGCCCTGAACCCCGATCCCCCTACTCCCAAACGCTCCTAGCTCCCCTCAACCACCACTCTCCTCGCCGTCCTCTTTGTCGGCGACGCCACACACCACCACCTTCCACGTTCTTTCCTCTCTTTCCTCTTCTCACTTGCACTCTATCACTTGCACTCTCAAGTTTCCATTCCTCTCACTACAAGTTCAAGGTATGAAATTCTCAACTCTTTCTCTTGTTCTTTGGTTATATACTTTGATTATGGTATGATTTTGATTGAATTCTTGAGTTTATTGAGTAATTTGTTGAATTTATACAATATACCATGTCCTAGATTCGAATTTCTTGATTTGGGCTTGATTCTTGGATTGAATTGTTGATTAGGGCATGAATTTAGTTGTTGATTTTTGATCCTTCTTGTTCCAAAATTGAGTGAATTGTGATGTTGGGTATATTGTGAGAGCAGTGTGATGTTGAAATTGAGAAATTTAGGTTTAGATTTGGATGGTGAATGTGTTGTGGTGTTATACTCTGTTTTTGGTGTGGTTTTAGGTTAGATTTATTTCAATATCAATCCCTAATATCAAATAAGCATGGGGGAGTGTTAGTATTGAGTTTATGAATTGTGATCATGCTTATTTGATACCTAGTATTTATCTTTGGTGATTGTGCTTATTTTGTGAATGTTAAAAGATGGTGAGAACTAAAAATCCAAGCTTCTCTGGACCCCCAAGCGATGACAATGAAGCCGGAGGAATCCGGAAGCGGAAGGCTACAACAGCCGAGAAGAGAAAATAGAAGGTTGCACCTCCTCGGGATTCAAGGAGCTCAAATCCCTTCAACTTCGAAGGGAAAGTCGAGGAGAGGTATCACTCTCTTTCCAAAAGAGCCCTCATCCCCACTAAATACTTACATGAGCCTTTCTTGCGTAATTGTGGCATGTTGGATGATGTGAATTGGATGTTAGGACGTTGTCATATGACCAACATTGCTAGATTAGGCGAGCCAACCTTTAGGGGGATCACCCTTGAATTCTTGTCTACCCTTATAGTGAACCTCCAAGGGGGGGATGGGTGCATTCGATTTCAGCTTCTGGGGGTAGAAAGGACAATGACCGTGTCTGAATTTGCCCATGTTTTTGGCTTGCCCGAACGTACATGTCGGGATTCGTCCCTCAAACCTATAGAGTGGGATGGAAAGGGTTTCTTCTATAGGATCTCTGGCTTTGACAACTGGGACCCCAACAACACGCTTCGTCCTTGATTAGAAACTCCGTAGTGAGGTATGTCCACCGCATCCTCTCTTGCGGTATCTTGGGGAGACTCGGTAGCTCAAACAAAGCTACCCGGGCTGACTGCTACAGGTTATATGCCATGTTAGATGCCGACACATGCGCCAACCCTGCAGCTATGCTTGCTCGTCACCTTTCTAGTGTCACTACCTCAACCAACAAGGGCATTGCCCAATGGGGTTACATCACGCACTTAGCACGCCAATTCGGCTTTAGACCGCCTAGGAACCCCACTGACCTTGTCCCGGGTAGCATGATGTTGGATGGGGACCAGTGTAATTCCTTTGGTTTGTGCAAATTTGACAAAGACTCGCGTTGTCTTTGGGTCTCTCCCAACAAAGCTAGGTTTCCCGTGCCTTACCTCCACCCTGACCCCAACCCGAGCAACCTCAGTTAGACTATGAGGCGCGCTTTCGCGACCTCCAAACCTCCATTGACTAGACCGAGCACCGTGTCAACGAGTTGCGAGAGAGCTTTGTTGAGTATAGGGGTTAGTCTGACTTGCGTTTCGACCGCCTTGACGAATCCATCGCTAACCTTGTCGGCCTTATACAGGCCATGTTTGATCGAGCCTCAACACCACCAGGACCGAGCCATAGCAACCCTTCCCCACCGACCGAGGATCCTTGATCCTTTGCCAGCCCTTACCCTTCATCGTTGTCTTCTGCATTGAGGACAATGCAACGTTTAGCATGAGGGGGTTGAATATTTCACTTTTGTGAATATTTCCTCTTGTTTCTCAGTTTTTTCGTTTATTTTTCTTTTATTTTCGTCTTTCTTTTTCTTATTTCATGCTTATTTCTCAGTTTTTTTTAGTGTAATTTTCTTATTTTTGTGTGTTTCTTTTATTTGATTGTTCATAGTTTGGTATGCTTTCCAGTTTTTAGCTTGTTTGTTTTCTTTTATTTAAGTTTCTAGTGTGTTTTTCTTTTGTTTTCTAGTTTTCTTAAAGTTTTTCTTTTAAATTGCATGCACCTAGATTTCATTAGTTAGAAGCATATAGATTCTTCTTTTATTTCTCTTCTTAGTTTGTTTCATTTTCTTTCTTTTGCACCCACTTATTCGAAAATCCAAAAAAAAAAAAACAGAAAAAACAGAAAAAGACCAAAACATTAGAAAAGACAAAAAAACTAAAAAATATATAGGATAGGACTAGGATTAAAACCGGAAACAACTTCGGTGATGATTTGTAAACCTTTCTTACCTTCCGTTTAACTTGCTTCTCTTAGAAAAGTCTTGATGCGATCTCAAAAGTTTTTGAAACCTTTTCCTTCAAATGTTCTGATTTTGAGGCAAGTTATGAAAGTTGTATCTTACTGCTTTGACTATCTTAGAAAATATAAATGTGCGTGCCGCAAATCTTTGGGCTAAGTTTAGTTGATTGAGCCCCATCCTGTGAGTCCACATTGCCTAAATTTTGAATTGATCGCTTTTATCAATTCCATCATTCCCTGAGTGACTCACCCATTACTTGCATCTCTAGAGCTTGTTTTGCATCTTACTTGAGACTACATATTAGTATTGCACGCTGTGACAAAGCGATTAAGGCATTCATTTTAATTTGTTAAACTACATAGCCAAATAGCCTCCCTTACATTATATTTACCGTTCTTTTTTCCCCGCCTAGACTTTGTTTCTCCTTCTTTTATGATTGAACCATAACAATACAAGCCTTGGCCTTTGATATTCAGTATCCCTTTTCCTTGCTTGGTTAAGTGAGAGTTTGTTGTTTTTTTTGGAAGGAACAGTTGGTTCAGTTTGTTTTTGAACAAAAAAATGAAGTTTGGGAGAGATTGTGCTTATTGGTTCAAGTTGGGAGAAACTGAAAGTCCAACCTTTGAATAATTAGTGTTTGGTTATGTTGTTCTTATATTATTCGAGGTTGAAGTTATAATTTAATAGTTTTCTTCTCCTCGATCACCCACCAAAATGAAAAAAAAAGAAGTATAAAATAAAAAAAAGGAGGAAAAAAAAGAGTTCCAAAAGAAAAGGGTGATTATGGAGATTCAATTTAAGGTTCTGAAAGCTTTGACGTGGTTGTATTCAGTTGAGTTTTGATATTGTTGAGGGTGAAAGGTGAAATTCCTTGCATACACTAAGCAAGAAGGTGAGTTTAGAGTGTTATACTCATTGAAAATCAATCCAAGCATGGCTCTTCACTCCTCATTCCAAAATTTTACCGCTCCTTTACCCTAACCAAAGCCCCGTTACAACCCGGAAAAGTCCTTTTGATTGTCACTTGTGCATTGCATACCAGTAGTGGAGAGCGATGTTTTTACCAAGCTTATGACAGTTTGTTTCTATTGGTCTGAGTATGAGAAAAACCAACATACATATTCAAATTTGAGTGATTAAGTGTTTTTATTCTTTCCTATGTGAGGTTTACTCTTTTTGACTGGCTTACGTCAATAACTAACCGCGCATATTTGCATTATTCTTAAGACTGTTGGCGGATTTATGCTTCCGAAGTACTTCTTCTCTCCTTTTTTATTTCGAAAAATTCATCCTTTCTCTTTTGAGCTGAATTTTGACCTAGTCCAAACTGATCTTTGTGTTTTCTTGTTGAATTGATCTGCTAGAATGGTTAGCCTGAGGAGGTGTTAAGATTTTGTTTTAGTAACCTTATCGAAAACTCTTTCCGTTTCTTTTTCTTCTTAAGTTATATTTTTCCTGTTTGAGCCCTAATCCTCCTGTTTTCCAATCTGACTTGCTTAGGGACAATCAAGAGCTAACACGGGGGGATTTGATAAGTCGTTTTTATATAGAGTTTTTAGGGCTCAAAACATATCAGTTCTATCCTTTTTATATCAGAAATCCCGTATTTTTATGTCAATTTCTGTGAGTTATACACTTGTTCGCGGGATTGGTGTGTTTTGTAGGAATTAATGAAATTATGTCAAAAAGCATGGAAAGTTGAAGGAAAAAAGTGAAAAATCAAAGAAAATAAAAAAGGAGTTGAAGAAGAAGAAAAGAGAGAAGAGAAAACGGCCCAGATAGGCCACGACCCAGCCCAATCTGGACGGAGCAACAAGGCGCAACCAGTGTTCTCAAATTGCGGTCAGCATATTGTCCAGAGACTTCAGCAACCGAGTTTTCACAAAACGTTACCGGTGCTTTTTGGGCGGTGCCAGCGCCCAGACATGGAGATTTCCCATTTTTGAAATAAACGTAGCCAGCTTTTTCGGAAACGCTGCCAGCGTTTTGTTCCCTAATCCGGTACTATATAAAGGGCCGAAGTTTGCCGTTTCAGGAGAGTCGAATTTTATTCAGTTTTTAGCGTAACTTTAGACTAGTTTTTAGAGAGCTTTTTAGGGTAGATTTCAGATAGTTTCCTTCCAGTTAATTCACAAACATTGTTATTAGTTTAGATTGTTGCTTGTGATCGAAGAACACGAAAGAGATCGATTCGGGTGACACGAAGAGATCGACTCCGCCAATTCGAACACGGTTATTTCTATTTTACTTTCATGTTTTCGTGTTATTGTTTAGCTTTTGCGATGATTACTTTTAGCAATATGAGTAGCTAATTTCCTTTGTTTGGGGGATAGACTCGATGTCTTTCGGTTGAATTTGAATACAGTCTCGGTGTTAGGTTATCTTTTTATTCGTTTAATCTGCGTGATTGTATGGCAATAGAACGACAGTTTGAGTCTTTTAATCGGTATTAGATTCTTGACAACAGAACAACAGTTTGATTCTTGAATTGGAAAGACGTAGATTGAATAGGTTTAGAAAATAGTTAGACATAATGATTCTTGCCTAGGGTCAATTTATAATCATTTCTTATCTTTGATTTGGGTAAATATTTAGAAATAATGTTTAGCCTAATCACTGTATCTCACTTCAGATCGAAAGATCGATGTGATAAGGCCTAGAAAGATTATAGACCTCGAATTATCTTGTTACCTGCACCGGGATTGTTGATAATTTGACTGATTGACTAGAGTGGACTCCCTTGAACGCTTTTAATTAATTGGTTAAACCCTAAAAATTCCCGCTTCCATAGTTTAGTTTAGAAAACCTTACCACAACCCTTGGATCGACCTAGCATTCTTTGTAGTGAACTAGTTTAGTGCATGGTTGAACTCAAATCCATGAGTAGAATGATATTTTATTAGTACACAGACCCATACACTTGTGGTACATAAACACCTATTAGTTATAGATCTGTCACTGATCATAGCTGTTTATCCTTGTAAACATTTCGCTTTGTTAATGGAAATTACAAAAGTTTTTCCCTATATATATATATATATATATATACACATTTGGAAAAATCAGAGAGATATTTCCATTAACAAAACATAGTTACAAAGACTACTCTACGCATACCTAGAGGCGTAACAAAATCAAATCTTCCCAACAAAGTATTCAAAACCTATTTCTTGCTATTCTATTTTGTACATCACTGACTATAAACTCCACAAGTGTACTAGCTAAATGACTCTTGTCTTGAAAAATTCTACAATTTCTCTCGAACCAAATACAGTAAATATAAGAAGTGTACCTATAAAAGAGTTGATGTTTCCTACGTTTAGAGTACTGCAGATCCAAAACGTTTGTAGTTACATCTTTCCAAACACAGCTCAACCATTTCAAATATCTGAGAATCGTAGTCCAGACTTCTACACTGTATTGGCAATATTCAAACAGATGTAGAATTCTTTCCTCGTCACATCAACAAAGAGCACATCTGTTGACCAAACTAAAACCCAAATTTTTTCATTCTATCCAAAGTTAGTAATCTTACACTTTCACATAACCATGTGTAGACACCGGGATTTTGACGCATAAAACAATATAAAAAGAAGAGCAGGAGAGATAAAAAAAGATTTAATAAATGCATGCATTTTACATGTATTTGTCCACCTAAAGTCGCATGCATGATCACATTTGGTCCATCCTAGCTACATGCACATTTTTTATAAAAATGGAGCCATGTAAACCCTAAAAGCAAGTGCCGGAGATCATGACATCGAATCCTCACAAAAGCACTCGAAAAACACTCTCAAAAGTTAAAACAAACACACGCTCATTTCGTCCAGTGTGAATGGCAGCTTCCCTAGGTTGATTGACTTCACACTCCATCGTCCATGCATGCATGGACGAAGCTGGTGCCTCCTCCCCTTGCGCAGTGGCCGACGGGCCTACATACACCGACCACACGTGGTCAATTGACCACGTGCCTCCGTCCACCTCCATGCACTACCCCTACTGCCTTGGTATTGTGCATAGCTGCGGAGACTACGAGGTGAGTATAAGCATGCATGCATCTCTCCTCTCCTCTTAACCTATAAATACTACCCTTCTCAACACTCATTTGACACCAATTCACTCATGATGTATGCTAGCTCACAAAGATCAGAGTATTGAACTAGAATGCATCACACAATCACACACAAACTAGAATATTGTAATAACAATAGCTAATTGGAATAAATTAGCTGGACTGAATGACAAACCGATAACAACCCCCTATCGTCACCTCTCACGAAATCCCAGATGAGAAAACATCAACAATGCCCTCTCAACGTGAGATCCAGCATGAGAGTGATCACGTGATCCCTAGTGATGTTCCAGAGGTTCAAAAGCAAGATGAAGGTCTTCAAACAAAGGGTATGATCAAGGAAATTGTCAGTCCATGTGCCAACCCAACCCTTGTGGTTACAAAGAAAGTTGGGAACCAACGTTTATGCATCAGCAAGAGTCCTATCAAGTACAGGTTTCCTCGAATGGAAGATCTAATGGACGAGCTAGATGGTACCCAAACCGTTTCAAAGACTGGTCAAAGAAGTTGGTACCTTGATCCAGTTCAAATTCAAGGGGTCACAGCTATCAAAACTAAAGGAGATCTCTATGAATGGTTAGTCAAGCTTTTTGGTCTAACTAATGCTCTCTCAAATTTTATGAGATTGATGACTCAGGTTTTGATGTCCCTTATTGCCAAGTGCGCTATCTACTTTGGTGACATACTTGTGAATAGCAAGAGTGAGAAAGATCAAATTTTTCAACTCCTATCAATTTTGGAGATCTTAGCTCACAAATTTCTCTTCAAATATCCTTCCCTCACAAAAGACCTCACGTCAATCCCCAAATCTCCCTCATATAATTCGCCCATCCAGCATGAGAGTGATCACGGGAGCCCTAGTGATGTTCCAGAGGTTCAAAAACAAGATGAAGATTAATAGCTCTCTTGTTTCTCAAGATCAACAACAACGAGAAACCATCTTTCAATCTCGTTGCACAATCAAGGGAAAGGTCTGTTCTTTGATCGTTGATGGAGGCAGCATTACCAATGTCGCGCCCACTACTATGGTGGACAAACTCTAACTGGAAACGAGTCCTCATCCGAAGCCATACACCATCTAGTGGCTCAATCAGGGCGGAGATTTACAAATAACTCAACGGTGTTTGGTAAGCTTTTCCATTTGCAAATTTTACAAAGATTCTCTATGGTGTGACGTTTTGCCTATGGATGCTTGTCATATTCTGCTTGGAAGACCGTTGCTATTTGATAGGAGTGTCATGCATGATGGAAAGGCTAATACATATACCTGCAAGTTTCAAAACATGAAGATAACCCTAGCTCCAGTGAAAATAGCCCCACCATCCCAACCCAAAGAGAGTGATCCCAATCTCCCCACTTGTAAGACCATTAAATGTTCCGAGTTTAGTGAGCATAAGGAGATCATTCCCTCGATCCTAAAGACAAATCCTAGCCACGAAAATCCCATAAAAGAACCCCCTCTCGTCACCTCTCACGAGATCCCAGACGAGAAAACATCAACAATGCCCTCTCAACGTGAGATCCAGCATGGGAGTGATCACGTGAGCCCTAGTGATGTTCCAGAGGTACGAAAGCAAGATAAAGATCTGCAAACAAAGGGTATGATCAGGGAAATTGTCAGTCCATGTGCCAACCCTACCCTTGTGGTTACAAAGAAAGTTGGGAACCAACGTCTGTGCACCAGCAAGAGTCCTATCAAGTACAGGATTCCTCGAATTGAAGATCTAATAGACGAGCTAGATGGTACCCAAACCGTTTCAAAGACTGGTCCAAGAAGTGGGTACCTTGATCCAGTTCGAATTCAAGGGGACACTGCTATCAAAACTAAAGGAGATCTCTATGAATGGTTAGTCAAGCTTTTTGGTCGAACTAATGATCCCTCAATTTTTATGAGATTGAGTGACTCAGGTTTTGAAGTCCCTTATTGGCAAGGGTGCTATCTACTTTGGTGACATACTTGTGAATAGCAAGAGTAAGGAAGATCAAATTTTTCACCTCCCATCTGTTTTGGAGATCTTAGCTCACAAATCTCTCTTCAAATATCCTTCCCTCACAAAAGACCTCACATCAATTCCCAAATCTCCCTCATACAATTCTCCCATCCCTTTCTCAAACTCTACAAAGAGTCATCCTTTCTGAAGCCTTAATCCATACTCTCCCACAATTCTCTCAAAACTCCATAAATCTCTCTTTCTCACGTGAATCTCCCCTACCTTTGCCCTAGTTCACGTGAAGCATACCATATTGAGATTGGCTGCACGTCCCTCCTATGATGTGTAATTGATCAAGCCCTAGTTTTGATCCCATTATACATCATAATTTTGGCATCAGAACATAGGTTGTTTTGTGCAACCCCCAACACAATCCATCAATCCCTCATTCCCCCATGCACGTTTTCTCATTCATCCACCAACATGGCTCACGAGATGTTCCTTATGAGGAGAGTTCTTAGTAGCACTCTTGTTTTTGAAGATCAATAATAACGAGAAACCATCTTTCAACCTCGATGCACAATCAAGGGAAAGGTCTATTCTTTTATCGTTGATGGAGGCAGCATCACCAATGTCGCGTCTACTACTATGGTGGACAAACTCCAACTGGAAACAAGTCCTCATTCGAAGCCATACACCATCCAGTGGCTTAATCAAGGCGAAGATTTACAAGTGACTCAACGTTGTTTGGTAAGCTTTTCCATTGGTAAATTTTATAAAGATTCTCTATGGTGTGACATTTTGCCTATGGATGCTTGTCATATTCTACTTGGAAGACCGGTGCTATTTGACAGGAGTGTCATGCATGATGGAAGGGCTAATACATATACCTTCACGATTTAAAACAAGAAGATAACCCTAGCTCCACTGAAAACAGCCCCACCATCCCAACCCAAAGAGAGTGAACCCAATCTCCCCGCTTGGAAGACCATTAAACGTCTCGAGTTTAGTGAGCATAAGGATATCATTCCCTCATTCCCAAATACAAATCCCAGCCACGAAAATCCCATAAAAGAACCCCCTCTCGTCACCTCTCACGAAATCCCAGATGAGAAAACATCAACAATGCCCTCTCAACGTGAGATCCAGCATGAGAGTGATCACGTGAGCACTAGTGATGTTCCAGAGGTTCAAAAGCAAGATGAAGGTCTTCAAACAAAGGGTATGATCAAGGAAATTGTCAGTCCATGTGCCAACCTTACCCTTGTGGTTACAAAGAAAGTTGGGAACCAATGTTTGTGCATCAGCAAGAGTCCTATCAAGCATAGGTTCCCTCCAATTGAAGATCTAATGGACGAGCTAGATGGTACCCGAACAGTTTCAAAGACTTGTCTAAGAAGTTGGTACCTTGATCCAGTTCGAATTCAAGAGGACAGTGCTATCAAAACTAAAGGAGAGCTCTATGAATGGTTAGTCAAGCTTTTTGGTCTAACTAATGCTCCCTCAATTTTTATGAGATTGATGACTCAGGTTTTGAAGTCCCTTATTGGCAAGTGCGTTATCTACTTTGGTGACATACTTGTGAATAGCAAGAGTGAGAAAGATCAAATTTTTCACTCTCATCTGTTTCGGAGATCTTAGCTCTCAAATCTCTCTTCAAATATCCTTCCCTCACAAAAGACCTCACGTCAATCCCCAAATCTCCCTTATACAATTCGCCAATCCCTCTCTCAAACTCCACAAAGAGTCATCCTTTCTTAAGCCCTAATCTATACTCTCCCACAATTCTCTCAAAACTCCACAAATCTCTCTTTCTCACGTGAATCTCTCCTACGTCACTCAAATATCCTGGTTAATTTTATCTTTCTATCTTTTAGTTAGATAAACTCTAGGCTATTCAATACTCTCAAAAGCTCTCAAATCTCTCTCTCCCAACGTTACTCTCCCTCTCTCCCAAATTACCTCACAAACGTCTATCTCTCTCTCAATCATCCTTTCACAAATCACTCTTCAAATATCCTTCCCTCACAAAAGACCTCACGGCAATCCCCGAATCTCCCTCATACAATTCGCCCATCCCTCTCTTAAACTCCACAAAGAGTCATCCTTTCTTAAACCCTAATCCATACTCTCCCACAATTCTCTCAAAACTCCACAAATCTCTCTTTCTCACGTGAATCTCCCCTACCTTTCCCCTAGTTCACGTGAAGCATACCATATTGAGATTGGTTGCACGTCCCTCCTATGATGTGTAATTGATCAAGCCCTAGTTTTGATCCCATTATACATCATAATTTTGGCATCAGAACATAGGTTGTTTTGTGCAACCCCCAACACAATCCATCCATCCCTCATTCCCCCATGCACGTTTTCTCATTCATCCACCAACATGGCTCATGAGATGTTCCTTACGAGGAGAGTTCTTAGTAGCTCTCTTGTTTATGAAGACCAATAACAACAAGAAACCATCTTTCAACCTCGATGCACAATCAAGGGAAAGGTCTATTCTTTTATCGTTGATGGAGGCAGCATCACCAATGTCGCGTCTACTACTATAGTGGACGAACTCCAACTTGAAATAAGTCCTCATCCGAAGCCATACACCATCCACTGGCTTAATCAAGGCGAAGATTTACAAGTGACTCAACGCTGTTTGGTAAGCTTTTCCATTGGTAAATTTTATAAAGATGCTCTATGGTGTGACATTTTGCTTATGGATTCTTGTCATATTCTACTTGGAAGACCTTGGCTATTTGACAGGAGTGTCATGCATGATGGAAGGGCTAATACATATACCTTCACGATTTAAAACAACAAGATAACCCTAGCGCCCGAAAATAGCCCCACCATCCCAACCCAAAGAGAGTGAACCCAATCTTCCCACTTGTAAGACCATTAAACGTCTCGAGTTTAGTGAGCATAAGGAGATCATTCCCTCGATCCCAAATACAAATCCCAGCCAGGAAAATCCCATAAAAGAACTCCCTCTCGTCACCTCTCACGAAATCCCAGATGAGAAAACATCAACAATGCCCTCTCAACGTGAGATCCAGCATGTGAGTGATCACGTGAGCCCTAGTGATGTTCCAGAGGTTCAAAAGCAAGATGAATATCTTCAAACAAAGGGTATGATCAGGGAAACTGTCAGTCCATGTGCCAACCCTACCCTTGTGGTTACAAAGAGTCCTATCAAGCATAGGTTCCCTCCAATTGAAGATCTAATGGACGAGCTAGATGGTACCTAAACAGTTTCAAAGACTTTTCTAAGAAGTGTGTACCTTGATATAGTTCGAATTCAAGAGGGCAGTGCTATCAAAACTAAAGGAGATCTCTATGAATGGTTAGTCAAGCTTTTTGGTCTAACTAATGCTCCCTCAATTTTTATGAGATTGATGACTCAGGTTTTGAAGTCCCTTATTGGCAAGTGCGTTATCTACTTTGGTGACATACTTGTGAATAGCAAGAGTGAGAAAGATCAAATTTTTCACTCTCATCTGTTTTGGAGATCTTAGCTCACAAATCTCTCTTCAAATATCCTTCCCTCACAAAAGACCTCACGTCAATCCCCAAATCTCCCTTATATAATTCGCCAATCCCTCTCTCAAACTCCACAAAGAGTCATCCTTTCTTAAGCCCTAATCCATACTCTCTCACAATTCTCTCAAAACTCCACAAATCTCTCTTTCTCACGTGAATCTCCCCTACGTCACTCAAATATCCTGGTTACTTTTATCTTTCTATCTTTTAGTTAGATAAACTCTAGGCTATTCAATACTCTCAAAAGCTCTCAAATCTCTCTCTCCCAACGTTACTCTCCCTCTCTCCCAAATTACCTCACAAACGTCTATCTCTCTCTCAATCATCCTTTCACAAATCACTCTTCAAATATCCTTCCCTCACAAAAGACCTCACGGCAATCCCCGAATCTCCCTCATACAATTCGCCCATCCCTCTCTTAAACTCCACAAAGAGTCATCCTTTCTTAAACCCTAATCCATACTCTCCCACAATTCTCTCAAAACTCCACAAATCTCTCTTTCTCACGTGAATCTCCCTACCTTTCCCTAGTTCACGTGAAGCATACCATATTGAGATTGGTTGACGTCCCTCCTATGATGTGTAATTGATCAAGCCCTAGTTTTGATCCCATTATACATCATAATTTTGGCATCAGAACATAGGTTGTTTTGTGCAACCCCCAACACAATCCATCCATCCCTCATTCCCCCATGCACGTTTTCTCATTCATCCACCAACATGGCTCATGAGATGTTCCTTACGAGGAGAGTTCTTAGTAGCTCTCTTGTTTATGAAGACCAATAACAACAAGAAACCATCTTTCAACCTCGATGCACAATCAAGGGAAAGGTCTATTCTTTTATCGTTGATGGAGGCAGCATCACCAATGTCGCGTCTACTACTATAGTGGACAAACTCCAACTTGAAACAAGTCCTCATCCGAAGCCATACACCATCCACTGGCTTAATCAAGGCGAAGATTTACAAGTGACTCAACGCTGTTTGGTAAGCTTTTCCATTGGTAAATTTTATAAAGATGCTCTATGGTGTGACATTTTGCTTATGGATTCTTGTCATATTCTACTTGGAAGACCTTGGCTATTTGACAGGAGTGTCATGCATGATGGAAGGGCTAATACATATACCTTCACGATTTAAAACAACAAGATAACCCTAGCGCCACTGAAAATAGCCCCACCATCCCAACCCAAAGAGAGTGAACCCAATCTTCCCACTTGTAAGACCATTAAACGTCTCGAGTTTAGTGAGCATAAGGAGATCATTCCCTCGATCCCAAATACAAATCCCAGCCAGGAAAATCCCATAAAAGAACTCCCTCTCGTCACCTCTCACGAAATCCCAGATGAGAAAACATCAACAATGCCCTCTCAACGTGAGATCCAGCATGTGAGTGATCACGTGAGCCCTAGTGATGTTCCAGAGGTTCAAAAGCAAGATGAATATCTTCAAACAAAGGGTATGATCAGGGAAACTGTCAGTCCATGTGCCAACCCTACCCTTGTGGTTACAAAGAGTCCTATCAAGCATAGGTTCCCTCCAATTGAAGATCTAATGGACGAGCTAGATGGTACCTAAACAGTTTCAAAGACTTTTCTAAGAAGTGTGTACCTTGATATAGTTCGAATTCAAGAGGGCAGTGCTATCAAAACTAAAGGAGATCTCTATGAATGGTTAGTCAAGCTTTTTGGTCTAACTAATGCTCCCTCAATTTTTATGAGATTGATGACTCAGGTTTTGAAGTCCCTTATTGGCAAGTGCGTTATCTACTTTGGTGACATACTTGTGAATAGCAAGAGTGAGAAAGATCAAATTTTTCACTCTCATCTGTTTTGGAGATCTTAGCTCACAAATCTCTCTTCAAATATCCTTCCCTCACAAAAGACCTCACGTCAATCCCCAAATCTCCCTTATACAATTCGCCAATCCCTCTCTCAAACTCCACAAAGAGTCATCCTTTCTTAAGCCCTAATCCATACTCTCTCACAATTCTCTCAAAACTCCACAAATCTCTCTTTCTCACGTGAATCTCCCCTACGTCACTCAAATATCCTGGTTACTTTTATCTTTCTATCTTTTAGTTAGATAAACTCTAGGCTATTCAATACTCTCAAAAGCTCTCAAATCTCTCTCTCCCAACGTTACTCTCCCTCTCTCCCAAATTACCTCACAAACGTCTCTCTCTCTCTCAATCATCCTTTCACAAATCACTCTTCAAATATCCTTCCCTCACAAAAGACCTCACGGCAATCCCCGAATCTCCCTCATACAATTCGCCCATCCCTCTCTTAAACTCCACAAAGAGTCATCCTTTCTTAAACCCTAATCCATACTCTCCCAAAATTCTCTCAAAACTCCATAAATCTCTCTTTCTCACATGAATTTCCCCTACCTTTGCCCTAGTTCACGTGAAGCATACCATAAAACAACCCCCTCCCGTCACCTCTCACGAGATGCTAGACGAGAAAACATAAACAATGCGCTCCTCTCAACGTGAGATCCATCATGAGAGTGATCACGTGAGCCCTAGTGATATTCTAGAGGTTCAAAAGCAAGATGAAGATCTTCAAACAAAGGGTATGATCAGGGAAATTGTGAGTCCATGTGCCAACCCTATCCTTGTAGTTACAAGGAAAGTCGGGAACCAACGTCTGTGCATCAGCAAGAGTCCTATCAAGCATAGGTTTCCCATTACATATCATAATCCAAGGAGGAGAAACAGTAGATAGGCGTCTAGGATTAGTAGTAATAGAGTCCTCATGTGTGTGGGACTTAGTTAGTATAAATAGCTAGGCTTGTAGCCTTTCAAAGGCATCCAACTTTGAATTATGAATATATCCAAGCTTCTAGCTTATCCTTTGAGTGTTTCGTGAGAACCTCGTTGATCTCTTCTATTGTATCGTGGTTTGGCAACCAAGTGGTGAGGAAGAGCTTGTCTCTGAAAACTAGAAGGTGTTTCTTTAACTAGGTGGAGGAACAAGTAGCCCTAGGGTTTCTTTCTTGTGGTGTTTCTGTATCAAGATAGATCCCTTGAACTATCCTGGTTACTTTTATCTTTCTATCTTTTGGTTAGATAAACCCTAAGGTTATTCAATACTCTCAAAAGCTCTCAAATCTCTCTCTCCCAACGTCACTCTCTATTTCTCTACCAAATTCCCTCACCAATGTCTCTCTCCCTCACTCAATCTCCCTTTCACAAATCTCACGTCAATCCCCAAATCTCCAAATCTCCCTCATACAATTCTCCCATCCCTCTCTCAAACTCCACAAAGAGTCATCCTTTCTTAAACCCTAATCCATACTCTCCCACAATTCTCTCAAAACTCCACAAATCTCTCTTTCTCACGTGAATCTCCTCTACCTTTGCCATAGCTCACGTGAAGCATCCAATATTGAGATTGGTTGCACGTCCCTCCTATTATGTGTAATTGACCAAGCCCTAGTTTTGATTCCATTATACATCATAAATTTGGTATCAGAACTTAGGTTGTTTTGTGCAACCCCAAACACAATCCATCCATTCCTAACGCCCCCATGAACATTTTCTCATTCATCCACCAACATGGCACACGAGATGTTCCTTATGAGGAGAGTTCTTAGTAGCTCTCTTGTTTCTAAAGGTCGATCACAACGAGAAACCATTGTTCAATCTCGTTGCACGATCAAGGGAAAGGTCTGTTCTTTGATCGTTGATGTAGGCAGCATCACCAATGTCGCGTCCACTACTATGGTGGACAAACTCCAACTGGAAACGAGTCCTCATTTGAAGCCATACACCATCCAGTGGCTCTATCAGGGCGAAGATTTACAAGTGACTCAACGGTGTTTGGTACGCTCTTCCATTGGCAAATTTTATAAACATTCTCTATGGTGTGACGTCTTGCCTATGGATGCTTGTCATATTCTGCTTGGAAGACCGTGGCTATTTGACAGGAGTGTCATGCATGATGGAAGGGCTAATACATATACCTTCAAGTTTCAAAACAAGAACATAACCCTAGCTCCACTGAAAACAGCCCCACCATCCCAACCCAAAGAGAGTGATCCCAATCTCCCCACTTGTAAGACCATTAACCGTCCCGAGTTTAGTGAGCATAAGGAGATCATTCCCTCAATCCCAAATACAAATCCTAGCCATGAAAATACCATAAAAGAACCCCCTGTCGTCACCTCTCACGAGATCCCAGACAAGAAAACATCGACAATCCCCTCTCAACGTGAGATCCAGCATGAGAGTGGTCACGTGAGCCCTAGTGATGTTCCAGAGGTTCAAAGCAAGATGGAAATATTCAAACAAAGGTTATGATCAAGGAAATTGTTAGTCCATCTGCCAACCCTACCCTTGTGGATACAAAGAAAGTTGGGAACCAACGTCTGTGCATCAGGAAGAGTCCTACCAAGTACATGTTTCCTCGAATTGAAGATCTAATACGAGCTAGATGGTACCTAAACCGTTTCAAATACTGGTCCAAGAAATGGGTACCTTGATACAGTTCGAATTCAAGGGGACACTACAATCAAAAGTAAAGGAGATCTCTATGAATGGTTAGTCAAGCTTTTCGGTATAATTAATGCTCCCTCAATTTTTATGAGATTGATGACTCAGGTTTTGAAGTCCCTTATGTGCAAGTGCACTATCTAATTTGGTGACATACTTGTGAATAGCAAGAGTGAGAAAGATCAAATTTTTCACCTCCCATCTGTTTTGGAGATCTTAGCTCACAAATTTCTCTTCAAATATCCTTCCTTCACAAAAGACCTCACATCAATCCCCTAATCTCCCTCATATAATTCGCCCATCCCTCTCTTAAACTCCACAAAGAGTTATCCTTTCTCAAAATCTAATCCATACTCTCCCAAAATTCTCTTAAAACTCCATAAAACTCTCTTTCTCATGTGATTATCCATTACGTTTGCCCTAGTTCACGTGAAGCATACCATATTGAGATTGGTTGCACGTCCCTCCCATGATGTGTAATTGATCAAGCCCTAGTTTTGATCCCCATATACATCATAATTTTGGCATCAGATCTTAGGTTATTTTGTGTAACCCCAAACACAATCCATCAATCCCTCATGCCCCCATGCACGATTTATCATTCATCCACCAACATTGCTCACGAGATGTTCTTTATGAGGAGAGTACTTAGTAGCTCTCTTGTTTCTGAAGATCAACAACAACGAGAAACCATCTTTCAATCTCGTTGCACAATCAAGGGAAAGGTCTGTTCTTTGATCGTTGATGGAGGCAGCATCACCATTGTCGCGCCCACTACTATGGTGGACAAACTCCAACAACAAACAAGTCCTCATCCAAAGCCATACATCATCCAGTGGCTCAGTCAGGTCGAAGATTTACAAGTGACTCAACGGTGTTTGGTATGCTTTTCCATTGGCAAATTTTATAAAGATTCTCTATGGTGTGACGTTTTGCCTATGGATGCTTGTCATATTCTGCTTGGAAGACCGTGGCTATTTGACAGGAGTGTCATGCATGATGGAAGGGCTAATACATATATCTTCAAGTTTCAAAATAACAAGATAACCCTAGCTCCACTAAAAACAGCCCCACCATCCCAACCCAAAGAGAGTGATCCCAATCTCCCCACTTGTAAGACCATTAAACGTCCCAAGTTTAGTGAGCCTAAGGTGATCATTCCCTCGATCCCAAATACAAATCCTAGCCACGAAAATCCCATAAAAGAACCCCCTCTCGTCACCTCTCACAAGATCCCAGACAAGAAAACATCAACAATGCCCTCTCAACGTGAGATCCAGCATGAAAGTGATCACATGAGCCCTAGTGATGTTCCAGAGGTTCAAAAGCAAGATGAAGATCTTCAAACAAAGGGTATGATCAGGGAATTTGTCAGTCCATGTGCCAACCCTACCCTTGTAATTACAAAGAAAGTTGGGAACCAACGTCTGTGCATCAGCAAGAGTCCCATCATATACAGGTTTCCTCGAATTGACGATCTAATGGACGAGCTAAATGGTACCCAAATCATTTCAAAGACTGGTCCAAGAAGTGGGTACCTTGATCCAGTTCGAATTCAAGGGGACACTGCTATCAACACTAAAGGAGATCTCTATGAATGGTTAGTCAAGCTTTTTGGTCTAACTAATGCTCCCTCATTTTTTATGAGATTGATGACTCAGGTTTTGAAGTCCCTTATTGGCAAGTGCGCTATCTACATTGGTGACATACTTGTGAATAGCAAGAGTGACAAAGATCAAATTCTTCACCTCCTATCTGTTCTGGAGATCTTAGCTCATAAATTTATCTTCAAATATCCTCCCCTCACAAAAGACCTCACATCAATCCCCAAATCTGCCTCATATAATTCGCCCATCCAGCATGAGAGTGATCACGTAAGCCCTAGTGATGTTCCAGGGGTTCAAAAGCAAGATGAAGATTAGTAGCTCTCTTGTTTCTGAAGATCAACAACAACGAGAAACCATCTTTCAATCCCGTTGCACAATCAAGGGAAAGGTATGTTCTTTGATCGTTGATAGAGGCAGCAACACCAATGTCGCGCCCACTACTATGGTAGACAATCTCCAACAGGAAACGAGTCCTCATCCAAAGCCATACACAATCCAGTGGCTCAATCAGCGCGAAGATTTACGAGCGACTCAACGGTGTTTGGTAAGCTTTTCCATTGGCAAATTTTATAAAGATTCTCTATGGTGTGACTTTTGGCCTATGGATGCTTGTCATATTCTGCTTGGAAGACCGTGGCTACTTGACAGGAGTCTCATGCATGATGGAAGGGCTAATGCATATACCTTCAAGTTTCAAAATAAGAACATAACCCTAGCTCCACTGAAAACAGCTCCACCATCCCAACCCAAAAAGAGTAATCCCAATCTCCCCACTTGTAAGACCATTACACGTCCCGAGTTTAGTGAGCATAAGGAGATCATACCCTCGATCCCAAATACAAATCCTAACCATGAAAATCCGACAAAAGAACCCCCTCTCGTCACCTTTCACGAGATCCCAGACAAGAAAACATCAACAAAGCACTCTCAACGTGAGGTCCAGCATGAGAGTGATCACGTGAGCCCTAGTGATGTTCCAAAGGTTCAAAAGCAAGATGAAGATCTTCAAACAAAGGGTATGATCAGGGAAATTGTCAGTCCCTGTGCCAACCTTACCCTTCTGGTTACAAAGAAAGTTGGGAACCAACGTCTGTGCATTAGCAAGAGTACTATCAAATACAGATTTCCTCGAATTGAAGATCTAATGGACGAGCTAGATGGTACCAAAACTGTTTCAAAGACTGGTCCAAGACGTGGGTACTTTAATCCAGTTCGAATTCAAGGGGACACTGCTATCAAAACTTAAGGAGATCTCTATGAATGGTTAGTCAAGCTTTTTGTTCTAACTAATGCTCCCTTAATTTTTATGAGATTGGTGACTCAGGTTTTGAAGTCCCTTATTAGCCTGTGCGCTATCTATAATGGTGACATACTTATGAATAGCAAGAGTGAGAAAGATCAAATTTTTCATCTCCCATCTTTTTTGGAGATCTTAGCTTACAAATTTCTCTTCAAATATCCTTCCCTCACAAAACACCTCACGTCAATCCCCAAATCTCCCTCATATAATTCGCCCATCTCTCTCTTAAACCCCACAAAGAGTCATCCTTTCTTAAACCCTAATCTATAATCTCAAAATTCTCTCAAAACTCCCTAAATCTCACTTTCTCACGTGAATCTCCCCTACCTTTGCCCTAGTTCACGTGAACCATACCACATTGAGATTGGTTGCACGTCCCTCCTATGATTTGTAATTGATCAAGCCCTAGTTTTGATCCCATTATACGTCATAATTTTGGCATCAGAACTTAGGTTGTTTTGTGCAACCCCAAACACAATCCATGCATCCCTCATGCCCCTACGCACATTTTTTCATTCATCCACCAACATGGCTCACGAGATGTTCCTTATGAGGATAGTTCTTAGTAGTTCTCTTGTTTCTAAAGATCAACTAAAACGAGAAACCATCTTTCAATCTCGTTGCACAATCAAGGGAAAGGTCTGTTCTTTAATCGTTGATGGAGGTAGCATCACCAATGTCGCGTCCACTACTATGGTGGACAAACTCCAACTGGAAACGAGTCCTCATCCAAAGCCATACACCATCCAGTGGCTCAATTAGGGCGAAGATTTACAAGTGACTCAACGGTGTTTGGTAAGCTTTTCCATTATACAATATGTAATTGATCAAGTCCTAGTTTTGATCCCATTATACATCATAATTTTGGCATTAAAACTTAGGTTGTTTTGTGCAACCCCAAACACAATCCATCCATCCCTCATGCCCCCAAGCACGTTTTTTCATTCATCCACCAACATGACTCACGAGATGTTCCTTGTGAGTAGAGTTCTTAGTAGCTCTCTTGTTTCTAAAGATCAACAACAAAGAGAAACCATCTTTCAATCTCGTTGCACAATCAAGAGAAAGGTCTGTTCTTTGATCGTTGATGGAGGCAGCATCACCAATGTCGCGTCCACTACTATGGTTGACAAACTCCAACTGGAAACGAGTCCTCATCCAAAGCCATACGCCATCTAGTGGCTCAATTAGGGCGAATATTTACAAGTGACTCAACGGTGTTTAGTAAGCTTTTCCATTGGCAAATTTTATAAAGATTCTCTATGGTGTGACGTTTTGCCTATGGATGCTTGTCATATTCTACTTGGAAGACCGTTGCTATTTGACAGGAGCGTCATCCCTACCTAAAGAGAGTGATCCCAATCTCCCCACTTGTAAGACCATTAAATGTCCCGAGTTTAGTGAGCATAAGGAGATCATTCCCTCGATCACAAATACAAATCCTAGCCACGAAAATCCCATAAAAGAAACCCCTCACGTCACCTCTCACGAGATCCTAGATAAGAAAACATCAACAATGCCCCCTCAACGTGAGATCCAGCATGAGAGTGATCATGTGAGCACTAGTGATGTTCCAGACGTTCAAAAGCAAGATGAAGATCTTGAAACAAATGGTATGATCAGGGAAATTGTCAGCCCATGTGTCAACCCTACCCTTATGGTTACAAAGAAAGTTGGGAACCAACATCTGTGCATCAGCAAGAGTCCTATCAAGTACAGGTTTCCTCGAATTGAAGATCTAATGGACGAGCTAGATGGTACCCAAACCGTTTCAAAGACTAGTCCAAGAAGTGGGTACCTTGATCCAGTTCGAATTCAAGGGGACACTTCTATCAAAAATAAAGGAGATCTCTATGAATGATTAGTCAAGCTTTTTGGTCTAACTAATGCGCCCTCAATGTTTATGAGATTGATGACTCAGGTTTTGAAGTCCCTTATTGGCAAGTGCACTATCTACATTGGTTACATACTTGTAAATAGCAAGAGTAAGAAAGATCAAATTTTTCACCTCCCATATTTTTTTAAAGAACTTAGCTCACAAATTTCTCTTCAAATATCCTTCCCTCACAAAAGACCTCAAATACAATCCATCCATCCCTCATGCCCCCATGCACGTTTTTTCATTCATCCACCAACATGGCTCACGAGATGTTCCTTATGAGGAGAGTACTTAGTAGCTCTCTTGTTTCTGAAAATCAATAACAACGAGAAACCATCTTTCAATCTTGTTGCACAATCAAGGGAAAGGTCTGTTCTTTGATCGTTGATGGAGGCAGCATCACCAATGTCGCGTCCACTACTATGGTGGACAAACTACAACTGGAAATGAGTCCTCATCCAAAGTCATACACCATCTAGTGGCTCAACCAGGGCGAAGATTTACAAGTGACTCAACGGTGTTCGGTAAGCTTTTCCAATGGCAAATTTTATAAAAATTCTCTATGGTGTTACATTTTGCCTATGGATGCTTGTCATATTCTGCTTGGAAGACCGTGGCTATTTGACAGGAGTGTCATGCATGATGGAAGGGCTAATACATATACCTTCAAGTTTCAAAAAAAGAAGATAACCCTAGTTTCATTGAAAACAGCCCCACCATCCCAATTTAAAGAGAGTGATCCCAATCTCCCCACTTGTAAAACCATTAAACGTCCCGAGTTTAGTGAACATAAGGAGATCATTCCCTCGATCACAAATACAAATCCTAGCCACGAAAAACCTATAAAAGAACCCCCTTTCGTGACCTCTCACGAGATCCCAAACGAGAAAACATCAACAATGCCCTCTCAACGTGAGACCCAGAATGAGAGAGATCACGTGAGCCCTATCTACTTTGGTGACATACTTGTGAATAGCAAGAGTGGAAAAGATCAAATTTTTCACCTCTCATCTGTTTTGGAGATCTTAGCTCACAAATTTCTCTTCAAATATCCTTCCTTCATAAAAGACCTCACGTCAATCCCCAAACCTCCCTCAAACAATTCGCCCATCCAGCGTGAGAGTGATCACGTGAGCCCTAGTGATGTTCCAGAGGTTCAAAAGCAAGAAGAATTATTAGTAGCTCTCTTGTTTCTGAATATCAATAACAACAAGAAATCATATTTCAATCTCGTTGTACAATCAAGGGAAAGGCATGTTCATTGATCGTTGATGGAGGCAGCATCATCAACGTCACGCCCACTACTATGGTGGACAAACTCCAACTGGAAACGAGTCCTCATCTAAAGCCATACACCATCCAGTGGCTCAATCTAGGCAAAGATTTACAAGTGACTCAACGGTGTTTGGTAAGCTTTTCCATTGGCAAATTTTATAAAGATTCTCTATGGTGTGACGTTTGGCGTATGGATGCTTGTCATATTCTGCTTGGAAGACCGTGGCTATTCGACAGGAGTGTCTTGCATGATGGAAGAGCTAATACATATACCTTCAAGTTTCAAAATAAGAAGATAACCGTAGCTCCACTGAAAACAGCCCCACTAAGAGTGATCCCAAACTCTCCACTTGTAAGACCATTAAACGTCCCGAGTTTAGAGCATAAGGAGATCATTCCCTCGATCAAAAATACAAATCTTAGCCACGAAAATCCCATAAAAGAAACCCCTCTCGTCACCTCTCACGAGATCGCAGACGAGAAAACATCAACAATGCCCTCTCAACGTGAGACCCAGCATGAGAGTGATCACGTGAGCCCTAGTCATGCTCTAGAGGTTCAAAAGCAAGATGAAGATCTTCAAACAAAGGGTATGATCAGGGAAATTGTCAGTCCATGTGCCAACCCTACCCTTGTGGTTACAAAGAAAGTTGGGAATCAACGTCTGTGCATCAGCAAGAGTCCTATCAAATACAGGTCTCCTCGAATTGAAGATCTAATGGACGAGCTAGATGGTACCCGAACCGTTTCAAAGACTGGTCTAATAAGCCAGTTCGAATTCTAGGGGACACTACTATCAAAACTAAAGGAGATCTCTATGAATGGTTAGTCAAGCTTTTTGGTGTAACTAATACTGATGCATAATGGATCACAAGACAACCAAAACGCCAAGAAAGAACACGGATCAAAACACAAGTAAGAACTTGCAAGAGATGAATCAAGAAGGACCTTTGAACAACGATCTGAACAGAGGTAACTTTGATAGAATGAGCAACGAAACTCCTCGGATTGATACAGCCACACCACAATCTTCAAGAGCTCCTACTTCTCCTTTACACCACCCAAGAATGCTCAATCTTGGATTAGAAGAGAAGATTTAACACGAAAAAGCCAAAGGTAATTCGTTTTCTAGCCAAAACTAGAGAGAAACTAAAGCATCAACTTTAGAGAGATTTGTGTTTATTATCAATATGAATGAATTTTCTTTACAAGAGACCCAAGGGGTCTATTTATAGGAATAGGAAAACCCCTCCCTAAAGACGTCACCCCAGCAAGGCCGCGTCACCCCGACAAGGCCCTTTAGGAGACACTTACAACAAAGGCCCTTTAAAGAAAATACAATATCTCCTAAAATACAACTCCAATACTAAAGATTCAAAAGCCAAAATTTACATAAGGAATAACCCTTCCAAATAGCTAAATGAGAACTTCAAGACTCTTGAGATAAGGAGCTCAAAAGTCCCTTAGTTTTGGAGATATTCGCGATGTCATGTGAGAAACCACTTGAAACAATTTGTAGCAGACTGGTAAGGTCCTTTAGGGCTTCCTCTTGATGCATTGAAGTATGATATGCATCATTCTCCCTTTCTTGAAAAGAGTTTGCCCTCAAACTTGGAATTTCTTCATCTTCATTATAATAGGGCTTAAGATCACACACATTGAAAGTACAACTTCCTTCATACTCATCTTCCATCTTCAAGCGATAAGCGTTATCACCAAGTCTTTCTAAGACCTCATAAGGACCTTCACCTCTCGGTTTCAATTTCCCTTTTCTCTTACTTGGAAATCTTTCTTTCTTCAAGTGTAACCATACCAAGTCTCCAGGCTTGAATATAACCCTTTTCCTCTTTTGATTCATTTTCTCTTCAACCTTTTGAGTATATCTCTTAATCTTCTCACGAACTTCCTCATGTAACTTCTTAATCTCCTCTACTCTTTTACTTGCTTCAAAACTAAACTTCGTAGATGTAGAGATAGGAGATAAATCCATGGGTTTAAAAGGATTTCTTCCATAGACAACTTCAAATGGAGATAACTTTGTAGCACGATTAGGACTTCTATTATAAGCAAACTCGGCAATGCTTAACAAAGTATCCCAACTCTTCTTTTCTTTATTCACCAATGTCCTCAACAAGGCTCCCAAGGTTCGATTGACTACCTCCGTTTGTCCATCCGTTTGTGGATGACAAGCCGTGCTAAACTTGAGCCTTGTTCCCATCTTTTTCCAAAGAGTAACCCAAAAGTGACTTAGAAACTTAGAATCCCTATCACTCACCATAGTCTTGGGTATGCCATGCAACTTCACAATTTCATCAAAATATAATGTAGCAACTTTCGTAGCATCATATGTAGTGTTGCAAGGTACAAAATGCGCCATCTTTGAAAATCGATCTACAACCACCATAATAGAATCCTTACCTCTTTGAGTTCGAGGTAGACCCACAATGAAGTCTAAACTCACATCTTCCCAACGGTAATATGGAATAGGTAGTGGTGTATATAAGCCTTGTGGTAACACATGTGACTTGGTAAGGTTGCAAGTACCACATCTCTTAACAATATGCTCAACATCCTTCACCATGCTAGGCCAAAAGTAATAATCTCTCAACATCAAATAAGTCTTCTCTATGCCAAAATGTCCCGCCAAGGCACCTCCATGAACTTCTTGAATCAACAATTCGCGCAATGAGGTCCTTGGTATACATAATTGATTTCCTTTGAATAAGAAACCATCTTCGATATGAAACATTTCATGGGGATGCTTCTTTGCCAACTCATATACTTCTTTGAAATCTTGATCATCTCGATATAAGTCCTTAATATGCTCAAATCCAGCAACGTTAGAATCAAGAACATATGTAAGTAAGTACCTTCTTGATAGAGCATCGCGCCCTTGTTCAAATGCGCCTTATGCTTGATCACAACCAAAAGCTTGCATAAATTCAACCCATTTTGCATGTCGTGGGTTAAGCTTGTGTTGGCCTTGGATAAACTTGAGAGCTTCATGATCACTATGTAGAATAAACTCTCCACTTAGTAGATAATGCCTCCAATGCTCAAGAGCTCTTATAATGGCATAGAACTCCTTGTCATATGTACTAAACTTCCTTTTGGCATCATTCAACTTCTCGCTAAAGTAGGCTATTGGCCTTCCCTCTTGTGTAAGGACGGCACCAATGCCAACTCCACTAGCATCCACTTCTACTTCAAATACTTTGTCAAAACAAGGCAAGGCTAGAAGAGGTGCATTACATAACTTCTCTTTGATACTTTCAAACGCCAATTGAGCGTTTTTGCTCCATGTAAACTCCTTTTGCTTCAATAACTCAGTCATAGGAGCCAAAATAGTAGAAAATTCTTGATAAACCTTCTATAAAATGAAGCTAATCCATGAAATGATCGTACCTCATGTATACTCGTTGGTGTTGGCCATTCTTGCATAGCTTTGACCTTTCCTTCGTCTATCTGAATCCCATTTTTGGAGAGCACATATCCAAGGAAGATGACCTTGGTTGAGAAGAATGAGCACTTCTCCAAGTTGGCGTAGAGCTTTTCTTTCTCCAAGATATACAAAACTAGCTCCAAGTGCTTTACATGGTCATTCTCACTTCTACTATATACAAGTATGTCATCAAAGTATACTAAAACACACTTTCCAATCAAAGGTTTCAATACATGATTCATTAACCTCATGAAAGTAGAAGGAGCATTTGTTAGACCAAACGGCATTACTAACCATTCATATAGACCTTCCTTCGTTTTGAATGCCGTTTTCCATTCGTCTCCTTCACATATGCGGATTTGATGATATCCACTCTTCAAATCAATCTTTGAAAACACAACACTTCCATAAAGTTCATCAAGGAGATCCTCCAAACGTGGAATGGGGAAACGATATTTGATGGTGATTTTGTTGATGGACCTACAATCCATGCACATACGTTGGGTACCATCTTTCTTTGGAACAAGTAACACTGGGACGGCACATGGACTCATGCTTGGACGAATAAGGCCCTTTTGGAGTAGCTCATCAACTTGCCTTTGAACCTCATGGGATTCCTTGGGGTTCATTCGGTAGGCTTGCTTATTTGGTAATGTAGTTCCCGGAATGAGATCAATCTTGTGTTCAATGTCCCTTCTTGGTGGCAATCCGTGGGGCATTTCTTTTGGAAACAAATGTCCAAACCTCCTCATCAAGGGTGAGAACCGTGGATGATCTTTGGTTGGGGAAGCTTGTTCTTCTTGGATATTCGCCAATATCAACTCTTTATGCTCATAGAATTCATGTTGTTCCGCCTTTAGTAAAGATACAATGTTAGTCTCCCTTTCTTTCTCTTTTGTTGGTGGAGGCCGAATAGAAGAAGGGGGCAATGGAGCCAATGTAATCTTCTTCTTGTTGATGACGAATGAGTAGGTATTCAATCTTCCATCATGAGTTACATACCTATCAAAAAGCCACGGTCTACCAAACAAAATATGACAAGCATCCATTTGGGGTAGAAGCCACACTTAACGCCCTTCTAAGCACCAACAATTCGCCTTCATCCGCTTGCTCAACCTCCTCATCATTATCCTCCTCATTTTCGGCAAGCTCACAAGGTTCCACTTCATGTTCACTTTCATACAAGCTTGGTTCAACAAACAAAGCACTTTGATATTCAACAAGAGAAACCGTGCGCTTGTTAGGACATTCGGATGCAATATGACCCAACCCTTGGCACCTAAAACATCTTCTTGGTGGTAATGTCCTTGGTTCTTGGACTTGGGTTTTGGGTGGGGGATTTTGTGGCTGGTTTAATGTGGGTTTGGCGTAGGGTTTAAGGGAGGATGGGGGCTGATTTTGTGGAGCTTTTGATTGTGTTTGGGGATAAGGACGTTGGGTATAGGGTTTGGATGTGTTTGGGAACGTCCTTTGCGGTTCCTTGGCTCTTTCTTTTCTTTGCCTCTCCACTTTCATAGCCAAGTTACTTAGCTCATCAAGAGATTCATATGAATGTAATTCAACTATATGACGTATCCAATCATTCAAACCAATCAAGTAACGTACCAGAATTTGTGGTTCCTTCTCCTTGAGATCACAACGCCAAAGGAGATGTTCAAACTCCCTTGTGTATTCTTCCACCGATTTAGAGCCTTGGACAAGCTTTTGCAACTTGTAGTAGTTGTCTTCAACGTATGATTGGGGAAGGAACTTGGATTGCAACTTCGACTTCATCTTATCCCAAGAACGGATCTTTTCTTTCCCTTTTGCAACTCTCTTCTTTTGAAGGTTAGTCCACCAAATACTAGCATGTTTTCTCAATTTCAAAGCAACGTACTTCACCTTGAACTCATCACTACAATCTTTCAACTCAAAAACACGTTCAACCGTATGTATCCAATCAAGATAATCTTCTACATTCAAACTACCATCAAATTCAGGAACTTCGACTTTAAAATCCAAACGTTCATGCCTTTTAGACTTTGAACTACCTTCACCATGTGACGAGACATCATCACGTATGGATCCTTCACGTAGCATTTTGTTTTCTTCCATTTGTTTACCCAATTGCACACGTAAAAATGTTATTTGTTGCTCAAGTTAATAAACCTCATTTGATTTAGATTCATCGTTTGCCATTAGAAATCAACTTGATGTCATATGAACTCACGAGGGAAATGGGACGGATTTTGGTTAGGTATGTGTTTAGGACGAGGGTTCTTTGAGGAGCTATGGGTTATTTATGAGTTCTTGATGAGTTCTTGATGAGTTCTTGGAAGAACTATCAAGGGGGCGTGTATAATATGGGGGTTTATGCGATTTTGTGACAAAAACAAGGTCCAAGATTTATGCAAGAGACAAAGGAGATTCATCTAAACATGGCTCTGATACCAAATTGATGCATAATGGATCACAAGACAACCAAAACGCAAAGAAAGAACACGGATCAAAACACAAGTAAGAACTTGCAAGAGATGAATCAAGAAAGACCTTTGAACAACGATCTGAACAGAGGTAACTTTGATAGAATGAGCAACGAAACTCCTCGGATTGATACAGCCACACCACAATCTTCAAGAGCTCCTACTTCTCCTTTACACCACCCAAGAATGCTCAATCTTGGATTAGAAGAGAAGATTTAACACGGAAAACCCAAAGGTAATTCGTTTTCTAGTCAAAACTAGAGAGAAACTAAAGCATCAACTTTAGAGAGATTTGTGTTTATTATCAATATGAATGAATTTTCTTTACAAGAGACCCAAGGGGTCTATTTATAGGAATAGGAAAACCCCTCCCTAAGGACGTCACCCCAGCAAGGCCGCGTCACCCCGACAAGGCCCTTTAGGCGACACTTACAACAAAGGCCCTTTAAAGAAAATACAATATCTCCTAAAATACAACTCCAATACTAAAGATTCAAAAGCCAAAATGTACATAAGGAATAACCCTTCCACATAGCTAAATGAGAACTTCAAGACTCTTGAGATAAGGAGCTGAAAAGTCCCTTAGTTTTGGAGATATTCGCGATGTCATGTGAGAAACCACTTGAAACAATTTGTAGCAGACTGGTAAGGTCCTTTAGGGCTTCCTCTTGATGCATTGAAGTATGATATGCATCAAATACTCCCTCAAATTTTATGAGATTGATGACTCAGGTTTTGAAGTCTCTTATTTGCAAGTGCGCTATCTACTTTGGTGACATACTTGTGAATAGCAAGAGTGAAAAAGATCAAATTTTTCACCTCCCATCTGTTTTGGAGATCTTAGCTCATAAATTTCTCTTCAAATATCCTTCCTTCATAAAAGACCTCACGTCAATCCCCAAATCTCCCTCAAACAATTCGCCCAACCAGCGTGAGAGTGATCACGTGAGCCCTAGTGATGTTCCAGAGGTTCAAAAGCAAGAAGAATTATTAGTGGCTCTCTTGTTTCTGAAGATCAATAACAACGAGAAATCATATTTCAATCTCGTTGTACAATCAAGGGAAAGGCATGTTCTTTGATCGTTGATGGAGGCAGCATCAACAATGTCACACCCACTACTATGATGGACAAACTCCAACTGGAAACGAGTCCTCATCTAAAGCCATACACCATCTAGTGGGTCAATCTAGGCAAAGATTTACAAGTGACTCAACGGTGTTTGGTAAGCTTTTCCATTGGCAAATTTTATAAAGATTCTCTATGGTGTGACGTTTTGCCTATGGGTGCTTGTCATATTCTGCCTTGGAAGACCGTGGCTATTCGACAGGAGTGTCTTGCATGATGGAAGAGCTAATACATATACCTTCAAGTTTCAAAATAAGAAGATAACCGTAGCTCCAATGAAAACAGCCCCACCATCCCAACCAAAAGAGAGTGATCCCAAACTCCCCACTTGTAAGACCATTAAACGTCCCGAGTTTAGTGAGCATAAGTAGATCATTCCCTCGATCCCAATTACAAATCCTAGCCACGAAAATCCCATAAAATAACCCCTCTCGTCACCTCTCACGAGATACCAGACAAGAAAACATCAACAATGCCCTCTCAAGGTGAGATCCAGCATGAGAGTGATCACGTGAGCCCTAGTGATGTTCCAGAGGTTCAAAAGCAAGATGAAGATCTTCAAAAAAAGGTTATGAGCAGGGAAATTGTTAGTCCATCTGCCAACCCTACCCTTGTGGTTACAAAGAAAGTTGGGAACCAACGTCTGTGCATCAGCAAGAGTCTTATGAAGTACATGTTTCCTCGAATTAAAGATCTAATGGACGATCTAGATTGTACCCAAACCGTTTCAAAGACTGGTCCAAGAAGTGGATACCTTGATCCAGTTCGAATTCAAGGGGACACTGCTATCAAAACTAAAGGAGATCCCTATGAAGGGTTAGTCAAGCTTTTTGGTCTAACTAATGCTCCCTCAATTTTTATGAGATTCATGACACAGGTTTTGAAGTCCCTTATTGGCTAGTGCGCTATCTACATTGGTGACATACTTGTGAATAGCAAGAGTAAGAAAGATAAAATTTTTCACGTCAATCCCCAAATCCCCCTCATATAAAATTTTATCTGTTTTGGAGATCTTAGCTCACAAATTTCTCTTCAAATATCCTTCCCTCATAAAAGACCTCACGTCAATCCCCAAATCTCCCTCATATAATTCGTCCATCCCTCTCTTAAACTCCAAATAGAGTCATCCTTTCTTAAACCCTAATCCATACTCTCAAAATTCTCTGAAAACTCCATAAATCTCTCTTTCTCACGTGAATCTTCCCTACCTTTGCCCTAGTTCACGTGAAGCATACCATAATCAGATTGGTTGCACGTCCCTCCTATGATGTGTAGTTGATCAAGCCCTAGTTTTGATCCCATTATACATCATAATTTTGGCATCAGAACTTAGGTTGTTTTGTGCAACCCCAAACACAATCCATCAATCCCTCATGCCCCCATGCACGTTTTTTTCATTCATCCACCAACATGGCTCACGAGATGTTCCTGATGAGGAGAGTTCTTAGTAGCTCTCTTGTTTCTAAAGATCAACAACAACGAGAAACCATCTTTCAATCTCATTGCACAATCAAGGGAAAGGTCTGTTCTTTGATCGTTGATGGAGGCAGCATCACCTATGTCGCGTCCACTACTATGGTGGACAAACTCCAACTGGAAACGAGTCCTCATCCAAAGCCACACACCATCTAGTGGCTCAATCAGGGCGAAGATTTACAATTTACTTAACGGTGTTTGGAAAGCTTTTCCATTGGCAAATTTTATAAAGATTCTCTATGGATGCTTGTCATATTCTGCTTGGAAGACCGTGGCTATTTGACAAGAGGGTCATGCATGATGGAAGGGCTAATACATATACCTTCAAGTTTCAAAACAAAAAGATAACCCTAGCTCCATTGAAAACAGCCCCACCATCCCTAACCCAAAGTCCCAATCTCCCACTTGTAAAACCATTAAACGTTCCGAGTTTAGTGGGCATAAGGAGATCGTTCCCTCGATCAAAAATACAAATCTTAGCGACGAAACTCCCATAAAAGAAACCCCTCTCGTCACCTCTCACGAGATCGCAGACGAGAAAACATCAACAATGCCCTCTCAACGTGAGACCCAGCATGAGAGTGATCACGTGAGCCCTAATGATGCTCCAGAGGTTCAAAAGCAAGATGAAGATCTTCAAACAAAGGGTATGATCAGGGAAATTGTCCGTCCATGTGCCAACCCTACCCTTGTGGTTACAAAGAATGTTGGGAAACAACGTCTGTGCATCAGCAAGAGTCCTATCAAGTACAGGTTTCCTCGAATTGAAGACCTAATGGACGAGCTAGATGTTATCTAAACCGTTTCAAAGACTGGTCCAAGAAGTGGGTACCTTGATCCAGTTCAAATTCAAGGGGACACTGCTATCAAAACTAAAGGAGATCTCTATGAATGGTTAGTCAAGCTTTTTGGTCTAACTAATGCTCCCTCAATTATTATGAGTTTGATGACTCAGGTTTTGAAGTCCTTTATTGGAAAGTGCGCTATCTACTTTGGTGACATACTTATGAATATTAAGAGTGACAAAGATCAAATTTTTCACCTCCCATCTGTTTGGAGATCTTAGCTCACAAATTTCTCTTCAAATATCCTTCCCTCATAAAAGACCTCACGTCAATCCCCAAATCTCCCTCATATAATTCGCCCATCCAGCATGAGAGTGATCACGTGAGCCCTAGTGATGTTCCAGAGGTTCAAAAGCAAGATGAAGATTAGTAGCTCTCATGTTTCTGAAGATCAACAACAACGAGGAACCATCTTTTAATCTCATTGCACAATCAAGGGAAAGGTCTTTTCTTTGATCGTTGATGGATGCAGCATCACCAATGTCGCTCCTACGACTATGGTTGACAAACTCCAACTGGAAACGAGTCCTCATCAAAAGCCATTCTCTATGGTGTGGCGTTTTGCCTATGGATGCTTGTCATATTCTGCTTGGAAGACCGCGGCTATTTGACAGGGGTGTCATGCATGACGGAAGGGATAATACATATACCTTCAATTTTAAAAATAAAAGGATAACCCTAGCACCACGTAAAAATTTCACCATCCCAACCTAAAGAGAGTGATCCCAATCTCCCCTTTTGTAAGACCATTAAACGTCCCGGGTTTAGTGAGCATAAGGAGATCATTCCCTCGATCCAAAATACAATTCTTAGCCACGAAAATCCAATAAAAGAAACCCCTCTCGTCACCTCTCACGAGATCGCAGACGAGAAAACATCAACAATGCCCTCTCAACGTGAGACCCAGCATGAGAGTGATCACGTGAGCCCTAATGATGCTCCAGAGGTTCAAAAGCAAGATGAAGATCTTCAAACAAAGGGTATGATCAGGGAAATTGTCCGTCCATGTGCCAACCCTACCCTTGTGGTTACAAAGAATGTTGGGAAACAACGTCTGTGCATCAGCAAGAGTCCTATCAAGTACAGGTTTCCTCGAATTGAAGACCTAATGGACGAGCTAGATGTTATCTAAACCGTTTCAAAGACTGGTCCAAGAAGTGGGTACCTTGATCCAGTTCAAATTCAAGGGGACACTGCTATCAAAACTAAAGGAGATCTCTGTGAATGGTTAGTCAAGCTTTTTGGTCTAACTAATGCTCCCTCAATTATTATGAGTTTGATGACTCAGGTTTTGAAGTCCTTTATTGGAAAGTGCGCTATCTACTTTGGTGACATACTTATGAATATTAAGAGTGACAAAGATCAAATTATTCACCTCCCATCTGTTTGGAGATCTTAGCTCACAAATTTCTCTTCAAATATCCTTCCCTCATAAAAGACCTCACGTCAATCCCCAAATCTCCCTCATATAATTCGCCCATCCAGCATGAGAGTGATCACGTGAGCCCTAGTGATGTTCCAGAGGTTCAAAAGCAAGATGAAGATTAGTAGCTCTCATGTTTCTGAAGATCAACAACAACGAGGAACCATCTTTTAATCTCATTGCACAATCAAGGGAAAGGTCTTTTCTTTGATCGTTGATGGATGCAGCATCACCAATGTCGCTCCTACGACTATGGTTGACAAACTCCAACTGGAAACGAGTCCTCATCAAAAGCCATTCTCTATGGTGTGGCGTTTTGCCTATGGATGCTTGTCATATTCTGCTTGGAAGACCGCGGCTATTTGACAGGGGTGTCATGCATGACGGAAGGGATAATACATATACCTTCAATTTTAAAAATAAAAGGATAACCCTAGCACCACAGAAAACAGCCCCACCATCCCAACCTAAAGAGAGTGATCCCAATCTCCCCTTTTGTAAGACCATTAAACGTCCCGGGTTTAGTGAGCATAAGGAGATCATTCCCTCGATCCAAAATACAAATCCTAGCCACGAAAATCCCATAAAAGAAACCCCTCACGTCACCTCTCACGAGATCCTAGATAAGAAAACATCAACAATGCCCCCTCAACGTGAGATCCAGCATGAGAGTGATCAAGTGAGCACTAGTGATGTTCCAGAGGTTCAAAAGCAAAGTGAAGATCTTGAAACAAATGGTATGATCAGGGAAATTGTCAGCCCATGTGTCAACCCTACCCTTATGGTTACAAAGAAAGTTGGCAACCAACATCTGTGCATCAGCAAGAGTCCTATCAAGTACAGGTTTCCTCGAATTGAAGATCTAGTGGACGAGCTAGATGGTACCCAAACCGTTTCAAAGACTGGTCTAAGAAGTGGGTACCTTGATCCAGTTCGAATTCAAGGGGACACTGCTATCAAAACTAAAGGAGATCTCTGTGAATGGTTAGTCAAGCTTTTTGGTCTAACTAATGCTCCCTCAATTATTATGAGTTTGATGACTCGGGTTTTGAAGTCCCTTATTGGCAAGTGCCCTATCTACTTTGGTGACATACTTATGAATATTAAGCGTGAGAAAGATCAAATTTTTCACCTCCCATCTGTTTTGGAGATCTTAGCTCACAAATTTCTCTTCAAATATCCTTCCCTCATAAAAGACCTCACGTCAATCCCCAAATCTCCCTCATATAATTCGCCCATCCCTCTCTTAAACTCCACAAAGAGTCATACTTTCTTAAACCCTAATCCATACTCTCAAAATTCTCTCAAAACTCCATAAATCTCTCTTTCTCACGTGAATCTCCCCTACCTTTGCCCTAGTTCACGTGAAGCATACCAAAATCAGATTGGTTGCACGTCCCTCCTATGATGTGTAGTTAATCAAGCCCTAGTTTTGATCCCATTATACATCATAATTTTGGCATCAGAACTTAGGTTGTTTTGTGCAACCCCAAACACAATCCATCCATCCCTCATGCCCCCATGCACGTTTTTTTCATTCATCCACCAACATGGCTCACGAGATGTTCCTGATGAGGAGAGTTCTTAGTAGCTCTCTTGTTTGTAAAGATCAACAACAACGAGAAACCATCTTTCAATCTCATTGCTCAATCAAGGGAAAGGTCTGTTCTTTGATCGTTGATGGAGGCAGCATCACCTATGTCGCGTCCACTACTATGGTGGACAAACTCCAACTGGAAACGAGTCCTCATCCAAAGCCATACACCATCTAGTGGCTCAATCAGGGCGAAGATTTACAATTGACTCAACGGTGTTTGGAAAGATTTTCCATTGGCAAATTTTATAAAGATTCTCTATGGTGTGACGTTTTGCCTATGGATGCTTGTCATATTCTGCTTGGAAGACCGTGGCTATTTGACAGGAGGGTCATGCATGATGGAAGGGCTAATACATATACCTTCAAGTTTCAAAACAAGAAGATAACCCTAGCTCCATTGAAAACAGCCCCACCATCCCTAACCCAAAGTCCCAATCTCCCACTTGTAAAACCATTAAACGTTCCGAGTTTAGTGAGCATAAGGAGATCGTTCCCTCGATCAAAAATACAAATCTTAGCGACGAAAATCCCATAAAAGAAACCCCTCTCGTCACCTCTCACGAGATCGCAGACGAGAAAACATCAACAATGCCCTCTCAACGTGAGACCCAGCATGAGAGTGATCACGTGAGCCTTAGTGATGCTCCAGAGGTTCAAAAGCAAGATGAAGATATTCAAACAAAGGGTATGATCAGGGAAATTGTCCGTCCATGTGCCAACCCTACCCTTGTGGTTACAAAGAAAGTTGGGAACCAACGTCTGTGCATCAGAAAGAGTCCTATCAAGTACAGGTTTCCTCGAATTGAAGATCTAATGGACGAGCTAGATGTTATCCAAACCGTTTCAAAGACTGGTCCAAGAAGTGGGTACCTTGATCCAGTTCAAATTCAAGGGGACACTGCTATCAAAACTAAAGGAGATCTCTATGAATGGTTAGTCAAGCTTTTTGGTCTAACTAATGCTCCCTCAATTTTTCTGAGTTTGATGACTCAGGTTTTGAAGTCCCTTATTGGCAAGTGCGCTATCTACGTTGGTGACATACTTGTGAATAGCAAGAGTGACAAAGATCAAATTCTTCACCTCCTATCTGTTTTAGAGATCTTTCAATCTCATTGCACAATCAAGGGAAAGGTCTTTTCTTTGATCGTTGATGGATGCAGCATCACCAATGTCGCGCCTACTACTATGGTTGACAAACTTCAACTAGAAACGAGTCCTCATCAAAACCCATACACCATCCAAAGGCTCAATCAGGGCGAAGATTTACAAGTGACTCACTGGTGTTTGATAAGCTTTTCCATTGGCAAATTTTATAAAGATTCTCTTTGGTGTGGCGTTTTGCCTATGGATGCTTGTCATATTCTGCTTTGAAGACCGTGGCTATTTGGCAGGGGTGTCATGCATGATGGAAGGGATAATACGTATACCGTCAAGTTTCAAAATAAAAGGATAACCCTAGCACCACAGAAAACAGCCCCACCATCCCAACCTAAAGAGAGTGATCCCAATCTCCCCACTTGTAAGACCATTAAACGTCCCAAGTTTAGTGAGCATAAGGAGATCATTCCCTCGATCCAAAATACAAATCTTAGCCACGAAAATCTCTTAAAACAACCCCCTCTCGTCACCTCTGACGAGATCCCAAATAAGAAAACATCAACAATGCCCTCTCAACGTGAGATCCAGCATAAGAGTGATCACGTGAGCCCTAGTGATGTTCCAAAGGTTCGAAAGCAAGATGAAGATCGTCAAACAAAGGGTTTGATCAGGGAAATTGTCAGTCCATGTGCCAACCCTACCCTTGTGGTTACAAAGAAAGTTGGGAACCAACGTCTCTACATCAGCAAGAGTTCTATCAAGTTCAGGTTTCCTCGAATTGAAGATCTAATGGACGAGCTAGATGGTACCCAAACTGTTTCAAAGACTGGTCCAAGAAGTGGGTACCTTGATCTAGTTCGAATTCAAGGGGACACTGCTATCAAAACTAAAGGAGATCTCTATTAGTGGTTAGTCAAGCTTTTTGGTCTAACTAATGCACCCTCAATTATTATGAGTTTGATGACTCAGGTTTTGAAGTCTCGTATTGGCAAGTGCCCTATCTACTTTGGTGACATACTTATGAATATTAAGCGTGAGAAAGATCAAATGTTTCACCTCCCATCTGTTTTGGAGATCTTAGCTCACAAATTACTCTTCAAATATCCTTCCCTCATAAAAGACCTCACGTCAATCCCCAAATCTCCCCATATAATTCGCCCATCCCTCTCTTAAACTCCACAAAGAGTCATCCTTTCTTAAACCCTAATCCATACTCTCAAAATTCTCTCAAAACTCCATAAATCTCTCTTTCTCACGTGAATCTCCCCCACCTTTGCCCTATTTCACGTGAAGCATACCATAATCTGATTGGTTGCACGTCCCTCCTATGATGTGTAGTTGATCAAGCCCTAGTTTTGATCCCATTATACATCATAATTTTGGCATCAGAACTTAGGTTGTTTTGTGCAACCCCATACACAATCCATCCATCCCTCATGCCCCCATGCACGTTTTTTTCATTCATCCACCAACATGGCTCACGAGATGTTCCTGATGAGGAGAGTTCTTAGTAGCTCTCTTGTTTCTAAAGATCAACAACAACGAGAAACCATCTTTCAATCTCATTGCACAATCATGGGAAAGGTCTGTTCTTTGATCGTTGATGGAGGCAGCATCACCAATGTCGCGTCCATTACTATGGTGGACAAACTCCAATTGGAAACGAATCCTCATCCAAAGCCATACACCATCTAGTGGCTCAATCAAGGCGAAGATTTACAATTGACTCAACGGTGTTTGGAAAGCTTTTCCATTGGCAAATTTTATAAAGATTCTCTATGGTGTGACGTTTTGCCTATGGATGCTTGTCATATTCTGCTTGGAAGACCGTGGCTATTTGACAGGAGGGTCATGCATGATGGAAGGGCAAATACATATACCTTCAAGTTTCAAAACAAGAAGATAACCCTAGCTCCATTGAAAACAGCCCCACCATCTCTAACGTCCCGAGTTTAGTGAGCATAAGGAGATCGTTCCCTCGATCAAAAATACAAATCTTAGCCACGAAAATCCCATAAAAGAAACCCCTCTCGTCACCTCTCACGAGATCGCAGACGAGAAAACATCAACAATGCCCTCTCAACGTGAGACCCAGCATGAGAGTGATCACGTGAGCCCTAGTGACGCTCTAGAGGTTCCAAAGCAAGATGAAGATTTTCAAACAAAGGGTATGATTAGGGAAATTGTCCGTCCATGTGCCAACCCTACCCTTGTGGTTACAAAGAAAGTTGGGAACCAACGTCTATGCATCAGCAAGAGTCCTATCAAGTACAGGTTTCCTCGAATTGAAGATCTAATGGACGGGCTAGATGTTATCCAAACCGTTTCAAAGACTGGTCCAAGAAGTGGGTACCTTGATCCAGTTCAAATTCAAGGGGACACTGCTATCAAAACTAAAGGAGATCTCTATGAATGGTTAGTCAAGCTTTTTGGTCTAACTAATGCTCCCTCAATTATTATGAGTTTGATGACTCAGGTTTTGAAGTCCCTTATTGGAAAGTGCGCTATCTACTTTGGTGACATACTTATGAATATCAAGAGTGAGAAAGATCAAATTTTTCACCTCCCATCTGTTTTGGAGATCTTAGCTCACAAATTTCTCTTCAAATATCCTTCCCTCATAAAAGACCTCACGTCAATCCCCAAATCTCCCTCATATAATTCGCCCATCCAGCATGAGAGTGATCACGTGAGCCCTAGTGATGTTCCAGAGGTTCAAAAGCAAGATGAAGATTAGTAGCTCTCTTGTTTCTGAAGATCAACAACAACGACAAACCATCTTTTAATCTCATTGCACAATCAAGGGAAAGGTCTTTTCTTTGATCGTTGATGGATGCAGCATCACCAATGTCGCGCCTACTACTATGGTTGACAAACTTCAACTAGAAACGAGTCCTCATCAAAACCCATACACCATCCAAAAGCTCAATCAGGGCGAAGATTTACAAGTGACTCACTGGTGTTTGATAAGCTTTTCCATTGGCAAATTTTATAAAGATTCTCTATGGTGTGGCGTTTTGCCTATGAATGCTTGTCATATTCTGCTTGGAAGACCGTGGCTACTTGACAGGAGTCTCATGCATGATGGAAGGGCTAATACATATACCTTCAAGTTTCAAAATAAGAACATAACCCTAGCTCCACTGAAAACAGCTCCACCATCCCAACCCAAAAAGAGTAATCCCAATCTCCCCACTTGTAAGACCATTACACGTCCCGAGTTTAGTGAGCATAAGGAGATCATACCCTCGATCCAAAATACAAATCTTAGCCACGAAAATCTCTTAAAACAACCCCCTCTCGTCACCTCTCACGAGATCCCAAATAAGAAAACATCAACAATGCCCTCTCAACGTAAGATCCAGCATGAGAGTGATCACGTGAGCCCTAGTGATGTTCCAAAGGTTCAAAAGTAAGATGAAGATCGTCAAACAAAGGGTATGATCAGGGAAATTGTCAATCCATGTGCCAACCCTACCCTTGTGGTTACAAAGAAAGTTGGGAACCAACGTGATGGGAATCAGCCTTCACCAACTCCTATGGTGCAAGCATGCTTGGAGGTCATTCAGGAGTACCAGAAGGGTAAGGGCGTAAAGGGAGGTCATTCATCCTATATGACTCCTTCATTATCTCAACATTGAGACCCTTTTGATGAGAGACAGTTCAAGCATGTTCAGGTCATCCAATGTTGTTACTTAGCCGTGGAAGAAATCAAGAAAGGAGTTGGTCATTTTGCAGGTCAAGGTCCTTTATCATATGGGACACCTTCGACATTTGTCTCACTATCTCAGAATTAAGGTTTCTTCTCCAATTTGTCCCTAGGAAGCTTTTGAAGTATGTTGTTCAAGCTTTTCTTCAAGCTTTTCATAATGCCCAAGATTGCATGGTCTGAAGGTCATTTGAGTTCTACATGATTTGTTTCGAGCGCGATAAGGACCTTTATCCGGGTGCATTTGATATTTTGGTGTTCTTTCAAGGGTATTTTGGTCTTTTCACATGGAGTCCGGTTTTCTAATATTATTAGAGGTCCAAGGAAGGTTCCAGCTGACTTCGAAACAAAACCACTTGTGTTTCTTCATTTGTCTTGCACGGATTGGGATCCAAGTGAAGGACATTACTCCAATGGGGAAGTGCCACGTGGGTTGCTCCTATTGGTCCTCCTTGCCACCCATTTAGACGAGTACTTCATGGTGAAGATATGTATTAGTCTTAATTAGTTGTATTAGCTTAATTAAGGACGTTTAGGAGGTTTCTTCGTCATTAGGAAACCTCACTCTAGATGGTTTAGCTACTTGTGTGCTTGTGTGCTTGGTTGCTTGCATGCTTCCAGCCGAGCCTTATATATATGAACCTTTGTATTTTGAAACTCAACAACTTATATGAAATACAAAACCCCAAGAAACCGAGAGGTTCTTAGTTTGTGAGTTTTTCAAACTCTCGTTTCCACTCCAGTATCTAGATTTGGCAATCTAGTGGTGTTGTGTGGACTTGTTGAGATCTCATTTGGAAGGTGATTAAATTCTGTAACCAAACGAGGTCCTTCAAGCTTGCCCGGGTATTCTTTTCACTTGAAGGTGTTTAAGTACTGTAACAAGTGAGAAAATACTTGTCTCTATCTTTTCTTTCATTTGTTTTTCGCTCCTTGATGCTTATTGCATCATATTGTTGTGGTTATTTGCTGTCCCGAGATATTGGTGTTCTTGTGGTGTTATAAGCTTGCTTGAATCAGTGCCTTGGTGAGCTTATATACATCATTTCCACTCCTTCGTGTTGAGTTCAGATCTGTTTGAGTGAGTTCCTAAACCTTTGTGAGTTTCTTGATGTTATATGGTGTGTGTGAACCTGGTTCTAATTGCCTTTTGAGTTAAACTCATCATTCTCCATTCGTAGTTGCTGTTTTGTTCCTTTGGCATTGCTTCTCTGAACCAACGTAAGGTCCTTTGATCAGATTCTGAATGTCCTTCGTGAGTCCTTTGCTATTATATGGTTTATTCAAGCTTGGTTTCCTCGTCATTCTGGAGATAACTACATCATTTGTGGTTGTTTTTCCCTCCTTTGTTGGGTTATTGAGTCATACGTGAGGTCCTTGGGTTCCTATGATGTTTCCTAGCCTGTTGAGTTAAAGGTCCTTAGGTCTGGGATACATCACAATGTCTGTGCATCAGCAAGAGTCCTATCAAGTTCAGGTTTCCTCGAATTGAAGATCTAATGGACGAGCTAGATGGTACCCGAACAGTTTCAAAGACTTGTCTAAGAAGTAAGTACCTTGATCCAGTTCGAATTCAAGCGGACAGTGCTATCAAAACTAAAGGAGAGCTCTATGAATGGTTAGTCAAGCTTTTTGGTCTAACTAATGCTCCCTCAATTATAATGAGTTTGATGACTCGGGTTTTGAAGTCCCTTATTGGCAAGTGCCCTATCTACTTTGGTGACATACTTATGAAGATTAAGCGTGAGAAAGATCAAATTTTTCACCTCCCATCTGTTTTGGAGATCTTAGCTCACAAATTTCTCTTCAAATATCCTTCCCTCATAAAAGACCTCACGTCAATCCCCAAATCTCCCTCACATAATTCGCCCATCCCTCTCTTAAACTCCACAAAGAGTCATCATGTCTTAAACCCTAATCCATACTCTCAAAATTCTCTCAAAACTCCATAAATCTCTCTTTCTCACGTGAATCTCCCCTACCTTTGCCCTAGTTCACGTGAAGCATACCATAATCAGATTGGTTGCACGTCCCTCCTATGATGTGTAGTTGATCAAGCCCTAGTTTTGATCCCATTATACATCATAATTTTGGCATCAGAACTTAGGTTGTTTTGTGCAACCCCAAACACAATCCATCAATCCCTCATGCCCCCATGCACGTTTTTTCATTCATCCACCAACATAGCTCACGAGATGTTCCTGATGAGGAGAGTTCTTAGTAGCTCTCTTGTTTCTAAAGATCAACAACAACGAGAAACCATCTTTCAATCTCATTGCACAATCATGGGAAAGGTCTGTTCTTTGATCGTTGATGGAGGCAGCATCACCAATGTCGCGTCCATTACTATGGTGGACAAACTCCAATAGGAAACGAATCCTCATCCAAAGCCATACACCATCTAGTGGCTCAATCAAGGCGAAGATTTACAATTGACTCAACGGTGTTTGGAAAGCTTTTCCATTGGTAAATTTTATAAAGATTCTCTATGGTGTGACGTTTTTCCTATGGATGCTTGTCATATTATGCTTGGAAGACCGTGGCTATTTGACAGGAGGGTCATGCATGATGGAAGGGCTAATACATATACCTTCAAGTTTCAAAACAAGAAGATAACCCTAGCTCCATTGAAAACAGCCCACCATCCCTAACCCAAAGTCCCAATCTCCCACTTGTAAAACCATTAAACATCCCGAGTTTAGTGAGCATAAGGAGATCGTTCCCTCGATCAAAAATACAAATATTAGCCACGAAAATCCCATAAAAGAAACCCCTCTCGTCACCTCTCACGAGATCGCAGACGAGAAAACATCAACAATGCCCTCTCAACGTGAGACCCAGCATGAGAGTGATCACGTGAGCCCTAGTCATGCTCTAGAGGTTCAAAAGCAAGATGAAGATCTTCAAACAAAGGGTATGATCAGGGAAATTGTCCGTCCATGTGCCAACCCTACCCTTGTGGTTACAAAGAAAGTTGGGAACCAACGTCTGTGCATCAGCAAGAGTCCTATCAAGTACAGGTTTCCTCGAATTGAAGATCTAATGGACGAGCTAGATGTTATCCAAACCGTTTCAAAGACTGGTCCAAGAAGTGGGTACCTTGATCCAGTTCAAATTCAAGGGGACACTGCTATCAAAACTAAAGGAGATCTCTATGAATGGTTAGTCAAGGTTTTGGTCTAACTAATGCTCCCTCAATTATTATGAGTTTGATGACTCAGGTTTTGAAGTCCCTTATTGGAAAGTGCGTTATCTACTTTGGTGACATACTTATGAATATTAAGAGTGAGAAAGATCAAATTTTTCACCTCCCATCTGTTTTGGAGATCTTAGCTCACAAATTTCTCTTCAAATATCCTTCCCTCAGAAAAGATCTCACGTCAATCCCCAAATCTCCCTCATATAATTCGCCCATCCAGCATGAAAGTGATCACGTGAGCCCTAGTGATGTTCCAGAGGTTCAAAAGCAAGATGAAGATTAGTAGCTCTCTTGTTTCTGAAGATCAACAACAACGAGAAACCATCTTTTAATCTCATTGCACAATCAAGGGAAAGGTCTTTTCTTTGATCGTTGATGGATGCAGCATCACCAATGTCGTGCCTACTACTATGGTTGACAAACCCCAACTGGAAACGAGTCCTCATCAAAAGCCATTCTCTATGGTGTGGCGTTTTGCCTATGCATGCTTGTCATATTCTGCTTGGAAGACCGTGGCTATTTGACAGGGGTGTCATGCATGATGGAAGGGATAATACATATACCTTCAATTTTCAAAATAAAAGGATAACCCTAGCACCACAGAAAACAGCCCCACCATCCCAACCTAAAGAGAGTGATCCCAATCTCCCCTTTTGTAAGACCATTAAACGTCCCGAGTTTAGTGAGCATAAGGAGATCATTCCCTCGATCCAAAATACAAATCCTAGCCACGAAAATCCCATAAAAGAAACCCCTCACGTCACCTCTTACGAGATCCTAGATAAGAAAACATCAACAATGCCCCCTCAACGTGAGATCCAGCATGAGAGTGATCATGTGAGCACTAGTGATGTTCCCGAGGTTCAAAAGCAAAATGAAGATCTTGAAACAAATGGTATGATCAGGGAAATTGTCAGCCCATGTGTCAACCCTACCCTTATGGTTACAAAGAAAGTTGGGAACCAACATCTGTGCATCAGCAAGAGTCCTATCAAGTACAGGTTTCCTTGAATTGAAGATCTAATGGACGAGCTAGATGGTATCCAAACCGTTTCAAAGACTTGTCCAAGAAGTGGGTACCTTGATCCAGTTCGAATTCAAGGGGACACTGCTATCAAAACTAAAGGAGATCTCTATGAATGGTTAGTCAAGCTTTTTGGTCTAACTAATGCTCCCTCAATTATTATGAGTTTGATGACTCTGGTTTTGAAGTCCCTTATTGGCAAGTGCCCTATCTACTTTGGCGACATACTTATGAATATTAAGCGTGAGAAAGATCAAATTTTTCACCTCCCATCTGTTTTGGAGATCTTAGCTCACAAATTTCTCTTCAAATATCCTTCCTTCATAAAAGACCTCACGTCAATCCCCAAATCTCCCTCATATAATTCGCCCATCCCTCTCTTAAACTCCACAAAGAGTCATCCTTTCTTAAACCCTAATCCATACTCTCAAAATTCTCTCAAAACTCCATAAATCTCTCTTTCACACGTGAATCTCCCCCACCTTTGCCCTAGTTCACGTGAAGCATACCATAATCAGATTGGTTGCACGTCCCTCCTATGATGTGTAGTTGATCAAGCCCTAGTTTTGATCCCATTATACATCATAATTTTGGCATCAGAACTTAGGTTGTTTTGTGCAACCCCATACACAATCCATCCATCCCTCATGCCCCCATGCACGTTTTTTTCATTCATCCACCAACATGGCTCACGAGATGTTCCTGATGAGGAGAGTTCTTAGTAGCTCTCTTGTTTCTAAAGATCAACAACAACGAGAAACCATCTTTCAATCTCATTGCACAATCAAGGGAAAGGTCTGTTCTTTGATCGTTGATGGAGGCAGCATCACCTATGTCGCGTCCACTACTATGGTGGACAAACTCCAACTGGAAACGAGTCCTCATCCAAAGCCATACACCATCTAGTGGCTTAATCAGGGCGAAGATTTACAATTAACTCAACGGTGTTTGGAAAGCTTTTCCATTGGCAAATTTTATAAAGATTCTATATGGTGTGATGTTTTGCCTATGGATGCTTGTCATATTCTGCTTGGAAGACCGTGGCTATTTGACAGGAGGGTCATGCATGATGGAAGGGCTAATACATATACCTTCAAGTTTCAAAACAAGAAGATAACCCTAGCTCCATTGAAAGCCCCACCATCCCTAACCCAAAGTCCCAATCTCCCACTTGTAAAACCATTAAACGTCCCGAGTTTAGTGAGCATAAGGATATCGTTCCCTCGATCAAAAATACAAATCTTAGCCACGAAAATCCCATAAAAGAAACCCCTCTCGTCACCTCTCACGAGATCGCAGACGAGAAAACATCAACAATGCCCTCTCAATGTGAGACCCAGCATGAGAGTGATTACGTGAGCCCTAGTGATGCTCCAGAGGTTCAAAAGCAAGATGAAGATTTTCAAACAAAGTGTATGATCAGGGAAATTGTCCGTCCATGTGCCAACCCTACCCTTGTGGTTACAAAGAAAGTTGGGAACCAACGTCTGTGCATCAGCAAGAGTCCTATCAAGTACAGGTTTCCTCGAATTGAAGATCTAATGGACGAGCTAGATGTTATCCAAACCGTTTCAAAGACTGGTCCAAGAAGTGGGTACCTTGATCCAGTTCAAATTCAAGGGGACACTGCTATCAAAACTAAAGGAGATCTCTATGAATGGTTAGTCAAGCTTTTTGGTCTAACTAATGCTCCCTCAATTTTTCTGAGTTTGATGACTCAGGTTTTGAAGTCCCTTATTGTCAAGTGCGCTATCTACTTTGGTGACATACTTATGAATATCAAGAGTGAGAAAGATCAAATTTTTCACCTCCCATCTGTTTTGGAGATCTTAGCTCACAAATTTCTCTTCAAATATCCTTCCCTCATAAAAGACCTCACGTCAATCCCCTAATCTCCCTCATATAATTCGCCCATCCAGCATGAGAGTGATCACGTGAGCCCTAGTGATGTTCCAGAGGTTCAAAAGCAAGATGAAGATTAGTAGCTCTCTTGTTTCTGAAGATCAACAACAACGAGAAACCATCTTTTAATCTCATTGCACAATCAAGGGAAAGGTCTTTTCTTTGATCGTTGATGGATGCAACATCACCAATGTCGCGCCTACTACTATGGTTGACAAACTTCAACTAGAAACGAGTTCTCATCAAAACCCATACACCATCCAAAGGCTCAATCAGGGCGAAGATTTACAAGTGACTCACTGGTGTTTGATAAGCTTTTCCATTGGCAAATTTTATAAAGATTCTCTATAGTGTGGCGTTTTGCCTATGGATGCTTATCATATTCTGCTTGGAAGACCGTGGCTATTTGGCAGGGGTGTCATGCATGATGGAAGGGATAATACATATACCTTCAAGTTTCAAAATAAATGGATAACCCTAGCACCACAGAAAACAGCCCCACCATCCCAACCTAAAGAGAGTGATCCCAATCTCCCCACTTGTAAGACCATTAAACGTCCCGAGTTTAGTGAGCATAAGGAGATCATTCCCTCGATCCAAAATACAAATCTTAGCCACGAAAATCTCTTAAAACAACCCCCTCTCGTCACCTCTCACGAGATCCCAAATAAGAAAACATCAACAATGCCCTCTCAACGTGAGATCCAGCATGAGAGTGATCACGTGAGCCCTAGTGATGTTCCAAAGGTTCAAAAGCAAGATGAAGATCGTCAAACAAAGGGTATGATCAGGGAAATTGTCAGTCCATGTGCCAACCCTACCCTTGTGGTTACAAAGAAAGTTGGGAACCAACGTCTGTGCATCAGCAAGAGTCCTATCAAGTTCAGGTTTCCTCGAATTGAAGATCTAATGGACGAGCTAGATGGTACCCAAACCGTTTCAAAGACTGGTCCAAGAAGTGGGTACCTTGATCCAGTTCGAATTCAAGGGGACACTGCTATCAAAACTACAGGAGATCTCTATTAGTGGTTAGTCAAGCTTTTTGGTCTAACTAATGCTCCCTCAATTATTATGAGTTTGATGACTCGGGTTTTGAAGTCCCTTATTGGCAAGTGCCCTATCTACTTTGGTGACATACTTATGAATATTAAGCGTGAGAAAGATCAAATTTTTCACCTCCCATCTGTTTTGGAGATCTTAGCTCACAAATTTCTCTTCAAACATCCTTCCCTCATAAAAGACCTCACGTCAATCCCCAAATCTCCCTCTGATGCATATCATACTTCAATGCATCAAGAGGAAGCCCTAAAGGACCTTACCAGTCTGCTACAAATTGTTTCAAGTGGTTTCTCACATGACATCGCGAATATCTCCAAAACTAAGGGACTTTTGAGCTCCTTATCTCAAGAGTCTTGAAGTTCTTATTTAGCTATGTGGAAGGGTTATTCCTTATGTACATTTTGGCTTTTGAATCTTTAGTATTGGAGTTGTATTTTAGGAGATATTGTATTTTCTTTAAAGGGCCTTTGTTGTAAGTGTCGCCTAAAGGGCCTTGTCGGGGTGACGCGGCCTTGCTGGGGTGACGTCTTTAGGGAGGGGTTTTTCCTATAAATAGACCCCTTGGGTCTCTTGTAAAGACAATTCATTCATATTGATAATAAGCACAAATCTCTCTAAAGTTGATGCTTTAGTTTCTCTCTAGTTTTGGCTAGAAAACGAATTACCTTTGGGTTTTTCGTGTTAAATCTTCTCTTCTAATCCAAGATTGAGCATTCTTGGGTGGTGTAAAGGAGGAGTAGGAGCTCTTGAAGATTGTGGTGTGGCTGTATCAATCCGAGGAGTTTCGTTGCTCATTCTATCAAAGTTACCTCTGTTCAGATCGTTGTTCAAAGGTCTTTCTTGATTCATCTCTTGCAAGTTCTTACTTGTGTTTTGATCCGTGTTCTTTCTTTGCGTTTTGGTTGTCTTGTGATCCATTATGCATCAATTTGGTATCAGAGCCATGTTTAGATGAATCTCCTTTGTCTCTTGCATAAATCTTGGACCTTGTTTTTGTCACAAAATCGCATAAACCCCCATATTATACACGCCCCCTTGATAGTTCTTCCAAGAACTCATCAAGAACTCATCAAGAACTCATAAATAACCCATAGCTCCTCAAAGAACCCTCGTCCTAAACACATACCTAACCAAAATCCGTCCCATTTCCCTCGTGAGTTCATATGACATCAAGTTGATTTCTAATGGCAAACGATGAATCTAAATCAAATGAGGTTTATTAACTTGAGCAACAAATAACATTTTTACGTGTGCAATTGGGTAAACAAATGGAAGAAAACAAAATGCTACGTGAAGGATCCATACGTGATGATGTCTCGTCACATGGTGAAGGTAGTTCAAAGTCTAAAAGGCATGAACGTTTGGATTTTAAAGTCGAAGTTCCTGAATTTGATGGTAGTTTGAATGTAGAAGATTATCTTGATTGGATACATACGGTTGAACGTGTTTTTGAGTTGAAAGATTGTAGTGATGAGATCAAGGTGAAGTACGTTGCTTTGAAATTGAGAAAACATGCTAGTATTTGGTGGACTAACCTTCAAAAGAAGAGAGTTGCAAAAGGGAAAGAAAAGATCCGTTCTTGGGATAAGATGAAGTCAAAGTTTCAATCCAAGTTCCTTCCCCAATCATACGTTGAAGACAACTACTACAAGTTGCAAAAGCTTGTCCAAGGCTCTAAATCGGTGGAAGAATACACAAGGGAGTTTGAACATCTCCTTTGGCGTTGTGATCTCAAGGAGAAGGAACCACAAATTCTGGTACGTTACTTAATTGGTTTGAATGATTGGATAAGTCATATAGTTGAATTACATTCATATGAATCTCTTGATGAGCTAAGTAACTTGGCTATGAAAGTGGAGAGGCAAAGAAAAGAAAGAGCCAAGGAACCGCAAAGGACGTTCCCAAACACATCCAAACCCTATACCCAACGTCCTTATCCCCAAACACAATCAAAAGCTCCACAAAATCAGCCCCCATCCTCCCTTAAACCCTACGCCAAACCCACATTAAACCAGCCACAAAATCCCCCACCCAAAACCCAAGTCCAAGAACCAAGGACATTACCACCAAGAAGATGTTTTAGGTGCCAACGGTTGGGTCATATTGCATCCGAATGTCCTAACAAGCGCACGGTTTCTCTTGTTGAATATCAAAGTGCTTTGTTTGTTGAACCAAGCTTGTATGAAAGTGAACATGAAGTGGAACCTTGTGAACTTGCCGAAAATGAGGAGGATAATGATGAGGAGGTTGAGCAAGCGGATGAAGGCGAATTGTTGGTGCTTAGAAGGGCGTTAAGTGTGGCTTCTACCCCAAATGACAAGGAGCAACGAGAGAACATATTCCATACTCGGTGTACCGTTCAAGGGAAGGTATGCTCTCTTATAATTGATGGTGGTAGTTGTACTAATGTCGCCTCTACTACAATGGTAGAAAAGCTGAATTTGGATGTAAGTTCTCACCCATCTCCTTATAATATTCAATGGTTAAGCCATGGGAAGGGCATTAGAGTTGATAAACGTATATTAGTCTCATTGTCCATTGGGAAGAATTATAAAGATGATGTATGGTGTGATGTAATACCCATGGATGCTTGCCATATTTTGTTTGGTAGACCGTGGCTTTTTGATAGGTATGTAACTCATGATGGAAGATTGAATACCTACTCATTCGTCATCAACAAGAAGAAGATTACATTGGCTCCATTGCCCCCTTCTTCTATTCGGCCTCCACCAACAAAAGAGAAAGAAAGGGAGACTAACATTGTATTTTTACTAAAGGCGGAACAACATGAATTCTATGAGCATAAAGAGTTGATATTGGCGAATATCCAAGAAGAACAAGCTTCCCCAACCAAAGATCATCCACGGTTCTCACCCTTGATGAGGAGGTTTGGACATTTGTTTCAAAAGAAATGCCGCGGATTGCCACCCAGAAGGGACATTGAACACAAGATTGATCTCATTCCGGGAACTACATTACCAAATAAGCAAGCCTACCGAATGAACCCCAAGGAATCCCATGAGGTTCAAAGGCAAGTGGATGAGCTACTCCAAAAGGGCCTTATTCGTCCAAGCATGAGTCCATGTGTCGTCCCAGTGTTACTTGTTCCAAAGAAAGATGGTACCCAACGTATGTGCATGGATTGTAGGTCCATCAACAAAATCACCATCAAATATCGTTTTCCCATTCCACGTTTGGAGGACCTCCTTGATGAACTTTATGGAAGTGTTGTGTTTTCAAAGATTGATTTGAAGAGTGGATATCATCAAATCCGCATATGTGAAGGAGACGAATGGAAAACGGCATTCAAAACGAAGGAAGGTCTATATGAATGGTTAGTAATGCCCTTTGGTCTAACAAATGCTCCTTCTACTTTCATGAGGTTAATGAATCATGTATTGAAACCTTTGATTGGAAAGTGTGTTGTAGTATACTTTGATGACATACTTGTATATAGTAGAAGTGAGAATGACCATGTAAAGCACTTAGAGCTAGTTTTGTATATCTTGGAGAAAGAAAAGCTCTACGCCAACTTGGAGAAGTGCTCATTCTTCTCAACCAAGGTCATCTTCCTTGGATATGTGCTCTCCAAAAATGGGATTCAGGTAGACGAAGGAAAGGTCAAAGCTATCCAAGAATGGCCAACACCAACGAGTATACATGAGGTACGATCATTTCATGGATTAGCTTCATTTTATAGAAGGTTTATCAAGAATTTTTCTACTATTTTGGCTCCTATGACTGAGTTGTTGAAGCAAAAGGAGTTTACATGGAGCAAAAACGCTCAATTGGCGTTTGAAAGTATCAAAGAGAAGTTATGTAATGCACCTCTTCTAGCCTTGCCTTGTTTTGACAAAGTATTTGAAGTAGAAGTGGATGCTAGTGGAGTTGGCATTGGTGCCGTCCTTACACAAGAGGGAAGGCCAATAGCCTACTTTAGCGAGAAGTTGAATGATGCCAAAAGGAAGTTTAGTACATATGACAAGGAGTTCTATGCCATTATAAGAGCTCTTGAGCATTGGAGGCATTATCTACTAAGTGGAGAGTTTATTCTACATAGTGATCATGAAGCTCTCAAGTTTATCCAAGGCCAACACAAGCTTAACCCACGACATGCAAAATGGGTTGAATTTATGCAAGCTTTTAGGTTTGTGATCAAGCATAAGGCGGGCATTTGAACAAGGCGCGATGCTCTATCAAGAAGGTACTTACTTACATATGTTCTTGATTCTAACGTTGTTGGATTTGAGCATATTAAGGACTTATATCGAGATGATCAAGATTTCAAAGAAGTATATGAGTTGGCAAAGAAGCATCCCCATGAAATGTTTCATATCGAAGATGGTTTCTTATTCAAAGGAAATCAATTATGTATACCAAGGACCTCATTCGCGAATTGTTGATTCAAGAAGTTCATGGAGGTGCCTTGGCGGGACATTTGGCATAGAAGACTTATTTGATGTTGAGAGATTATTACTTTTGGCCTAGCATGGTGAAGGATGTTGAGCATATTGTTAAGAGATGTGGTACTTGCAACCTTGCCAAGTCACATGTGTTACCACAGGGCTTATATACACCACTACCTATTCCATATTACCCTTGGGAAGATGTGAGTTTAGACTTCATTGTGGGTCTACCTCGAACTCAAAGAGGTAAGGATTCTATTATGGTGGTTGTAGATCGATTTTCAAAGATGGCGCATTTTGTACCTTGCAACACTACATATGATGCTACGAAAGTTGCTACCTTATATTTTGATGAAATTGTGAAGTTGCATGGCATACCCAAGACTATGGTGAGTGATAGGGACTCTAAGTTTCTAAGTCACTTTTGGGTTACTCTTTGGAAGAAGATGGGAACAAGGCTCAAGTTTAGCACGGCTTGTCATCCACAAACGGATGGACAAACGGAGGTAGTCAATCGAACCTTGGGAGCCTTGTTGAGGACATTGGTGAATAAAGAAAAGAAGAGTTGGGATACTTTGTTAAGCATTGCCGAGTTTGCTTATAATAGAAGTCCTAATCGTGCTACAAAGTTATCTCCATTTGAAGTTGTCTATGGAAGAAATCCTCTTAAACCCATGGATTTATCTCCTATCTCTACATCTACGAAGTTTAGTTTTGAAGCAAGTAAAAGAGTAGAGGAGATTAAGAAGTTACATGAGGAAGTTCGTGAGAAGATTAAGAGATATACTCAAAAGGTTGAAGAGAAAATGAATCAAAAGAGGAAAAGGGTTATATTCAAGCCTGGAGACTTGGTATGGTTACACTTGAAGAAAGAGAGATTTCCAAGTAAGACAAAAGGGAAATTGAAACCGAGAGGTGAAGGTCCTTATGAGGTCTTAGAAAGACTTGGTGATAACGCTTGTCGCTTGAAGATGGAAGATGAGTATGAAGGAAGTTGTACTTTCAATGTGTCTGATCTTAAGCCCTATTATAATGAAGATGAAGAAATTCCAAGTTTGAGGGCAAACTCTTTTCAAGAAAGGGATAATGATGCATATCATACTTCAATGCATCAAGAGGAAGCCCTAAAGGACCTTACCAGTCTGCTACAAATTGTTTCAAGTGGTTTCTCACATGACATCGCGAATATCTCCAAAACTAAGGGACTTTTGAGCTCCTTATCTCAAGAGTCTTGAAGTTCTCATTTAGCTATGTGGAAGGGTTATTCCTTATGTACATTTTGGCTTTTGAATCTTTAGTATTGGAGTTGTATTTTAGGAGATATTGTATTTTCTTTAAAGGGCCTTTGTTGTAAGTGTCGCCTAAAGGGCCTTGTCGGGGTGACGCGGCCTTGCTGGGGTGACGTCTTTAGGGAGGGGTTTTCCTATAAATAGACCCCTTGGGTCTCTTGTAAAGACAATTCATTCATATTGATAATAAACACAAATCTCTCTAAAGTTGATGCTTTAGTTTCTCTCTAGTTTTGGCTAGAAAACGAATTACCTTTGGGTTTTTCGTGTTAAATCTTCTCTTCTAATCCAAGATTGAGCATTCTTGGGTGGTGTAAAGGAGGAGTAGGAGCTCTTGAAGATTGTGGTGTGGCTGTATCAATCCGAGGAGTTTCGTTGCTCATTCTATCAAAGTTACCTCTGTTCAGATCGTTGTTCAAAGGTCCTTCTTGATTCATCTCTTGCAAGTTCTTACTTGTGTTTTGATCCGTGTTCTTTCTTGGCATTTTGGCTATCTTGTGATCCATTATGCATCACCCTCATATAATTCGCCCATCCCTCTCTTAAACTCCACAAAGAGTCATCCTTTCTTAAACCCTAATCCATACTCTCAAAATTCTCTCAAAACACCATAAATCTCTCTTTCTCACGTGAATCTCCCCTACCTTTGCCCTAGTTCACGTGAAGCATACCATAATCAGATTGGTTGCACGTCCCTCCTATGATGTGTAGTTGATCAAGCCCTAGTTTTGATCCCATCATACATCATAATTTTGGCATCAGAACTTAGGTTGTTTTGTGCAACCCCAAACACAATCCATCCATCCCTCATGCCCCCATGCACGTTTTTTTCATTCATCCACCAACATGGCTCACGAGATGTTCCTGATGAGGAGAGTTCTTAGTAGCTCTCTTGTTTCGAAAGATCAACAACAACGAGAAACCATCTTTCAATCTCATTGCACAATCAAGGGAAAGGTCTGTTCTTTGATCGTTGATGGAGGCAGCATCACCTATGTCGCGTCCACTACTATGGTGGACAAACTCCAACTGGAAACGAGTCCTCATCCAAAGCCATACACCATCTAGTGGCTCAATCAGGGCGAAGATTTACAATTGACTCAACGGTGTTTGGAAAGCTTTTCCATTGGCAAATTTTATAAAGATTCTCTATGGTGTGACGTTTTGCCTATGGATGCTTGTCATATTCTGCTTGGAAGACCGTGGCTATTTGACAGGAGGGTCATGCATGATGGAAGGGCTAATACATATACCTTCAAGTTTCAAAACAAGAAGATAACCCTAGCTCAACTGAAGAGTCACGGACCATGGCCACCACCTCGGGCTGCCCAAGGTTGCTGCTGCCCGGCCATTCCTTGCTCCTTTCCGTCCCAAATTTGTACCACGGTTTGGGTTTGACATGTAGAGGTCCGTGGTATATTCACTCTTGCTTGAAGTTGAGAGAAAGTTGGTGTTTTGGCCTCAAAACCTACAAATTCACATTAAAAAAAACAACAACACCAAGTGTAGTAGGGAAATTGGAATAAAAATCAAGGTTCACACATAAAACTCTCCCTAATTCACTATTAAAAACCACTAAAAACGCAGTTATCAAATCCCCCCATGCTTACTCCTTGCTTGTCCCCAAGCAAGTACAAGACTCAAAACTAGATGAAAGGACTTAAAAGAAAAAGAATTCTACTCACACCTCCTCCAATTAAAGGGGCATATAGGATTACATAAGCAAGCATACACTCAAGGACTCCCTAGCGGGAATAAGATTCAAATTGAAACAAAAATTGTTGTTCGAAATAGAGTCACGTGTCAGGAAGCAACACAACCAGTTTATCACAACTCAAATGCAATCAAAATTGATTCACATGTTTGGTGAACTAGTTGGGATCGGTAGGACCTCACTTTAGGGTATGTGGGTCACTCCCCTCGTGTGTTTGCAATAGATATAACGGTTCACTCAAAAACCTTCAACCAATGTAAACAACCTACCATAAGCTTGACAAGACTCTCGATTCTCTACCGCTATAGACAATATGCACAAATGTTAATCATGAGGACTTTTCAAAGGTTGTAACGGGGCTTAGGTGTAGGGTAAGGAGGGAATTCATTTGGGTATTGTGGAGCTAAGAGCCAAAGACCTAAAGAGCAACATTCCCAATACATATAGCACAACACCTCTTACATCACACCGCAATGAAGCATAAATATCTTCCCCATCGAGGCAAAATAAAGGAATAGTCAATATAAGCAAGAAAACCACTATGCTATTCACCTTATTCCTCAAAACTTCTCCTCTTTTTTTTTCTTTTTTATATACTTTTCATTCCTTTTTTTTTCTTTGTGGTGAATAGCATAGATAAATATAGAAACGACTCATTTCCCATCAAACCAACTTCAACCTTGACTGAAAAGAGGGGATAAATAATGTTTATGAACAATATTTCCCTCATCAAGTAAACCTTCCAACGAAGTCACCAAAGATATAGACTACAAAAACTGCCTCCAACTGAATTGTTGCTCCACTAATTTGGCTAAAGGGTATGGAATTAAGAACAGACCAAAGGTGCGCATGAATAGGATAAACAACAAGACAGGAAAAATGGTTAATAAAGGGCTAGCAAAAAGAAGTCAAGGTGTCAGGTGGCTTTTGGCTATGTGGCTACAAAATGGGCCTTAATCATATTAACATAATGCACAAGTCAAATGCAGTTTCAAAGAGAGTCAAATCAAGTTCTAGAGATGAAAACATGGTAAGGTCACACTCAAAAGAAAATGAGACTATAAAAATAATAGTCTTTTAGGCTCAAGAAGTCTCACGGGTTAACCTACCACAATCACAAACAACTAGTTCCTTTGATGAACCAAACATAGGAACTTCATTATCATGCACTTGAATCATTCAAGACTAGATGAATCACAAAGATGATAGGCAACCTAAATCAAACAAACAACCAAGTTTCTCCTATCATCTACATCAAGCCAGAAAAATCTCATGAGTACACACTTGCAATGACAATCCAAACACACCTCTTAAAGGCGAAAGGCTATCCTTGTTTTTTTATTTTTTTTTTTTAACAAGAAAGTAAGAAAACTACTCCTATATGCAACCTAGATGCAAATTCAATGCCTAACAAACACAAAAAGAAACTAAGAAATATGCAACTATAAATGTAAGTCTCACTCAAGCACATGATTTTAAGACAATCAACCCAGATCCCCCCATGCTTGGACAAAGCAGTGTCCGTAATGCATTTCGAATAAGGGTAGCATGCACAAGAGGGAAACGACATAATGCATCAAACTCTAAAAAAAACGAAGAAAATTAAAGGAACGAAATAAAACCTAATAAAGCAATTAAACGCTTGGGTTGCCTCCCAAGAAGCGCTAGTTTAACGTCTTTAGCTAGACGAAACTTACCTCAGAAGCGGTTAACGCCCTTAGAAGCTTGTCAAACTCCGCAGCATGCGGTTCACAAGCCTGCAAATAAGAGAGCAACAAAATACTCATGGCAAAGAATGTTAGTTGCACTCTCTCAAATAAGTCAAAAGTACTAGAAAAATCAAAAGAATCAAAATAAGTAGTCCACATGATTTTTCTAACTGAGTCCTCTAAGCATTCACAATATGGATCAAGATAGGGATGAAACCCTCCTAAAGTGCCTAAGGACAAGTCAAGAACATTGTTGGTCCCCTCAATAACAGTCACATCACAGGAGTCAACCACACATCCCACATCAACATGAACATCAATGGTCTCTTCACATGGAATGGGCTCCACAAGGTTCTTAGGGGCAACAGAAGGTGGTGAACAAGGTGTAGAAGCATGGAGTACATCATCAAATTCCTTGCTTGAAGGATCCAATCCACCTACAAACCCCTCACAAGACTCCTCATCATTAGCATCAATTTACTCATGACAAACATCATCATCATACCTAGCATCAAACCCATGGGAATCGCACACCTCAAACCCCGTCGACTGAGAAAAAGGTAAAGATGCATTTTGAAAAGCAAAGACACCATCAGTAGTGTCTCTAGGTAAGCTAGGATGGGAAGGAACAACAGTTGGCAAAGATGACTTAGAAGGGTCAACTATTTCATCTATTTTCTCTAGACAAGCTTCCAACTTATCTTGTTGCACTTGCATTGCCCTCGTCAAAAAATCAACTTTGGCTAAAACAGGGCATGTAGACTCATCATGGTCAAAAGAACTACATAAACGACAAGGAGACAAACAATGGGTTTGAGTACATAATCTAGCATGAGATGCACAAAGATTGGGGAAAGAGGATGCACAATAATAATTTTCAAAATCACGAGTATCACGTGCAAGCCACTCAAGCAAACTCCAAGTTTCATCAACAGTTTTAGCATAGAAACCAAAATACTCTAATAGAGTATGAGTCTCTCTATTCACCCCCTCAGCAACAATGTCAAGAATATATGATTTCCCATGCACAATACCATGTGGAACAGGACATGCAAGTAATCGCTCAAAATAGTGCCAAAATAATTCCTGCCCAAATTGGGGAAAATCAAGAATTGCCATTTTTTTTAATAAAAGATAAAGAAAAGAAAAAAAAGAAAACAGAAAACAGCTTAGTCAACCTAAGAGGGTTCGTTTACCAACTGCTAGGGACAGAGTCCCCGGCAACGGCGCCAAAAACTTAACAGGGCCGCAAGCGCACGGTGTACGTAGTAGCACGTCAAGGTCGATCCCACAGGGACTCACTTAGCAGCACAATAAACTAATCTCTATATCGATTGCTAAGCTAATCAGGTTTTGGGTTTTCGAAAAGGTTTAACAAACTAATAAAACTAATAAAGCAAGAAAAATTAATCTAATGTTCTAATCAAGAGAGAAAGACTTCTAGGGAGATACTAACCTAACAACGAGTTCGATTACTAAAACCTAGCCTGCACAATCATACATTCAAGAACGAATCAAGAATCGACAACCTCTGAATTCTATCGCCCTTTCGATGCTAAATAGAACTATTCTAAACAACCTAATCAACAACTTTCGTGTGCCTTTTAGGTTAAACAGAATTGAAGGTCTCAAAAGGTCAGGTTATCTAATGATTCCCTAGTTCACTACTCCTTTTTCAACTTTCGCAATCCTAGGTAGACAGGTTGGTAGTCAGATTACCCTAATTCACCTTTCAGTACTTCTCAGGTTAATCTCAAACTTACAAATATCCAAGGCCTTAAGAATACTCATAAACATGGTAAACACAACCTTCTATTGATTCTAGTCAAGAATTCATGCACAAACTAATAACAATCAATCAAACCACATTGTTTCGGGTTGCAAAACCCTAGAATTCAAAGAAACTACTCACTCATATTCAATGAAAACACAACACAAGTTCCAAACATCATAATCGAATCTCAAAACTAAGAAGAAAATCGAAAAGAAAGAATAGAATTGCGAAGAATACAACCCGTCGAGCCTTTCGATCCCGGGGTGAAACCTTCTTCGCGAACGTCGCTCCTTTCCTTTGCGAATCTTGATCTTGGTTTCTCTTGAATCGATTCGGTCTTAAATCTTGATGGTGGGGGAAGGAGTAGAATGGAAGTATTAGGGCTCTCTTTTCTCTCCTTGACGGCCAAAGAATGAAGGAAAACTGATAGAAAATGACTGAATATCGAAAAACTGCCGCTTGCCCCCTTTTCTACTCGCGAAAACAACCGATCTGCATAGGGAGTCCGCCTCGGTCCGTACACCACGGACCGTGGTGATCACCTCAGGCTGCCCGAGGTTGCCAATGTTTCGTTTCTTTCTTCTTTCCTTCGCAAAAAATGAGTTGGGCACAAGGAGTTGAGCAATCGCACCGTGTGGCCACCACCTCTGGCCGCAGGTTCTCTTTGCCGGCCATTCCTTGCTCCTTTCCGTCCCAAATTTGTACCACGGTTTGGGTTTGACATGTAGAGGTCCGTGGTATATTTACTCTTGCCTGAAGTTGAGAGAAAGTTGGTGTTTTGGCCTCAAAACCTACAAATTCACATAAAAAAACAACAACACCAAGTGTAGTAGGGAAATTGGAATAAAAATCAAGGTTCACACATAAAACTCTCCCTAATTCACTATTAAAAACCCCTAAAAATATAGTCATGAAACGCAGTTATCACCCACCATCCCAACCCAAAAAGAGTGATCCCAATCTCCCCACTTGTAAGACCATTAAACATCCCGAGTTTAGTGAGCATAAGTAGATCATTCCCTCGATCCCAAATACAAATCCTAGCCACAAGAATCCCATAAAAGAAACCCCTCACGAAACCTCTCACGAGATCCCAGACAAGAAAACATCAACAATGCCCTCTCAACGTGAGATCCAACATGAGAGTGATCACGTGAGCACTAGCGATGTTCCAGAGGTTCAAAAGCAAGATGAAGATCTTCAAACAAAGGGTATGATCAGGGAAATTGTCAGTCCATGTGTCAACCCTACCCTTGTGGTTACAAAGAAAGTTGGGAACCAACATCTGTGCATCAACAAGAGTCCTATCAAGTACATGTTTCCTCGAATTGAAGATCTAATGGACGAGCTAGATGGTACCTAAACCGTTTCAAAGAATGGTCCAAGAAGTGGGTACCTTGACACAGTTTGAATTCAAGGGAACACTGGTATCAAAACTAAAGCAGATCTCTATGAATGGTTAGTCAAGCTTTTTGGTCGAACTAATGCTCCCTCAATTTTTATGAGATTGAGTGACTCAGGTTTTGAAGTCCCTTATTGGCAAGGGTGCTATCTACTTTAATGACATACTTGTGAATAGCAAGAGTGAGAAAGATCAAATTTTTCACCTCCCATCTGTTTCGAAGATCTTAGCTCACAAATCTCTCTTCAAATATCCTTCCCTCACAAAAGACCTCACGTCAATCCCCAAATCTCCCTCATACAATTCGCCCATCCCTCTCTCAAACTCCACAAAGAGTCATCCTTTCTTAAGCCCTAATCCATACCCTCCCACAATTCTCTCAAAACTCCACAAATCTCGCTTTCTCACGTGAATCTCCCCTACGTCACTCAAATATCCTGGTTACTTTTATCTTTCTATCTTTTAGTTAGATAAACCCTAAGGCTATTCAATACTCTTAAAAGCTCTCAAATCTCTCTCTGCCAACGTCACTCTCCCTCTCTCCCAAATTCCCTCACAAACGTCTCTCTCTCTCTCTCAATCACCCTTTCACAAATCTCTCTTCAAATATCCTTCCCTCACAAAAGACCTCACGCCAATCCCCGAATCTCCCTCATACAATTCGCCCATCCCTCTCTTAAACCCTAATCCATACTCTCCCAAAATTCTCTCAAAACTCCATAAATCTCTCTTTCTCACGTGAATCTTCATACCTTTGCCCTACTTCACGTGAAGCATCCAATATTGAGATTGGTTGCACGTCCCTCCTATGATGTGTAATTGATCAAGCCTTAGTTTTGATCCCATTATACATCATAACTTTGGCAACAGAACTTAGGTTATTTTGTGCAACCCCAAACACAATACATCCATCCCTCATGCCCCCATGCACGTTTTCTCATTCATCCACCAACATGGCTCACGAGATGTTCCTTATGAGGACAGTTCTTAGTAGCTCTCTTGTTTCTGAAGATCAACAAAACGAGAAACCATCTTTCAACCTCGTTGCACAATCAAGGGAAAAGTATGTTCTTTGATTGTTGATGGAGGCAGTATCACCAATGTCGCATCTACTACTATGGTTGACAAACTCCAACTGGAAACGAGTCATCATCCGAAGCCGTACACCATCCAGTGGCTCAATCAGGGCGAAGATTTACAAGAGACTCAACGCTGTTTGGAAATCTTTTCCATTGGCAAATTTTATAAAGACTCTCTATGGTGTGACGTTTTGCCTATGGATGTTTGTCATATTCTGCTTGGAAGACCGTTGCTATTTGACAGGAGTGTCATGCATGATGGAAGGGCTAATACATATACCTTCATGTTTCAAAACAGGAAGATAACCCTTGCTCCACTGAAAACAGCCCCACCATCCCAACCCAAAGAGAGTGATCCCAATCTCCCCACTTGTAAGACCATTAAACGTCCCGAGTTTAGTGAGCATAAGAAGATCATTCCCTCGATCCCAAATAATAATCCTAGCCACGAGAATCCCATAAAAGAAACCCCTCACGTCACCTCTCACGAGATCCCAGACAAGAAAACATCAACAATGCCCTCTCAACGTGAGATCTAGCATGAGATTGATCACACGAGCACTAGTGATGTTCCAGAGGTTCAAAAGCAAGATGAAGATCTTCAAAAAAAGGGTATGATTAGGGAAATTGTCAGTCCATGTGCCAACCCTACCCTTGTGGCTACAAAGAAAGTTGGGAACCAACGTTAGTGCATCAGCAAGAGTCCTATCAAGTACAGGTTTCCTCGAATTGAAGATCTAATGGACGAGCTAGATGGTACCTAAACTGTTTCAAAGACTGGTCCAAGAAGTGGGTACCTTGATCCAGTTTGAATTCAAGGGGACACTGCTATCAAAACTAAAGGAGATCTCTATGAATGATTAGTCAAGCTTTTTGGTCTAACTAATGCTCCCTCAATTTTTATGAGAATGATGACTCAGGTTTTAAAGTCCCTTATTGGCAAGTGCGCTATCTACTTTGGTGACATACTTGTGAATAGCAAGAGTGAGAAAGATCAAATTTTTCACTCCCATCTGTTTTGGAGATCTTAGCTCACAAATCTCTCTTCAAATATCCTTCCCTCACAAAAGACCTCACGTCAATCCCCAAATCTCCCTCAAACAATTCGCACATCCCTCTCTCAAACTCCACAAAGATTCATCCTTTCTTAAACCCTAATCCATACTCTCCCACAATTCTCTCAAAACTCCACAAATCTCTCTTTCTTACGTGAATCTCCCCTACCTTTGTCCTAGTTCACGTGAAGCATCCCATCTTGATATTGGTTGCACGTTCCTCCTATTATGTGTAATTGATCAAGACCTAGTTTTAATTCCATTATACATCATTATTTTGGTATCAGAACTTAGGTTGTTTTGTGCAACCCCAAACACAATCCATCAATCCCTAACGGCCCAATGCACGTTTTCTCATTCATCCACCAACATGGCACACGAGATGTTCTATATGAGAAAAGTTCTTAGTAGCTCTCTTGTTTCTGAAGATCGACAACAACGAGAAACCATCTTTCAATCTCGTTGCACAAACAAAGGAAAGGTCTGTTCTTTGATCAGTGATAGAGGCAGCAGCACCAATGTCGCGTCCACTACTATGGTGGACAAACTCCAACTATAAACGAGTCCTTATCCAAATCCATACACCATCCATTGGCTCAATCAGGGCGAAGATTTACAAGTGACTCAACGGTGTTAGGTGAACTTTTCCAATGGCAATTTTATAAAGATTCTCTATGGTGCGACGTTCATATTCTGCTTGGAAGACCGTGGCTATTTGACAGGAGTGTCATGCATGATGGAAGGGCTAATACATATACCTTCAAGTTTCAAAACAAGAAGATAACCCTAGCTCCACTGAAAACAGCCCCACCATCCCAACCCAAGGAGAGTGATCCCAATCTCCCCACTTGTAAGACCATTAAACGTCTTGAGTTTAGTGAGCATAAGGAGATCATTCCCTCGATCCTAAATACAAATCCTAGCCACAAAAATCCCATAAAAGAACCCCCTTCCGTCACCTCTCACGAGATCCCAGACGAGAAAACATAAACAATGCCCTCTCAACGTGAGACCCATCATGAGAGTGATCACGTGAGCCCTAGTGATGTTCCAGAGGTTCAAAAGCAAGATGAAGATCTTCAAACAAAGGGTATGATCAAGGAAATTGTCCGTGCATGTGCCAACCCTACCCTTGTGGTTACAAAGGAAGTCAGGAACCAACGTTTGTGCAGAATTGAAGATCTAACGGACGGGCTAGATGGTACCCAAACCGTTTCAAAGACTGGTCTAAGAATTGGGTACCTTGATCAAGTTCCAATTCAAGGGGACACTGCTATCAAAACTAAAGGAGATCTCTATTAATGGTTAGTCAAGCTTTTTGGTCTAACTAATGCTCCCTCAATTTTTATGAGATTGATGACTAAGGTTTTGAAGTCCCTTATTGGCAAGTGCGCTATCTACTTTGGTGACATACTTGTGAATAGCAAGAGTGAGAAAGATCAAATTTTTCACCTCCCATCTGTTTTGGAGATCTTAGCTCACGAGGAGATATGTGGGAATTTGTCCATGTGTCAATTCTTCAACAACATAGTCTCTCTTGGCTATACTCTTTCGTCCATAGTAATCAAGGTTGATGAAGAAAAGATCAAAGCAATCAAGGAGTGGCCTACTCCTATCAGTATTCACGATATCAGGAGCTCCCACAACTTGGCTTCTTCCTATAGGAGGTTTTTGAAGAAATTCAGCACTATTTTATCTCCTATGACCAAGCTATGTTCATGGACACCAACAGCACAACAGGTGTTCGACAATGTCAAAGAACAACTCTGCAACACACCTATCTTAACCCTACCTAGCTGTGATCAGAAGTGTAAAGTTGAGTGTGATGCTTTTGGAGTTGATATTGGAGTTGTTCTACCAAGCTTTGTTGTTTACAAGAAGAGAAAGAAAGCATGGGTCCAAGTGAAGAAGGAAAGGCTTCCCTCCAAGAGGAAAGATAACCCTCTTAGTTTCACGACAAACTTTTTTCAACAAGGGGGGAATGATGTGTTTTGGCCCACGCCTGAAATACATCTGTCTAGCCTAGGTCTCACTTTTGGGGACCCTAGGTTCATCGAAGGAAATGGAGGCTCACATAGCCATGGGCTTACCTTTGGAGACTTAAGATTCATGGAGGATGATGGAAACCTGTCCATGCCAAATCCAAAGAAGAAGGCCCAGTTCAATTACAAGGAGGTAGAACGAGCCAAGGGTGAAGAATACATTGTGGAGGCCCAAATGCCAACCCATATCTTGTGCTCCTTGTTCCAAGAGGACGTCCAAACGTCCTAGGAAGAGTCCAAGTCCACGTCTAAAGGCCCAAACACAAAGCCCAAGTTGAACTTCACAGTTTTGACCATTTCAAAGTGAAGTTCACATTTCAAACCATTTCAAGATGAAGTTCACATTTCGGACCATTTCGAGATGAATTTCACATTTCTTACCATTTCAAGATGAAGTTCACGGTTTTGGCCTTTTAATGTATATCTTTACATTTCTAGGGTTTTATTTACATTCCCAGTTGTATGAGGTGCCAAGTAATATATATAAACTTGGACACCAATTCTTAGGAGTCTAGATTAGTCTAGAATAATCTAGAATGTTCTAGAAAGATCTAGAAGGTGTGTGGTGTGTGTGTGTGTGACGTGTGACGTGTGATAGATAGATAGATAGATTAGGCACCAAGATTAGTTATAATCCTAGATAAGGTTGGCTTATTTTGTAACTAATCCACCTTGGATTAGGAAAGCCAAGTCCTAAAAGGATTACTGTCTTTTGTAACCAACTCCCCTTAGGATAAGGAGTCCTAATCCAACAAGAAGAAGGAGTAGATAGGCATCTAGGATTACTAGTAATAGAGTCCTAATGTGTGTGGGACTTAGTTAGTATAAATAGCTAGGCTTATAGCCTTACAAAGGCATCCAACTTTGAATTATGAATATATCCAAGATTCTAGCTTACCCCTTGACAGTTTCATGAGAACCTCGTTGATCTCTTCTATTATATCTTGATTTGGCAAACAAGTGGTGAGGAAGAGCTTATCTCTGAAAACTAGAAGGTGTTTCTGTAACTAGGTGGAGGAACAAGTAGCCCTAGGGTTTCTTTCTTGTGGTGTTTCTGTATCAAGATAGATCCCTTGAACTATCCTGGTTACTTTTATCTTTCTATCTTTTAGTTAGATAAACCCTAAGGCTATTCAATACTCTCAAAAGCTCTCAAATCTCTCTCCCAACGTCACACTCCCTCTCTCCCAAATTCCCTCACAAACGTCTCTCACTCTCTCAATCACCCTTTCACAAATCTCTCTTCAAATATCCTTCTCTCACAAAAGACCTCACGCCAATCCCCGAATCTCCCTCATACAATTCGTCCATCCCTCTCTTAAACTCCACAAAGAGTCATCCAATATTAAGCCCTAATCCATACTCTCCCACAATTCTCTCAAATATCCACAAATCTCTCTTTCTCACGTGAATATCCCCTACCTTTGCCCTAGTTCACCTGAATTATACCATATTAAGATTGGTTGCACGTCCCTCCAATGATGTGTAATTGATCAAGCGCTAGTTTTGATCCCATTATACATCATAATTTTGGTATCAGAGCTTAGGTTGTTTGGTGCAACCCCAAACACAATCCATCCATCCCTAACGCCCCCATGCACGTTTTCTCATTCATCCACCAACAAGGCTCACGAGATGTTCCTTATGAGGACAGTTCTTAGTAGCTCTCTTGTTTCTGAAGATCAACAACAACGAGAAACCATCTTCCAATCTTGTTGCACAATCAAGGGAAAGGTATGTTCTTTGATCGTTGATGGAGGTAGCATCACCAATGTCGCGTCCACTACTATGGTGGACAAACTCCAACTGGAAACGAGTCCTCATCCAAAGCCATACACCATCCAGTGGCTCAATCAGGGCGAAGATTTACAAGTGACTCAACGGTGTTTGGCAAGCTTTTCCATTGGCAAATTTTATAAAGATTCTCTATGGTGTGACGTTTTGCCTATGGATGCTTGTCATATTCTGCTTGGAAGACCGTTGTTATTTGACATGAGTGTCATGCATGATGGAAGGGCTAATACATATACCTTCAAGTTTCAAAACAAGAAGATAACCCTAGCTCCACTGAAAACAGCCCCACCATCCCAACCCAAAGAGAGTGATCCCAATCTCCCCACTTGTAAGACCATTAAACGTCCTGAGTTTAGTGAGCATAAGGAGATCATTCCTTCGATCCCAAATACAAATCCTAGCCACGAAAATCCCATAAATGAACCCCCTCTCGTCACCTCTCACGATATCCCAGACGAGAAAACATCAACAATGCCCTCTCAACGTGAGATCCAACGTGAGAGTGATCACGTGAGCCCTAGTGATGTTCTAGAGGTTCAAAAGCAAGATGAAGATCTTCAAACTAAGGGTATGATCAGGGAAATTGTCAGTCCATGTGCCAACACAAAGAAAGTTGGGATTCAACTAGAGCTGGGAAAAGCTGACCCGACACGATTACCGACCTGAACCTAACACGATATTAAATGGGTTTAGGTAGAAATTTTCAATCGTTTAATTAAATGGGTTGACACGATAAACCCATTTAATTAAACAGGTTAGGTTCAGGTCAGAATTTTTGACACGAAAAAACACCTACTTAACCCGTTTAATAAATGGGTAAATGGGTCAACCCGTTTACCGACTAACCTGTTTACCCAATTAACCCATTTACTAATTAGTTAGGTCAAAACTAAAAAAATCTACACATGTCATAATTCATGTAATTTGTTATTATGTTTAAGGTAAGAAATTACAAAAGGTCGGCACTCAATCCACTCATTATTTTGGAAATGAATCAATATAATTGGTGGGAAAAACTAATCACTGGTCAACACAAAGGATCAAAATATCTATTAAACACTCTATTTTCTACATACTTTCCCATTTGAAATCCAGAAGAAAGGAAAGAAGATCAACTCCTCCATTTTCATAAATTTATAGTTCTAACTTTCAAAACAAATTTCTCCTTATAAATACCTTCTTCTTCATCAATGTCTTCATCTACCTCACTAGCCTTGGTCTATACAGTAAATCATCTCTACAATCTATCCCTCTCTCACTGTTGGTGCAATTTATCAATTAATACAGGTTAGTTTCATTTCGATATACCTAGATCTATTATTTTATTTTTTGCGTAAACAAGTTAGCAGTTCACAGGTAAACGAGCAACCTAATTTTGACTTGTTTACTTAAACGGGTAAATGGGTTAAAATCAGGTTAACCCGTTTAATATTTAAACGGTAAAAGGTTTCAACTTTCGACCTGTTTAATAAACGGGTTAGGTTCAGGTTGGGTGATTTTCAACACGTTTATGTTTGACACGAACACGAGCACGACACGACCTGACCTATTAGCCAGCTCTAGATTCAACGTCTGTGCATCAGCAAGAGTCCTATCAAGTACAGGTTTCCTCGAATTGAAGATCTAATGGACGACCTAGATGGTACCCAAACCGTTTCAAAGACTGGTCCAAGAAGTGGGTACCTTGATCCAGTTCGAATTCAAGGGGACACTGCTATCAAAATTAAAGGAGATCTCTATGAATGGTTAGTCAAGCTTTTTGGTTTAACTAATGCTCCCTCAAATTTTATGAGATTGTTGACTCAGGTTTTGAAGTCCCTTATTGGCAAGTGCGCTATCTACTTTGGTGACATACTTGTGAATAGCAAGAGTGAAAAGGGTCAATTTTTTCACCTCCCATCTGTTTTTGGAGATCTTAGCTCACAAATCTCTCTTCAAATATCCTTCCCTCACAAAAGACCTCATGTCAATCCCCAAATCTCCCTCATACAATTTTCCCATCCCTCTCTCAAACTCCATAAAGAGTCATCCTTTGATTGCTTTGTGAACATTAACTTGCTGAATCAAAAGCTTAACTTTGAACAAAAGGATGTTACCACTCAACAAACAGACCCTTAAAATGATTCATCTTGACCAGAAGCGAGGACTTGCTTTGGTTGTTCATTATCTCCTTTGAGGACATCCTTGACTTTTTTTGGAACCTCCTTGATGGAATCATTGGTGTACATTATTAGGGCCTTGATAGGCCCTAGTGCGTCCAAAATAACCTTGATGTCTTGGACAATCCATCCCAGCAACTGTTTGAGCATCTTCAAGGTGATCAAGGGGGTCTTGACTCCACTAACCCATTACCCACTAATGGAGTGTTTGGTTGCCATTCTTCCTTGGGAAAGTTGGTTAAATATTCCCATGTTTATCAAATTTCCTCGTGTGTGGTTGTGTTTAATGGATGAGAAAATTTTTACTTGGGCCCATTAATACATAGCCCAACCCAAGGAAATTTTTCCTCAGAGGAGGTAAGGGGAAAATTTTCTAGGGGGGGTAAGGAAAAATTTTCCTTAGTCTAGAACAGGAATTCATACTTTTCTGAAATTTCCAAAATACATTAAGTATTGAATTTTCCAAAATAATCAAGGGTAGTTTGAACATTCAAAACAATTCTCCCCAATATATTTACAGCTTCAACCATACACTATAAAACAAATTCATAAATACTTCCCTAAGGTTTCAGGATGCACACTAAAAGTTGTAAAATACACTTTTCCCTAGAAAAGAATCTTCCCAGACTGAAAATTTTCCAACATTCTAACAAATATACCTCGATTAAAAAAAAAAAAAAGAAAGGAGGCACTAAGATACATTGCTAGCAACCCACCCCGTAGTTGCATGCTCTTCTTACTTCACCAGACCAAATTATTGACCTGATTTCCCCCTCAATCATACTTCTCAACAGTGTATTGTCCTTGCAAAACCCCAGAGCTACCTGATCCTAAGAGCCACAACTCACCAAGAGAGCCAGTGTGTGAGCACTAGCTCTTGTTTGGAATAGAAAACATCTCATTTTACCCAATGAGTACCATTAATGGTTCCGTTATTAGATCACAGAAAGGAAAAACCCCACTAGAATAGCAAACAACCGGCAACAAGTCATCCAATTTGTGCTCAAATCATGATTTCAGGTTGAGTTGGGTTCGCATTCAAAAGGAACTAGTTAGGTTTAACTAAAGTTGTATTATTATCAGTTCAACCTCCATGTGTTAGCTTGTTCCATACACTATTCCAGCAATTTGTCCAAGTTCAGTTTCGACCGAATCAATTTGGTCATTTTGAGGCCTGAGGTCAGATACATCTGTAGCTCATTTAAATCAGGTAACTGGGAACATGTCGAATTTCCCATGTCTAATCACATGAACAAGCAAATTGTAGCGCACACTTTGAAGCTTAAAAGTGATGGATTCATTAGTATTTGCATCACTTGAATGATCGCATAGAACATCACATAAACAAAATTCAATTCCTGTTGACAAATAACTCAATGTCTGCTTGCCTGATCACCTAATGATATTATGATGTATTCTACTTTCCCACTCTGCTATTCTATAGCGCTAGCAACCCTCAACAATAAAGAAGAGTAATATCACGTCGTCAAATACTCCAAAACATTACTGCAGCTTCCATCGGACCATTTGACCTAGGTAATTTTCATCTAAGCAATGCAGTGAACTAACCATTTATATATAATATATAATTTTATCAATCAATATGCTTCCTTAACGTTTCAAGAACTTACTTGATAGACAATTGAGCTGCTTTATCTATGATGTTGATTTTCCGTTGAAGTTCATATGAGAAAAGTATCATGCACACTGGCAAACATGACAAAAAGGAACAGAAACCTAGCTCTTATCCATCACAAAATACAATCAACAAATACCAACAAATAAAATAATTAATAAAAGAGAATGAATTTTTCAATCTAGCCAGATACAAACAATAGCTTGGCTTACATTTTGAGCACTCGTAAATCTTAGCATATGGATATTGCTTCAAGTTTGCAAAGTAATTTCCAGTAATGAACTCCTTGTCCACCTACAAATCATGTACCGAAGAACTATATGCTTGATGGCCATGGTCAGGGACTCATTAAACAATAATCTAGTCCAAGCATTGGTTACCAAATAGCTAACATCTCAAAACATAGGAAGACGAAGCACACAAGAAAGGTGAACAAAGTCATTGAACTGATACTGAACACTAGCAACCCTTGTCTTCTAAAAAATTGCTCAGAGGTACCTCAATATTTGGGGAAACTATTTTTTGGTACCCCAACTTTTCAAAACTCATTTTGAGGTATCCTTAATTTTTGGGTTGATAATTATTAGGTGCTTTTCCAGTCATCAATTTGGTTAAGTGACCGAAATACCTTTGTTCTCCCATTTTCGAAGAAATACCCTTGAAGAAGAATAAGGGTATTTCGGTCACTTAATAAAATTGATGGTCGGAAAAGCACCAAATAATTACTAACTCAATACCTCAAAATAAGTTTTGAAAAGTTGGGTACCGAAAAATAATTACCCCAAATATTGGGGTACCTCTGAGTAATTTTTTGCTCGTCTTCGGTTCTGCTCTTGAAAAGGGTCTCCTTCCTCAATGAGATAAAGGCTGCAAACAACTTCATCCAAACTTTGAAGACCACATATCAGCAGAACCCTATATTTGCTTGTCTTTTCTGTTGGCTACCAAAACAAACCCTAAATGAGTTGGAAGATGGACATATAGCATCCATTAAAGTAAAGCTGATAAATAGTTTTGAGCAACACTGTAAAGGAACTGATCAATTTGACAAACTGGACATCGATCTAACAATCACATTTTTGTTGCAATCAACAAGCCCTCCCTGATGAGCATCCTACAATCTACAAGAAATTAGGATATCTTCCTTCAGAATCTTCTGCAAAGTTACATTGTGGACTCGTTGCCAGAATCTAACAACACACTAAGCCACTGCACTTAATATGGAGCCAGGTACAAAAATTGGTCACCGTGATCCAGTTATATGTTAAAACACAAATAAGGAACCAGAAAAAACATACTGATAAGATTTTGCTCAAGAGAAAGGGCTTGCTATAATAAATAATGGTGATTGCATACAGATCTCGCAGCACCCAAGAAATATCCTTACCATTTCGGTGCGTGAAAGATGACACGTTAACTATGCGCGATGGACTAGGACTCTCTATGAGCAATGGTAGCAAAACTTTGGTCAAACAGAAAGCACCCATGTAGTTTGTCATCATCATCCTGCAACCAAGATAAAAACAAGCAAAGCTATCATGATTTATCCATTGGCTTAAAAATGAGATATTTTCTTATGGTACAAGACTGGGACAATCTAACTGTCATTGTTCAGCAAACCAGCTATTGACTAAATAAGCAGAAGAACCATATGTATCAAACAGGTATGTCAAATACTGAAGTGAAGTGACAAATCGGAACTAGGGAAGATGTATGCTTTTCACCCAGGACGACAATAGAATATGAACCTTTTTCCCTCTAACACTCAAATATCATCCCAGTATAATGAAATGAGGGAGCAAAAACTGAATAAAGGAGAAGTCGTAGGGCACCAAACCCCTATGCATAAAGTTATTTTCTCACATCCCTATGCATAAAGTTATTTTCTGTTAGTGTTTAATTTTATATATTATCATTTGATTTTTTTTTATTCCATTTACGTCTCTATACTTTTTTTCATTCATTCAGCTAAACAGACACTCGTTCGAAAGGATGGGAAAAAACTAATAGGTGTAAACAGCACTGGTACATGCACAATAGAATAAATCTACACAACTCAATAAGTTGTTCCAAGCTTCATATTAGTAGCAGCAGCAAGAGCACAATAGATTCCCGAATTCAACTGAATAATCATATAGATGTTCTCTTTGTAACTATATATGCAAGATTGTCTCGGAACTACAGAACCCCCACCACCGATTTTTCCCTCTATTCTCACTTTGTGCTCTGCCCTGCAAATGAGCGCCTCATAAAAGGTGCAAGTACAGTGAAAATTGTATGGCATGGTGTGTAAGCAATTTAAATATAACTCTGCGAGTTCACGCTTAAAGGGACAACAGACCATCAAATCCAACTCAAAGCAGAGACCCTTACCATTGTATTATTTAATTCAAATATTACTTAGTCATTCCTAATTCAGAATAAATATTTTCTTGCAAACAAAAACCTATGGAAATGACAACAGATCAATAGAAGCTAGCTCAAGTCTGACTGGAAAAATTAAACGCTAGTCCTGATTAATCCAGCATCAAATGTTCTTCAATTTATTTGTCTTCTATTTTAAAATTTGCGACTGATCTCAGTAAGTAGTTCACTCTTTGTTTTAGCATTTTATATTGTTTTGATGACATTACACTCTTAACGATACCCACTTATTTTAGCCACAAATCCAATTCTCACCAAGCCAAAATATATCTGACACCAATCAAGGGGGGATTCAGACAGATTCAATATCCTCTGTCATCCAACCATTTGCCACTGCCAGGCAGAAGTTGCGCTTTCATTCATAAATAAAAAAGATAGTCAAATGATGGCCTATATATCTGAAGTTCTTACTACCAAGCCAGTATGGAGGGAAATTAGCAACACAATAATTCAAACAAAGGCTATGTGAAAGGTTTGTTTAATGAAAAGAACACTTAACTTCAGCCTGAACTACAAAACTAGTAACAAAGATAATACAAAGCACCATGGTGGCAAGAGTTGGCCACTTTAGCCACTCAGTATTTTATAATAGCATTTACATGACTGGAACTAACCCACTTGAGAACTAAAAGGAGAAAACCAATGGCATACTTACTCCTCAAAACCATCAGTAGTTTCTCTATATGATGTTGCCAGTATCCCTGCATTGTTAATAAGCAATTGGATAGAAGAATGCATATACATATCCAAAAGCCATTGTTGAAAGCAGTCCTTGAAGTTCAATAATGGATGAGAAACATGACAAGTCAACCTCAAAAGCTTCAAGTTGCGCATATTCATTCAACTTATTGATCTCATACATAGTCTGCCATACATTAAAGAAGAAAAAAACACTTTGAAGGGAAAATTGCGTGAAGGAGAGAAGTAGAAGATGATAACCCTACAAAGCTACTTTTCAAAAAAGCGAATACCTTTGTTAGCAGATGACCTGACCTTCCAACTGCAAGGAAAGAGCAAGTTATGCATAAGTTACCTTTATGCATATCATGAGCAAGTTATGCATAAGGCCATAATACAATGGACGTAACTGACTTAAACAATAAATTACAAGTCAGCTATCTAGTTCTGAGTTCTGAATTTTAATGGTACAGGCAAGACAACCAAGTAACTATGGAATCACTATTTGACACCATACCCCTCTAACTGCCGATTACGAACAAAATGTTTTGATTAATTTCAAGAGAATTCATGCCCCACTCTGAAAGCACACACAGCTAAATATGAAGAACTAAAAGCACAAATCCAAAAAAAGACCCAAAGGGATTCTTCATAATGGGAATACACTCGCATAACTAGACCCAAACAGGATATCTAAAGAGAGGCTAGTGAGAGAAAATGTGTTTGCAGTTTGCAGTTTTGCACCCACCCACACACAGACATAAAAACAATAAAAAATTAAAAAAGAACATAGCAAGGGTTCAAACTCCATACCAAGGACAACAAAGAATCCATCCTTGGCTAGAGCATGGGCAGCTGCAGCTCCAAGGCCAGATGTTGCCTGTCATCACAAAGAGAAATTAAAACACAATAGTAGAATTAAATTCAAGAATGAGATGAGATGAGAGGAAAATTAAGCAGAAAATTACACCAGTAATGACACATATAGGTCTCTTGAGCGGATAATTTGCAGGCACCGGGCGTCTGGAGTAATTAAAGGATTTAGGAGCACATAAACACCGCGCAAGAAGCCTCAAATGGGAGGTTATAAGGGCGAGTGTCCACAACACCCCCATTCTCACAAATTCCATACAAAAAATGAAACTCACAACTCTGCATATCTCCTTCACCACCATTTCCAATTTCTAGGTTTAACTATCTCTGTCTGCAACAACAACACTACGAACAAAGGAAAACCACCAAAAGTAAATACATCCACCAAATATGAAAAGAAATCAACTAAAAAAACAAATTATTAACGCTACCAAAGCTTGTTCTTACCCCATGCAACTAATTTCATAAACCACTAGAACTACAAGTAATTAATTTCGGTCCTTGAGTAACACAAAATCTAGTCAATTTCCTTGCTACTAATTTGAGGCTTTGTTTGTGTATACAAATTTTAAGTGGGTTTTCCAATAGGGAAGAAGGTATAACAGGAGTACTATTTTCCAACAGATAAGAAGGTATAACAAGAGTACTGTATATACAAATTCGATGCTCTGTTTGTATATACAAATTTAACGCTCTGATTTGGATACTGTTTTTCTCCCCTAAACTATAACAAGCATACTATTCCATTCAAATCAAGGCAAAAAATATCAGTTGAATAAAACACTAAAATAAGTAAACTAGCTGGGTAAAAATCCTTCTCACAGCATAACACCAATATCGCAACTTTAGAAATCATCAATCACCCTCAACATCAATGATTGACCTACCTCTCGTTTTTCCCTCCCTAGTGGAACCTCCATAGTAACTGCTATTAGTCTGTTACTAATCTAGGAATACTTATAAATCAAATTAGGGTTGGCCAAAAAAAAAAAAGAAATTGCAGTATCCCTTCCCCTTGCATTTGTTCAATTTTCTTATCCTTTAATTCACCACATTGTTCAATTGACCGCCAAAATCAATAATTTTATATTAGTTGGACATAGTTGGTGTAGTTGGTTAGGTTGAAGGAATTGCTTTTATTTTAGGGGTGGATGGGTCCTCTTTAATGGGTCCTTTCCTTCATTATGCCTAACATAGCCATAAGCAACAAAAGATGACTAATCAATCACATTCATCCGTCCTAGTTCCATATCATGGTTTTTGTCTTGATGCATTCTTCTTTCAACTGTAATGAAATCTTGAACCATTACCCAGTTCAGAATTTTTCTCTGGTCTTAGATTTTCTTTTTTAGCATCTTCTTTAGGTCTCTGCAACACTAATGGGTGCAACTCAACAAAATACAGTCAACCGCATTAGTGCATTACTACAATGAACTCTACTATTTGCTATGAATTAGTAAATTTGCCAATAAAACAGGAAATTTTATTATAGAAACTTTGGACTGCATTTAGCAATGAAATCAAGCCTAGATGTTATCCTTGGCCTTGGATTTGGTTTGCATCCAATTCCAGACAAAATTCTGATATCCCTGTTTGTAGAGGACTCAGATACAGACTATTGACATTCTCAATTATGTAATCCGAACATTCAATTGACCGCTAAAATTCACCTACCAAATCGCATGGTTCTCAACTCATAAATCGAGTATAAAGCCATAAACACTGCACAGAGTCAAATTGTGATATGGAAACTACAAAATGAACGCCATAAAAGACATTCAAAGCAGCAGATAAACCAAAACTGGACCATTAGTTGAAAAGTGAAACAAATACAGTAAAATAAAAATGAACGCAAGTAGTTCAACTCGTACAACAAAGGATATAAGCATTGAGAGAGGTACAGAGTGTTACCTGAGCAGCAATTGACTCGAACAAGAGCGAGATAAGAAATCAGAAGCGGTAAAGTAAGGTTCCTAGCGATTGGGTATAAAGGGGGCGGCGGTAACAAGCCAGAGACTTAAGGCGGTGGTCAGAAACGCACAACAATGGTTGCGTCAGTGATGGTGCGGAGGTGGTGGCAAGGCGTCGTAGCTGTGGTTTAGGTTGTCGATGGGTTGCTGTGGATTAGGGTTTTGGCTGCGTCGGGTTGCTGTGGGTTGTCGAAGAGGGCGAGATGTGGCGTGAGGTGATGCACAACTGTCCATTGCAGTGAGGGGTTGGGCGCGGTGGTCGGAGACACACGGTGGTGTTGATGCCCTGACACGGTGGTTTTGGATGGGGTTGCCCGCACACAGAAGGAAAGAGATGGAGAGGGGTTATGCCAACGCCATTGTCAATTTGACTAGTTTTATCAGTTTAAGAGGGAATAAAAACCTTAATGGAAAAAAAAAAAACATTTCTTTTTTAAAAAAAAAGGTGAACATTCAAAATACTGACAACAAAAATTGTGGTTTCTCATCTGTGAGCTAACTTCTCTTAAAGTTCGACCATCAAAAACAACTTTTACTATTATTGGTGCCAATTAACAATGATATTTATTGTAGGTCGCCAAAGGGTGGTCGTTAAAATCCAATTTTCTAGTAGTTTAGTCGTTCCAATTTTGATATTGTCTATTAATTAAACCAGTAGTATCCTATTATAAAAATATCTTTGGACGCTAATATACTGAACTTTTAGGGTATTGGAAAATAATACACTGAACTTTGACACTGTACTTTAAGAGGTGTTGGACAATAGTACACTCGGAAAGATTCCGACGGTGGCTAACTTGGTGGTGATCCTACGTAGCAAGCGGACCACGTAGGATTGCCACCAAGTCAGTCACCACCGAAATCGCTATGAGTACATTATTGTCCAATACCCCCCAAAGTACAGTGTATTATTGTCCAAGGTCAAAGTTCAGTCTATTATTGTCCAATACCCTAAAAGTTCAGTATATTAGGGTCCAAAAACCCTTCATAAAATAAAAATAAATAAACTTGGCTATCAAAAAATTAGTAAATAAACATTGAACTCCTCCCCACTAATTTTTCTTTTTTAAAAAATAGCATTGATCCATTCATTAACATATTGTATATAATAAATTTGATTTTTAAAACTCAATTATATGCATTTGATATTTTTTTGTTCATCTCCACTTTTATAAGTGTCATAAGGGGGTTCTATGTTTTCCCTACAACTATATATGTTTGTGTGTAATTTTGCTACTTTCAGAATCTACAGTATCTCCCAATCATCATGCATTTAATCAGGAGAGAGCGTAATTTATTGTTGTCGAATAGTTACTTTTTCATTGGTGTTAGAGATGCTTAATAAAAAAGTGAGAATTATTGGATCGATATGATATGATATGATATGATATGATATGATATGATGTTGCAGGAAAGGAATAAAAGTGAAAATTATTGGAGAGAAGGCAAAGCTTCCAAAGGACTTACAAAAGGTAATAAAAAAGATGGAAGAGGGAACAGAGAAGAACTCAAAGATAGAACTAAATTTTGCTTGTGAGTTATGGAGGAAGATGGGACATTGTCGAAGCCATAAGAAGCATGAGCATGGAGGCCAAGGCTTGGAACATTGGAGTCGAACAAGTCGATGAGGACTTGATGAACCAAATGCTTTCAACCAATAGTTTGAAATTTCCAGACCCAGATCTGTTGATTCGAACTGGTGGTGACCAGAGAACCAGGAACTTATTAACGTGGCAGATGTCTCACACTGAGTTATATATATATATATATATATATATATATATATATATATATATATATATATATATATATATATATATATATATATATATATATATATATATATATATATATATATATCATATATATATATATATAATATATATATATAAACATACATAATTAATTACTTAGGAATTTAGGAATAAATTAATTAAACCTTTTCGAAATCTGACTTAGTAGATTTCAGAATCTCATTGATACATTTAAGATTCTCAGTTATCTCCTCAGTAGAGATTGCATTTGACATCAACTGTAGCTTTGAGATGCTATATTGTTGTGACAATGACCTAAAAACATATAACTCAATTTTAGAATTAAGATAAATATGAAGATAATTTTATCGCTACTTTAGTTTTGACTTGTTAACTGATGATTGTAAAACTTACACAAATTGATTCTTGAATTCATCAACTTCCTTGATTTCAGGATTTAAATATACTCGAGTGGCGGAAGTTGAAGATAAGTAAGCATTCCCTATATATATTGCAAATATTTCAATAAAATTGAATCAAATTATCCAAATATCACATAAATATAGTACTTGCATATTAGTAAAAGGCAAAAGTTTTCCACGTTTACCATCATATTGTTTCACAATATTTGAGGTGAAGACTCCTATGTTAATTGCTTTTGCAGGGAATAGTTTGCATTGGTTTGCATAGTCTTGGATGCAATTGCCAAATAATGTAATTCGGAGACGTTTGTTCCTACATTAATTTACACATTCCCTTAGTCAAATACAATAAGGTGAATAATTTATATTTTAGCAATTTAATAATTGTAAATATATTATATTATAATTTATACGAACTGAATATATAGTAAGTTAAAAAAAAAGTGCATAAATAGTGTTAGGTATGTATATATAGTGTGTTACTCATTAATTGGCTTACCAAATATCCTCAATTTCAAGAACTAAAAATTGGATAATTTTGTCTGGATTTTTTTTTTTTTTTGATGGCGTGGTCTGAATATCCCCGACACTCACAATAGCACCAATGACATCTGTATAGTTTAGAAAACATGATAAGTTAGTTAATTATTGGGAAAATTTGTTGGTTACATGTAATATACTTTATAGAAGATGGATGATTACCTGTTAAAATAGTGTTATTTTCTACCCGTTCCTCGAGCTTATCAAACTCAATTAAATCAAATTCGTGTCTAGGAATTTGGATAAAGTCTTCACTAATTTCCTTGATTGTTGTATTTCCAAAAAACTGTATCATAATTTTGCTATAGCTAACAACTCGGAAGTCATGTCTGTTAGGCTTGACAGCAAACTTTTCTATGGTGTAGATGTTACCTTCCTTAAGACGATTATTGAAACGGGTGGTAAAGATAGATCTGATGCATTCGTGAATGTATGAACCCTGAACAAAACACAGTAAGAGGAAGATTAGTAGTGAAGAAGTGAACCCTGAAACCTTTTATTAATTCGAATTGAGTAAATTATATACCTTTTCATCGATGAGGACCATATCTTTGTTTAAAAATGTATCATCCTTCACATTGTAAGAATTCCATAATCTTGAAACCCTCACCTTGATTTTCCAATCATCCCTTTCAGGTGTAAGTTGATGTAGAAATGAGTACGACATTTTGATTGTATTAGAGAGGTTGAACGTTTTAGAATTTTCGTAATCACTATCACTATTTAGGCTGAAAAATGGATGTGAGATACACAACCTCACCAAGGCTTTTATAGGCACATTTTGGATTTTTTCAAAGTTGTGTGATTAATTAAAAATTAAAAATTTATTATGTATTTGAATGTTGTGAGGAATATTATTGTCAAATTTGGCAATGAAATAAAGTGTTTGTAATATAACCGTTGAGTGACTATATAACCGCTATGGATTCTTTTGTTATATTTGTACGTAAAACTTCCGAAGCCCTTCAAATACTGGAGTAAACATTTTGGCACTTCAAAAGTTGGCGGTTACTTTTTAATAATGAATAATCATGGACATTGAATGATTTGTCTGATGCATAAACGATTCCTACTTTGTAGGTTTAATGGTCTTTATTTTTTTAAATTTTATTTTTAATGACTAATTAAAAAGATTAATTAAATGAAAATAATAATATTTGAAACACCAAAATTACCTCTATAAAATCACACAAATTCCACCATTGCCCTTTGTACCCAACCATTGATATATATATATATATATATATATATATATATATATATATATATATATATGGGAATAGATAGGGTGAGAATTAGGTTATGGTGAGAATGTGAGAAGAGTGGCTAATGACCCTTGGATGCAAGATCAATGGCTAGAAAAATAAATCAATTTTCCTTTTCTGTTGGGGCTCTCACGTGAGGGATGAAGGCCATGGCCAAAAAAAAAAGAAATATGTTGGGTGCTGGGAATATGTGCAGGCATGAGGGGATTCATGCACTGCATGGGAGTTGGATTGATTATTATCATCTTCAATCCATTCATCTCCCCATCTGCAGAAAGAAGATTCCATCTTGTTGGCAAGCATCGAAGGCATCAGAGGCGTGATTTGGCGTTATCATCTTCAATCCATTCATCTCCCCATCTGCAGAAAGAACATTCCATCTTGTTGGCAAACATCGAAGGCATCAGAGGCGTGATTTGGCGTGACTTCTTCTTCTTCTTCTATGGATGGCGGGTATACTGACATTGATGGTTTGAGGTGAGATGGAGAACGAGGTCGTCCATGGCGGACCATTGTGCTCGATGGAGATGTTTTTGAACAAAGTTTCTGGGTTTGTTGAATAGATAGGAGTGTGAGTGTGAGCGTGGATTGGTTTTGATTTTTTGTTGTTTTAGGTGCAATCTGATGAGGGGGAATTATGTGTTTGAGGTGCAATTGTCTAGAGTAATAAAGATGGAGATGGTGTTCGGTATTGATATACATCATGTCCATTGAGAAGTTGGGTTTTTTATTTGAATTTTGGAATTTGAATGTAATGAAAAGTTGAATTTGTTGTTCGGGTAACTTGTATCTGATGTTCTCGTGATATAAATGACATGTTGATATAATTTGTAGTTGAACTTTAAATATGCATGACGTTTGACTACGATGTCCATATGAATGAAAGGGGATGATAGGTGTATAAAATGATTGTTAATTCACTCGTGTTGTGTCATGAAATGGGTTGTCGATTAATGCGACCACGTGGTCCGTGATGTACTTTGAGGTTAAGTAGTGTGTGTGTGTTGTGCATGTTGCTAATGCAATATGTTCATTTCAATCAAATGCACAATACGCACACAATTGATGAGCATGCAGGCATGTATGTATAAGCGTTCGGACATGTGAATATGTGCATTACACTCTTGTCTGGATCGTGGTCTAACAATGTTGGTTTTAATGTGTTTACAGTGGTGTGCACGAGGACGGCGATGCAAGTCAAAGTGTCTCAATATATCCACCATCGATACCGTTAAGTGACCAGCAGAATGATGTTGAGGAGTATGTGCCGATATGCGAAGACGAATCATTGGTCCCTTATATTGGTAAGAAATTTGACAGTATTGAGGAGGCAAAAAAGTTTTATGAACATTATGCTGTTAGTGTTGGGTTCAGTGTTCGTAGTTCAACACATACGGTTAACAAGAGTACGGGGCTGGAATGGAAGTTGTTCTTGTGCACTAGACAGGGGTGGAAAAATAACAAAGATACGTTGTTCGAGGAATCGAAAACATGTCAATCAAACTCCCTCACAGAGAAATCAGACGATTGTGGAAACTGTACCGATCCAACAACCCCGAAAACAAAGAAGAGGAAGCGCGCTGACACAAGGCAAGGGTGCAATGCAAAAATGACTGTGAAGTTAACAGAAGATGGGAAGTATTCTGTGCTGAAATTTCATGCTGGGCATACGCATGAATTAACAACACCAAGCAAAAGACATCTTGAGAAGTCAGCACGGAATGTTAGTAGGATACATGTTGATTTAATGAACAAGTTTGCAAGGGCGAATGTTGGTACATCGAAGGCATTCCAACTGTTAAAAGAAACAGTGGGTTCGTATGAGGGCGTTGGGTGTACCCTACAGGATATGAAGAACTACAAGGGGTCATTGAATACGGTCTTAGTGGACATGGATGCACAAATGTTCGTCGATATATTGCGAAGGAACAAGGAAAGAGATCCTGGGTTCTATTATGCGTATGAGGTTGATGACGATAAACAACTAAAACGCGCATTTTGGTGTGATTCGCAAGGCAGGAGGGAGTATGCATCGTTTGGTGATTTGCTTTCTTTTGACACAAAACACCAAACAAACAAGTATAAAATGGTGTTCGCTGCATTCACTGGAGTGAACCATCACCGTAAGTTAGTATCATTTGGAGCTGGCCTACTAAGAGACGAGAAAACTCCGTCATTTGTGTGGCTTTTCCAAAGATTTCGTTCGCAATGCAGGGTACAAATGGATACAATAGTCACGGACCAAGACTTGGCAATTAGGGAAGGTGTTGCAACTGTTTTTACTGATTCGGTGCACAGGTAATACACGACAACAATGATCATTTATATTGCAAACATCAATTATTATATTTGTAGTTGCAGCAACATGTGATCATTATACCATTTTGACAACATTATCAACTTAACAAAGTACAACACCATGTGTATAGCTGATCATATAATGTACATAGCTTGAACATTACTGGATGGCTCGATGCTCAGTTTAATACATAGCTACATGTTTGATGATTTTATGAAATACATACATTTCATTGTGACAACACGATCAACCTATTAAAATATGATTCCATTTATATAGAGGATCATATAGTATACACCCATTGTTCATTTCATGCTTACTTGATGTACATTCTTTTGAAAATAAATGAACGTTTGTTGATTGCATTACTCTATATATCATAGGTACTGTATATGGCATATTATGCGGAAGATGCCTGAGAAAGTTGGTCATAAGTTAAACGGATGTGAGGAATTCCTGGAAGATATCAAGTTGTGTGTTTGGGCATCCGAGACGCCTGATGAATTTGAAGCCAGATGGGCAGAGATGGTAGACAAACATGATTTGCATGACAATCAATGGATGCAAGACATATATGACAAACGGGCTGATTGGGTTCAGCGTACTTCACTGATCAGCCACTTGGAGGTGTGTTGAGGACCACGTCTGGATCGAAGAGTGAAAACTCGATGTTTGGGAAGCTTATGTGTCCAACACTCAGCTTTGTCGAGTTTTGGGCAACATTTGAGCATGCGGTTGACGCACAAAGAAACAACAATGTGAATCTTGATCATGTGTCTAAGACAAAGATCGCCATGCTGGCAAGATATGGCCATTGAGAGGCATGCCAGAACGATCTACACACACTGTAATTTTTGGTTGTTCCAGACGCAGCTGGTAAAGGGGATGAACGAGTGCTGTATAGATGAAATGCAAAAAGTTGGTTCAGATAAAACGTATAAGATTTGTTAGAAAAGCAGCAAAAGGGAGAGGCATGTGGTCCAAAACATGGATACGAACGACGTGACATGTGACTGCCCATACTTCAATTTGCAAGGAATACCGTGTGCACATGCGTTATTTGTGATACACCATTTGGATGAGTTGCCCCAAACAGCAATCGTTCTGCGGTGGACAAAGAATGCATCAACCATCCAACGTTTCCAGACTGAAAGTAGCGTCATTGATGGGTGTGATAAGGCGGGTAAGAGGAAGAAGCTGACAAATGATGCATGGAGATCGTTTTATGCGTGTATGGACATCGCAGATGGTGATGAGACAAAACTTGGTATGATTGTTGAACATACAGACACATTGATAAAGAAGCTCGAAAGTTTGACCACTGGGCAACGAGTGTCCAATGTTTCTTCGGATTTTGAGACATATTTCGGCGCCCCAGTTCCTACGGTAGCAACAGTTCAGCCTCCTCCTGCATCTGCTACCAAGGGTAGGGCAAGACGAATAAGAACTCCCATTGAGAATGTTGTCCAGAAGAAAAGATGTATGCGGAGGTGCAAGACGTGTGATCAAATTACAACTCATGATAGTAGGACATGTCCTGAGCGTCATTGATGAGTTTAAGCATTGATGTTATTTTCCATGGTTTGCGATTGTAGGGTGTAACAACCCGCCCCAAAACCATGATTAATTAAATACAAATTACCGTAATTATTTAGATTATGTTATAAATTGTTCGCGTTTACCTTTATTTATTTATTCATTTACTTATTTATTTATTGTTATCGGTGTCAAGTCTCGTGTAGGAGATGGCTAAGGTGCCGAATTATCGGCTTAAAAACAAATTTACTTTACATATTCATTCAATGAGTTAAAATATTTCAGGTTACATGATGTGTGTTATAAATTTATTTTCCGAGAAACGGTTAATAATTATCCGCCTCGATTTCTATATATATTTTACCGTCCCAATTTTAATTTATTAAATTATATTTCCTTTACATAATTTCAAGTGGTAATTTTACCCACTGTATTATTTTTAATCCAAGTTCCATTGTATTTTATTTTTTTTTTATGTTACCAAATTATTATCAATATATTTTATTTCCTACAAAACCCAATACTTCAATTTACTACAACAATTACAATATATTTATCCTAATGTTATCATCCTATTACTATTTAATTAAGGTTGGGGTGTTACATAGGGCTACTGTTATATCGTGGACCCATTTTGATATTTGAGATGGGATGTTATTTTGTGGAACTGTCTCGATTTTCGATGGTATTTTGAGTATGCAAAAAAAATTACGAACACTTTGTTTTAATGTTAAGTTTGTTTGATAGTAATGTGATGTCCAAACTTAATGACGTTTAACGAGATATGTTGTTGAATGATCATTGCGTATATTCAAGATGCACATCATACAATACTATATGGAACATGCATGTATGCCCATTCAAAAATGAACATGTATACTTCAATTTTTTACCATGTATACTTCCATTTTTCAAGTGAGTATCTCGCATATTCAATGTGAACATCACTGCATACCCTAATGTACATGCCAACAACATGCATATTCAATGTGAACATCAAAGGGTCATCCTTATCAATACTGCTGGACATAACAGACTACTATGCATCATTGCTCATAAGCGAACAAATAATAACCACATAACATGTATATCTTGTATCATAAACGATCATTACGCATGTTCGAAATGGACATCATAGAAGAACAGACCGCACATCACTGCACACCATAATGTACATGCACGATAATCACAAGCAAATGTACATTATGTTGGTATCAAATGTTCATCATGCGCAAAACTACATGACATAACATACTTAGGGGTGTTCATTATTCGGCCCGGACCGGTTGACCCAAAAAAAAACGAACCAAAAACAGTCATGGTAACCGGTCGTTATGCATTTTCACGAAGCACACCATAGAATACCATACTGGACATGTATGAATGGCCATTCAATGGAACATGATCCATAAAGTTATGACTCATCATGTTATTATTGTCAAGCGAGCATCTTGTATGTTGAACATGAACATCGTTGCACACTCTAATGTACATGCACAATAATCCCAAGTACATGAACATTATCATGAAATCAACAGTTCATCCTTCTGAAAACGGCTGGACTTTACATTCTACTATGCAACATTAGCAATCATCGAACAAAGATTAACCACAGAACATCTATATCTTGTATCATAAACGATCATTACGCAATTTTTAAGATGCACATCATATAATACCATACCGAACATGCATAAATGCCCATTCAAATGAACATCAATAAAAGTTATTGCTCATCATGTTACATTACCATGTATATTTCTATTACAAATGACCGTTTTGCATATTCAATATGAACATTAGTGCCGAACATAATGTAATTGCACAATAATCACAACAAAATGTGCATTATGATGCAATCAAAAGTTCATCATGATCTAACCTTTTGGGCATTATATACTATTGTGCAACGTTTGTCATAATCGAACAGAAGTTAACTATATAACATATTATTTTGTCTATCATATGAACAAGTTAAAGCCCATATTATTGAGCATCTTTTATTTGTCTTGGACATTATGATGATGTAAAATGTACATCTATACAAAAAATTTTTTTACAATTAAGTCATTTTATTTTGCACTTTTACGTTCATGTAAGTTTGACGGGATATCCACATATCCAAACATTGTTTCACATATTGGTTCAAAAAATAATGTCCATTTGTTGTTGACACCATGATCAACCAACATTAACTTGATGTCCATAGTAATGTGATGAGATAAAATATTTCGTGCAATATCTAACTACGACAACACTTGAATATATACATAGATAGTTTGACGTTCGCAACATATGTTTAAATGGAAACGTCACTAAAATGTAAAACATAAAGCAAATAAATAGTCTAATTGGAAAAAAAAACATATCGTTGCCCGAATCCATGTATGTTCGGCATTCAAAATGGACAAACACAATCTTGCAGGTCTACCTATGACCACATTGTCTCACAAAGTAACCCCTTCTCACATACAAAGTGCACTACACATAAACAACCTAAATGCGCGGGGTCTCTTTCTTCCGATCCCAATGAACGACTTTGGTGTACACCTCTTGTTTCAAAGTGTTGTCTTCGTACATGACAATATCATGGCAGTACCGCCTCCTCAGTGACACAATCCGGTCATCCTGACAACAAACACATGTATTTAAGTCAATATGTGCATGATGGACAACAATATGTTCATATAACCACGCTATGTACATCCCCCTCGCCTTACTGTATAAAGAACAGCGAGACATATGGTGAATAGTTACTTACGTCGTCCTCCGTCAGCCCACATTCCCAGTTGTTTGGATCAAACAGTGTCTCCATATGTCTCATACAATAGACCCCACTGTCTAATGTGTTTTTTGAAGAACGCCAGTGCATCTTCATATGCTCGCGAGCAGCTTCCGACAGAACATCAACATGGTCGCTTTTCATACGGTGATGGAATAGAATCAGCATGTCCGACTGTGTTCGTTGGAGTAAAATATATATATATATATATATATATATATATATATATATATATATATATATATATATATTCAAATGAGCGATTAATTTAAAAAAAATGTATACATTACATAGTGGGAAGTGAATTAATAACAACTTACGAAATCATCATGCACATGCCCATAGGCTTGCTTGTGCGACACGTTCTGCCCAGGCTTGTTCTTTTTGCTGCTAATGATGTAAACCTTCTCTTTGGTTTTGTTCCGCATGTCAGCACAAAACAAGAAGTAGTGCCCATTGTGGTACAGTGGAGCTAAAAACTATGTTCAAATTATATGAAATTGTCAGCTCGGAGTTTTCTTTTTTCTGGATAACATATAACCTACTTCCAAAAGCAATATAATCACGTACCAACTCAACTTTTGATATGTCTATCCATCCACTGCAACGGGCAACCTCAGCATCCAAAAACGAGCAAAATGCATTCAGTCGTTCCTCAGCTGACATCCTTGCGTACTCAAGCGGATTGCACACCATTTCCTACATGGGTACATTCATGATCAGATATAGTGTACATTAGTTATGTATGTTATGCCCCACAAAAAAACACAGCAATATTCTTTACTATATGGGATACGCATAAAGTATATTGACAAGAATAGATTATGTACATTAGTTATGTACGTTATGCCCCACAAAAAACACAGCAATATTCTTTACTATATGGGATACGCATAAAGTACATTATGCCAATATGGTATGCACACCATGCCCAACATAAAGCAGAGCCACAAACAGTATGTATATCGGAATGAGAATGCATAAAGTACATTACAGAATAAAATTATGTACATTTGGAATATACCTTATGTCCAACGCAAATTTTTTTAGTCAATTTAAGACTTACCGTGCATTCCGGTGGTACTACAAACCGCACCGGGACGTCTTGTTTCACTTCCTCTCAGAGTCATTGACCATCTTGCTGAAGACATTCACCACATCCATCGAGACACTTGTTCCTGGAGAGAGTGTCTGCAGGTGCGCCCGTGTGCATATTGCAAAACCCGCATCAAATAGCTTTTCACTGCCAACAATATCACATGTTAGACCTACAATACATACATATCTATTGTAGTTTTGTAATAATATTCGTTGTTAGTCACTTACGTTCCTAGTAGCCCCGGGACATCAGAAAAAACGTATTGGTATACTATCCTCTCCGCAAATGACATTTTGTTTGACATGCTCGTTGTCCTAACAGCGAACGGTGAACAAAACTCTTCGGGAAACTTCTTCTTCACCCTACGAGGGTTCCTCCTAACATTTTTCTGCGGGTGCATTAGGTGCATCCACCACAAACACTTTTCCGTATTCACCGTCCAACACACATTTGTACTTTGTTGGCTCCGCATGTGGCTTACCACCAGTCTAATCGGCGGGGCATGCGCTGTTCGGTTGGTTTGGTTTGTCGTCTGACTCTGCATCGGTTGTCGAATCTCCATGCACCTATAAAGCCATGCTCATGAATTTGCATAAAAAAAAAAACAAAAACAAAAACTCAATCAAACGCAATAATATTAACCTCATGTTGGTGTTGATGATCAGTTGATGCATCCCTCATTGATGGATTCTTCATTCGCAATTTTGATCCACTCGGGCCGCCTTGCGCATAGCTAACACGCTGCATGTTCAAAGCCACAGGTTCACATCAAACGTCAAAAAAAAACAAACATTCATGTTCATTTTAGTGCCATAAGCAATGCACTTATAGATTAAGATTTATATTCTTTTGCAGTGAACATGATGTCCTAGTATAGTTATTTCATAACATATAAAACACACATCACAACCATTAATGTTCATATCGCACGTCCGACACAAACATTCACATACGGGGCAATGCACATAACAAGTATGCAACATGAAGTATTTTTTTTAAACATGATGTCACGTCATACATGTTTCATTTGTTTCAAAGTTGAATGAAGACCAAGACACAAAGAAAGAAAGTCACATATTGTGACCTGATGTACTTAACCGTATTTTCGTGCATGTACATTAGGATGTACACTGATGTTCATATAGGATATGCAAAATGCTCACATGAAAAGCAAGCATATATGGCACAATGTTCATCTAACAGGATCAATATGGCCAAAGGTCCATTCGAAAATTACAATTCACATACACCACGAACATTCACATACGGCACAATGCACATATGTATTTTCCATGATGATCGGTTAAATTAAACATGACGTCTATAAGGTACAGTTGGTATGTTTGCCAGTGTAACAAATAAAAAGATAAAACACAGAATGACGGGATGTGAAAACATGTACCGGATGTGACTCTGGATAAGCAGTAGTTGGCATCGACTTCGACGTGCCAGGGAGTGTGGCATCGGGCTGATGCACCTGTTAAAACAATGCAATGTGATATGTTATTAGGGTTATATTGTCCGAAGTCGTCCATTCATAATGTACACGTCACATACATCCCAAATATCCATTGTAAACTAAAGTGTCATCCAGAACATTTACACAGATGACAATGCACATTATCATTACACACCATGTTCCTTTTCTGATAAACATGTTGGTCACTTATAAATTAAGATGTATGTTCTGTTGCTAAGAACATGATGTACAATTAAAACAATGTTCATCTAACAGGATGAATATGGCCATAGGTCCATTCGAAATATACAATTCACATACACCACGAACATTCATATATGGCACAATGCACATATGTATTTTGCATGATGATCGGTTAAATGTCAAATTAAAATTCTTTGCTACACATTAAACACATATCATAACCAGTCATGATGTCCAAGTAAAGTTCTTTGCTAGACGTCACGTACATCTCAAATATCCATGTTCAACTAAAGGGTCATCCCGAACATTCGCACAAATGACAATGCACATAACCATTACACACCATGTTCCTTTCTGCTAAACATGTTGCCCATATAAGGGGTACACTTTGATATGTATACATGTCGACTTACCCCCACATTTGCCTGTGCATCCGGCTGGGTAGGCGACGTCATGTCAGGGAACAAGTCGAAGTGTGGCATTGTTGGATCTATGTTTAACAGCCTCTCGACAATCCGATCCACCTTTTGAAAAAAAACATCCATTGAAGGGCACATTGCCACATTCGCCCTCGCCTATAAACCTCAACTCAAAGCGAGTACATCGCTTCTTGCGCAGCATTGATTCACTGCATGTGAAGTTGCCCCCGTCTTCTGATGTAAGCATCATTACAATGTCCGCCATACGCTTCTTCACTTCCTCGACATTAACACTGCCTTGGAAGTTCTTTACAATCCTATTGACGCACGACGAAATCTTCACCCTCACATTTATGAAATCCAACAAAGCTTGTTGCAAATCACCAAGATCACCCTACATGCACGCTGCATATATGAAAATAACACATATCGAAAACATAAAACCAACAACATCAAAACCATATCTGATTCCAAAACACATAAAGGCTGACCTCGATTGTCGGTTGGGCTTGATCGTTCACCCCAGACTTTCGACGCTTCATTTCATCGATCAATGGGTTTTGCAGTTGCGCTTCGACTCTCCCCTTCCCAAAAGCTTTGTTACTACTCTCGTAATCTATCCTCTTCTTGAGTAACAACGCCGTCCATGAAGACATTGTCGGAAATTGCCTCCTTTCAACCCCAACCTTAGCCGAGCATACAATCCTATCCAAGTAGAACATCTGCGCCCAATTCAAAATCAAAGTATTGTGTTATCATCATATTTTGAAATCTAAGTACGACTTTATAATGATAATGTTATAGTTACAGTTACCATCAGGAAGACTATGGGACCCTCGAACATTCGCAGTGGATTCGACGCTCTCTTGGTGCAGGCATCGACTAGCCTATCTATGGTGTACGTACACCAATCATAGTTTTTCACCCGATCAACATCCCGCACGTTCCTAACAAATATTGGAGAACAATGACGCTGTTGGTTGCCGTGGAAAAACGTTGCAACCAAAAACAGAATGAAGTGCCTCCTAAATTTAACTCCTCCATCCGTACCGTAGAATAATTTCTCGCATATTTGATAATAGAGGAGAACCTCTTGCATACCCTGGCCACCAGATCTCCATCAAGGCTTCCTTGTATTCGTCGTCACCTTGCCGCTCAGAAGACACCTCCACGATTGGTAACTCCCCGTAAGGGATGCCCATCGTGATATACACGTCTAGGGGAGTTACTTCAATATGCTTGTTCGTATCAATTTCCAATGTAGATGAAAACGGGTTGTACCTATTACACAATCACCGCGCACGTAGGTCAGCATGATCATGTGCACATGAATAATGAGTAACGTTCATGTTATGTACACCATTAAACAATTACATGGACAATCGCAACAAACAAAATGTACATACGTGTTTACTAAAATATGTTCATATGGGTTAAAATATGGTGTCCACAACATCACATGCAATACAATAAGTACGTTCATGCTCACTAAAATAATGCTCAAATGGATTACAATATGTTGTCCAACTGACTGAAGGCCAATGCTCATGTCAATTAGTGCTCATACTGATTAATTTTCCATTAATAGTGTTTGTACCTGTCGGCCAGCCACCGCGCAAGCTCCCCGGGTATTTTATGCATATCAAACTTCAAGAACGCCCCAAATCCCATATCAACAATCGCAGCTTCTTGGTATTTTATGCATATCAAACTTTTGGGCCAGCTGTGGTGTCATGAATGGAGATCCTGTGTCATCTTCATCATCAGTGGCCAAGTTTGTTCGAACGATATGTTGTGGAACGGGACTACCATCTCCGCTTTCACCACCGCCGAGTGCAAGGTCTTCAACAACAGCCAAGACTACATCACTAGGGTCTGGCTCTATATGCGGCGAATCACTCTCAGCCCTTTTTTAGTGTATACAACAACAACAAATTGCAACAACAACAAATTGCATATGTTAGCGTCCAATCAAACGAATACTACATGACCATATATGCTTGCTTTTCATGTGAGCATCTTGCATATCCTATATGAACATCAGCGTACAGCCTAACGTACATGCACGAAAATATCGAAACATGATGTACATTTCCAAGATGCACAACAGAATAAGGCATTCCAAACATGCATACATGCACATTCAAATGAACATCATCCAGAAAGTTATTGCTCATCATGTTATATGACAATGTATACTTCCATTTCAAGTGAGCATTTCGCATATTCAAGATGGACATCAATGTACAACATAATGTACATATACATTTATCACAATAAAATGTAAATTATATTGAAATCATAAGTTCATATTGCAAAATGTTGTTGCACATTACATACTATTGTGCATCATTTGCCATACTATTATGCATCATTTGCCATAATCAAACATGTATTATTAGACGTTAACTACGTAACATGTATTATTGGTATTCCAAATGATCATTCGGATTTTCAAAATGCACATCATAATAGACCACCCCAAAAATGCATACATGCACGTTCAAATGAACCCCATCATGCCAGTTACTGATCATCATGTTACTTTCCAGTGTACATTGTGACATATTATGCTTATTTGCCATTAAATACTATAGATTGTCCCACACAAGACGTATTACTCATCCTAAAACTAATCATCATACATCTTTTAAATGCACATCATTGTCTATCATACCGTACATGCATGTACGTATATTCAAACGACTATCATATTGAAAACAATTGTTCATCGTCTAATATACTATGGGACATTACGACATCTTATGAAACATTTGTCTGTGGGACATTACAATCCATTAACCATCATCATCCACACACTACAATGCACATTATGCCCTAATATCACACATGAAATCTGCATCACACACATCTTACCCACTACCCATTTTGCATGCGTGCCCTACTATATGAATGCCAATTGTGTGCCCAAACAAGATACAATTTTTTTTTGGAATTCCGAACTTGTAAGTAAACCAGGTTGTCTAACCTTGAATGATGTTCTTGACCACTTTCACCGTTACCCTTGGCGTTCGATCTCAATCTTTTCGCCGCAGTCACGCCATCTCCGACTATATCTCCCTTCTCCGGCACATTCTTGTCTGACTCCAAGCCTGTCGCCATCGATTTGTCTCCCCCACACGTCGTCCACCTTCGACAGTCGGGATGCTGAGAGTCGCAAGGGTTGCTTGGTCGAAAACCCTAGAATCACTCGATTAACCAACGCTCCCTCAACGTACCGACGAATCGATCGTCGTCTTCCTGCTTTCTCCACTCTACGCAGCGAACGATTGCAATCTTCAAATCAACCGCTCTTTTCTCCACGCGGTTTAATTACCAATGCACGAATCATAACCACCATTTTCTTTTTTTTGGCCTTCATCCTCACGTGATGACCCAAAAGAAAATGAAAATCGATTTATTTTTCTAGCCATTGATCTTGCATCCAAGGGTCATTAGCCACTTTTCTCACATTCTCACCATAACCTCATTCTCATCCTGTCTATTCCCTATATATATATATATATATATATATATATATATATATATATATATATATATATATATATATATGGGAATTGATATAATGGGAAGGAGATAAAGGTAAGCATAAAAGCAGGTCGAATCTCAGCCATTGATTAATAGATCTAGGGTTTATATTAATCAATAGTTTTATCTTTATTTGTAGAGATAAAGCTGAATTTTGATTGGTTGGATTTGTCTTTTTTAAGTTTCTTTGTGGTAGCTCACGTGAGTGAAGAAAAAAGAAGAGAGAGAGAGAGAGAGAGAGAGAGAGAGATAGAGAGGGAGAGAGAGAATTATTCTGGCGTGGGAAACATTGCAGTTGCACATTAAATCCTACTCCATATCCAAAACTCGTTATTTGGGTTCTAAAAAATCGAAAAGAGCAGCCATAGAGGAACAGAGAAAAATCTTCTGGAGAATTTGGTAGGGAGGAAACCCTAGTGCGATTCGTGGGTTGTTCCAAGGTTTGTTGTTCAATTTTTTTTCTTCTATTAGACTGTTTATAGAAAATTTGTGTAATATTTCGTAGGAATTGAGAAGTTGAAGGTGTTTTGCAGTCGAATGATTGGAGATTTTGGACTGGGAACATGGCAAACGCAGATGAAATTGAGATTGAGTTGGAACAGAGGAAGTGATTCAACCAGAGATGGAACAAACGAAGAACGAGTTGTAAGTATGTTTGCGGATGACTGTAATTCATGAATTTCGGGTATTTGTTGTTCAATATGTGTGAACTTTTGATTTGAAACTGAATTGTGTTTATTATTCTTGAATGAAAGGAAGAAGCAACAACATTTATACAAAACACTGGAAGTCCTCTTGCTTCGGAGGAACCCAGAAGAACGAAGAAGCAAAGAAAAGAAAGAAAGAAGGAAAGAAAGAAAAAGAAAGAAAAAGAAAAAACCGAACCCAAAAAAAACAAAAAAAAACCGGCTGCCTCTGAACCGCGGTCCACGAAACAGACAGGCGGCCAAGAAAGCCACTTGACAAACAAAGAAATGGGCTTTGACAATTGAAACTGGGCCTAACCATGAAACTTCACAGCCCCCCTCAAATTGGCAGTTGGAAATGTTCTAATTTGCCCAAAACTTCTTGATGCTTGACGCCTGGCAACGCTTTGGTCATCACATCTGCAAGTTGAGACCTCGTCGGAACATTTTTGAGTGAAATTAATCCGTCTGCAACCTTCTCTCTCACAAAATGACAATCAATCTCTACGTGCTTCGTTCGTTCATGAAAAACAGGATTCCAAGCTATATAAATCGCCGCTTGACTATCAGATTTGACAGGAATTGGCGTTATGGATTTTACCTGAAATTCATCAAGTAAACGACTTAGCCAAGCTAACTCTGCAACTAGTCTCCGGAGACTCCTATACTCAGCCTCAGTAGAAGAAAGAAAGACTACCGGTTGTTTTTTAGATTTCCACGATATCAAAGTTTTCCCAAGGAAAATAACAAAACCACTAACAGATCGTCTACTGTGCTTACAAGCACCCCAGTCAGAATCACTATACCCTTGTAATTCAAAATTATTATCTTTATGTAACATTATCCCCAAATCTGGATTTCCTTTTAAATATTTTAAAACATGTATAGCAGCATCCCAATGTAAATCCGTTGGTTTTTTCAAGTATTGGCTTAAATACTGAACTAAAAAAGCTATGTCAGGCCTAGTATTAACCAAAAAATTCAATTTTCCTATTAATCTTCTAAACAAAGAAGGATCGGATATCGGTGTTCCAGTATCTATAGAAAGTTTAACATTTAAGTCCATAGGAGAAACAACCGTTTTTAAATCATTAACTCCAAATTCTTGAATCATTTCTTTAGCAAACTTTTTCTGAGTTAAAACCAAACCATCTGAAATTTTAATAATCTCCATCCCAAGAAAGAATTTTGCAACACCAAGATCTTTAATTTTAAAAGTCTTATCCAAATATTTTTTCAAAGATTTCATTTCTTCAATATCATTACCTGTCATCAAAATGTCATCAACATAAACTGCTAAAAATATCACTTTATCTTTGGTTTTTTTATAAAAAAGAGAATAATCATTTTCAGAATGCTTATAACCTCTCTTGTAAAGAACCTCCGTTAATTTGGCATACCATTGTCTTGATGCTTGTTTTAAACCATACAAAGATTTTTTTCAACTTACAAACTGCATCAGGAACATTGGTATGAACTCCCTTGGGTACCTTCATAAAGATATCTTCATGAAGATCCCCATGAAGAAAAGCATTGTTTATGTCTAATTGAAAGAGATCCCAACCCCTTTTCACAGCTACCGACATTAAGGTTCTTATTGTGGTCATTCTTACCACAGGAGAAAACGTCTCATCATAATCAATTCCAGCTTTTTGAGTAAATCCCCTAGCAACAAGTCTAGCTTTCAACCTTTCGATACTACCATCGGCGTTATGCTTTACCTTATAAATCCACTTGCTATCAATTGCTATCATAAAGAGCTTTAAGCTCTTGTTCCATAGCCTTCCTCCATCCTGGATGATCATTAGCTTCCTCATAAGAATGAGGTTCATGGGTGTCTAAATAAGTACTTATACCTGCATCACTGTTAGCACCAAAAGAAAACACTTCGGGCATATGATAAAGATTAGTCACACAAGAAAAGCATGTTTCATAATCTTTCAAATAATCAGGCGATTTGTGAGTTCTCATTGACTTTCTAATTTCAACATTATCAAGAGTGTTATTTTCTGAATCAAAATTCCTTTCTTCAGTCTCATTTCTATTATCAGAAAGATTACTTTGGTCATAAAAGCTGAAATCATCATATGTAGCATCATCCCTTTTACATGTAGTAGAATCCATATTGGATTTTTCTTTGAAGGGAAATATATTTTCTTGGAAGACAACATCTCTTGAAATGATAATTCTATTAGTTTCTAAAGAAAACAACTTACAAGCTTTCTTGCCTTGAGGATAACCCACAAAAACACATTTTTCCGCCCTTTCTTGAAATTTATTCCTCCATTGTTTAAGGGTACTAACATAACACTGACACCCAAAGATTCTTAAATGATCATAAATGGGTTTCTTCCCAAAAAGCCTTTCAAAAGGGGTTCTATTATTCAGCAAAGGTGAAGGCATTCTATTAATAAGATAAGTTGCGGTTAACACACTTTCACCCCAAAATTTTAAAGGCATACCAGACTGAAACATTAAAGCCCTAGCTACTTCTAGCAGATGTCGATGTTTCCTTTCCACAACCCCATTTTGTTGAGGTTTTTGAACACAAGTAGTTTCATGTGAAATGCCCTTTTTTCTATAGTATTCAATTGCTAGATTGTTTTTTCCTATTTCGAGGGCATTGTCAGATCTAATTCTTTTGACTTTTGCATCAAATTGATTTTCTACAAAACTTATAAAACTTTGTATTAGACCAAAAGTCTCATGTTTTGTAGACATAAGATGAGTCCAAGTACTTCTAGAAAAATCATCAACAATAGTAAGAAAATATTTATGGCCGGAAGGAGTAGCAACATGATATGGACCCCAAGTATCAACATGTATAAGTTCAAAGCATTTAGAAGTAGAGATAGAACTTCTATGAAAGGGAATACATGTCTGTTTTGCTTTGTAGCAAGCATCACAATTTTCCAAATCCAATACACGAATGTCCAAGGGCAACAATTTCAATTTGTCTCTCGATACATGACCCAATCGTTTATGCCACTCATTACCACTTACAGAAGCAAGAATTACATCACTATCTATCAAAACACTATTATTCACATTATCACAATCATTGTTCAACTTTTTTTCATTCAAGAAATACAGCCCGTTGTTCTCCCTACCAAGAACCATTTGCTTCTTGGATGAATGGCCCTGCAGGAAACATTCACTTTTATTGAAAGTAATCTCACAACCAAGTTGATCACATAAGGCATTAACGGATAACAAATTGAACTTAAAACCAGGGACAAACAAAACATTGTTCAATATAATGTTTCCGGTTAACTTTATCTTTCCTTTCTTCCTAACAACAAGATTTTCTCCATTCAGCATTAGAACCTTAACAGGTATGACCAAACTTTCAACAGAACACATCAACTCCAGGTTTCCACACATATGATTATTAGCACCAGAATCCAAAATCCAATCAGTTTTAACAGGGGAATTGTAGGCAGTGACTGTGGAAATGAATGGAGATGAAAGACTCTGATGCATATCATACTTCAATGCATCAAGAAGAAGCACTGAAGGACCTTACCAGCCTGCTGCAAACTGTTTCAAGTGGTTATGTTGCGAGTATCTCCAAAACTAAAGGACTTTTGAGCTCCTTATCTCAAGAGTCTTGAAGTTCTCATTTAGCTATGTGAAAGGGTTATTCCTTATGTACATTTTGGCTTTTGAATCTTTAGTATTGGAGTTGTATTTTAGGAGATATTGTATTTTCTTTAAAGGGCCTTTGTTGTAAGTGTCGCCTGAAGGGCCTTGTCAGGGTAATGCGGCCTTGCTGGCCTTGCTGGGGTGACGCGCCTATAGGGAGGGGTTTTCCTATTCCTATAAATAGACCCCTTGGGTCCTTTGTAATCTCAATTCATTCATATTGAAATAAACACAAATCTCTCTAAAGTTGATGCTTTAGTTTCTCTCTAGTCTTTGGCTAGAAAACGAATTGCCTTTGGGTTTTTCATGTGAAATCTTCTCTTCTAATCCAAGATTGAGCATTCTTGGGTGGTGACAGGAGGAGTAGGAGCTCTTGAAGATTGTGGTGTGTCTGTATCAATCCGAAGAGTTTCGTTGCTCAATTCTATCAAAGTTTCCATTTATTGATTCGTTGTAAAGGTCCTTATCTGATTCATCTCTTGCAAGTTCTTACTTGTGTTTTGATCCGTGTTCTTTCTTGGCATTTTGGTTGTCTTGTGATCCATTATGCATCAGACTCATACCTGAAGCTTTTGTTTCAGAAGCTACGTTTGTGCTGGAACTGGAAGATGAAGGAAAATGTGACAAAAATTGTTCCAAGATCTCCCTCGCCTGTTCCTTGCTCACGTTTGGAATGCAATCGGTTTGAATGTCTGAACCCATTCCAGCTTCAGAACTCTTCCCTTTTTCCTCCCAAACAGAATTAACACTTCTCCAGCTCTCCCTTCTTTGTGTGGAGGTTTGGTTTTGTGCCCGTTGCTCTTGATTTCTGGCACGATTCTTGGGAGGGTAACCAATAATCTTCCAACAATTCTCAATTGAATGCCCATTCCTTTTACAGTGAGTACAAAATAAATCCCCCCTTTTTCCTTCGGTTTTCTTTTCCATTCTCTGGGCATTAGTTTCTGCTTTCTGTTGAATTTTATTGGCAAGGAAGGATGAAGAGGAAGACTCACCCAGATCGAAGGAATCTTTGATCTGTCTTTGTCTTTCTTCTTGGGTTAAAATCGAATAGATTTGATTTAGGGAGGGTAAGTTGCTCATGATAAGAATGTTACCTCTTACGTTTGTGTAGCTCGGATTTAATCCCATGAGAAATTGAAGTATCTTCTGTTCTTCAGAATGTAATTCGAATTGTTTGTTGATTTGGGGTTGGCAAGTGCATTTACCACATTTGCATGATGGAAAGTTACTCACAGCACCAATTTCTTCCCAAAGCTTTTTGGCTCGAGTGTAATATGTGGCGATATCCATTGTATCTTGACTGAGTCTGGCCACCTTCTGTTGAACAGAGAAGAGCTTCGCTTTGTTAGCTTGGTAAAATCGTTCTTCAAGCTCCAACCATAGTTCTCGAGCAACGTTCGAATACAAAACGCTGTCCCTGATGTCTTTCTTCAGTGAATTCAGTACCCACGAAAGGACCATGTCATTTCCCCTCTTCCAGTAGGGTAATCGTGGGTCGGAATCTTTCGGCCTTTCTAGGGTTCCATCGACGAACCCTAGCTTGTTCTTTGTTATGATTGGGGACGGGAATATCTTCTCTGCTTTTGTTTCGTTTCGTCTTTAGGTTTTCACTTCTTTTTCTCTCCCCTTTTTCTTTTTCTCGGGCTTTTGTGGGTATAGTTGCTATAAACCCTCACGAGACCTACCTCGTCCACCCGGGCTGCCGGGGGGTTTAAAGGGCTTGATGCATACGCTAAATGCATCCGCGATTCCTGCGAAAGTGAGTTAGGGTTTTTAGTTTTTCTTTTTAGTCCTTTCCTTTGTTTTTAGTTTGCTCGGGGCGAGCAAACCCTTGTGTTGGAGTGGTGTTCGGTCTCGTTCTGAGCCGAATTTCTTTTCTTTTATAGGGTATTCTTGCTTGTCTTTAATAACTATTTTAGTAGTTTTATTGTGTTTTTACCCTTTTATTAGATTTTATAGCTTTTTATTATTTTAGTTATTATTATCATTAATATGAAACAAAAATGTAAATATTAGAAATAAATAATAAAACCCTATTCTAATCTAATTCTAATTCCTATTTTTTTAACCAGCCCAATTCCTTCTTTTTTCCTTCCCCCTTAATCGGCCCATTTAACCCAGCCCAAGCCTATTACCTCTACCCGTTAACCCGCCTAGCCAGTACCCAAACCCTTTTATCCACGCCCCATTTCCCCTCTTCACCCAGCTAAACAAAACCCATCACAAACCCTAATCCATTTCATTTTTCCCCTTTTCCCCTCATTCCCTTCTTCGTCCTTTTTCTCCCTCTCCTCTCTGGTTCTCTTTCTCTCAATTGCGCCAAACAGCCCCGACGAACAGAAGCACCCCACCTCCATTTTCTCAACTCGCCATCTCCATCTCTCTGCTTTTCTCATCTCAATCTCCTTCTCTCTTCCTCTCCTTTCATCTCATTTTGTCATCTCTTCTCTATTTCTCACTCATTTTCTCGTTTTGTAACAGATTTGGTTGAGTTCGCAGAGGAGAAGTACCATTCGAAGCATCCACCATCACCATACACCTTCTAACTAACCGAATTCATCTGCTTCGTCCATTTGAAGAAGGTTCGACGGCTTGGATTGAAGGAGAGTCACGATTTCGACTATAAAAGGGGAAGAAGGGAGCCGATTGAAGGGGGAATGGTAGATCCTGGGAGTGACGCCCCAAGAGCCTCCATCTTAGGGTTAGTTCTTAGGTAAATTTTAGAATTAGGGTTTTAATTCGTGCAAATTAGATGTAGGTTTAATTCTGTTTTGTTTGTTTCTCAATCAATCTTGGGGTTCGAATTCACCGTTTCGATACCCTGTGATTTTGATGTTGGATCTAATAGTCGAATTCTTGATTAAGAGTTTTGGTTTGAATCTGGATATTGATTTGTTCTGGGTATTGAGATGTATTCGATTTGAATGTTTTCGGTTTTAGGTTTGATTAGTATTGAATCTGAGTTTCTGGGTTGAATATGAGATTGTGGGTTTTTGTTATGATTTGATTTGGTTCGTGTGAAATGCTGTGCGCGATTTGGTGTTTGCTTTGATTCTCTGTACTTGTTTCAGTCCTCTGTTTTTCTGTCTCTCTTTTCTCCCCTGTCTCGGTCTGGGCAGTAAGGGATTGTGATCCCTTTTCTTTTCTTTCTTTCCTCGTTTCTATCAGTGGGGTAGGTTCTTATTAGGTTCTTTTAGGGTTATTTTGGTTAGGACAGTGTTAGAGTTAAGTTTTAGGGTTTCATTAAGGTTTTGGTCTAGGATTAGATTTAGGGTTAGTCCCTAGGGTTAATAGGGTTTAGGGTCTGTTTGGTCGTTAGTTAAAGTTAGGTTTATTAGAGTAATTCAGTTTAGGGTTAAGTCTTATTAAAGTTAGTTTTTAGTGTTAGGTTTCTAGGGTTGGTTAAGTGTTATTAAGTTTTCATTAGTTTTTATTAGGGTTTTGTTTAGGGTTTGTTTAGGTCAATTTTCCCTAAAGTCTTTATTAGTATTAGCCACAAAACAATCCAACTATTAGTGAGGAGGAGGGCTAAGGGTCACAAATTTCACTCTCAAGTGAGGATTTGGGGATTCTTAGTAATCCAATTCACGATTTCTTGTTTGTTCGGGAGAAATCCAAGTAGATTGAAGATTAGTGAAGATTTAGTTCATCGAAGGTATAATCTCTTGTTCCTAATTTCATTATTAGTTGTAATCTTATTGCTTTCCTATTTCATGTTTTTAATTGCTTTCATCTTTTATTGCTTTCTTAATTATTATCATGTCTAGGTTAGTTTATTGCTTTTATTTACATAGTTTACCGCTTTCCGCATTGAGAAAAACCCTTTTACACAAACTGATTACCCAAATCAAGCCTAACACCCATCCCTGTGGACCGACAACCTTAACTTATAAAAGCACAAAAATTACAACCGAACAATCTGAGGGATGAATGTACAGAGGATTGCAAGGATCTGGAACAAAGACCCCCTTCGATTGATCTGCCATGGCAGCTTGAAATTGAAGGTTGGATCGCCCCTTAGGGCTCTGATACCATGTGAACTTTTGATTTGAAACTGAATTGTGTTTATTATTCTTGAATGAAAGGAAGAAGCAACAACATTTATACAAAACACTGGAAGTCCTCTTGCTTTGGAGGAACCCAGAAGAACGAAGAAGCAAAGAAAAGAAAGAAAGAAGGAAAGAAAAATAAAAAACCGAACCCAAAAAAAACAAATAAAAAACCGGCTGCCTCTGAACCGCGGTCCACGAAACAGACAGGCCAGCCCAGCAAAGCCAGCCCAGCAAACAAAGAAATGGGCTTTGACAATTGAAACTGGGCCTAACCATGAAACTTCACAATATGGGGGTTGGGTAATGAGAGGACGACTGGAATCATTAAATTTTGACAGAGCCTAATGGTAGTCTAAATTGTTGTTCATGTAATATACTATTGATGTTTATTGTTAGATAATGTTCATTTTGCTTGATGTGTCGTGTGCATACGTTGTGTATGTTTTATCTCCTTTCGTAATGAATGTTCATTTTAGATGGACTAGATGTTCATTTAGATTAACCAAATGTTCATTTATGCTTATATGAATGATCATTTATGTTTTAGAGGTTTTGGCGTGTCTACGTTGTGTATGTTCATCGCTGTTATACCAGATTTTCATTTGTGATGAATGGGATGTTCATTTTTGATAACCTTTGGATGGATGTCTTTGATCCATCTGTGCGATTGATGTTCATTTCCCTGGATGTGTGGTGTGTACCAGATGTTCATTTTGCATTGAATGGATGCTCATTTTTTGTGATGAATGGGACGTTTTGTATGTTTTACCCCCTTTATACAGGATGTTCATTTTAGATGGATTGGATGTTCATTGTTTTGGTCTAATGTTGGTTGGTCGCCATAAATCATGTGTGAATGTCATATATGATTTAGTGGATTTCGCGTGGCTAAATTATGTATGTTCAATGCCCTTGTACCAGATGCTCATTTATGATCAATTGATGTTCATTTTCGTTATCCACAAAGGTTCAATGCCATTTAGGGTCATATTGATCATTTAATACTAATTGATCATTTGATGTTCACTTGATGTTTCACTTGATATTTAATCCAAACAATTGACATTTACTGTGCATGGTTAAGTATATATGTCATTGATGTTCATTCCAGTACAACTTGATGTTCATTTCATTTTCACTTGATGTTCATTTCATTGTCCCTTGATGATCATTACATGATCACGTGATGTTCATTTTCCTTATTTACAACTTGCAGGGGATCCCGTGTGTACATGTTTTGTTGGTTATCCATTATTTCAATGAGCTGCTAGATATACTAATAGTGGAACGATGGACATCATGCAGCAAAGTGCTATCGATTTACTGTGGAACATAGCATCACTGAGGGATGCAACAAGCTGACCAGAAAGAAGCGCTTGACCAACGAGGTGTAGTGGGCCTTTTATAAGTAGATGGACATTGCCGACGAGGAAGAGGCAAAGTTGGGCTTGATTATTGATCAAACAAATACCCGCATTTCAAAACTCGAGGCGTTAAGGGTAGGAGAGTCGTTAAGCAGTGTATCTTCAGACTTTGAAACGTATTTTGAAACTTTTGTCCCTGAAGAGGTTATAATTCATCCACCCTCTACTTCAGTCACACAAGGAAGAGGCAAGAGGATGAAGACACCAGTAGAGGTTGCCACTGAGAAGAAAGAAAATGCACGAAGGTGCAAGTGTTGTGACCAAATAACAACACACGACAGCATGAATTGCCCAGAACGTTGTGCATTATCTATTCAAGTTTTGTGAACATCAACTGACTATGGCTTGGATTGATGATTGAACGTTTGGAGCGTGCATTTTTTCTATCATATAAACATACATTTGGTTTCATTTTGGTTAGATGTATTTTTGTTAGATTGGGCTGACGTATTTTTTGTAAACGAACATCTGATGCTGATTTTCATTATATATAGATACTCATTGGGATAATGACTTAATGTTCATGTTCATGTTCATATTGATTATATATTGATGTTAATTCCAGTATAACTTTATGATAATTTCATATTAACTGATTCCTTACCATGAATAGATAAGCGTGGCAAGAATAAATTCGCGACGCATAATAAGTGTGCATGGAGCAACTTAGCCATGCTTATTAACCGTGCACGGACGGGCAGCTCTCCAGCTATGATAATTTTTTTCTTTTGAATGTAGATTAGAAACTTTCTGACCCCACGCATTTGTGCAACATTAGAAATCTGTCTAAACCTATATCTATCACATTGCTTAATAAACACAAAGTCCAAGTCACTCAGTATGGGGATTACAAACTCCAGGATAATCTGCTCCTTAAAAACGTTCTTTAATGTTCATTTTCATTAACAATTCCATTTAGGGATCTATTGATCATTTAATACTAATTGATCATTTGACATTCACTTGATGTTCATTTCATCTTCACTTAACTAATCCAAAGAGTTCATGTTTATTGTCCAAGGTTGAGTATTGTATTTGATGTACATTCCAGTACAACTTGATGTTCATTTCATTGTTCCTTGATATCATTTTTTCGATTTCATTCGATTTTCAGTCTAGTATAACATGGTGTTCATCTCATGTTCACTTGATGATCATTAAATGGTCACCTAATGTTCTTTTTCATTATCTATAGGTGTTCATCCCAGTATGACTATGTTCATTTTCATGTTCATGTGGATTACAACAAGTGAAAATTATATGTTCATTTTATAGACAAATGATGTTCATTTTCATTATCCACAGATGTTCAATGACATTTACGGTCATATTAATCATTTAATAATGATTGATCGTTTGATGTTCATTTTATTTTCACTTAATGCTCAACCTAAACAGTTGACGTTGACTGTGCATGGTTGAGTATTTCATTTGATGTTCATTCCAGTACAACTTGATGTTCATTTGATTTTCACTTGATGTTCATTTCATTATCCCTTGATGATCATTACATGATTATGTGATGTTCATTTTCATTATCTATAGATGTTCATCCCATAATGACTTGATGTCCATTCCAGTATAAATTGATCATTTAACACTGAATGATCTTTTGAGGTTTACTTGATATTCATTTCATGTTCACTTAATGTTCAATCTAATCAGTTTATGTTTATTGTGCATGGTTGAGTATTTCATTTGATGTTTATTCCACTACAACTTGATGTTCATATCATTACCCCAATCAGTGCATAAAGAAGCTATAGATCATTTGATGTTCATTCCACTACAACTTGATGTTCATTTTCATTATCTATATATGTTCATTCCAGTAAAAATTGATCATTTAATATTGACAAATCATTTGATGTTTACTTGGTGTTCATTTCATGTTCACTTAATATTTAATCCATACAATTGACACTTATAGTGCATGGGTTGAGTATTTAATGTGATGTTCATTCCAATATACCTTGATGTTCATTGCATTTTCAGTTGATGTTCATCTTTTTCATTTCATTTGGTGAACATTCAAGTATAACTTGATGTTCATTTCATGTTCACTTAATGTTCAATCCAATCAGTTTATATTTACTGTGCACGGTTGAGTATTTCATTTGATGTTCATTCCACTACAACTTGATGTTCATTTCATTACCCCAATCAGTGCATAAAGAAGCTATCGAATACACTATTTCAAGTTCCAAACAGTGCATTCAAAATGTTCCAAATAGTGCATCTAAAAGCTGGTGAACACAATATTTCAAGTTCCATACAAAGAGAACAGGAGAAATAAACGTCAAATCAAAACAGTACAAGGTTGTTCGTCTACCCCGGATGCGTCCTTGTACTTCTTCCCGATTCGGTCAGTCGTGGATGGTATCTCAACTCGTACATCAATGAGCCTTTTCAATGAATGTTGCAATGCTTCGAGCTCGCCCTGCACATTGTACATCAATAACTGACATTAATATATCGATGAACATAAACATTCAAGCAACATTCCCACCGATAGTTTATCACAAATGAACATCCCATTGATCATAAATGAACATATGGTAGAAGGATTGTGAACATACATAATTTAGCCACGCCAAACCCATTAAACTATATATGATCATTCACACATGATTTATGACGACCAACCAACATTAGACAAAAAAAATGAACATCCAGTACAAAGGGGGTAAAACATACAGAACATCCCATTCATCACAAAAAAAAAATAACATCAATTCAATGCAAAATGAACATCTAGTACACACCACACATCCAGCGAAATAAACATGCCATTCATCACAAATGAACATCTGGTACAACGACAATGAACATACACAACATAGAGTAGACATGCCAAAACCTCTAAATCATAAATGATCATTCATGTAAGTATAAATGAACATTTCGTTGATCTAAATGAATATCTAGTCCATCTAAAATGAACATTCATTACGAAAGGGGATAAAACATACACAACGTATGCACACCACACATCCAACAAAATGATCATTCGCATAACACATTAGAATGAACATCCATTCAATGCAAAATGAACATCAATGTACAGAGGGATCAAATACATCAAAAAATATAGTTCACTTCCATTTAAACCCCCGTATGATAAAATGAACTATGCTCGCCCAATTGAACACAACACAACCTGAACATTGAACACAATATGAATCAACATCAGGATGTACTGAGATGAACAATAATGTGTGTTCGTCCGCACCTTTACCAAACCCACAGATTGAACAACAATTACTCAAAATTGAAAATCAGGTTTGAACATTAAGCCAATATGGTCATGCTCCAACAATATAAATGAACATCAATTATGAACAGTGAACATCATCGTTCCCCCATAATTGACCAACTCTGAACATTAAGCTATTATCAACCTGTCTGTCGTATTTCTTCCGATTTTTCGCTACCATAATGACCTTATTTATTACATCATTTTTTACTTTTGTAACTATCATTTGAGGAGTAACGCGTTGAGTCTTGTGGGCACGGTTGTTCCTTTCAGTCCAGATATGATAGACATACGCTGTGAGGAAAGCACACTTCAGTTGAGCTTCTTTACTGGTTTTTCGGAGATCCCACAGCTGTTGTTTCCATTCTTGGGAGGTTGACAGATGACTAAGACCCCAAATTCCCAAAGATTGCCTTACCTCTTTCCCAAAAGTGCAATCAAGGAAGAGGTGATCAATAGTTTCAACCTCCAAATCACAGTAGGGACAAAGGGACTGACCTCCAGGGTGCCAACGCATTGTTCTGGCTCTGATTGGGAGTTTTCCGTGTAGAAGGACCTAGGTGGTGAAAGACTAGCGTGGGATCGATAGGGGGTTCCAAATAATTGAGGCCCATCCCACCTCATACATGGTCCCAAGCTCCAAATGTATCCACCTATTGCATCGTAATCTCCCGTTGTTGAGGCCTCTCCTCCTTTCCAGTGCCATCTGTTTCCTGGTTCACAGCCCCATTTGAAGGATTCTTTAACAAGGCAGAGGTGCTTAAAGTAAGTGCAAACATCATAAAGAGGTTGATATCCCCACCAGGATGACCCTCGAATGTATTTGACATGAATCCATTTGACCCATAAGTTATCCTCTTTCCTCTGAATCGCCCATACCAGTCGCGCAATGTTGGCATTGTTCCAACATGTTAGGTCTCGTAGACCCAGTCCTCCCAGATGTTTTGGTCTGCAAACAACCCCCCAGGCCACCATAGGGGTTTTACTATAATGAGAGGAAGAGCCCCAGAGAAAATTACGGCAAAAACGAGTAATTTCTTCAATTGCATGCTTAGGAATGACGATTATTCTTGCCCAGAAGCTATATATCCCCATCAGAATAGAGTTAATCAAAGTGACTCTTCCAGCATAAGAGATGTGCCTGTTTTCCCATGTTTTGATTCGTGAGAGAATCTTTTCCACAAGAGTGTTGGCATCATTTTTTGTGAGGTTACTAGAGGAGATAGGGATTCCCAAGTATTTTAAAGGGTAGCGTACCTTCTCTGAATCCTGTGTCAGCAATGAGAGCTGTTGCGACATCATTGTGTACACCCCCAATGACCATTTATGATTTTCCATTATTAGCGATGAGGCCTGTGACTGCTGAGAAGTGGTCAAAAGCCTTCTTAAGGGTTCGAATGGAGGTGTTATCAGCCGAGGAGAGCAGGATCAGATCATCTACAAAAATAAGGTGAGTGATTTGTAAACGCCTGCAGTTTGGATGATATTTAAAGCTCGCTTGCTTGCTGACGAAGTATTGGATAGATCGAGAAAGATATTCCATTGTCAGAACAAATAGAAGTGGAGACATCGGATCTCCTTGTCTTAGACCTCGTTTCCCGCTGAAATTGGGGGAGGAGATGCCATTCGAGCAAATGGAGAAGGTGGGCGATGTGACACAAGCCATTATGCATTTAATGAGCCATCCCGGGAATCGGTACGCATGAAGTGCTTCTTCAATGAATCTCCAGTTCACCGAATCGAAAGCTTTTTGAAGGTCTATTTTCATCAAGCATCTCGGAGTGATAGACGATCGGTTGTAACCTCTTACAATCTCTTGGCAGAGCAGAACGTTGTGAAGGAGCTGTCGGCCGGGCACAAAAGCTGCTTGGCTTGGGTTTATTAGGACAGGGAGGACCTCTCTTAATCGCGAGGCAATAATTTTAGTGAAGCCCTTATAAAAGGTATTGCAGCAGGCGATAGGACGGAACTCAGTGACTTTGCGAGGATTTGGCACTTTCGGAATAAGAGCCAAATTAGTTGCATTTAGTTGTCTGAGGAGCTTTCCTGTGACGAAAAATTCCTGAGCAGCAGTTGAGACAAGGTCTCCTATTTGATTCCAGCAACTTTTATAAAAACCACTGGAGTACCCGTCTGGTCCTGGTGTTTTGTCATTGGGTATTGAGAAGATGGCTTCCTTGATGTCCCTGTCCGTTATTGGCCTACTGAGTTTGATCTGTTGAACACTGTTTAGTCGGGGGCCCATATCGAATATGTCTTCCTGCAATGTTGTTTGCTGTAGCTCGCTGTTCCCCAGCAGTGTTTTATAGAACATGCTGAGTTGTTCGTTGACTTCCTGCAGCCCTGTGACTTTAGTACCATCACTGGTTTCAATTTCACGAACGTATAGCTGGCAGCGTTTCTGCCTCATCTTAGCAAAGAAAAGTTTTGAGCAGCTGTCACCCATATCGTCCCATGCCAGTTTACTTTGCTGTCGTTTCAAGAGCAGAGACGAGTGTAAAATGTCGTAGTAGTGGCTTCTCTGCTGATGCTCCTCTTGCTGAAGCTTAGTGTTTGTCGGATTTTGATTGAGCATATCCTGGAGATTTGTGAGTTTATCTCTTGCTGCAATTTCTTGTGTGTAAATATCATGGAACCCATCCCTATGTAGAGCTTGCAGCTTCGGACGAAGCTTATGGAGGAATTGTGTGAATTGAAACATTTTGTGGCCCTCCGGAATCTCCATAAGCGTGTCCTTAATCATATTGTTGAAGCAATCATCTTTAGTCCACATGTCACAGAACTTAAATGGTTGCTTCGGTTTTTTCATCTCCATGAAGTTGATTGTGATGACTGAATGGTCTGACAGTCCAGATGCCTTGAAGTTGACCTGTAGCAAGTCTGTAAGTAGGTACCAATGAGCGTTTACCAGTAGTCGATCTATCCTGGAGCGGACTTGGCCATTGGTCCAAGTGTAGTAGGTCCCAGAGTATGGTGGTTCGTGAAGACAACAGTGTTGAACACATTGTGTCATCGACTGGGTCACGAACGATTCAACTTTGGCTCCACCAATTCTGTCTTCTTCCGTCATTATCGCATTAAAGTCACCTAATACAGCCCAAGGTCCTTCCATCCCATCTGAAATCTCTTGTAGAGCTTCCCAAAGAGGTTCTCTCTCATTGAGGTCATTGTGCCCATAGACCCAAGTAAATATACACATATATATACACATATATATATACATATATATATATATATTATATATATATATATACATATATATATATATATAGCCTAATATATTATATATATATATATCAATATAAATAATAGCAAAAAACACAAGGAAATCAACCTGATTAAACCTAGATGAATGTTCACTGCCCAAAATATTGGCAACACGCGCTCCGTTTTCCTTAAAAAAATTTAAAGAAAAACGACTAAGCTTCATATCCTCCGTTCAATACTGAAATTTGGTCATATTATGATTTTTCAATTTTTTTATATATTTATTATTGTAATCAAACTTCATCGGACTTAATCACATTGGAGGCAGTCATCACCTCCATAACCGCTCTGATCCAGTACTTATAATCGAAGTCAGACATATTTAGTCGGATTCAGATATAAATTTCATTTTATCTGATTCGAATTGGGTTTTTCTTATTCGCATCGGAGTGGATTTGCTTCGAAGTTTGATGTGACTACCATCCCTAATTTTTTTGATTCGCATAAGTATTTTTTTGCCACATTAGTTATAGTTCATTTGTTTATGATGAATTATTGATATGGGTGATATTTTCCCATGGCATGTGATTGCCACGGGTGATATTTTCCTGTGGCATAAGTATTCTTTTTGCCACGGATGTTCTAGTTTGTGGCATGTTATTGCCACGGGTGACATTTTCCCGTGGCATAAGTATTTTTTTACCACGACAGTTGTAGTCTGTGGCATATTTTTACACATCAAATGCACTATAAAATTTTCCCATGGCAAGACTAAGAATTTGCCACAATTTTAGATTTCTCGTGGCATAATTCGTGGCACAAGTGACGATTTTTTGTAGTGCCTTTTATTTTGTTTTCCCTTTTAATTTAATGAGTTGTAATGGCAATAGTGTAATACTTAGTACCTTCTATTCCTTCATCCCCTTCAAATACTCCCCCAATTGTAAGAGAACACAACTTTGAAGATATTGAATGAAAGCTAGGGTTTCTCCCAATTTCTCTCCCAAATCTTGTTTTACTTTATCCATTGTCATTGGTGGTGTTAGCAAGTCAATTCCTTTATGGATTAGTGGTGATTATCTTTATCTAATCTTGGTGGGGTTGTAGTTCTTGGTGGTGGAATCCTCCATTACTAAGTTCATATCAAGTGTTCAAGCTCCATTGAAGGTTTCCGGGTTTGTGTTCATCATCTCTTTCAACTCAAGCAACTCATTCCCACCATGCTCATGCTCCAGGTCACTATCGGGATGACGCCTTTCCTGGCATGCCAACTCATTCCGGGAAACCTGAGTTTTCTCGAGGGAGTATCCATGAGAATTGGACACTAAGTCAATGATGGAAGTAGCCCCGACATGCCTCGAAAACCAAAGGCCGAATCTATTATACCATCTATCGTGACTATGTAAAGACCATTAACGGGGTGACACCCTTCCTGGCATGCCAACCCATTCCGGGAAACCCGAGTCTTCTCGAGGGAGTACCTATGAGAGGTAGATACTAAGTCAAGGATGGAAGTAACCCTGCAAAGATCAGGTTACGTTAACACTTAATTCAGTTTCAAGTCGAGTGCCCTGCAACAAGAATGTGCGCATGCATTGTCTAAGAAGGGGTGTATAATGGAATTAGATATACAAAAAAAAGGGGTTGTTACATTTCAAGTGGTAGACTTATTTTGAAAATTATTCTGTCTTGAGGGTTTCTTTTTGTACCATTGTTAAAATATTGCTCGCAAAACTTTCTCCCTCTCTCAATTTCATTTAGCTCTCCCTATCAATCTCACAATCGACTCATTTGGAATAAAATCTAAAGTGTTTGACAATTAGGATTAGTTTTTAAAGTGCTTGAAAATTTGGAATAATTTTTAAGGTTTTCAAAATAAGTTACGATTTGGAATAATTTGCAAAATAAGCTTACCACTTTGAATAATCCAAAAAGTGGTTGACAATTTAGGATAGACAAAAGTTGAAACTTAACAAATGTAATTTCTCTAAAATTAATCAAATGATCTTTGTTTAATTTTCCTAAAATCAATCACAAAGATTGGCAAACTTGTCAATTTGGGCAGGTGGGTATGTTTGGTTTCGGGTCGAGTACAATTTGGACCTCTTTCGGATTTATTTAAGTTTCAAGTTTGGAAATTGTGTTCAAAATCCCAAACTTTTGGGCAGTTTGGATCGATTTTCAAAGTCATGTCAAATTATGCAAACCTGGTATATTTTGGTTTGTAGGTTTGAATATTAATGGAGACATTTTTAAGTTGTTTTTTTTTTCTCTAATTTTTTTTGTACCCGTAATAATTAGTTGAAAGGTAAAAGTAGCGATGACATAAATTCGGGGCGGTTGAATTCGATCAATGTTGAAACTCAAACGAGAAGTTAATGTGTGGATTCAGTTTCTTTTCTGTTAAGACAATTAGTTACAAATATTTTGAAGTTTGTTAGTGTTAATGCCAGCTAATGCCAGCCTGTCTCATGTGCTGAGTTGTGTCCAACTCTTTTGTATAATTGTGTCCAACTCTTTTGTATAAATAATTGGTTGTTGTTTGTTTTGGGCGAAAATGAGAATATTGAATACAGAGCATAGTTCTCTTTCTTGCTATGTTCTTGCTCGCTCTTTCTCTCTCTTATCTCCTTGATTCAATTCATTCTTTTCTGGTAAATTGCTCTTTTGCTTCCTGATGATCTGATTCGATCTATGATCATAAGCTTGATCAAACATGATCCTAAGTTTATCAACATTTTCAAATTAGACCAAGTCGAACAAGTCAGATTAAATTAATTTCCTCAAAATCGGATTCGGAAAATAGAAAAAAAAGGTACATTTAATCCGAATATTTGGTCTATTGATCAGTGTCACAACTCCCAATCGGGTTTAGACAAGACATGGGTTAAAGACTTACTAAAAGTGGAGAAATTCGGGGGGTAATATTTTGCGCTGGGCAACAGTAGTGACGGGAGAACACATTACATAATACGAGATTTTTTCCTTGTCTGGCCTGCTTCCTGCAGGCTTCCACACAGCCCCCTCCACCACCAGTCGCCACAGAGCTCCCCCTGCAATCCCTCCTCACCATCGCAAGCCGCCGCTGCCGTCTTCTCTCACTCTCACTCTCTCTAACTCTAATCTCCCTCATCATTCAATTGTAGTTATTCTCTCTCTTTTCTCAATTTGCTCTCACATTTTGGTTGCAACTTATGAATTAGATTTATGTCAACCAGCCAATGTGGTTAATTTATAGATTTCTAATCGCCAGTTGTGTTAATGAGCGGATTTGGTTGAATTAGGGTTTCTCAACTTATAAATTGGATTATGTTTTTATGTGAAGTTGTGGACGCTCGTGTGTTTGGATTAGATTTATCTGCTAAGTGGATGCTCTATTTGACGGTTTTTTCTGTGCACAAACTATTTTGGCAGATGCTGAGTTAATTGAATTGGATTGTTTGAAATTGTGAATATGAATTAGGAATTGGATCTTGTGAAATTGTGCATGTTGATAGTTTCATTTTTTAATTTCAGTTTAGAATGGAGAGATTTCTTTCAGCAAATTATTCCTGGCGCCACTAACGTGAATTTGCCGACAATTTTTTTTTTTTTGGGATAACAAAGGGACTCTTTGCTTGCTGCTGAAATTTTGTGATACTATCTATTGTGGTACAGTTGGTTCCGTAGAATCGAAACTGTTGTTGTTGTTGATATCATTCTTGACTCTTGAGGGAGATGTTACTAATCATATTGATCATTTGGGAGTTCAAAAACACTGGTCAAGGTGGTAAGAATAATCCGAAAAAGTAAGGGTTTGAGTTATGAAAATGGCTTACCAAAACCTATGAGTATATGATGATTGTCACGGGGTGACTTTAATTTGCACAACACCCGTGCGGCGCTAGCAAACTTTAACCCGGTTTTATATTAGAAGTTTGCTAATAAGCCTTTCACAATTTTAACTTAGACTATAAGAGACTAAGAAAGCTTTGAAGACAAAGAAGAGAGACAAGAGTGTGTTTGGGAGAATGCTTTTGAGTATTGCTTCTAATTGTTGGTTGGTTACAAATGAGACCCCAAGGGGTATTTATACAATTCACCCCCTTAATGGACGGTGGAGATTGATTTGATCTAACGGTCCATATTGTGCCTCTAGAACCTTCTATACAAGTATCCAATAATCTATATAAGTGTAGAGTACTCTATAATATTCTAGGACATTCATGAGTAGTGGCTGCAGAACTCTAGAATTCTGCAGAATCTGCAGACACCTCAAGAAAAATACAGAATATTTCGGATGTTTCTAGAACATTCCGGGACATTCTAGGTGGTTCAGGAAAATTCCGTGACATGATGCGTTTATGGCATTTCAGTTAATATGTCATATGCTATGCTGGGCATTTTGGAGGAAAAGAAATGGATTTATAGCTGTAATTTTGTTACGGTGAAAGTGTGCACATTGCTGCCCTCGGTACCCAGTCCCTTTTTTTTTTGTTTTTTTTTGTTTTTTTTTTTGTTTAGGGGGTCTGCCTAGGGTTCTTGTTCCCCTAGTATGCCTCAGCTTTCTGATGTTGTAAGCAATTTCAAGACTCCCCTCTCCCTCATTTGATAGATCATTGTAATGAAGTTATAACTTCTTCCCGTTTGTTTCTGGTTGACATTTTGTGATGATGACCTAAACCGTTCCCATCTTTTTAACCCATTTTATTTTTCTCTTTTTCTTCTTTTAGCAACATCTAGATGGCGAATAGACCAGATCTGGATGATGATGACGATTTCAGTGAAATCTATAAGGCTTACACTGGGCCACTTGGATCTTCTGCAACCAACACTCAAGAGAATACGAAAGCATCAAACAAAAGGCCTCAAGATAGTTCTGACGAGGAAGAGGAACGTGACCCTAATGCTGTTCCAACTGATTTCACTAGCCGAGAGGCTAAAGTTTGGGAGGCCAAATCTAAAGCTACTGAGAGGAATTGGAAGAAGAGGAAAGAAGAGGAAATGATTTGTAAAATTTGTGGAGAATCAGGTCACTTCACTCAGGTATGGTTGGATGTTAACTATTTCTTGTGATAACCTTTGCGCAATTGTATGTAGGTCACTAGTAACAAAAATTCAATCCCAATTTTCAAAGTAATTGGATGTTTTTGAACCTCTGCTGATTTTGACACAATTTTGAACTTTTTTGTCCACCTTGTCCCCTTCAAAAAGATGTGAGTGAAAAATATTTTTCTTCAGATTTAATATAACATCACATATTGATCTCAAACTTCATTTTGATAACTTACTTGAATGCCCTCCAAAACCTTTTCTTTTACCTAGTACATTGATTACTTTTAGTATCCCTGTTGTTGTGTGGCTTGTTCACTACATCTCTGGCTCAAACTGTTTGATTGGTAAACAAATGCAGGGTTGCCCATCAACTTTGGGAGGAAAACGCAACTCCCATGATTTCTTTGAAAGAGTTGCTGCAAGAGATAAACATGTAAGAGCACTTTTCACAGATAAGGTGATAGAGAAAATTGAGAAGGATATTGGGTGCAAAATCAAGATGGATGAGAAGTTTATAATTGTCAGTGGCAAGGATAGACTAGTGTTGAGAAAAGGTGTTGATGCTGTGCATAGAGTCATTAAAGATGAATCTAATGAAAGGAGTTCTCCTAACGCTCATCGGGGAGGATCTCCTGTTTCTCATGCAGGCAGATCTCCTGGTTCTCACACAGGAAGATCTCCTGGTTCACATACGGGGAGATCTAGATCACCTGATCGGAGTCCCCTTGGCTCTCAGTTCTCACGCTCAGGATCCCAAAAGTCTAATCCTAGTCCTAGAAATGCTTCACAGTTTCATCACAGGTTTGGCAGACAAGATAGAGGTGTGGAGGATCGTATTCGTGCAGATCTGCAGAAACCCTCTCGAAATTCTCCACAAGGTAGGTGCACTGACAGATGTACCCGTACTGCCCTTACGGAACTGATAATTTATTGAGCATGGTATATCTCCACGACTCCATGTGCTTAGCTTTAGTTAATTGCAATGATTATCTTTTTCTTTTAGAAAATTTTTTGTTGACGTTTAGTGATGTGGTTTGTTGCCTATGTTTTTGCTTGCAGCAAGAGGTAAGTTCTTATGTTCAGGCTATTCTATGTTGGATACTGAAGTGAATTTCGCGGATGGGTCTGATTTTACCGGACTATGTTCAAAAGAATCTGTAAAACTACATCAGAGGCATTCTAACTGTAGTGTGTGTAGTTATAGCTTCCAATTCTGTTAGGCTGCCCTGAATGAAGTGGTTAACATATTATTAATTTGCTGAAGCTTATGGTAATGATGGTGGAAGAGGTCGTGCAAGCCATTCAAGATCTCCAGCACGTGGTCCATTCAGTGGCAATTCATATGGTGCTTATGAAGCTCATAGGCAGAGTGTAAACTCCTATAGATCTGACAGATGGGATAACGAGAGGCGGGAATCTGATGCCTATGCTAATAGTAAATTTGAGCGTGCTGAGTTCCCTCAGACACTAGAAGATTTGGAAGAGGAATTTAAACGAGAAGCATTCGATCTTGCTAGACTTCGTGACCAACAAGAAGATGAAGAGAATTACAGACATCGTCAGGTATTTATCTATGTTCTTCTTCTTTACTCATTTCTTAATATATGACAATAATGTACGTTTTAAATCAGATGCCATTTTTCTGTAATATTATTTATAGGGCTTCATGCAAGAAAATATTATGGATATTTGGGTTATCTCATCCGCCTTTACTAACTAAAAATAAGGACATATGAAATTCGTAACACTGCCCTCTAATAAAATAAATAAATAAATAATATCCAATGCAGATCATCCAAGAGCCGGGAAGGTATAACTGTAGGCAGACTCTGCAGAGAAGCTGTTTGTGATCCACACACATACACACACATCCCACCCACCTCACTCACACTCAATCTAAAGGAGCAGATATTAAGGTGAAACGTTTTGGCAGCTGCAAACTAGTTGGAATGCAGATAACAATGAAAGGAATTACCATAAGGGGGGTGATGTTATAAAACATTTTTTTATAAGGAAAAATAATACTATGGAGTGTCCAAGAAAAACTGGATCAAAATAGAACCGTGGGAAAAACTAACAACATCAAACAAATAAATGTAAACATTCTCTTACAGAAAGTACTCTCCCTAACCTTGTGTCCTCTTTAAGCTCCAATAAAGTTTCTATATTCTCCATTCAAATGATGCAGAATGCACAGGAAATGGCCCTTAATCCTTTCTGCCTGTCTTTTCTATCAGAAGTTCTTTACCACCTCACCATGTGCTATCTTAGCATATCTGGCCCCATGGCTAAAGCGAAGCCTGGAACACTGAAAAGCTAAATGTCAGTGATCTGCTGACATGGGTGGCACAGAATTAAGATGTTAATTGATTCCAAATCATCTCTAGATATAAAGCATGCATACACATGGATAGAACTGCTATTTTCAGTGACATCACTTGTCTGTTTTTTACCAACTTGCCTTCCAAACAAGGCACACGTTCATATGATGGGAAAACTTCCAAACAAACATCTAAAGCATTCATCATTTGGAACTGGAATAATTTTTAGAGAAGATTGGTCTAAAGGTTTTGAAAGGTGTTCTTGATTTTGAACTTTGTAAGAATTTGGGTTCCGTATGATCATTTGGGATGACTAGATGAGATACTTGAAGTAGCAAGTAATGCAATCATCATTGAAGATGGATTTATGCTCAAAATAAGATGAGAAAAGTTTTATATGTCCGTTCAAGCGCTCACTAATCTCTATAATCATCAAGATAATGCAATATATTCTGAGGGCTTGTTCTTTGGGACATTTGCCAACCTGTACCAATCTGCATCCACTAGCACTTCGTCTAAAAATTAATTATGTTAATAAATATTAATGTTTATTAATTTTTATCTCAATAAGTAAATTTTACATACTTTACAAGACTAAGCATTCTTGTAAATTTTTATTTTAAAATATTTTAATATATTAACAAGCATTAATGTAGAGTAGGAAGGAAGTGCTCATGATATGAAAGCTCTCCAACATAGCCTGATTAACCCCAAATTTCATGTCCCACATCTTTTGAAAGGTAATGCTTACTATACATTGCTATTTCAAATCGAATTCGAATTTCTAATATTTGAAATCAAATTTATATGAGCAGGAAAATATTGTTTAACTAATTCCACATACTCCAACACTTTACTCACTTTGTCCCATATCTAAAGTCCATCTTAGATTAAAGAGTCATATTTATATCTCACAAAACTTGGGTTTTACTTTCATATTGGACTTAAGATATGCGAGAGAGTATATATTTAGGTCCATATACATGTATAAGAGTCATTACCATGTTCAAGATTTCAAAAAGCATGGACCAATCGCAATAAAGAGGTCCTTATTTTTATCATTCTTCACTTAGAGTGACAATCGAGAGGGCATTTCAAGTGTTAAGAAACACTTAGAAGATAATGAAATATAGAATGCCTCAAGTGCCCAAGCGACAACAAATTCATATAATTACAATGGGCTGCCCAATGCAAATCACACAACTTCATCAAAATGCACCAATAAAGCATACCAATTTTAGAAAGACAGAGAACAACTCATTTCGTACTTATCCCCAATGTCACATTCTTTGATATCCTAAACAAAAGAAGCAATTAATCAATTTAGGGATAGAATATGTCAATGTTTGACAAATTATTTGATATTGAAAAGAATATATTATATATACTTTGTATCAAATGTGTATTATACATATGAATTTTACGTATTTTCTCAAGTTTATACACAAGTATAAAGTAATAATTATATTTTTTTTTACATATAATGATAAATGTTAGTACAACAATTACAAAGTTGTCAAAACATTCTTAAATTGTGCTTACGCTTACATTACATTATTCGACCTACACATGCTTGCATCGACCTACACCAACCTGCACCTATCTACACTTACTTACGAACTGCTCTTTTCTAAATGCCCTAAAGAACATGCCCTAAGTTGTTCCCTAATGCTTGTTTCTTCGCCTGGGTTATTGTAAAGGATAAGATTCCTAACTGAGCACAAACTTAAAAAGAGAGGTTTTAGTGGTTCTAGTAGGTGTTCAGTGTTAAAGAGATAGGGGACTTATCTTTAGCCTCATGAGAACTGCAATAGTCTGCATCCTTCAAACTCCTAAATGTTTTATATTTATTTGGAATTCTGTTGTAGACATCTCTTTTATATTGAATAATGACCACTTATTGATATGAGGTACAACCTTCACTCATTAAACGAAGTTCTCCAACCGTTCTCAGTTGATGAGAGCATTTGACCTCATTTCATACAGCCAAACTGATTGAGAGCAATTAAAAGGGCATCTTTATATATGCTTTGATATTTTGTAGGCTCCTCAAAGATGTTTTGGCCTGACTTAAATCGTTGACAACATGTCAAATTGAAAGGGATGGGAGTCGGTAGGACTTGAGTTGGTGGTGTGGGCACCCATACCTGTTTCCAAAAAACTCATTTCATACATGCCATTCCTCTCGGTGGGTTTCAAAGTGAAGTTTTGCATGCTCTAACCTGAGCACTTTTGAAAAGCAACTTTCTTAAGGATCTTTGATTGCTGGAAAATTTTGTGTTGGCCAGAAGAACACCTGCAACAGAAGAAAAGACTAGGCATCCCAGATTGGCTGTGCCATAGCTGTCAGTTCAGTCCATACAGCCTGCCAATGCCAATTGGAGAAAGAAAATGATTTCAGGACTCTGAAGAGAATAGAGGATAAGAAAAAGCAGAGAAGGGGGGGGGGGGGCTTCAGGTTGGGAGGTGGGAGGTGTTCAGTCTTTGCCTAATGGAGATTCAAGGTTGAGGGGGCTTCAGGTTAGCCACCATGACCTATTTGAGGCTCAGGAAGGAAACACTGAGGGAGAAATGAGTGAGTGAGACGGATGAGGAGGATAAGGAGATGGTGAGAGGGCGGGTAGGTCAGAGAACCCCCCCCCCCCTCCAACTCCCAAGACTTACATTGGGATGGGGCGAATGCCAGTATTATGATGTTGATCTTGTGTCGTCTTTTCCTTCAGAAGCACAGATGCTCACTTTGAAGCGACATGACAATATGATGAAGTAATGCTAGAAGCATAGTTACCAGGAATGCTTCCCGGGTCTTTAATTTTTACACAAATTTAGTCTAGCGTTGACTTCGGAAAGGTTGTTCCCGGAACACGTGTCGCAGGCGTATGTAGTGTTCCTGGTAACTATGGCTAGAAAGGCTTTCTTTAATGATAGAAGGCAAAACCAAACAAATGATTTAATCTAAGGTCTAGGTAGCTTGCATTTCTCATTTCATCCTGTCCATTTGGGCAAGAACTCTAACCCTTAGACATGGGTATTGTTATTAATATAATAATTCATTCTGTCCTCTTGGACGCCTTTAGAAATAGCTTGATAGTTGGTTACCTTATTTGCATCATACTGTGTTGCACTTGGATCACCAATGCTTCTTCTCTAGAAGTGTTTGCATCACAGTAATGGCCAGCTATTCTGTTTGCTTTCATTGGCAACATATTCTCTAACTCTTGGTCTTCAAATCAGGTAATTGGGGATTTGAGAGAGATCCACATGAAAAGACTTACCACTATACGTAGCTCTCATGCAAAGCAGTGGGAAGAATTTCTTCACATAGATGCTCAGAGGCGTCAACAGCAGTTACATCAACAGCAGATGCCTGCTGCGGGTTTGGGTGGTTATCAACAGTCTGCTTGTTCAGATTATGATTCATTGGGCAACCAACAGTATGCTGGGTCCAATTTTCATATGGAACCAAGAGGCCAATATGCAAGTCCAACTGATAATTATCCTCACTCACACCCTCGTGAAACTTATAGTGATTTTCAGCGACCAAGGTTAGAAGGGTATGGGAGAGCATACAATCGATACTGATTGATGTGCTGACTGATATTGGTGAGTTTTTTTTTCCTCTTTTCCTCGAATCAAGTTAATGTTTGTTCTTGGTTGTGTTTCTTCATGTAAATACATCTGAGTACTTGGCTCATCTGTCGGTAAGCATAGGTTCCAGTCAATTCTCTGTGGTCTGCTTTGGAGTCAGTTGGTTCCACTCCAGTGTAGAGGGGGTTCTCTGTAAACGATATTCCATATAAAATAATGTTTTTACTGGAGTTCTCCTAGATAATTCACAATTTAGATAACTTTATTTAATTTCTTTGACTTAGATTGAATATTCACTTCAAACACTTTTCAGGGCTCAGGGCTTGATGTGGTTACATATGCTAGTGGAGCATGAAACTAGGTAAGTTGTTTTAGATTTGTAGGTTGAGAAGGTACTGATGGAGATTTGCATGATACGCAGTGTTGTAAAATGATGCCCCTGTGGCTGTGCTTTATCAGACTTCTGGATGTGTTGCTTTTGAGCCTTGTTTGCCACATCAGTTTTAGCTGACTTTTGCTATTTTGGACTTATATTTAGGATGTGCTTTTATTGCAGTTGAATTATTGAATCAAATTCAAGCATATGATTTCGAGTTTCATATCAAATGCTGTCATGTTTTAGATATTTCTCAGTTTGCAATGTTGGTCCTCAAAAGCTGGCTTCATTGCTTAAAGACATGTAGGGTTGTCGGGTTGGGGGATACCCCTCTTGCTGTTGGTAAATTGTTAGGTAGCATCCGGCAGATTTATTTTGGCCAAAATTTTCCAATTTTCATTTGTGTGATAACAAAAGCGTGTAGATCTATGTAGGTAGCAAAAGCGTGTAGGTCTATGTAGGTAGGTAGACCCGAGTCTATGTAATAGTGATTTCCTTCTATAGGGTGGCCAAATGTTGAGCTTGAATCAAATTGACTCGGACCATAAATATCTTTTTCAAAACTTAAGTTTATATCTGGCGAGTTATAACATGTAATGTACAGTATTGATAGAAGGAAGCTTCTACCTTTTTTATGCTTGAATAATGACAAGGGTGAGGTAGTGAATTCGAACATGAGATGGGGAGGAAAACACTACTTTAAAATAGCCACACTGTTAGTCTTTCTATTAGAATTACCTGAGGCAAAGTCCCAACTAGTCAAGGGTGGATTATCTTGCAAGCTATTCAAACCAATTTGGTTATTAGGTTAAAGTGGTTTACGTTTAGATATCCTGAGATTAACTTTCAAACATGATTGACATTGGAAGGACAGAGGCATTCCACCTGTGTTTCTGTAAGGATGTTTTCTGGTCTGACCTCTCTATACATTCCGATGGTGCTTTTATTGCATTTGAATTATTGAATCAAATTCAAGCATATGATTTCGAGTTTCATATCAAATGCTGTCATGTTTTAGATATTTCTCAGTTTGCAATGTTGGTCCTCAAAAGCTGGCTTCATTGCTTAAAGACATGTAGGGTTGTCGGGTTGGGGGATACCCCTCTTGCTGTTGGTAAATTGTTAGGTAGCATCCGGCAGATTTATTTTGGCCAAAATTTTCCAATTTTCATTTGTGTGATAACAAAAGCGTGTAGATCTATGTAGGTAGCAAAAGCGTGTAGGTCTATGTAGGTAGGTAGACCCGAGTCTATGTAATAGTGATTTCCTTCTATAGGGTGGCCAAATGTTGAGCTTGAATCAAATTGACTCGGACCATAAATATCTTTTTCAAAACTTAAGTTTATATCTGGCGAGTTATAACATGTAATGTACAGTATTGATAGAAGGAAGCTTCTACCTTTTTTATGCTTGAATAATGACAAGGGTGAGGTAGTGGATTCGAACATGAGATGGGGAGGAAAACACTACTTTAAAATAGCCACACTGTTAGTCTTTCTATTAGAATTACCTGAGGCAAAGTCCCAACTAGTCAAGGGTGGATTATCTTGCAAGCTATTCAAACCAATTTGGTTATTAGGTTAAAGTGGTTTACGTTTAGATATCCTGAGGTTAACTTTCAAACATGATTGACATTGGAAGGACAGAGGCATTCCACCTGTGTTTCTGTGAGGATGTTTTCTGGTCTGACCTCTCTATACATTCCGATGGTGCTTTCTATGTTTCTTGTCATGTTACAGCCTGATCACGTAATAACCAGTGAGGGACCTAGCTGAAAACTGACAAGATCCCCAATCAACAACACAAAAGACGCGGACCTTGAAATTATTCTTGGTGGAATAAAAAAAGTTCTTTGTCTATGGTCCCCTTTAGATACTTTAAAACATATAAAGCTGCCTCTTAATGAGGTTGCCTGAGAGCTTGTAGAATCTGGTTGAGATGTTGAACACAATTGGAGATGTTGGGCTTGGGTAAGGTCAAATATAAGAGCCTGCCAACCAGCCTCATGTACTGCCAAGGGTCAGACAGCAACTCACCATGACCCACAGATAATTTGAGCTCTCGAGGCAGAGGGAAATGAGAGGGTTTTACCCTTGTCATGCCAACATCAGTGAGAATATTAAAAAGTATACTTTGGTTCAGAAAAGTCCTAGCTGAGGACCTTGAAATTTCAACACCCAAAAAATATCGTGCAAGTCCAAGATCTTTAATAGTAAAAGCTTGATGTAGGTCATGTTTCAGAGAATTGATGCTGTCTATATCATTCCCTGAAATGAGATCATCAATATAAACTTGAATGTAAACACCCTTAGTCCCTTCAAGTTTATGGAAAGCGGAATAATCTGCCTTAGATTGAATAAATCCCTTTCCAAATAAAAATCTTGTCAATTCAATATTCCACTACCGAGAGGCTTGCTTAAGCCCATAAGGAGACCTTTATAATTTGCATACCTCCCCTGGCTTTGCAATAGTATACCCTTCAGGAGGTATCATATAGACTTCCTCATAAGTAAACCCATATAAGAAGGTATTGTCGATCTCGAGTTGATGCAAAGGCCAACCATAGGCAGTGGCAATAGGTATAAAAACCCTCACAGTAGTCAACTTAGCAACTGGGGAAAAAATGTGTTTGTAATCTTTGTGCTTCACCCACTCAAAGTCACGAATAACTAGTCTGGCCGTGTGCCTCTCCACAGGACCATCGGGTTTGAATTTGGTTTTATACACCCATTTAGAAATCAAAGCCTTCTCCCCAAGAGGTTTTGGACTGAGGCGCCAAGTGTAATTCTGCTCAAGTGCAAGTAGCTCAGTTTCCATTGCCCGAACGCATTCAGGATGCTGTGCTGCCTGCTTATAAGTACAGGCTCTGGAGTATGTAGTACATTAGCAAGAGAAGCCACATAAGCTGGGAAAAGATGCACCGGATTAGCAAAGGAAAAGGGAGAATATGGTGAAGAAAAATTGGCATAAAAATGGCCAGTAGAAGAAGACTAAGCTGTTAGTTTTGGAAATTGGTGGACAATGAAAGTCTTTAAGGCAACCTGGTGAGGATTTAGGCCTAGTTAACCTTTTGAGAATAAGTGCATTTGCAGTAGCTAATGGATAAGGAACAATAAGGGTTGTGTTAGAAAGAGACTCATGATGGTTAGAATTTGTAGGGGTATTGAAAGAATAATTATGTATGAAAGAAGAAGAAGAATAATTATGTAAGGGCATCGTTTGATGAAGGTGGAAATAAAGGATCATCATTAGGAAAAATGTTAGGTAAAATGGATATATAGGATCCTAACTCAATAGTTGTATCAGAGGTATCCTTTGAAAAGGGGAAAATTGTTTTAAAAAAATAAAACATTTCTGCTATGAAAATTTTGTTTGGAAGTGAGGTCATATAGTTTGTAACCTTTAAAACCATTGGTGTAGCCAAGTAAAACAACCTTTCTGGCCCTTGATTCAAACTTGGCTGTCACATTAATATCTTTAGCAAAACAAAGGCATCCAATTATCCTTAAATGAACATAAGAAGGTGGTTTTTGGTAGAGCATCTCAAAAGTAGTTTTCCAAGCCAAATTTTCCGTTGGAAGAAGATTTATATTGTGTGGCTGCTAGGATGCACTAAAAAAAAATGTTTAGGAAGACAAGCATAAAACCTGATGGCCCTAGCAGTCTCTAATGTATGTTTTGTCGTTGCCAATCCATTTTGTTGGGGAGTTTTGATCATGAATCTCTAAATCCCTTTAGAAGTAAAAAAATTCATGGCAAGAATGATTTATAAATTCAGTTCTATTGTTACTTCTAATGATTTGTATTTTAGTTTGAAACTGTGTTTCAACCATGTAATAGAATTGAAAAATGGCATGCTTGGTTTGGTCTTTACTTTGCAAAAGCTAAGTCCAAGTGGTTCTTGTAAAATCATCAACTAGAGTTAGAAAATAATAGGCACCAAAGACACTAGCTACCTTATAAGGGCCCCATAAATCCATATGCACAAGATGGAAAACATAAGTAGTATGTATAGTACTTTGATTGAATGGGAGCCAGTGCATATTGGCCAAAATACATGTCTCACAAAAGGAATCAGAACTAACATGATCTTTACACCAATCAATATATTTCAATTTGGAGAAAGAAGTATGCCCAAGTCTGGCATCGATTATAGCATGAGTTGGCATTTGACAAGAATTAGGATAAAGGGAAATATTAGCTACTACATATGAGTTATTTCCAGATGAAATAGGATGGCTAGCTGTGGATGTCAACTTGTAAAGTCCACCAACTTTTTGTGCAACAGTCAGTACCCTTCTAGTTGAAAGGTCTTGTATGATGCAATGGTCAGGATAGAAAAAGCAATTAAGTCTAAATCTATTAGAAGTTTAGCTACAGAAAGTAAGCTAAACTGAAACTCTGGCACATACAAAACATTGTTGAGAGTAAAATTGGCTGAAATATGAACATAACCAGTTTGAGTGACAGTTTTAATCATGTAGGGTGGTTGGTGATAGGAATGGTTTGAGGTTAGAAAATGTAGAAAGATTGTGAGTCATATGGTCTGAGGCACCTGTATATATAATCCAAGAGCCTTTGTAATCATTAACAGTAACACAACATGTATTGAAATGAGTGTAAACAGATGTAGATAGAGGAATACCTGCAAAATGAGCAAATCTCTTATAATCCTCACTAGCAGCCTGTTGCCCCTTCATTTGTTTGAGCATCTCCTGTGCCAAAGCCTTCAAATCAACCTTACTTGTTACAGTTGAAGTGTTATTAGACTCAACATCCTCCAAGGGAGAGTCCTGGACAACAAAAACATTAGCAACAGTCCTTGGCCTTGACTTATTTCCCTTGTACCATTATGGAAGTCCATGGAGCAAGAAGCACTGGTCAATCTTGTGGCAATCCCTCTGACAATGAGTGCAAAACTTTGCTTGCTTTGCCTTCTTGAAATCGCCATCCTTCAAGTTCCTAGAATTAGCCTGACCATTATTTTCCTCCGGCTAACAAGACAATAGATTTAGGAACATTGCTCGCCATTCCAGCAATCTCACGGCCTACTGTTAACGTTCCAGTACCCCTCTTTTGCATCTCAATTCTCCCAAGCATTTGACAAGCCTTGCTTACACTAGGTAAAGGATCCATTAACAAAATTTGTCCCCTAATAGTGTCATAGCTTTCATCGAGATGAAGCAACAATTGCATCAACTTTTGCCTCTGATCAATCTCAACTGTCTTCAAGATGGCTTTATAGCAGGGGTGTTCAAAAAATTCGGAACTGCCACACCAAACCGAAAATCGGCAAAACCGCACCATGAACCGGTAAAATCGTACCACTTAAAAAATCTGGTGCACCGAACCAGAAAAACCAGATGCTAAACGAGGCGGTTTCGGTTTGGGCTATTTAAACCGGCGGTGAACCGAAACTGCACCGATAATATATATATATATATATATATATATATATATATATATATATATATATATATATACATATATATATATATATACATGTTGGAAGTCTTCTGGGCATTCCATTGCAAGTTGATACTTATACCACTGAGAAGACCACGATGAGCTTTGCTAGAATCTTGGTCAAAATGGATATTGGGCATCCGTTTCCTGAGACTGTTCCTTTGATTGATGAAAATGGATTCCTATACACTTAGAAAATAGATTACGAGTGGCGGCCTGTGATTTGCACTGAATGTAAAATGTTTGGACACCGGGCAAACTCGTGCAGGAAGAAATCAAATCAGTCTTGGAGGCGGAAACAATCTAATATGCAGCTGACTGATTCGAAGAATGATCCAAGCAATACTCCTAGTGAATTACAAAGTTCAAAACAAAAAAGGTGCCTAAAAGAGGGAACAGTAGGCTTGGTACTCCAATCAAGACTAACATTCTTGTTGGTTCATGGCCTGTATCTCTCACTCCCATTCCTAAATCAAGTTTGGTTGAGGAGGATGATGTTCCTTGCACCAGTTTCGCTTGTGATCATGGATAAATTTCTGTCATGGAATGTAAGAGGGCTGAATGGCCCTAAGAAGCAAGAGGAAGTCATGCACTTCCTTACCATGAGTAAATTTGAGTTGGTGGGTTTGTTGGAAACTAAAGTTTCCGTTGAGAAGTAGGGACAATATTTGTCCTGGCTAGAACTTTTCACATAATGCTTCTAATTCCATCATAAGTAGAATATGTGTGCTATGGAGGGGAGGTCTTTCAGTCCAAACTCTATTGATTCAAGAGCAGCTTATTCATTGTAGAGTTCATACGGGCAAGTTAGATAGATGTCTTGGTCACGTTTGTCTACGAAGATAATGATTTGGGAAATAGGAAGCAATTATGGGAGGGTCTTAAAAATATTGTCGCTTCTTGTAATGAGCCATGGTTTATTGTAGGAGATTTCAATCACGTTCTTGAGTGTGATGATAGAATTGGAGGTCTTCCTATTTCTGTTGAGGAAATTGTTGACTTCAAACAATTTTTGACTGACAATAAGCTCTGCGAAATGAAGAAAATTGGCAATCGTTTTACATGGCACAACAAGAAGATCTTCTCTTGTATAGACCTGGCATTGATTAATGTTGAAGGTTTATCTACTTTTGAATCAAGTTTCTATTTGGCCCAGACACATGGTATTTCGGATCATTCTCCATTGATCATATATTTGTCGTCTTATATTCAAAAGCCTAGTAAAATATTTATGTTTTGCAATGATCATCCTTCTTTTATGGGTTTGGTAGAGAATATTTGGAAGGAAAATGTCTCAGATACACCTATGTTTAGGTTGGTATCTAAGCTGAAACTTTTGAAGAGACCTTTATCTATGTTGCATAGAAGTGCTTTTGGAGACATTTTTCTAAAAGCCCAACAAGATTGACTCAATGATTCTGGCCCAAGACTTATTCATTCAAAATCCTTCTGAATCCGCGCTTTCAGAGAAAGCTGAATTGGCTACTACAACTTATCAGGAGTCGCTAAGCACAGCTATGAAAATGTTGAAGCAGAAAACCAAGGTAGACTGGTTGAAGAAAGGTGACAATAATTCAACATTCTTTTATTCAATGATTAAGTCCATAAATTATCATAATAGAATCCTATCTCTTGAAAACAATGTTGGGCAGATTCTACAGGATGATGAAGAGATTGGGACCTTCTTGGCATCCCACTTCAAAACCTTTTTCTCTAAACAAAGATGTTTAGGAAAGTGAGTGCTGATGTCATTCGACATGGAAGGTAGCTAAACTCTTCTACCCATAACAATTTACTTCGCCCTGTGTCTGATTCAGAGGTTAAGGCCATTGTTTTTTCTATGGATGGGTCTAAGAGTCCAGGCCCTGATGGTTATTCAACATCCTTTTTCAAAGCGGCATGGCCAGTGGTTGGGAAGGATGTTATTCTTGCTGTACATAACTTCTTTTCCTCAGGGAAGCTCCTTGGAGAGGTCAACTCTACTCTTCTTACTATGATCCCTAAGGTTAATTGTCCAAAGGGTGTAGGAGATCTTAGACCTATAGCATGTTGCAATGTTATCTACAAGATTATAACAAAGGTCATTTGTAATCGAATGTATGAAGTTTTATTCGACGTCATTGATATTTCGCAAGTGGCCTTTGTTGAGGGTAGATCAATCCTACACAATATTTTTATAGTCAAGGATCTTGTAATATTTTACCATAGGAAAGGCGCCTCTCCAAGTTGTCTTCTCAAAGTGGACATTCAAAAGGCCTATGACATTGTTGATTGAGACTTCTTGAGAAACCTCCCTTTGGCTCTAAATTTCCCTTGGAAATTTGTAGAGCTCATTATGACATATGTTACATCTGCTAGCTTCTCAGTTGGGTTTAAATGGATCGTCCTATGGATTCTTTAGAAGTGACCATGTTCTTCGTCAAGGTGATCCTATTTCTCCCCTTTTATTCATTTTGGTGATGGATTATCTTGACAGAGTAATTCATAATGCGATTGTTGCGTTAGACTTCAGGTATCATCAATTTTGCTCTAAACTTAAAATTACACATTTAAGTTTTGTTGATGATCTATTTATGTTCTCTTATGGGGAATCTACAAGCGTGAACATTCTAGCTGGAGCTCTAAATCATTTCTCAGCTGCAACTGGTTTACATCCAAATAAATCCAAGTTTGACATAATTTTTACCAATGTCAATCCTGCTGTTAAGATTGAGATCCTGGACAATTTGGGTTTTAAGGAAGGTTCCCTTCCTTTTAGATACCTTGGTGTTCTTATCAAGCCTTTCCGTTTGAACCGACAACTGCGCAGTACTGATTGAGAAAATGACAAAAACGGATTCAAGGTTGGGCTATAAAAAAGCTTACCTATGCGAGTAGAGCTCATAAACAGTATCCTAATGTCTTTGCACACATACTAGGCTCAAATTTTCATCATTCCAAAGGAAGTCATTACCACTATAGAGAGAATGTGCAGGGGATTCCTTTGGGGAAATGATGCCAGATCCCCCCCCATTTCATGGTCGACCTGCTACTTGTTTAAATACGAGGGGGGTTTGAATATCAAAGACGCAAATGCTTGGAACACATCTGCTCTAGGGAATCTGATTTGGCAATTGATTTGTAACAAAGGTTGGATTGGATTGGAAAGAGTTACCAATCAAAAGAACAAGAATACTATTTTTTAGAAGAATTGCTATAGAAAAGACTTGAATTATCATGCTTGAGATCTTTTTTTTTTCTTTTTGTAAATAACAATTTATTTTCTAATGTTTGATGATGTTCACTACTCACAGTCGCTTTCGGACACATCGATAGTATTCCATTGATAATACTCCAATATTGAGAGAGAGTATTGAAGTGGCACTAGAAACTTAAATGAAGTCAACGATTATATAAGGTTAGTTAGTGGCATAAACTACTTAAGGCTCCGTTCTTTTATGCGGTAAGTTTGCGGTGTGGTAAGTTGCGGTGCGGTAATTTGCAGTGAGTTGTGGTGGATTGCGGTAAGTTGCGGTAGAAATAATAAATGGTTGTTGAAAAGGAAAAGTAATTATTTGAATTCATGGAATTTTATTAAAAAGGTAAATGAAAAGGTGTGGTGGATTGTGGTGGGTTGCGGTAAGGTGCGGTGCGGTAACTTGCGGTACCGCATAAAAGAACGAAACCTAATTGCCTTAATTATTCTTTGAATATGATTATTTAATGGATTTTAGATTAGAAGGACATGGGATCTTAATTTTAAATTTTTTTATGGTTAGTAGCTGCTACTTTTTTCAACTTCAATTGAACAAACAAGACATTTTATAATCAAATATCTAATAATATTGGAACCTTATAATTAAATTAAAGTAGGAGTCACCTAATATATTTTCAATAATTTTCAAACATTGTATGTCTGTGTTTTTAACATGAATTCCATATAGTAACACACAGTTTGCAACTTTGTAATTCAATTATATTTGGTTATAATTATGTTAACTTTTACACTAATATTGGTTAGATTATTTGAAAAAAGGTACGTGCTAATGTTGAGCTACTTTTAAAAAGGTTATAAAAGGTAGTAAATTTCAATTATTTTTAAATTATTATAAATTTGTAAAAAACTGTATTGGACATAAAATGACAAATAATTAGGAACAATGTCAATTAAATGGATAAATAAATAAAAACAGAGAGAGTAATATATATAATGCACAAAAAAAGTACATGAAAATTTTAAATTGACATAATGTATTTTGTTTTTACAATAGGATCACACTAGAATATTACATAATGTACTTTTTTTTAATTGACATTATTAAGCATTTCAATGAGGGCATTCTTGATAGTATATATATAATATTTGTAATTTTTTCTTTTTGTTTTGAAATTTGAGGATTACGACAAGTATTATATTTGGAACTTTTAAGCAAACAATGTAATAACAAGTACTAAGCATTCAGACTAATATTATTAAGGGTGATAAATGAGTCTTGCCCAATATATTTTTTTTATGTGTCTTAACCTTTATCAAATTGGTTTTCTTATTATTTTTGACTCTATTTTCTTAATAGTAAGTATTAGTTATTAATTATAAGAAGCATGGGATGCGTAGACAGTGTCAATGAGCACATAACATATCATAATCGAATCAACCCCTTTCGTTGAGCTTATTTTAAACATTTTTTTGTAACGCCCCCATATTCATAATCACCAGATTATCACTAAACATCTCATAAACCAAAGATTAGCGCATCGTAAATACAAATCGAGAGGCATTACCGCCGACCCCATAACAAAGGACAAGGCTTAAGAAACCAACCAATACAACACCATACACAACCATATATAAAAACTTAATTAAATTCATACAACACTTACAACTTCTTAACATCATAATCAACAACGCAAATAAAACACAACTTAAAGTTTACATCCATTCATCAAAATATTTAAACCCATTTTTCAAAAGGGAGAGATTCACCATCCTCATCCAAGCGGGAAAGCTCTTGCTCTGGTTACCGAACGCCTACCTTAACTGGAATGGACACTTTAGTTACAACTTCAGACCTGGGAGCTTGTAGCCCTTCGGGAAGGACGTCCTAAAACAAAAACAGAAAACTTCGCAAATGAGTGGGCTAAACCCAGCACACATACCCCCATAGTGTAAACTTTCATAGTTCATTTTATTTTGCGCAACTTTTAAATTCTTTTAAAAATGGAAAACGCAAACAAGTCATAAAAACTTCGAACAGACAAGGAAAAAGATAATCATCATTATTATCATCATCATCATATACCTCATTATAGACCTCATCACATATAAACCTCATCATAGACACTGTCCAGGTCGCATGACAGATGCCCGTCGACATCGAAAGTACCTCAGTGCGAATAGCACCACTTAACAAGAGACCTCATCATTGAAAGAACAAAATCATAAACTTTTCTTGCGTTAAACATCATGAAGTCATCAGTATAACTAAAATATTCTTGAGAAAGGCAGTCAATATGTGTACCTGAACACTTGAAACCTATACACCAACTTGGACCCGCACGGACTTGAACAGGTGGGCGCAACGACGTCTTGAGAACTTTTAAGAGAGAACAATAATCATGAATTAGAACCTAACTTGGATGAGAGAAATGAAGAATAATCTAGTAGAATCCTAGGATTACTTGATACTTAAACTTGCTTCCTAAAGCTCACTCGGAAGGCCATAACTTCTCCCACAAGTATCGTATCATTATGCATAAGGACTTTCTGGAAAGCTAAGCTCATGCACCACAACGCTTTAGTTAATCATGAAGGTAAAAAACGTGGTTAAGGAGGGTAAAAAATCCCTAACACAGAAGGCTGCCCAGAACATACAAGAATGGATACCGGTTTTTCGGAAAAAACATAATCCGGGTTGTAGACCTCGGTTAGGGACGTGAAAGCTGTCTATGGAAAGCTTGAAATATACTCTACAACTTTCATGTTGACCATAATCTCATATAAACTCTAGAAAAGCCTCAAAAAGTGTCTTGAATATGGTATGATCACTAATGTTTTCTAGGCAGAACCTAATTATATGGTTGAAAAGAATATCTCATAACATTCTCTCCCGATGTCCAATGAACGCATAAGACCCCATTTCGGAATGCTTGCAGAACCTACTACAACTTTTATTTTGAACTCGTAAACTAATAAGATCTATTTAACCCTTGAAATTACTCATAAACTCACTGCCCAACAATACGTATGTAAAGGGACCCCTATACAAATTTTTCCATAACTTGAATTATACATATCTGTAGACACCGAAATTTATACCGGCATAATCTCGACTCATCAAAATCAGCAAAACGTTTGGGTCAAATTATAATTGGGTCAATGGGCCCAAAATGGTTAACAACTTGAGCCCGAGAAGTCAACAGGCTGCCTATATTCGCTTACAAACCCCCTGGGTTTTAATTTTCAAAGGACGGCCCACACAGATGTTGGCCCAAACGCGCGCCCCAGCCCAGAAGACTCAAAACCCGCCTAGGTTTTGAGAGGAATAACGGAGCGACGTCGTTTGGTGCCACGTCACCAATCCGTGTGATGATCAGCTAAAACCCGCCTAGGTTTTATGCTGTCTGGCGCCAAAATCTGCATGCATGCAATTCAATCCCTTGATCTTTGCCCACGTGTTTGACCTTGCCCTTGACCTCCCAAAACCCGCCTAGGTTTTGATCCTTGGAGGGCATGATTTGTGGGGTATGCTCCCCTTGGTTTCCATCCAAATCTTTCACTCCCTCACCTATAAATACCCGCTCCATTTCACCTTCATTCCCATCAACTACTATCATCTAGTACACTTACTCTACCCTCGTTTCATCAACAATCATCCTCCATCACCCTTACTCTACTAAAATCAACTATCATCATCTATTCCCACCAACTACCTCCATACTATTCTCCAATTCTCTCAAAGCTTCATCATCCATATTCATCTCTAAACCCCTCATAATAACACTCATCACATCCATATAATCACCCACATACCACTCTTCTAAATCACTCACATTATCTCATCCGAGCTCCAAGTCAAGGTCAAATCAAGGGATCAAATCCATTGCATCCGCTACCTTTAAGCAAGGTTCGATTTCATTATTCATATTGTTGTGATTAATCATGTAATTCATTCTTTAATTCTTTTACTTGTACATATTTTGTAAAAAGTAAACATCATGTTTTAATCTTACATGTTTTGAATAATAATTCCGCGAAATTAACTAAACTTCTCCCCACTCTCTTTCTTTTCAATGTCGATTTTAGTAGAGTCTGTTTTATAACAGGCGGATTCGAGAGTTCTTATAACTCTCGAATTCGTAACCTTACCCCCGAATCTAGAAATCGAGTTTGTAGAACGGAGTCTTTCATGTCTTATTTTATGGTTCGTCGGTCTCCTTAAATCGGTTGGCGACTCTTTTACAATTTATAAATTCGTTTAATTATTTAAAATATTCGTTTCTGCATAAAATAATTTAAATGAATAATTTAATTCATTTCCTTCGCTAATTCAAGGTTGGGCCCGAAGGAAATGGCCCAGAAATTAATAAAACCTAGGTGGGTTTTATTAAATTCAATCCATCTCCTTCTGGCCCGAGGATGCAAGCGGCCCAGCCCAAGAGACGTCAAAACCTAGGCTGGTTTTAACAGTCTCTGGTGGTCCGTTTGCTCCTTATTGGGCCTGAACTTAGTGATTGGGTCGGGATTATATTATTATTAAACTATTTTGTGCAATTTCGGATAATTTAAATAATATAAAACGGGTTTGTAAATAAATAAAGTTTCATCACCCCGAAAATGAATTTCGAAAATTAATAAATATCCTTATTTAAGGATTAAGCAACCTTAGTCGGCTCTTGATCACATAAGTAGCGCATCCGAAACAATTTCCCCGAACGGGAATTTTCTGGGTCCTACAGATTGGCGACTCCACTGGGGATTTAAACTTAAAAAGAGGGTAAAACTTGAAAAAATCGAATTGATTTGAAAGTGTGAAAGGGAGAAGTTAATTTATTTCGTGACTTTATTATTCTTTTAGGCATCCTTTGCATACCAGACCAGGAATCAGGTCTTTTGACACGTTAGCACAAAGGCGACGGTTTAATATAACTAGGATTTTCCCTTGAGAGCGGGAGGCCACTATTATGGGGATGCATTCCACATCGCTAAGCATTTGGTCTCTCCTCTCCCCATGTTACACTCAAAGGGCTTCCTTGAAGTTCTTTGAGTAATACCTCACACATCTTACCTAAGGGTATGATGCACCAGGGTGAAAACATGCGGTAGGCCATGTAACCTAACCATAGAAATCCATGAATTTAGAGCCTTGGTTTAGGGTATCCCTTCATGTGTATGCTATGTGCTATGTGTAGCCTTTCCCCTTTTCTTCTTTTTTTGTAAAGAGTTGACCTTAGTTTGGAGGTTTTGTTCTAGTCCATATATTCATTGGGTTGAGAAAATGATTATTTATTAATTGATATAATTAACTCAAAAGCATTATGGTTAGCCCAAGTGGAAAGACCCATTTATGTTTGAAAGTTGATTATCTTAATTAATAAATAAAAAAAAATTGACTCACCTTTGATGATATTATATGGCCCTTTACGAAATTCTCTTCACAAAGGTCCAAAAAAAAAAAATAAACTAAAGGATAGCGTCTTAGACTGCATAATAGTCACTAGGCTTGAGTAAATTAATTTATCGACTTAATTAATAAATCCATCAAATTTATGACCGCCCCGTTGTTAGGCCCAACTATATTGGATTTGTCAATTAATCCCATAAATTAATTATAACTCGCTTATTGTTGGCTTTATTCAGTCCTTTACAATATCCATTTTCCTTGAGTAAATAAATAAAGCTTGTTGTATACTATGTGTAAATATGTGTCTGTATGTTGGGTCTTCTTTAGAGTCGGACCATAATTTTGAGATATTATTTTAGTCCACGTAATAATTGTTGGGTTGAGAAGAAATAAATTTATAAACTCGATTAATTAACCTTAAATTTTACGGTCAGCCCGACGGTGAGACCCATCCGTTTTAAAGGTTAATTATCCTTGTTTATCGATCCATTTTAACTCACCTTTGATGATTTTATTCGGCCCTTCTCAATATTCTCATACTCATGGTCCAAAGAAAATTGATTAATAATGAAACAAAGTCAGTGTGTGTTGTTCTAGACCGCGTAATAGTTTCAAGGTTAGAGAAAATAAATTTATAAATTTGATTATTAAGTCTAACAAATTCATGGTTGGCCCGTTGTTAAGCTCATCCATGGTGGAATTAATAATTGAGTTTATAGTTCTGTTTTAACTCGCCTTTTGACGGCTTTATTCGATCCTTTACAACATTCACTTTCTTTCAGTTAAATAAATAAATGTGTTGGGTCACAATAAAAAAAGAGTGTCAGGGTGTTAAGCATTATTCTAGTCCATATAATATCCAACATAGCTTGAGTCCCAAGTTTATTAGTTCCTGTGACGGATTCTGCTTAAAACGGCCGGGTTGTGGTTTAAGCCCATCCGAATTGAGAAACACTCACTTGCGCTTTAAACTTATGTCGACTCGCTATATTTGACTTTATCCGGCCCTTTATAATGCTCTTGTTGTAAAAAATGTTGTTGTCACGCAAACCTGTTGTTTCCTGAGTTAGTATATAGGTGTCTTACACGTTAGGAGATGTTATATATGTAAACCCAAGTCATGGCTGAGTCTTTGTTTCAGAGTCTACATGTAAATATCTTTCAGTCTTTAGAAAGTCTCGTACAAGGTCGTGTCATATGTGAGTCTTTTCTTAAGTCAATATGTGTGTTTTGGAAGTCTAAACCCGGGTCATGGGTGAGTCTTTGGGTTAGGTCATAAGTAAGTCTTTTCCTGGGTTATTGTGTATTTGTCTCTTTTAGAAATTCCAGTGTAAACCCAGGTCATGGGTGAGTCTTGGTGTTAGTGTCTGCATGTAAGTGTCTTGCATTCATTAGGAAGCATCATATAAGATCTAGGATGAGTCTTTGTGTTAGAGTCTGCATGTAAGTGTCTTGCATTATTTAGAAAGTCTCATATAGGTTCATGGGTCATGAAAACCTATGTCGTAGGTGAGTCTGTGTTTAGAGTCATCATGTAAATATTTGTCTCTTTATTAAGAAGTCTAATGTAAACCTATTTCATAGGTTAGTCTTTCCAGGTCAGCATATAAGCATTTGCACTTTAGGAGGTCTAGACCCATGTCGTGGGCCAGTCTTTTTCTTGAGTCGGCATGTAGAGGTCTTGCATCCTAGGAAGTCTCATATAGATCAGTTAGCTCTTTCAAACCCATGTCCTGGGGGTGTCTCTCCCGAGTCAGCATATAGGCGTTTTTTATTTTAGGAAATTCAGTTAGGTCATGCATGCATTGGGATGAGTTTTTCTTCATTTGTCTAGTGCCAGAGTCAAGGCCTAAGCTAACCATAAAAGAAATATTTGGATGACGGGAGATTCTGCAACTACCATAGATCCCGAGGGAATAACATGGATAATTGTTAGACTTTGGAGCACATGATCCATTCAGGGAAACTGCCCCCACCGAAAGCAACACAGAGGACCATACATAACATGGATTCTCCATACGAGGACAAGGAGGGCACATCATCAAAGGAACTTTAGAAGTAGCTACAGTACTGGTTGCCAAGCATTTCATGCTCAGAGTGTGTTAGAGTCAGTTCATCATTCATTTCTTTGCTCTTGTTGTTATGTGATCAAACAGAATCTCGTGCTTGTGTTTTTACTTGAGTTGAAAAGTTCTCTCATCCATCCATCATCCGTACAAACCAAGCCTGACAAATTTCATTTTCTCTTATCCTTCCATTTTGCTGTATACCTCGTTCCCGTCTTTTATTTTATCGACTCCAGGGTTTAAAAAAAAAGAGAGAAAAACAAAAAAGAAAGAGAGAAGCCAGTCCGCATTCATCAAGCAGGCTGGGCAAAAGGAGAGAAGACCAAAACCACAAGTTTCTTGAAAATGGACATCTCTATGCTCCTAGACGAGCAACTTGAACAAATCGTGCCTAAAACAGGGGGCTACCGCCTTACCACCCACATCACCATCTATGTCACCTGTTACCTTCCCATTTCCCACAACATCTATCATCTACATCTCCATCCCAAGTTCCCATTCATCCCTCTTTGCATCACTCATAACAGGCATCGTTCAAAAAAAAAAAAAACCTTAGCCTTGTCCAACCCAATCATTCTCCTCATGACCAATCCGTATCCACCCCAAAGCTAAAAGGTGTGTTGTGACTAATATCCTCAAAAGGAGAATAGAAGTCAACCCATGAAGGAGTTTGAAAAAAAGGTGAAAAAGAGTGAAAAAAGGGTGAAAAAAGTGAAAGCAAAAAAAAGTGAAAGTGAAAAAAAAAAGCTGAAATAGATAGCAAAAAAAAAAAAAAAGAGTTGAGAAAAAATAAAAGAAAAAAAAGGAGGAAATGGAGGAAAGCAAAGAGAAAAAGAAAGAAGAAAAGGGGATTAGAAAAGAACAAAGAAAAGAGAAAGTGAAAATAATAGTCATGCACACCTTAGAAAACCTCATCTCAAGCCTTCACCTGCATACACCTCAGCCTTCTATAACATTCACAAACCTTTCATCCATCAATAACCTGCATATGAACCCTCAAACCTTCATGACCATCTTTTCGAACCGTCAAGCCTTCCTCAAGGCGCTATCCATCAAAGTTGCGCTTAAAGAACTATGACTGGCCTGATTCCACCTTGGATGCGTAGTAAAACCTCTTTGAGGCTCGACCGCTACAAGGAGCATCCTTTATCCTCAAAATGTTGGTCTTTGAAAAAAAAAGAAAAACAAAGAGGCTAGCTTGGAATCTCAGGCTAGGCAAAAGGAGAGTAAGAGAATAAGAGAGGCTAGCCTGAAAACCCGTCAGGGCAGGTTAGGCAAAAGGAGAGTGAGAGAATAAGAGAGGCTAGCCTGAAAACCCGTCAGGGCATGTTAGGCAAAAGGAGAGGAAACTCTAGATTCTATCTTTCATCATCATCAGCCCTTCATCTTCCTTCTGTCAGACTTGGACATCATTCCATAACCATGTTCCAACCTTTTCCCAAGAGATGATGTCGTACCTCATTTGACCATCTCTTTACCCTTTCAGGACACGATCATTCTTGAGTATATCCCTATAAACTCTCATCTACCACCCCTTTCAACCCTTTCTCAAGAGATGATGTCTACCCCATTTGACCAACTCTTCTTCCCTTCAAGACACGATCAATCTTAAGTGTCTACACATCCCCTTCATTAACCATCGTCCACCGTGTCCTTCCCCAAACACTTCCTAACCAACCCTTTCATCCCATCTCACCCTCTGAGGACTTTTCAGCTCAATCATCAACGCAAGTATGAGGCTCCGTGTGGCTTACTTCTCAGAAAGAACGAAAGTCGTCCACATCAGATCAGCGGCTAACTAGCAACCACATGATCATGAACAAATTCAGAACAAGCTACTCTAAACTGGGGGCTCGTGCTATCTGTGTGACATCGTTCAAAGACATTTATCAAATATAGCTTTAAAGAGGGACACTTACTCCCTATCCTACAAGGTCTTGCATCTTCAATCTCATAGACCTCCTAATAGTGGTCTCATCAAGAAAAAGAGAGAAGAAAAAAAAAGGAAGAAAAAGAAAGAAAAAAAAAAGAAACAAAAGAGGGGCTAAATCGAAAACCCTTTTGGGCAAGTTAGGCAAAAGGAGAGTTTGAGACTCACTGCTAAGGACTATGCCTCCTCCTATTCCATGGTCTCCGTGCATCATATCGAAACTGGGGGCTTGTAAATCTCCAAGGTGCTCTCCAAAGCAGGACAATGTCATCAAGAGTCTACACCAAACCGGGGGCTTGTCATACATCAACATACATTTGCAAGCAATCAAGGTCATCTACATGATCATTCAAGAAACGCATTCTTCATGCCTGTTGCCTCTATCATTGTTCCCTGTCCCGTGGATCGAAACATTACTCATCCTAAATTTTCCTTAAATTCCCCACGAGTGGCCTTGATCTTTAGAAAGCATTGTATTAGGGAGTCATGGTTTTAGGAAAGCATTGTCTTAGGAAAGCATTGTCTTAGAAAATCATTATCCAAGAAAATCTTTGTCTAAAAATAGAGTCGGGGGGATTGTCTGCATGTAGAATTGTTGTGTAGAATAACATAAAGCATCATACGTATGTCCTGTCTAAGCATAATAGGTTTGCATTGCATCCATATGTCATGTCAGAGTCACATTGAGTCAATTTTTCATGCATCAAATCAGTTTGTCATGCATCAAGTAAGTCTATCATGCGTTGAGTCAGCCTGTTGTGCATTGAGTCAGTTTGTCATACATTGAGTCAGTCCGTTGTGCATTGAGTCGGGTTATCGTGCATCGAGTCAGTTTGTCATGCATCAAGTCAGTTTGTCATGCATAAAGTCAGTCTATCATGCATTGAGTCAGTCTGTCATGTATTGAGTCAGTATGTTGTGCATTGAGTCGGTCTGTCATGTATCGAGTCAGTTTGTCATACATTGAGTTAGTCTGTCATGCATCAAGTCAGTCTGTTGTGTATCGAGTCAGTTTGTCATGTATCGAGTCAGTTTGTCGTACATAAAGTCAATAGTCGTGCATAAATGCATGAGTGCATGAATGCTTGTGTTAAAAACAAAACAAAACTGCATTGTTTGTGCAAGAGTTTAGTAGACTAGTTGCATGTATACCCGCATATCTGGAAATAAAAAAGAGAAGAAGCAGGGAAGTGCCACATCGTTGCTCCAGAACGCAAAACTAGGGGCTGTTTAAGCCCAATCAGACCGGTCGACATGGTTTCCAGTCACCAAGAGCAAGATTAGAGAAATCTCTAATCACACTCTAGATGACTTCTATCTATCATCCAAAGCTCATCCTCTTGACGATCTTCCAGTCTGCCAGGGACGCCACTGACACAATCATCTGCATCGGGAAAATCCGATCTACCTCGGGAAAAGTCGTTGGGCATCTTCAACATCGGAAAAATCCGATCCCGCCTTGGGAAAAGCCGTTGGGCATCTTCAACATCGGGAAAATCCGATCCGCCTCTGGAAAATCTGTTGGGCACCACCATCAACGTCGGGAAAATCCGATCCACCTCGGGAAAATCCGTTGGGCATCTTCAACATCGAGAAAATCCAATCCGCCACGGAAAATCCGTTGGGCACTATCAACTGCTTCGAGAAAACCCATTCTGCCTCGGGAAAATCCGTTGGACATCGTTATCAATCTGCTAGACAGGTAATTCTCTGTATCTCCAACTATTGTTCAAAATGATCTGACATTCCGTTTCGGTTTCTATGCAGGGACCACCTTCATCCAGCTGCCGCATAAAAAGTCGCCAGCTCTCCGGTCGCCGACAAAGGGACCACCATCATCCAGCTATCGCGTAAAAAGTCGCCAGCTCCCCGGTCGCCGACAAAGGGACAACCATCATCCGGCTGCCGCATAAAAAATCACCAGCTCTCTGGCCACCGACAAAGGGACCACCACCATCCAGCTACCGCACAAAAGATCGCTGTCATCATCATCACCAGGGCCATCGGCAGAGTTTTGATGTAGTCCCAATCCTGAGCCAACGGCATCGCGCCCGGTGAAGTCTCAATCTCCGATCCATCGACACTGCGCATGATGAAGTCTCGACCCCCAAGGCCACCAGCAACGCGCCTGGTGAAGTCTTTCGGCATAAAAAATGCCAACAAATCATCAACACCGACACCGAGAAAGACTGGAACCGACACTGGGAAAGACTGGAATCGACACCGGGAAAGACTGGAACCGACACCGGGAAAGACTAGAAAACTCCGTGAACCATCGGCAACGTGTCCGATAATAAGTAAGGCGTCATTCTTACCCGAGATCAACAACGACTCATCAACGATCAGGTGGAGCATCATTCTTGCTCGAGATCATCCCAAAAGAGGCGCATGTCGCCCGCAACCGCGATGCAGGACTCAGCTTCCAAGCGTCAACCCAGGCTTTTCAATCCAAAGTCATATCCTCAGGCTACTTTGACCTTCGTCCTATTCGGACTCGATCAAAGTGGGGGCTCTCTGTAGACACCGGAATTTATACCGACATAATCTCGACTCATCAAAATCAGCAAAACCATTTGGGTCAAATGATAAATGGGTCATTGGGCCCAAAAAGGTCAGCTTGAGCCTGAGAAGTCAACATGCCGCCTATATTCGCTTAAAACCCCCCTGGGTTTTAATTTTCAAAGGACGACCCACACAGATGTTGGCCCAAACGCGCGCCCCAGCCCAGAAGACTCAAAACCCGCCTAGGTTTTGAGAGGAATAGCGGAGCGACGTCGTTTGATGCCACGTCACCAATCCGTGTGATGATCAGCTAAAACCCGCCTAGGTTTTATGCTGTCTGGCGCCAAAATCTGCATGCATGCAATTCAATCCCTTGATCTTTGCCCACGTGTTTGACCTTGCCCTTGACCTCCCAAAACCCGCCTAGGTTTTGATCCTTGGAGGGCATGATTTGTGGGGTATGCTACCCTTGGTTTCCATCCAAATCTTTCACTCCCTCACCTATAAATACCCCCTCCATTTCACCTTCATTCCCATCAACTACTACTATCATCTAGTACACTTACTCTACCCTTGTTTCATCAACAATCATCCTCCATCACCCTTACTCTACTAAAATCAACTATCATCATCTATTCCCACCAACTACCTCCATACTATTCTCCAATTTTCTCAAAGCTTCATCATCCATATTCATCTCATTGTTGTTATAGATGAATTTTATAGATGAGTTCTTTTCTTTTAGGTGAATTTCTTTCCCTTGGATGAATTTCGTATGTGAGTTTTAATCTTATGGAAAGAGGAAGTGCGGTTAGGGTGATTTTTCGTCTTTATGGAATTTAGAGTTATGATCTTTATTTTTTTTATAACTTCTCTAAAACATGTAATCCATCAAAGCAACGTACACCCGATAAATATAGAGGAAAGAAAAAAAAAATTAATGGGAGTCTTACTCCCACAGTTTCATTGAACTTACCCATAGTACATTCATTTCCCCATACTTCATCTCATTCCAAGGGTGTTTGTCAACATCTCACTCTCTTCGAAACATAGCGTCCTTATTTCGTCTCATAATATTCATTCTCCATAATTCCCATCAAATTATCAAATAAATTTCAACCTTCGTAAGCATGATGATATATGTGGTCTGTGACACTGTGATCCTTAATTGTCACCAAGCAAAGTTACTTGAGGGACTGAATTCTTTATGGACAAAAGTTGATGAAGATATGTGAAGTTCCTACAGCTGAAACTTCATGAATAAGAGCAATTATTTGAAAGTCAAATACCTAAAAGATGTCCTTAAGCATGAAGACACAAGCAAAGTTTACACATTAGGGTTATTGGATGCTAATATACTGAATTTTTGGGGTGTTAGACAATAATACACTGAACTTTAACCTTGGACAATAATACACTGAACTTTGGGGGGTGTTGGACAATAATGCACCAACACGATTAGACGAATTGAAATTGATTAATTAACTTGATTTATAAACAAAATTAAACTACATTAGAGTCTAATTAACACTGGGTTATTACAGTCTACCCCCTTAATTATTCACGGCCTATTTTATTTTCGTTGGGCTCGGTTTGTTGATCTTTTGGGCCCGTTGACCTGTTTCACTTGGCCCATCCGTCTTGTATATATTTTTTGATGAGTCGGGTTTATACCGGTACAAATTCCGGTGTCTATAGAGAGCCCCCACTTTGATCGAGTCCGAACAGGACGAAGGTCAAAGTAGTATGAGGATATGACTTTGGTTTGCAAAGCCTGATTTAATGCTTGGAAGCTGAGTCCTGACTGTCGATGGGTCGATGTTGATCTCGGGCGAGAATGACGCCTTACTTGTCATCGGATATGATGCCGATGGTTCATGGAGTTTCCTAGTCTTTCTCAGTGTCGATTCCAGTCTTTCCCGGTGTCAGTTCAAGTCTTTCCCGGTGTCGGTTCCCCGTTACGGGTCTCCTGTCAAATCTCAAGTTCGCTAAACAGGACTAAACACAAGGCAGACAAAAAGTCTAACCTTACAAATATTCCCCCCATTTATTAAAATGGCCAAGTTTCAAGTTCCTTGGAAACTTGTAGTTACAAAATGTTTGCTTGTAACCGAAACGAGTCGATTCCGACATAGGTCTTACATATTGTCTTTTAAGTCCCTTAAATGGACTAAACTCGAGCCAAACACAAAGTCCAAGCTCTCAATTTTGTCCCACCGTCCTAAAAGGGCTAAATTAAAAATCTAACGACTCCTGGTTACATGATACATTTTCTTCTCGTAATCTGAAACTGGCCAAATGCAAGTCCCACAAAATGATTCGTTCTAAGTTTCAAGTTCGTCAAATGGACCGAACCCCTAGCCAAACACAAATCCTAGCTCACAAAAATTTCCCCTCTTTCCTAAAAGGCCAAATTCCAAATTTACATAGCCTACGGTTACATATATCATTTTGTAACCGAAATAGGTTAAAATCCAAACACCACAAAATTATTCATCCCAAATCCCAAGTCCGTCAAATGGACTAAATTCGATCCAAATAAAAGTTCCGAGCTCACAAATTTTCTTTAAAATTTTTATTCGAGCAGTAGACTCAATACGGGTCTAGAACTACGTTGATTTGATCTCAACAAGAGTACGTAGGAAGCCCATAAAAATAAATACGGCTTATGGGTGCAATCGACAAGTCAAATTAAATTATCCAACCCCATGAAGGACTAAGTCGGAAAATAATCAAAATTTACGGAAAGGCTGTAATATCAACTCCGCCAAAATTTCGTAACAAATTCGAGTCCTTGTTTCGGCTATTTATTTAGCCGAACACATAACAAAAAATGGGTAAAAAATAATGGTTATTAATTTAATCTTGACAACCCGAATGTTAAAATTTCCCAAATGAACTACGATCGGTTTGATCCCCTTCAAAGGGGTACGTAGGCAACTCACAATAAATAGTGAGTGCAACCCGAATTCCAAATTAAATCTAAATTTCCCCCTAACCTGCACATGAAGAATGTGTACGGGTAGTACCATTCCTAGAAGGTGCCTATTCGGCCACTATCTGATGCAACTAAGTTATGGGTCAGACATAAAGCTGTTGCAAATTTACCTCGACTAAAAATAAAACAAAAGAAGGAAAGACAGTTAAACAAAGCGAGTCGGAATCAAAAGGTGGTCTCCCAAACGAGGACGTAATTAAGGAGGTCCATCCTCTTGAATAGGGTCATACTCAAAGAAAATAATAAACCAATATATACAAAAATATGTCGGGAGATTGTGTGGGCAATTTATTTATTTAATTTTATGTTATTGAATTTTTTGCTTAACATAATTTTTGGCACGCTCGGTGGGACCCTATTTTCCTTTTCATCTCTGGTCTACTTTGTGATAACTTATATATGTTATTTTTCTATTCTTTCTTTTGTTTTGTTGTGTTTGTTTTGCAGGCGAAATGACACGCAAGGTAATGATCAATTTCGAGGAACTCCCTCTCACGGTTGTAGTGAAGCACGGGGTATTCAAGACCAAGCGAGATGTTCAAATGGTCCGGACCATGGGAGCTCGATCTCTGCTAATGGAATTCCCGCTCTCAAATGCATGGGAGCCGTTTAGGGGCCTTGAAAGGACAGCTAGGCATGTTCTCGACACTAACGCGTCATTGATCAAGAAGGCGATCAAGAACATCAAGCGCAACAAGCGTCGGAGTGACAAGCGTCGTGCGAGGTCTAACGCTCCCCTGTTAGCACTGTCACCGCCCTTGGATTTGTCCAAGGAAATCTTAAGGAGGGCCTCTCAACAGGGCTCGTCACCAAAGACAAGCTCGTCTAGGGCCGATTCATTCAACCAAGCACCTGTTCCCCGTCCGAAGCAAATTTCGACACGGAGAGGGAACTTGTCAAGGGACATCCCGACCATTCAAACTCAAGCCACAAGCATACCTAGGCAGGCTAGGATCCCCGCGTCGGTTCCAAGAAAATCCAAGGTCTATGCACTATCTCAAAAGAAGGTTTGTGTCCCGAAACAGGGGGCATGGTCAATCAACCAACCTCCTTCTTCAAGATTTAGCAGGGGTCTCCGTGTTCCTTTTGGGGAAAGGACCTTGGGAGTCAAGAAGGCTCCTAAGCCATGCCAAGTGAAGGAGATCTTCATTGGGAGTATACCCATCTACATCCCGATAACGGAAGATCCTCCCGTGGCACAGGTGATGATGACCACCTACGCGGAGGAGGAAGTCATTATCAAAACCTCGAAGGTGAAGTTCATTAAACCTTTGAGGTCAAACGCCTCAAAAATGGTGGCAAGGCTTTTGTTGGCCAAGGAAGCCGCCATAACCCAACCTCAAGTTTCTACAAAAGGAAAGGGGGCAGCTGCAAAAAGTCTACATGATCCGACCTCCAAAAGTGTCGAATCGCAAGCCTATAGTGGCCCGATTATAAGATCAAGGGCCAATGTTATGACATATGTCAAGGCAAACTCTCTACCTCCTACCATTTCCATCAACCGAGATGATGAAGAGGAGTTCAAGGAAGGGGGAGAGGATATGAGCCCTACCTGTTATGGATTAAGGGCTCTTTTTCAAGAAGAACAAACTTATGTCGTCAACTCACAAGGTACAAATAACCAAGACGATGAATCACTAAACATGTCTGTTCTCGTGACCAGTACTCCTCTCGAAGAGCAAATACAAGAGCTTCAAAGGAAGCTCGAAGAAAAGGAGGCTGAAAACGCCGCCCTTACCGCCCAACTTTGGGAAAATGAGAAGAAGGAAAAAGAGGACAAGAGTAGCAACACAGTTATTACTCCGCAAGAAATAAAGGAGTTAATAGCTCAAGGAATACAGGAGTATAAGGTGGCTATGAAAGCCCCTATTTTGGGATATAGGAACCCATATCCAAGTCACTATGACTCGATTCCTTTCCCAAAAGGCTATCAAAAGCCAAACTTTGAGAAGTTTGATGGTGTAAAGGGTTCACCACATGAACACTTGGCTCACTTCTACTGTGCCTGTGGAGAAAATGCACTCAACGATGCCCTAGTCATAAGGTATTTTGTGCAATCTCTTAAAGGACCGGCCTTTACATGGTACACTCAACTCCAACCTGAGTCCATCTATCACGGGACGATCTTCAAAGAGAGTTCTTAGCTCAGTTTGTGAGCTCAAAACGGGCGATCTCCATAATAGATCTCACTGAAGAGAGCCAAAGGCCAGATGAGTCCGTACATGATTTCATCACACGGTGGAGAAGTCTAAGTCTACAATGTCCTAAAAAGTTAAGTGAACAATCAGCGGTACAAATCTGTGCTAGCAACTTGCTCCCAACGATTGCGACATTTGTTGGCGCCGCTGAGCCTCAAAGTCTTGACGCTCTTGTGTCAAAGGCATGCAATGTGGAAAGACAACTTTCTTGTGAGGAACTCATGCCATTTTTAAACGAGAAAGGCACATGAAAAATCTGAGGCTAAGAGAGAAGGCCCATGCGTCGTCACAAGTCTTTCCTAAGGGTGCCTACATGCTATCAAACCCTAATGTAGATGTGACCTATTCATGTGTTAACAACAAAGTTGTGATGAAACTTTACTTGAAGTTGGTGATAGTTGACTTCAAGTGAACTACGAAAGGCTTGATCGGTCAGCAAGGGGGTACGTATGCAATCTGGCCTAAACACCGGACCCAGCCACAAAGACAAACAAAATTTTCATCCCCCCTCCCCCCCCCCCCCCGAAAAAATAATAGGGAGCAAACTATTCCTTATTGATTAGGAATGATGAAAAAGGGAGGAATAAAATAAATCTTCTTCTGTCATGAAATTTTACAAAGCAATAAAATGCATGATTTTGTATAACACGATCTTACCATGCTTCGCTTTGTTCCATGACGACAATTTTGACATAAATGTCTTGCCAAATAAAACAAAGGTTAAATACCTTTCCGAAAGTTAGCATATGATGTCGAGTGGAGACATGTACTCTTCCTAGAAGGTGACTTGTTAAAGCTTTCTGATGCTATAACAACTTTTGGGAGATAACCATATTCCAAACTTGATCAATATGATAGTACAAAAAATAATCCCCGACCAAAATGAGGTAAAAATGAAAGTTGTTCAAGAAGAAGACGAACATTTTACATGCTCAAGAAAATTCGCATGTACAATGTTCGGGGGGCAACTGTTTGAGGTCAATTTTTGACAAATTCGAAACAGTTCATGTTTAAGCTCCACGGCTTAGTACAAGTCATTTGTAGGAAAAAAACGTTACAATGCGAGTCCCTAAAATTTATATGTTGTGTAAAAAAAAAAAAAAATCAGCCCATAAAATCTTCAAGTAAGGTAGGTTCATATATTTACGGCCCACTTTCTCTTACTGGGCCAACTTTATTTAGTACATCATTGATAAAAATGATTGGAAGTAAAAAAAAAATATTATAATAATAATATATGAAAAAAAAACTTGGGAAATGTTTTTACGGTTAAAGGAGTAAAAGGAGTTATTGGGTAGTGTGATGGTGTCATCATGTTCCCCATGTTTCCCCTGCTTTGTTGGTTTTTGTTTCAACCAATACAAACAACTGCTTGTCACTTCTCTATAAAAGAGGACAATCAAGAAAATCAGAGAGGTTGGTTTTTTGGGTGGTTCTTAGGGTCAGACCAGCAGAAAACTTGGAGAAGAGAAGACACAAAGGCTGAAGGAACAACAAAAGAAACGAAAAAGACAAGGAAGAAGACTCAAAATCAGGAGAAGACAATAATATATAAAGGTATGAAAGTTTGATCAAGTTGGAGTCTTCTTGAATGGTTCTTCACTTCATAGCCAGTAGTCTTCTTCAAGGTCGAGATAATTCATGGCGGTTACTGGAAATTCATCTCTCAACTGGCAGCAAGCCAAGCCTGTAAAGTACAGCACTAGTCCACCTACGATCCAAGCCTCAACCATGTCGGATCACAAACATTGATTCTTAAGAATCTCAGTTCTCTCAAGACCCATAAAAGGATTCTTGCGGATCCCGGGTTGGTGACGATCCATTTTTATGGGATCCGTGCGGATCTCGGGTTGGTGACGACCCATAAAAATTGGATTCCTGCGGATCCTGGGTTGGTGACGACCCATAAAGATTGGATCCTTGCGGATCCTGGGTTGGTAACGACCCATAAAAATGGATTTTTAGGAATCCCGGATTGGTAACGACCCATAAAATTTTGTATTCTTAGGGATCCTGGGTTTGCAAAAACCCATAATTTACAGTTTCTCGGGACCTCAGTTCATGCAGGAACCCTGAAACACGGATCATTGGCGGGTCTCTGCTCCTTGTGGAACTGCCGTAACTTCAATCCTAAGGGGTCTCAAAGCCTCCGGGGCTGCTTTGAAGAAGAAAGAAAATCTAGGAAACGTGGTCTACAATGCTCTGTTTTGGTTGTCAAAATTAACCTTGCCATAATTGGAGGGCATTTACAGAAGTATTCAATATCAAGGCCATGTTTCATAAAGTGAAAATTGGATGGAGATTGAACATGATCGCTTCAATCACTTTGAAAACCATAGAAAGCTCCCTTTATATTGAACTTGATCCTCACTAATGAAGTGGAACAAGTTGATTAAAATGCACTAAAGCATAAGCTATTGGTATTCCAAATACAGCACTAATGGAACAACATCATGTCAAAACATGGATTGTTTGTTTTCGGCTGGTTAATGAAGGGGAAAGATGATCAACAAGTTGAAACTTGAGAGCTGTCATCTTGAATCAACTCAAGGGAAATAAATGAGTTCAAGTCGGGTTGGTTGACCACAACATGCCACAAATTGGCACATTGTCATTTTGCTTATAGCTTAAATGGACAGACAGAAGCTGCTATGTGCAGCCTGGGATTTAGTCTATGGACCGTGGTGGCTTTCATTCAGAATGACATATTTCCTAACGGGGAAATTTGTCATTAATTATATTATTTTTGGTTAAAAATCTCAATCACTTTTAGTTTCGAAATTTTCCATCAGAATGGATATCACATGATATGCATAATCATAGATGTCCTGGTATTTAACTTATATTAGGAATATAGTCTTGAGAATCCTACGTGAAAGGAATAAAAAATAAAGAGGGGGAAGGGGAATTTAAATACCAACATTTTCATGATTGTGATGCATTCAGTTTGGCATTACATTTTAGAACTACGTCGACTTGATCCCATAAAGGGTACATAGGAAACCCGACATTAAATTTTTCGGGTTCAGTCACAAATTCAAAAAATATCATCAAATTATTTTTGGGTTGATGTTCGAGTCATTTTATCTTTTGTGAGGGATAGATAATACATGGTCAGGTTATGTACGCATCGCGAGCCAAAATGACCCAAGCTCCACAAAAACGTCAACCGACCCTTGTCAAATTTTTAAGTCCTCCGTGCGGACTAAATTTGAGCCAAATAAAAATGCCCAAGCTCACAAAAAAGTCTCGCTCTTACAAAAAACCCAAAATATCTATTTTTGACCTTCTGTTACGTGACCTAAACAAATAAATAGGTCATCCATTCAGAGATACAGGTGGTCCTGTCAAACAGCCAAGCCTGCCAAATGGACCAAAAACCAAACCCATTACAAATATCCGAGCTTACAAATTCTCCCCACTCTTAAACGGCTCATATTAGGGAACATATAATTTGTAACAAAATGTCGTCTTGTAACTAAGACATGACAAACCGTTACGGGTCTCCTGTCAAATCTCAAGTTCGCTAAACAGGACTAAACACAAGGCAGACAAAAAGTCTAACCTTGCAAATATTCCCCGCATTTATTAAAATGGCCAAGTTTCAAGTTTCTTGGAAACTCGTAGTTACAAAATGTTTGCTTGTAATCGAAACGAGTCGATTCCAACACAGGTCTTACATATTGTCTTTTAAGTCCCTTAAATGGACTAAACTCGAGCCAAACACAAAGTCTAAGCTCTCAATTTTGTCCCACCGTTCTAAAAGGGCTAAATTCAAAATCGAACGACTCCTGGTTACATGATACATTTTCTTCTCGTAACTTGAAACTGGCCAAATGCAAGTCCCACAAAATCGTTCATTACATCCTTTGAAAGGTGGATCATAAATTATAACCCAAAAGGGAGTGTGGCTTAGGGTTTCGACAGCCTTGGACGGTTGTAGATCGCCTTCAATCTCCTTCAAACACACTACTGGTGAGTTTTAGGTTATCTATTTCCTAAACAGATACAGATTAATTGGCGGAAAAATCATAACGATTATAAACAATTAATCACCCAGGAAAAACACAATTGTAGAGACTTTAGTAATTATACCTATCGCTAATCCGGCTGATACAGAGGTTGACCTTTGAGATTCCAATGCAGAAATCCTCTACTGAAAGTCCACGCAGCACTCCGGGAACTCGACTGCTAAGTCGACCTGATCGAGACAGATCTCAATCTAAAGATGTATGTGTTTCGGTATAGGTGGTTGTTTCAGAAAACAATAACTGCAAACTAAGAGAGAGAGGAACTCAGGGAATCACCCTGATATCTCTCTAAGAGTCTTAAACAGTTCCCTCGATCTCTATCTCTCAGAGAGACTCCCTTTTATAGAGTTAGATGGCTTGGGGAAAGGGTTAACCTAAACCCTAATAACTAACTTATCTTAAAATAGCGTCTGAGGCCCAACCCGGTCCGTGTTCACCCAACACAGTACGTGTTGTGTTGATTTCTCGAAGAAATCAACTTCTAGCACTTTCCAAAATAATACTTTATTATTTTGGGCTATATACATTGTTCTCGGAACTGACTTGTGTGACCCAGTAGGACCAAATAATATAGTTGTAATTAAACATATTTAATTACCGAATATAGAGGTCTCTACCAAGACATATAATCACTATATTATTTTGGCTTAAACTCTAATTATATCGAACATTGTCGGGGCATTCCCAACAATCTCCTACTTGTCCCATAAGTGTTCTATTCCTTGAATTCCCTTGTCACTTACTGTCTCAAGTTCGGATAAGGTAAGCTGAAGTAATCCTTATGTAAGATCCGAACGTTCCTCGATCTCCAAGTTGGACTCTGAAAAGCAGATGATCATCTATTGATTCATCTAAGCTCGGCCAAGCATTTTCAATCCAAACTCACCGAGTGGCCAACGAGACAGTTGTCCCTAATAGGGAGGACAATGACATCTTGTTCAAATACATATTCTCACATGATCCAATTGTAACCCAGACACCGCTGTTATAGCCTACTGTTATGAAAGACGTTTGACGCGCTCCAAAGTTACAACATACCATGTAGTCTATATATTGAACTCAGGATTTAGGAATTTTGAGTAGTGAGAGCTTTTATGACATTTCCAACTTAAAGAGCTCCCATTGAGGGTCAGTTCGGTAGTTGTTATCAGCAATACCCATGTTATTGATTTATGATGTCATCACATAACTATGATCACGAAACTTGATCATCACCTCAATCCTACATGCTAATTGTATTGATATTATTACTGTTCCTACGTGATAATGCAATTAGGAACTAGGGCGACTGTCGACCAAGACTAGCATTATCAAGTTCACTAATGGGGTTTCAGAAATCAGACCTCATCCAATTTCCCATTTTGAATTCGCTAACCTTTTTGGACATTTACATAATTCTAAACCACAATTAATGTAAATTTTTGAATCTTATTCTTATGAATCAACAAGGTCATAATTCATGAACAATTCATGTAAGCTTGACTTGTTGATATTCCGGAATGTGTTCAATACCTATTGCCCATGCATGACTATCATGTTATAACTACAACAGGGGTTTAGTACACAATACTTGCAATGAACCTCGCACATATACCATCTCAGTAATGACCTTTCATACAGGAAGATATTTCCAGAACTCATGTTTGATTCATAGTGAGCTTCGGTTAGAACAGTTCTAAAACGAACTTTCATAGTGACCTTTCATACAAGGCTCCATTTCTCTCGCAAGGCTAGAACAGTTCTAAAACGAACTTCACAATCCTAACAGTTTCTGTCACTGCTTCTAAAGCCATTTCATGTTTGTATTATTTGTAAAATTAAACGCATGTCATGTTAGGAACTTCTTCTAGCTCACCTCAAACCACTCAAACAGATCATATAATTTTCTCTGACCTTTCAGATAATCATACTTCTCTGACATAAGTGTAACATCAATGCAACTCTTCACATTTAGCTTTTATCAACCACTTTAGACATAAGACACATCCTTAGTTTTGCTTATACATATACAATGTATATGTTATGTTGGGCTTTGAACATCTCGTGGCATACATTTATCTCATGTGAAGCATGAGTCATATATCTCATCCTTTTTAGATCTTTTGATTGTTTTGAGACAATCAGATTTCCTAAGGATATGCCATAATTTATTAATCCATTCTCGAAGTGGGTTGAACTATTCAACACCTAGTCAACTTTGATTCAAATAATCAAAATCTTTTAATCTATCATATTATAGATCTTGTCTCCAAGAGAACTCTTAGCCCCACTGTGAACATTTTTCCTCGCCGTTCGAGCTTCCGAACGTCCACATTGGATTGGGGTGTGATTCGGTGATTTGTGTTGGGGTTTAACCTTTGAAAACTCTTTAAGGAAGTCTATCATATATTTCATGAATAATGTTTTGTAAATCACTTTCCCTTTACTTATGCATTTCATGAGTCATTGAGTTAAACCTTTAAGAGTGAACATCCACTTGCTCCAAACTCTTCTAGATTTAACCCAATTTGCTCATTTAAATGTTAAGCTCGGAAGAGAGTGATTTATGCAACCATTATAGGAAAGAAAACCCTAAAGTTGCATCGATACATTGTAAAACCACGTTAACCATAGTTTATGCAATCCTCGATGTATTTTAGTTCGAAATGGGAGTCGCCAGCCGACTTTTTAAGGGACGAGCCAAGACAAAACCAAAAGAAAAGAAAGAAAGACTCCGCCTGCGAAACCCAAGAATGGATTCGGGGATAAGGCTACGAATTCGAAAAGTAAACTTTAAGAGTTCGCCTCTCACAAAAGGAAAGACTCTACTAAAAGTTTAAGAATGTGCTTTTAATAAAGTTTGGAAGGGAAATGAATGAATACTTTATAAAATTACTTCATTGAATCATTCAACAAGAATGTGATGTATAAGATAGAAAAGTACAAATATACACTTATTTACAGGAAAAGAAGAACACTTAAAAGCTTACATTGCTACTTTATGGGGAAAAGCCTAGCCTAGCCTTTTTTATGCTTGATGAATCCTCCTTGATACCTTGAAACTTTCTTCTCCAAGTGCCAAAAGGATGATAGAAAAAGGGATGGAAAAAGATGATGAGAAGAGGGGTAGAAAGAGGGGAATAAGAAGGCTTTTTTTTTAAGTTTTGGGATGTGTTTAGGCTAGGTTTTTGGTGAGGTTTTGGATGGATAGAGTGGGATGTGTGTTTAGGATTTTTGTAATGATAGAGAATGAAGATTATGAATGGAAGATAGAATAGAAGATGGTGGATAGGATAGGAGATGGATATGAGATGAACAATATAATAAGAGATAGGGAGATTATAAGAGAGATTAGAGAAAGTAAAAGAGAATGAGTAGAGAGGGATAGATGATGAGTAAAATGGCTTGGAGAGGGATGGTATTTATAGGAGGAGGAGGGAGTAGAGATTCATACATATGCATGCATTCTCCTCGTAAACTCCGGACTGGCACAGAACACCAAGCAGTGGGGGAGTTCACCTAGCTTGGACGGTGGCACGTGATCAATTGACCACGTGTGGGCGGAGTCACCAAGGTCGACCGGCCTTCAGGCAGGAGGGAGGAACCCAGCTTCGTCTATGCATGCATGGACGGTGGAGTGTGAAGAGAGTTTGCCTAGGGAAGCTTCCATTCACACTGGACGGAGGGTGCACATTATTTAGCTAATGTTTTGAGGTGTTTTTAAGTGCTCTTGTGAGGATTCGATCTCGCGACCTATGGCATTTGTTTTTACGGTTTGCATGGCTACATTTTTGCATAAAAAAATGTACATGTAGATAGGATGGACCACATGCGATCATGTATGTAGCTCTAGGTGAGCAAAATACATGTAAAATGCATGCATTTATCGAACCTCTTTTATTTCTTCCGCTCTTATTTTTGTATTATTTATGCGTCAAAATCCCGGTGTCTACACCCACCGATCATTCACTTTGAAAATTATTCCCAAGTCAACCTCAGTAGACGCAACATGGGAATCTTCCTCTCAGTAGGCAGTATGTCAATCACATACAATGTTAGAAATGCATTGCTCCCACTGAACTTCTTGCAAACACAATATTATCTTAGCACCTATCTATATATCAAACCTTTTGATATCCTGGTAAAAAAGATCAATGATTCCAACTCTTAGAAGCTTTCTTAAGACCACATATGGTCTCTTGAAGTTTACAAGTATTCCAACGAAAACCGTTCAGTTGTGTCAAATACACACCTTCCTTCCAAATCTAATTTTGAAGCCAGTCTTGATGTCTGTCTTAATAAACCGATGTTTTGCCTTAAAACCCTCCTATGCCTGATGGCTCACACCTTCAGACAAATCAACCGAGTTTTAAACTTGGTTGCATATATGGAGTCCGTCTTAGACCTTATGGAATCTTGATTCGCTAAAGCTTCTTTGATGTAGGTAGAGTCATTACTTTCTAAAAGTAACATCTCACGCTCATCCATAGAAGATCGATATTTGTGTGATGGGAATCAACCTCCACAAATACAGTTGATTCAGGAGTGTTATCACTTGGTGGGCATAATTAAGAAGGGCATTTGTGCAGAAGGAGGTCAAGGACATTCACCCCATGTGATGTCCTCGCTGCTTGTCTCCCTATCTCAACTGTGAAGGTCATTCGGTGTTCTGCCTAGCTGTTCTACTTTTGACTTGCGGTAAGGTCCTTTATCTGGACAGCGGTAAAGGTCCTTTACCTTGGGTAGCCTTGATATTTTGGCGATCTTTCCGGGGCATTTTGGTCTTCTCTCAGGAGGTCCGGTTTTCCCATATACTCTTGAAGGTCCTTGCTGAGTTCCCGCCATTTTGGAACAAAACCACTTGTGTTTCTTCACTTGTCTTGCATGGATTGGAGTCTAAGTGAATGAAGATCCTCCAATGAGGAAGTGCCAAGTGGAGGGCTGTGATCGTCCTTGGTTGGTCCAATGATGGTCGAGTACTTCATAGTGAAGACATGTATTAGCTTTAATCATTTGTAATTAGCTTAATTAACCACGTTTAAGAGGTTTCTTCGTCATTAGGAAACCTCACTCTAGTTAGTTGAGCTCCTTGCTTGCTTGCTTGGCTGCCTTTTCCTTTGTTTCAGCCGAGTATATGTATCTTTGTATTGGTCACTTCATTTCACATCTTATGAAATACAAAACCCAAAGAAAGCTTTGAGCTTCATCGTTTGTGAGTTTCTCAAACTCTCGTTTCCACTCCAGTATCTAGGTTTGGCAGCCTATTGGTGTTGTGTGGACTTGTTGTGATCTTGTTTGGAAGGTGATTAACTTCTGTAACCAAACGAGGTCCTTCAAGTTGCCCGGGTATTATACTCACTTGAAGGTGTTTAAGTACTGTAACAAGTGAGGAAATACTTGTCTCTATCCTTTTCCTTCATTTGTTTTTCGCTTCTTGATGCTTATTGCATCATAGTATTCTTGTTATTTACCGTCCGAGAGATTGGTGTCCTTGTGATGTTATAAACTTGTTGAAATTCTCTGTATTTAGCGAGCTTATATACATTATAATTGGTATCAGAGCTAGCTTATCATCTTGGTGAGTTTGTTTTGATTCATTTGGTGTGAAGTAAGAAGAAACCGAAGCTATGTCTTCCAGTCAAGTTCAACCTCAAAGTCCAGAAGATGTTCTAAGGGAGAAAGAAGAGCTGGCGAAACGAGTTGAATTCCTTACAGCTCAACTCAGGCACTATATGTACTTGAGGAACCAAGAGCTTAAGGGTTTAGATGGAGGTGCTTCTGAATTGGGGAATCCGTTTTGAGATGATGATATGGAGATTATCAGCGAACAAAGAGAGAGACGTTTACCTAAGGAGGAAAGGCTTGATTTCAAGGTGGATATACCCGAGTTCGAGGGAAACCTTGATCCAGAGGTTTTCTTAGATTGGATGCAAACGGTAGAACGAGTCTTTGACCTAAAGGACGTTCCCGATGACAAGAAGGTAAAATTTGTAGCTTTGAAATTGAGAAAGCATGCATCTATATGGTGGACTAATTTGCAGAAGAAGAGAGTTTCTGTTGGGAAGGATAAGGTGCGTTCATGGCAGAAAATGAAGGAGAAGTTACAAGCCAAGTTCCTTCCTGCCAGTTATCTTAAGGATAACTATTTGAAGCTCCAACAGTTGGTTCAAGGAGGCAAAACAATAGAGGAGTATAGCAAGGAGTTCGAGCAGTTGCTTTGGAGGTGTGTTCTTAAGGAGAATGAACCTCAAATACTTGTGAGGTATCTTTTTGGTTTGGATGAAAGAGTGAGGAATGTTGTGGAGTTGCACCCTTACACTTCCCTTGATGAGTTGAGCTCTTTGGCTCACAAGGTGGAGTTGCAAAGGAGGAGTAGAGGGAAGGAGGTTCATAGCCGAAACCAACCCCAAACACGTCCAAACACATTCCCTAAACCATCCTTTACCCCACAAAAACAACCTTTCCCCAAAAAATACACCCCCACTAAACCAACTCCAAACCCTCAGCCCTATATCCCACAAAGGCCTACCTTTACTGAACCCAAGGCCATTGATAAGAAGAGATGTTTTCGGTGCCAAGGACTTGGACACATTGCGTCCGAATGTCCTAACAAACGAGTGGTATCTCTCGCTGAGTACCAAGCAGCCTTGTTTGTTGCACCAGAATTTGGAGTGGAGGAGGAGCTTGAAAATGAACCTTTGGGTGATCCTGTTTATGATGAGGTGGTTGAGGAACCAGACGAAGGGGAGATGTTGGTGGTAAGGAGAGTTCTTAGTAGCTCTTCTGTGAAGGAAGGACAGGAGCAACGGAAGAATATCTTTCATTCTCGGTGCACGATTAATGGCAAGGTGTGCTCTTTGATCATCGATGGAGGAAGTTGCACCAACGCTGCCTCACAATCTATGGTGAGCAAGCTCAAGTTGCAAACCAGTCCTCATCCGGCTCCTTATACCATCCAGTGGCTTAATCAAGGCAAGGGCATTCACGTGGATCAGAGATGTTTGTTGAACTTCTCAATAGGTAAAACGTACCAAGACTCTCTTTGGTGTGATATTTTACCTATGGATGCTTGTCATGTGTTACTTGGCAGGCCTTGGCTTTTTGATAGAGCCGTGAGTCATGATGGTAGAGCAAACACTTATACCCTTCTCTTTAACCACAAAAAGATTACACCCTTGTACCCCTTAAGCCTGCCCTAATCCCGAAACCCAAGGAGAATTTGGTTACCGATCCAAGCTTGATCACTCTCTTAGTTGCTGAACACCATGAGTTTCACGATCATAAGGACCTTATTCTCCTAGATCTAAACACACAGCCTAGCTCCACAAATGACCACCCCTTCTTGCCCCTCTTCTGGAACACTATTCCTTTGTGTTTCCTGAGGAGATGCCACCTGGTTTACCTCCCAAGAGGGACATTCAACACAAGATTGACCTCGTGCCTGGGTCAATACTCCCTAATAAACCATCTTACCGAATGAACCCCAGTGATACTCAGGAGATTCAAAGGCAGGTAGATGACCTTCTCGCCAAGGGGATGATAAAGGAGAGCTTAAGTCCTTGTGTTGTACCGGCTCTCTTAGTGCCAAAGAAAGATGGGAGTCAAAGAATGTGCATTGATTGCCGTGCTATCAACAAGATTACCATCAAGTATAGGTATCTTATACCTAGGCTTGAGGACCTTCTGGATGAGCTTCATGGGGCTCAAGTGTTCTCGAAGATTGATTTGAGGAGTGGCTACTACCAAATCAGAATCTTCGAAGGGGATGAGTGGAAAACGGCATTCAAGACTAAAGGAGGTTTGTATGAATGGTTGGTTATGCCTTTTGGTTTAACTAACGCCCCATCTACTTTTATGAGGTTGATGAACCAGGTTCTGAAGGCCCTTATAGGCAAGTGTGTTGTTGTCTACTTTGATGACATACTTGTTTATAGCCACAATGAGGAGGATCATGTCCAGCATTTGCAAGCTGTGATGGAGATACTATCCAAGGAGAAGCTTTATGGAAACTTAGGCAAATGCCAATTCTTCACCGACAAAGTTATGTTCCTTGGCTACGTGATCTCTGCCGAGGGCATTCAGGTGGATGAAGAGAAGATTCAAGCTATAAGAGATTGGCCCGTCCCCACCACCATCCAGCAAGTGAGGAGTTTCCATGGTTTGGCTTCCTTCTATAGGAGGTTTGTAAGAAACTTTAGCACCATCCTAGCTCCCATGACTGAGTTAGTGAAGGCTAAAGGTTTCTCTTGGACTCCAACGGCACAGAAGTCCTTTGAAACTATTAAGGAAAGGTTAACCACTGCCCCTGTGTTAGCCAGTGGTTAGCCTTGCTTAGTTTCTCAAAGGTATTTGAAGTTGAGTGTGATGCGTCTGGGTTGGGCATAGGAGCTGTCTTATCTCAAGAAGGCAGGCCTATTGCTTATTTTAGCGAGAAGTTGAACGATGCCAAGAAGAAGTACAGTGTGTATGATAAGGAGTTTTATGCGATCATTCGGGCATTGGAGCATTGGAGGCATTATCTTATTGGTAATGAGTTCATTTTGCATAGTGATCATGAGGCCCTCAAGTTCATTCAAGGCCAGCATAAACTAAACCCTCGCCATGCCAAATGGGTTGAGTATATGCAAGCCTATCATTTCATGATCCACCACAAGGCCGGTCACTTGAACAAAGGAGCTGACGCCCTCTCAAGGAAGTTCCTTTTGTTGCATGTCCTTGATTCAAGAGTGCTTGGTTTTGAGCACCTCAAGGCCTTGTATCCGGAAGATGAAGACTTCAAGGAGATTTATGAAGCATGTCAGCAGCGGCCCCAAGGAGATTTATTCCACATTGAGCATGGGTTTCTCTTCAAGGGAAACAAACTGTGCATCCCAAAGACTAGCCTATGTGAGCTTCTCATCTTGGAGGTTCATAGAGGTAGTTTGGCAGGCCACTTTGGGATCGAGAAGACTACGTTGATGATGAAGGAGCATTATTTCTGGCCCAGGATGCAGAAGGACGTTGAGCACTTGGTCAAAAGGTGTTCAATATGCTAACTTTCGAAGAGTCACAGCCTACCACAAGGTCTTTATACCCCACTGCCTATACCCCAAGGTCCTTGGGAAGATATCAGTCTGGACTTCATTGTTGGGTTGCCAAGGACCCAAAGAGGTAAAGATTATATTTTGGTGGTTGTTAATCGTTTTTCAAAGATGGCTCACTTTATTCCATGCCACACTACTTATGATGCTGTGAGAGTTGCTGAGTTATACTTCCAGGAGGTTGTAAGGCTACATGGAATTCCTAAATCCATGGTTTCTGATCGTGATGCAAAGTTCTTGAGTCACTTTTGGGTGACATTATGGAAGAAGTTCGGTACCAAACTCAAGTTCAGCACAACATGTCATCCCCAAACTGATGGCCAAACGGAGGTCACCAACAGGACTCTTGGTACACTGCTGAGGTCCTTGGTGAACAAAGACAAGAAGGGATAAGATACTTTGCTTCCTCACGCTGAGTTTGCATTTAACCGAGCTCCTAGCAAGGCTACTGGTCTGTCCCCATTTCAAGTAGTGTATCCAATCACCCCTATGGATTTGGCTCCCATAATTACCTCAACCAGGTTCAGCCATGATGCTAGTGTAAGAGCCAAGGAGATTCAGGAGCTACACCAACATGTCCGAGAAAAGATAGCCAAGTTCAATGAGAAAGCTTCAACTTTGGCTAACAAAAGTAGAAGAAAGGTGGTTTTCCAACCTGGGGATCTCGTGTGGATCCATCTCAGGAAGGATCGTTTTCCATCTAAGAGGAAGGGCAAGTTGGTTCCCAGGGCAGATGGTCCTTTTGAAGTGTTAGAGAAGGTGGGAGACAATGCCTACAAGCTGTCACTTTCAGATGATTATGGAGGAAGTGCTATGTTCAATGTTTCTGATTTGAAGCCTTACTATGCTGAAGGAGACGAGCTACCAAGTTTGAGGGCAAACTCTTCGCAACTTGGAGGGGATGATGGGAATCAACCTCCACAAATACAGTTGATTCAGGAGTGTTATCACTTGGTGGGCATAATTAAGAAGGGCATTTGTGCAGAAGGAGGTCAAGGACATTCACCCCATGTGATGTCCTCATTGCTCTCCTATCTCAACTGTGAAGGTCATTCGATTGTTCTCGCCTGTGTTCTACTTTTGACTTGCGGTAAGGTCCTTTATCCGACACGGTAAAGGTCCTTTACCTTGACGACCTTGATATTTTGGCGATCTTTCCGGCATTTTGGTCTTCTCGGGAGGTCAGCTTTCCCATATACTCTTGAAGGTCCTTGCTGAGTTCCCGCCATTTTGGAACAAAACCACTTGTGTTTCTTCACTTGGCTTGCATGGATTGGAGTCTAAGTGAATGAAGATCCTCCAATGAGGAAGTGCCAAGTGGAGGGCTGTGATCGTCCTTGGTTGGTCCAATGATGGTCGAGTACTTCATAGTGAAGTACTCGACCATCATTGGACCAACCAAGGACGATCATATTGTTGTGGTTATTTGCTGTCCCGAGATATTGGTGGATGATGGGAATCAACCTCCACAAATACAGTTGATTCAGGAGTGTTATCACTTGGTGGGCATAATTAAGAAGGAAATTTGTGCAGAAGGAGGTCAAGGACATTCACCCCATGTGATGTCCTCGCTGCTTGTCTCCCTATCTCAACTGTGAAGGTCATTCGGTGTTCTGCCTAGCTGTTCTACTTTTGACTTGCGGTAAGGTCCTTTATCTGGACAGCGGTAAAGGTCCTTTACCTTGGACAGCCTTGATATTTTGGCGATCTTTCCGGGGCATTTTGGTCTTCTCTCAGGAGGTCCGGTTTTCCCATATACTCTTGAAGGTCCTTGCTGAGTTCCCGCCATTTTGGAACAAAACCACTTGTGTTTCTTCACTTGGCTTGCATGGATTGGAGTCTAAGTGAATGAAGATCCTCCAATGAGGAAGTGCCAAGTGGAGGGCTGTGATCGTCCTTGGTTGGTCCAATGATGGTCGAGTACTTCATAGTGAAGACATGTATTAGCTTTAATCATTTGTAATTAACTTAATTAACCACGTTTAGGAGGTTTCTTCGTCATTAGGAAACCTCACTCTAGTTAGTTGAGCTTCTTGCTTGCTTGCTTGGCTGCCTTTTCCTTTGTTTCAGCCGAGTATATGTATCTTTGTATTGGCCACTTCATTTCACATCTTACGAAATACAAAACCCAAAGAAAGCTTTGAGCTTCATCGTTTGTGAGTTTCTCAAACTCTCGTTTCCACTCCAGTATCTAGGTTTGGCAACCTAGTGGTGTTGTGTGGACTTATTGTGATCTTGTTTGGAAGGTGATTAACTTCTGTAACCAAACGAGGTCCTTCAAGCTGCCCGGGTATTATACTCACTTGAAGGTGTTTAAGTACTGTAACAAGTGAGGAAATACTTGTCTCTATCCTTTTCCTTCATTTGTTTTTCGCTTCTTGATGCTTATTGCATCATAGTATTGTTGTTATTTACCGTCCGAGAGATTGGTGTCCTTGTGATGTTATAAGCTTGTTGAAATTCTCTGTATTTAGCGAGCTTATATACATCATTGTGGTTGACGGAGTTGTTTACCTAACCTTACTTGGAGTAATGTTCATGGCACCTCCTCCTCAACGTTTTGCGGAACTTCTACTGCCTCAACCTCATTCTTAATTTCCCGACCAATAGGAAAACTTGAACTAGGATCAAGTTGCGGAGTTTTAGGTGATGATTATAGTGTTTTGTGTCTCTTGAACTTCGATAAGTTCAAAAACTCTCCCATTCTTTTTTTAGAGAATAACATATTTTCTAAGAAGAAAGCATTTTGAGACACAAACAATATCCTCTATAACAGTTTGTAGAGGTGATACCCCTTTCTTTATGAAAACAGTTCAGGGACTTTTCCTCTCCAAATCATAAGTGGTGTCTTCTCTAGTGCTTCAGATAATCTTTCTTCAGTAATTAGAGCTATGGTTAACTGCATGTATCCCCAAAGGGTAACTGACAATGTTGACTCAACCATCATTGATCACACCCTATCTAATAAGGTGTGATTCCTCTTTTTAGATACGTCATTGAGTTTTCGTATTCATAGAGGAGAGAGTTATGAAACAATTCCACATTCTCTGGAATGGTCAGTGAAATCTTGGCTCAAATACTCACCTCCTTGATGCAATTGAAGGGTTTCGATTTTCTTGCCAAGTTGGTTTTGTACTTCACTTTGAAACTCTTTGAACATTTCAAAGGATTTAGACTTGTGGCGTATTATGTAGACATATCCATATCTACTAAAATCGTCACTGAAAGTGATGAATTAGTACAATAAACCTTCCTCTAGCACTAGTGCTCATAGGCCCACATACATCAATATGTTTGCATCCTAGTAAGTCATTGGCTTGTTCACCAATTCCAATAAGAGGTGATTTTAGTCATCTTACCCATCATGCATGCTTTACAAACATTGAACTTTTCAAAGTTTAGGTTTTCCAAAATCCTGCACTATGCAGTTTCTGAATGCATTTATGATTAATATGACTTAAGCTTATAGTGCTAGAGTTATGTTTCATTTTAGTCATTTGTTCAAACTCTTGGCTCAACCATTAGCATCCTTTCGATCGTATCTAGGTGCTCTCATTGCTTCGCCAAGATTACTTCATTTTGAAAATATTCAAACTATTTTAACATTCCAGCTTCAGATGAATCTCATAGACATGAATCATCATGTGTTATTTTGTTCATCTTTGAAGATTTGAAGTAATTCATCCCTTGTACTTGTGCTCAATTGGACTACATACATCCATATGCATGAGTGTTTGTTGGCACGTTTACCCTTTCTTGTAAAAGGTACAATCATGCTTTATAGACATCATATGTTTCAAAGTAGTATTATTCAAAAGTCTATCACAGTGACGCTTCCGAACGCGCTCTAATATGCATGGCTTAATATATAGTTACAAGATTCATGTTTTAACATGAGTTATTCATTTTAAACCTTTTGGTTTCGATGTGTTGGGTGTGTTTATCTGAGATCCTCTCTCTCTAATTTGAGAGCTTGAAATCAAATTTCTACTCATAATGAGAACATAGAATCACCTATAAATTTCTGTGATAAGTCTTGAGGAAACGGATAAACAACCAACTCTTCATGAGAAGCTACAACTAATTGCATGTTCCCTTTTGTAGGCTGACTCTCATCCTTCAAAGCACATCTACTTTGTTGTAGATCCTTCACATTTGCATAAATGCGAGTTTCACAGTCGGTATCAAATAGTCAAAGTCGGTTTAATAAGGGTAGTGTGTATCATACACGCATTTGCCTAGAACTGAAATCATATCTCAAGTCTTCCTTATAGTTATTCACGTTCCCAATGTCATACATGATATGGTTGTTAACCGGTTACTGTCATTGGTTGGGTATGTACAACTGTTTGTCCTTACCTTTCCGTTGACTTCTTGTCTTTGATAGATTTCTTAAATCTTATTTTCCCTTTCACTAAAAGACTATCTTTGGTCGCCAACCTTTTGGCTAAAGGGGGGATCTGAGGTTTCTCATGTTTTAAAATAGTCAAATTATTTCAGAACATGAGTGATGCATAATGGATCACAAGACAGCCAAAATGCCAAGAAAGAACAAGGATCATATCACAAGTAAGAACTTGCACTAGTTGATTCAAAGAAGAACGAAACAAGGACAATTTTAAGAAACTAAGAACGAACGATTTAGAAGATTCAAGGCTGATTCGTGAGTTCTCAACAATGGCGTTCAAGACAATCAAGCGAATTCTCAATTAGCAAAAACAAGCGAGAACCAGAAAGGACCTTTGAATGACGAACTGAACAAGGTCACCTTGATAGAATGAGCAACGAAACTCCTCGGATTGATACAGCCACACCACAATCTTCAAGAGCTCCTACTCCTCCTTTCACCACCCAAGAATGCTCAATCTTGGATTAGAAGAGAAGATTTCACACGAAAAACCCAAAGGTAATTCGTTTTCTAGCCAAAACTAGAGAGAGAAACTAAAGCATCAACTTTAGAGAGATTTGTGTTTATTATCAATATGATTGAATATATGTTTTACAAGGCACCCCTAGGGGGGTATTTATAGTAGAAGACCTCCCCTTAGGCGTCACCTACAACAAGGAAGGGACCCTTTAGGGCTTACATCATCCCTCTCACACATTACATCACTTTAAAGAAAATACAATATCTCCTAAAATACAACTCCAATACTAAAGATTCAAAAACCAAAATGTACATAAAGAATAACCCTTCCACATAGCTAAATGAGAACTTCCACATAGCTCAAAAGTCCCTTAGTTTTGGAGATATTCGCGATGTCATGTGAGAAACCTCTTGAAACAATTTGTAGCAGATTGGTAAGGACCTTTAGGGCTTCCTCTTGATGCATTGAAGTATGATATGCATCATTCTCCCTTTCTTGAAAAGAGTTTGCCCTCAAACTTGGAATTTCTTCATCTTCATTATAATAGGGCTTAAGATCACACACATTGAAAGTACAACTTCCTTCATACTCATCTTCCATCTTCAAGCGATAAGCGTTATCACCAAGTCTTTCTAAGACCTCATAAGGACCTTCACCTCTCGGTTTCAATTTCCCTTTTCTCTTACTTGGAAATCTCTCTTTCTTCAAGTGTAACCATACCAAGTCTCCAGGCTTGAATATAACCCTTTTCCTCTTTTGATTCATTTTCTCTTCAACCTTTTGAGTATATCTCTTAATCTTCTCACGAACTTCCTCATGTAACTTCTTAATCTCTTCTACTCTTTTACTTGCTTCAAAACTAAACTTCGTAGATGTAGAGATAGGAGATAAATCCATGGGTTTAAGAGGATTTCTTCCATAGACAACTTCAAATGGAGATAACTTTGTAGCACGATTAGGACTTCTATTATAAGCAAACTCGGCAATGCTTAACAAAGTATCCCAACTCTTCTTTTCTTTATTCACCAATGTCCTCAACAAGGCTCCCAAGGTTCGATTGACTACCTCCGTTTGTCCATCCGTTTGTGGATGACAAGCCGTGCTAATCTTGAGCCTTGTTCCCATCTTCTTCCAAAGAGTAACCCAAAAGTGACTTAGAAACTTAGAGTCCCTATCACTCACCATAGTCTTGGGTATGCCATGCAACTTCACAATTTCATCAAAATATAAGGTAGCAACTTTCGTAGCATCATATGTAGTGTTGCAAGGTACAAAATGCGTCATCTTTGAAAATCGATCTACAACCACCATAATAGAATCCTTACCTCTTTGAGTTCGAGGTAGACCCACAATGAAGTCTAAACTCACATCTTCCCAACGGTAATATGGAATAGGTAGTGGTGTATATAAGCCTTGTGGTAACACATGTGACTTGGCAAGGTTGCAAGTACCACATCTCTTAACAATATGCTCAACATCCTTCACCATGCTAGGCCAAAAGTAATAATCTCTCAACATCAAATAAGTCTTCTCTATGCCAAAATGTCCCGCCAAGGCACCTCCATGAACTTCTTGAATCAACAATTCGCGCAATGAGGTCCTTGGTATACATAATTGATTTCCTTTGAATAAGAAACCATCTTCGATATGAAACATTTCATGGGGATGCTTCTTTGCCAACTCATATACTTCTTTGAAATCTTGATCATCTCGATATAAGTCCTTAATATGCTCAAATCCAGCAACGTTAGAATCAAGAACATATGTAAGTAAGTACCTTCTTGATAGAGCATCGGCGCCCTTGTTCAAATGCCCGGCCTTATGCTTGATCACAAACTGAAAAGCTTGCATAAATTCAACCCATTTTGCATGTCGTGGGTTAAGCTTGTGTTGGCCTTGGATAAACTTGAGAGCTTCATGATCACTATGTAGAATAAACTCTCCACTTAGTAGATAATGCCTCCAATGCTCAAGAGCTCTTATAATGGCATAGAACTCCTTGTCATATGTACTAAACTTCCTTTTGGCATCATTCAACTTCTCGCTAAAGTAGGCTATTGGCCTTCCCTCTTGTGTAAGGACGGCACCAATGCCAACTCCACTAGCATCCACTTCTACTTCAAATACTTTGTCAAAACAAGGCAAGGCTAGAAGAGGTACATTACATAACTTCTCTTTGATACTTTCAAATGCCAATTGAGCGTTTTTGCTCCATGTAAATTCCTTTTGCTTCAACAACTCAGTCATAGGAGCCAAAATAGTAGAAAAATTCTTGATAAACCTTCTATAAAATGAAGTAATCCATGAAATGATCGTACCTCATGTATACTCGTTGGTGTTGGCCATTCTTGGATAGCTTTGACCTTTCCTTCGTCTACCTGAATCCCATTTTTGGAGAGCACATATCCAAGGAAGACGACCTTGGGTGAAAAGAACGAGCACTTCTCCAAGTTGGCGTAGAGCTTTTCTTTCTCCAAGATATACAAAACTAGCTTAAGTGCTTTACATGGTCATTCTCACTTCTACTATATACAAGTATGTCATCAAAGTATACTACAACACACTTTCCAATCAAAGGTTTCAATACATGATTCATTAACCTCATGAAAGTAGAAGGAGCATTTGTTAGACCAAAGGGCATTACTAACCATTCATATAGACCTTCCTTCGTTTTGAATGTCGTTTTCCATTCGTCTCCTTCACATATGCGGATTTGATGATATCCACTCTTCAAATCAATCTTTGAAAACACAACACTTCCATAAAGTTCATCAAGGAGATCCTCCAAACGTGGAATGGGGAAACGATATTTGATGGTGATTTTGTTGATGGACCTACAAGCCATGCACATACGTTGGGTACCATCTTTCTTTGGAACTAGTAACACGGGGACGGCACAGGGACTCATGCTTGGACGAATAAAACCCTTTTGGAGTAGCTCATCAACTTGCCTTTGAACCTCATGGATTCTTTGGGGTTCATTCGGTGAAACTTGCTTATTTGGCAAGGTTGCACCCGGTATTAGATCAATCTTGTGTTCAATGTCCCTTCTTGGTGGCAATCCTTGGGGCATTTCTTTTGGAAACAAATGACCAAATCTCTTCATCAAAGGTGAGCCGAGGATGTTCATGAGTTGGGGAAGCTTGTTCTTCTTGGATATTCGCCAATATCAACTCTTTATGCTCATAGAATTCATGTTGTTCCGCCTTTAGTAAAGATACAATGTTAGTCTCCCTTTCTTTCTCTTTTGTTGGTGGAGGCCGAATAGAAGAAGTTGGCAATGGAGCCAATGTAATCTTCTTCTTGTTGATGACGAATGAGTAGGTATTCAATCTTCCATCATGAGTTACATACCTATCAAAAAGCCACGGTCTACCAAACAAAATATGACAAGCATCCATGGGTATTACATCACACCATACATCATCTTTATAATTCTTCCCAATGGACAATGAGACTAATACACGTTTATCAACTCTAATGCCCTTCCCATGGCTTAACCATTGAATATTATAAGGAGATGGGTGAGAACTTACATCCAAATTCAGCTTTTCTACCATTGTAGTAGAGGCGGCATTAGTACAACTACCACCATCAATTATAAGAGAGCATACCTTCCCTTGAACGGTACACCTAGTATGGAATATGTTCTCTCGTTGCTCCTTGTCATTTGGGGTAGAAGCCACACTTAACGCCCTTCTAAGCACCAACAATTCGCCTTCATCCGCTTGCTCAACCTCCTCATCATTATCCTCCTCATTTTCGGCAAGCTCACAAGGTTCCACTTCATGTTCACTTTCATACAAGCTTGGTTCAACAAACAAAGCACTTTGATATTCAACAAGAGAAACCATGCGCTTGTTAGGACATTCGGATGCAATATGACCCAATCCTTGGCACCTAAAACATCTTCTTGGTCGTAATGTCCTTGGTTCTTGGACTTGGGTTTTGGAATGGGGATTTTGTGGCTGGTTTAATGTAGGTTTGGCGTAGGGTTTAAGGGAGGATGGGGGCTGATTTTGTGGAGCTTTTGATTGTGTTTGAGGGTAAGGACGTTGGGTATAGGGTTTGGATGGGTTTTGGTATGTCCTTTGCGGTTCTTTGGCCCTTTCCTTCCTTTGCCTTTCCACTTTCATAGCCAAGTTACTTAGCTCATCAAGAGATTCATATGAATGTAATTCAACTATATGACGTATCCAATCATTCAAACCAATCAAGTAACGTACCAGAATTTGTTGTTCCTTCTCCTTGAGATCACAACGCCAAAGGAGATGTTCAAACTCCCTTGTGTATTCTTCCACCGATTTAGAGCCTTGGACAAGCTTTTGCAACTTGTAGTAGTTGTCTTCAACGTATGATTGGGGAAGGAACTTGGATTGCAACTTTGACTTCATCTTATCCCAAGAAGCGGATCTTTTCTTTCCCTTTTGCAACTCTCTTCTTTTGAAGGTTAGTCCACCAAATACTAGCATGCTTTCTTAATTTCAAGGCCACATACTTCACTTTGAGATCATCACTACATTCTTTCAACTCAAAGACACGTTCAACGGTATGTATCCAATCAAGATAATCTTCTACATTTAAACTACCATCAAATTCAGGAACTTCAACTTTAAAATCCGAACGTTCATGCCTTTTAGACTTCGAACTACCTTCACCATGTGACGAGACACCATCACGTATGGACCCTTCACGTAGCATTTTGTTTTCTTCCATTTGTTTACCCAATTGCACACGCAAAAATGCTATTTGTTGCTCGAGTTCATAAACCTCATTTGATTTAGATTCATCGTTTTCCATTAGAAATCAACTTGATGTCATATGAACTCACGAGGGAAATGGGACGGATTTTGGTTAGGTATGTGTTTAGGACGAGGGTTCTTTGAGGAGCTATGGGTTCTTTATGAGTTCTTGATGAGTTCTTGGAAGAACTATCAAAAAGGCGTGTGGTTGGACAATGTTTATGTGATTATATGATGAAACAAGGTCCAAGATTCATGCAAGAAACAAAGGAGAATCATCTAAACGTGGCTCTGATACCAAATTGATGCATAATGGATCACAAGACAGCCAAAATGCCAAGAAAGAACAAGGATCATATCACAAGTAAGAACTTGCACTAGTTGATTCAAAGAAGAACGAAACAAGGACAATTTTAAGAAACTAGGAACGAACGATTTAGAAGATTCAAGGCTGATTCGTGAGTTCTCAACAATGGCGTTCAAGACAATCAAGCGAATTCTCAATTAGCAAAAACAAGCGAGAACCAGAAAGGACCTTTGAATGACGAACTGAACAAGGTCACCTTGATAGAATGAGCAACGAAACTCCTCGGATTGATACAGCCACACCACAATCTTCAAGAGCTCCTACTCCTCCTTTCACCACCCAAGAATGCTCAATCTTGGATTAGAAGAGAAGATTTCACACGAAAAACCCAAAGGTAATTCGTTTTCTAGCCAAAACTAGAGAGAGAAACTAAAGCATCAACTTTAGAGAGATTTGTGTTTATTATCAATATGATTGAATATATGTTTTACAAGGCACCGCTAGGGGGGTATTTATAGTAGAAGACCTCCCCTTAGGCGTCACCTACAACAAGGAAGGGACCCTTTAGGGCTTACATCATCCCTCTCACACATTACATCACTTTAAAGAAAATACAATATCTCCTAAAATACAACTCCAATACTAAAGATTCAAAAACCAAAATGTACATAAAGAATAACCCTTCCACATAGCTAAATGAGAACTTCAAGACTCTTGAGATAAGGAGCTCAAAAGTCCCTTAGTTTTGGAGATATTCGCGATGTCATGTGAGAAACCTCTTGAAACAATTTGTAGCAGACTGGTAAGGTCCTTTAGGGCTTCCTCTTGATGCATTGAAGTATGATATGCATCAATGAGCGCCATCAATTGGTCCTTATCTAGCTCAACCAAGACTATCTAGTTATTGGTTTCATATTTATTAACTCTAACTAGTTCGATGAACTTGGTTTTGAGTTGGTAATATTGAAATCCTTCCTCTAATCTTTAAACATTTTGAAGTTCAAGTCGCATGAATACTATGACATTACATGTATCCATTTGGCTTGATTGACCTCTTAATATTGATGCCTAGCTCAATGTTATATCAAAGACATGTTCCCTTTATTCACCTCCAAGACAATCTTGCGATGGTGATGCCAATTAAGAAATTGGTGTAATTGTTTTTCTGTTTCTCAAGGAGAGAACAATATTTTATTAGTGGTTGATGTTTGAGCGAAAAGACATAATTAATTCTACGAGAAAAAATTGGTTCATATTTGTTATTATTCATCAAAAGAAATTAAACTAATTTAATTTCATCAAAACACTTTATCAACTCTCATTTAGTGTTTTAATTCACCAATACCCACAAGACTCATGGGCGCAAGTGGACTTTGGCCCAACAAAACTCGATCTCATTTAACCGCACTGACAGCAATTATTTTACAACAGGCCCAGAGTTATGTACTATATTTGTGGCCAATGTTTCCAGGTTTCGTGGTGCCCAAATTAGTGTATTGGAAACCAAGTTACAAAAAAAAAAAAAAAAAGACTCGAAGGTACTCATTTTTTCAAAAAACTATTTTTTTTTGGTACACCATATTTTCAAAATGCATTCACAGGTACCCCCTATATTTTAAAATTTCTAGTTTTTGGTGATTTTCGGTATAAGGTTGATCGGATTTACTAAGTAACCGAAATACCCCAAATGAAGGATGCAAAATACCTAACATAGACCCTGTCATCATCAAGATTATTGAATCTGCTCAAAGCTACCCTAGAATAAAAGATAAGAGAGAGAGAGAGAGAGAGAGAGAGAGAGAGAGAGGGAGGTGCATAGGGCCAAAACCACCATGAACAGACACTCAAGTTCCAATTGAATCCAAACGAAAAGAGTGCAACTTGTTTAGAATTTTCCTCCTTCGCCTCCATCTCTATCATTTCATCCTTAGTTCCACCATCAATCCCATTTCATCTGTCATCTTCATCCCTTCACAGCCCCAAACAACCCCCCATCTCGCTCTAAACCTCATCTAACATAACTGATAACTTTACCATATGCAATAATGCTCATATCTCCTTCAATCCCGATTTCTCTTTCACGCTTTCTACTCCAACAAACCCACCTCAACCTCAACCTTCACCTTCATTCTCACTCAATTCCAACCCCAACACTCAAATAATAGGGTTTTTGGCTCAAAATAATCTGAAGTCGGAGGTCATTGGCCGAAAATAATCCAAACTCACTTTTTGGTTGAAAATAATCCAAACTTTTGACCTATTTACTCGGACTAAACCGAAATCGATTTTCGGCGTCAGAATTTTGACTGGGTAGCCGGAGCATGTGTTTCTTTAATTGATTTTGGTTTTGAATTTATGCTGACTAGGTTCTACATAAGCTGACCGGTCAGTATTCTGACGTCGAAAATCGATTTCGGTTTAGTCAGAGTAAATAAGTTAAAAGTTTGGATTATTTTCAGCCAAAATGTGAGTTTGGATTATTTTCAGCTAATGACCATCGACTTCGGATTATTTTGAGCTAAAACCCCAAATAATATGACCCAAATTGAGAATATATACAACACTAAGATCACCCTTGAATGGCACGAACAGAACTTCTTCACCACCCAAAAAACTCAAGAAAGCGCAAGTCAAGATAGGGAAGAAAATCATTGGAAAAGGAAAACCAATTAATGAACCACACCTTGCCTAATGCTCTGTTGCCATGCCTACAGGCTACCATCAAGCAAATCTTTGCACTTAAAAAGTCCATCACAACAAATAAAACCCTTAGCTTTGGTGGAATTGGTACCACTCATCTTGAATTGAAGCAACCAGATGGGAAACAGAATTGCATATTGACTACCAACACCAAATATCAAAACTCGGCAACTGATGTTCAGATTAATTTTCTTTTAGGCTCGTCAAGTGCAAGAAATGACCAAAACAATCCTTACAAAGGCGTATTCATCATTTCCTCAAATGTAGTCCAATTTCAATTAATTCTCACCACAATGTACCTTAAAATAGATAACACATAATATTGTTCACTCTAAATTCTAAAATACATTATGGAAACCAGTATAGTCCCCTAATTATAACTTTTATTAAAAGTGGGGTATCTCCAACTAGTTTTTTGCAGTCCAAATGCCATGTGCAAATTCAATAGCTTTTCCTTAACTTGTTCCGTACAACATACTTGATTATCAACAATAGCCAACTGAGCCGAAGCAACACAGATGTTCGAAGTTGATTACTTGAAACCCAAAACTAACGAAGACATTTTTCATCAAAAGCACAAACTTGAATTGGAATTCCTACCTTGTATCAAAAGGAACCAACATTTTTGAAAGGTCCGCAAGAAGATTGAATCCCGTACAACCCATTTCTTGAAATAACAAACGTCAAGCATCCAATAAGAAACCAAAAAAATGCATAAACCACCCAAAGAATTCACATTATGGATGAAACTAGCAAAACCAGAATTCATAGGTCCAGGGCATAGCCATCAGCGTTGAGCATTAAGGCAGTTTCATTGATACCAGTTCAGCTGGTGGTCGTAGAGTGCAAACCATCTCTCTTGTCTTCCCAAAATAAACCTGTCAGAAACCGCAGCAAATAAGACTAAATCAAAAAGCCATCCTGGATTCTAAAAAAATGAATAGTTTATTTATCTGTAAATTTATCTTAGCAATAGGGCCACAATAAGATTCAAGACTTCAAGAGTTTCTTCATAGAGTAGCAAACAGCCGATTGTTTTCAATTAAGGATCCCATGAAATCTGCATTGCTGGTTTTCAATTCAGGATCCCATGAAAACAGCAGCATATGCAATGCAGATATAAGACTGTTACTATTTAACCCTAGCACATCTTATGCAAGAGGAACTGCTGGCTATGATCTAGTTCAGCAGGGGAGCCTCATTTTGTTATAACAGACCAGTGCCTGGACATGTAAAAATTTAGGCACCAGGAGCTAGGAGAAGGAATTAGTTCATATTCATCGGACAAGAAAAGGATGAGGGATGAATGACGCTCCACTTTAGGTACCTGATCCAATGAATTTCTCAACTTGCTTTCCATATCTTCAATCATTTTCCCCATGTTGCAAAGATGACCATCAGCCACTGAGAGCTGCATGCTCATCTGCATTTATAAAAAGAAACATTAGAGAGGAAAACCTCAGAGCAATCTTATAGTGATGCTGTGAGGCAGTGGGTACACGGCTTGTCGAAAAACGATTTCAGGGAGGATCACCTCTGATGCTCACAAGACTTGAGCTACATTTTGTCATAATAGTCATAAGACCTCATTAACAGAGTAATAGGAAGAACAGTCTTTGAAATACTATATATTAAGTGCCTGAATTTAATTGCAAAACTTAAGGACCACAAATAATGTATTACGACCTGGAAATCGCCATCCTACTAGACATGGTATGCAGATTGCTCCAAATTTGTTTTATTCTTTATTTAACGACCGAGGACATTTAAGAATATGACAGTCAAACTAATGTAGGATGCTCGGCGAGCAATTCCTACAAAATAGGGGGATTCTCACATGGAGAAATAATTCACTTAATTCAATTCAATTCAGTAATCAAATATCCATCAATCTCATTACAAAGGGGCTTAAATAGCTAGAAGTACTTGAAGAATCAGGAAAGATAAAGATATCATATAAACTGTAATAGGATAACATATATAAACTATAATTATAAAATGTAACAAAAATACAAAATATTCCTAATATCTCCTAATAAAAGGATAGTTTGGATATTTTCCATCATTCTTGCATTGCATCATTTTCTATTTCTCCCCTAGTTAGAAACAACTTGTCCATGCGGACCATGAGTTGAAATGCAAAGGGGTCAGAAATGGCAATAGAAAAAGGGACTGGATTTCTTTGCACTTGTACTGAAACTCGCACCATGCTGGTCTTCAGCTTGTGCAAGCTCCTTGTGAGCTTCCTTAAAAGCTTCATTTGCATCTGCAATGACCCGTTCAATACTGGTTGCTGCATCCATATGTGAATTAGAACCAAAAACCTGATGGTGTCATGTTGTATTTCTCTTGCTACTTGGACCTCCTTTGGGACAGATTTCTTTGGAAGATTATCACCTTTAGTTTCCACAGCTCATCACAAACTATATGGATCTCGCCCATAAAGGAACTCAATGGTTTCATTGAGAACTTTACAGGTAAAACTGTCCAATCTTCAGTGGGAAGTTTCCAAGGAGTCAAAGGACCTCAAGGAGGGAGAATATTCCAACATATATGTAGGAATATAAAAGCATCACTCACAGAAAAATTCACTAGCCAAAAAGAGATCCAACTCTCAGCAATCCTCAAAAAGCTGCCGGCGTTGAAGCTTGTAAATGGTATTTAGGGGCTGTTTGCAGAGGAAAAAGGAATGGGATCAGAAACTTCACCTTTGTTCTTGTTTGCTGAATGTTTTTGGGAATGGGATATTGAAACCTCTGGGTTTCTTATACCTCCCAAATGGTGGGAACAAGAAACCCAATTTCAAGAGGAAGAGAATCTAACCCCAAGGAATCAAGTTTAATTACTAAAAAAAATCACAGAAATTGCTTGCTCGTAGCGAGAGACAAAGAGACAAAGAGACAAAAGACGCCATGGCTGATAGAGAGGACAGAGGCCATGGTTGTTGGCAAGCAAAGATCACATGTGACTTCGCCAGCGACAGTAACTGATTCTTCACTGGCAATGGTCATGGTGATGGATATATCCCGGCAAGTGGGCGAGAGATGAGCAGACATTTGCCATAAATGATCATGCAATTGAGAGGCGGAAAAAATGGTGGTGGATCTGTGCAATTGGGTTGATTTCTACCGTGCTTTAGGTTTTTTACTACTTTCCGTTGGGTTATCTAAGTGGTGGAGGAGGAGAAGGGTTCAATTCATACATTCAGGCCGTGTTCTTTTCTGCGGTTGGCAAACTGCGGTGCCACAGCCTACCGCAATTTGCCACAATCCATCACATTTTGCCGCAAATCATTACTTTTCTCTCTCCTCACTTTTTTACATTCTCTCTCCTCACATACCCCACATGCCAATAACCTACCACAATTCCACCACACCCCACCACAATTCCAGCACACCTCACCACACCATTCCGCAAAATACCGCATAAAAGAACACGGCCTCAAAAGGGTGCAGACTGCCATTGATGGAGGTGGGGGTTGGGGTAGGTAGTATTTGGATGGATAATTTAATATTATCATAATCATAATAATAATAATAATAATAATAATAATAATAACAACAACACTAATAACAATAATTATAATTTTGACTCCAATCCTTTCTCACCAAACACTATCAACTTTGGGTTCTTATCCCATACCCAACCCCCATTATTCTAATTCCATTGCCATTTCATTCCTAAAATCTCACCAAACAAGCCCTTAGAGCATCTTCATGACCCGCGGGGGGGATTCAAAAAAATTAAAAAAAAACAAATAAAAAGCAATCACCAAAAAATTGCTGGGGGGTGCCACACATCTTTTTTAACTGACTCGCGGGTCAACTTTTTTTTAATGTATTCCCGGGGTACATTAAATTTACTTAAGTGGCTGCGGGTGACATTCCGGCCTTTTCTAGCCGGAAAAAAGGAAAAGTCTAATTTGCCCTTAAAAATTGAGTGAAGTGTCGTTTTTACCCTGAATTTGACCGCTCAAAAACACTGCCTCCCTTTCTCTCTCCTCTTCATTCTCCCAGTCCCTTTCCCACCCCCTCCAGATCGCCCCCGCTTCCCTACCTCCGCCGTCCATCGGCGGCTCTCCATCACTCGACGCACGCAAAAGTTGTCTCCATGAAAGTGAATCTGTAGCAGTTAAAAATGAATGGTTGAATGAGAGAATTGAAGAATAAAAGTAGAGATTATGAGTGAAAGTAGTGCATATATATCTCAAAGTATGAGAGTGAAAGAGAGAATAAGGCTTACAGTTGCATGAAAACGAATGAATGGAATAGAGAGGAAGGATCGGTGAAGGGAAATTCGATTCCGAGGAAATTGAAATTGAAATTCAAGGGCGGCGGCTTCAAGTTCCAGACAATGTCAACAAGGGAGTTTCGAATGTTGCTTGGGATTGGAATGTTGTTTTGAGTATTTCAAGTCAAAGCTTTTGATTTATCAGTAATGAAGCTTAGCTTTAGATGCGTTGAAGGATACTGGGACCCAGACGCCGGAAAGCCGCCGTTGGACGGCGGAGGTGGGGAAGCGGGGGCGATCTGGAAGGGGTGGGAAAGGGATTGGGAGAATGAAGAGGAGAGAGAAAGGGAGGCAGTGTTTTTGAGCGGTCAAATTAAGGGTAAAAACGACACTTCACTCAATTTTCAAGGGCAAATTAGACTTTGCCTTTTTTCTGGCCAGAAAAGGCCGGAATGTCACCCCCCAGCCACTTAAGTAAATTTAATGTCCCCCGGGAACACATTAAAAAAAAATTTGTGACCCGCGAGTCAGTTAAAAAAGATGTGTGGCACCCCCCAGCAATTTTTTGAAGCAATCACCCATTGCTTGAAATCTGACAAAACTTGGTAGAAAACATCCTTTGAAATAGGCCATGATCTATCATGAGTTTCCACAAAAAAGGATGCGATGTTGCTTATTGTTAGAGTATAAAACTATTACTGGGGCTTCAACTATCAACTTAAGTTTTTGGTTGAGATGGTTCCACATGGTATCAGAGCTAGACCTGAAGGTTCGAATCTCAGCATCCCCCATATTCATTTGCGCAAGGTGAAGGGGCCTTTGCAGCATCCACGCTTCAAGCCCAAAGGACATTTGCGTGAGGGGGTTCCAGGGGCTTCAACCATCGGCTTAAGCTTTTGGTTGAGATGATTCCACACTTATCATACCAACCCATTGTTACTATAGATAAGATTGAACCCAACAAGCAAATGAAAAATTCATGTACATATCTGAAAGCCAACAAACTAGAAATCTGGAATCTTAAAACGCAACACTAACAGTAGCAATAGCAAAATCAGACCCAAAAAGATACAGCAAAAAGGACTCCCAGCAAAAATTCCAGCCAGCATGGCAACCAGTAGCAGCAGCAGTGGTTTCATAGCAGACCGGCAGTGGCTATGTATAGGTTCTGTTTTCTCTGGCTTTTTATGTGAATGCCAGATTTAGAGTGGGAGTTAGCAATGTAAGCAGAAAAATTGGAAGGCTAGCAACATCAACATGCTCATATACCAAATTTGATCTTAAATGATTCACTTAATTCCATTCAATTCGATCATCAATAACATTACATAAGGGGCTTGAAATAGTTAGAAGTACTAAGGGAATCACGAAACCTAAAGATATCCTACAGATATCATATAAACTATAATCGGAAAAAATATGTAAACTTATACTAAATCTCTTAGTTATATGATAAAAAAAAGGTACGAAATAATTATAAAATGTAATAAAATGCAAAATCTTCCTAACAAACCAAAACCAACCAAATACTCTAAAATCCTGCCAGGCAAGGTACAAAGGAGTCGGATATAGCAATCTTACCCCTAAATTTTGCAATTTAGAGAGACTGGTTACAATTGACTCAAAATTTAGAAATCGTTCACTACCTACCACTCCATGGAAAAGAAGCAGGCCTAAGTTGAAAAAATAATCCTTTTCAACTATCTTGATTATGGACATAAAATCTTCCTAGTAGTTTCTAATTAAAGATATCTTCGATATTTTCCATCATTCTTGTTTTGCATCACCAACACACCAAGCTCCCTTTTACTGACATGAGTTTTCTTAATTAATAATTATTAAGAAAAAAACAGAACTCTATTCCAATACAAGTAGATATTGGAGATTCTTATGAATATATTGTCATGAACAAAGCAAAACTTAGAGGACCAAAATTATATAAATGTGTAATACTGACATATGAATGAGCCAGTTCTACAGAAAGAAAAAAAGGAGAGGGCAAGTTTAGAAAAACAGTGGCAGTCAACTTGTGACAAACCACTTTACAAAAAACACAAAGGCATCTTCTATTTTCTCTCCTTCATTAGAAGTAGCTGAGCTTGTCCACTTCTCATACAGCCAAGAGTCTTTCTTGGGCAATTATTCAGCTGTACATTTAGTAGACAAAAGGGAAGTATCTCACTTCCTACTTATGTTATCATCAGAATGGTAGGAAATGAGCACCTTTTACACCAGGGACCAAACAAAATCAGCAGACAAACCCAGAGTATGACAACCTCAAAACTTAATCCCTTGCGGGCGCCAATTAGGCTGTTAGGTGTGTGATCCTTGGGTATTGGTTCCATGGAACGCTTGCCTTGCAATTTGCGTCCGTTCCATTTGTTTCTTTATGATTTTATCTTTCTTATGAAAATAAAAAAATTACCTCTATCCATAACACTTGTCGCTTTGACAAACTTTTTTGGTCCCGTAATATTTGCCACATTATAATTCCAATTCAAATTTTTTTCCAACTAACTACTTTTTTCTAACACAGAGAAAGAAAGTGAGAGAGAGAAAAATGTACAAACAATTTAATAGTAATGTTTCACAACTCTCCATACAATACAATGCACAACTAAACCATTTCATTGGCTTTCCAAATTTTGGCTAACTGGTCTAGTAATATGGGATGGAGGCAGTATCATTGTATCCCCATAAATTATTCTCTCTCACTATCACTCACTCTCTCTCAGGCCTCAAAAGTCAAGTCTGTACATCAGTAATGAAAGTGCCAAAATTTTGATAAAATGCAAATTAGTTCAGTATTAACAATCAATGTTAGAAATGCAAAACAGCAATGTGAATTTACAACTTGCAAAAGGGGAAGGAAGTAAGACATTAGCCATACCTGTCGTCTAATAGAACCGGATAGGCTGAACATCCCACAGGACTCATTATTTGTTGTTAAAGATAACATGACAGTGCTGGTTAAACAGTACTTGGCAGTTCCTTCCTCCTCAGGTCCCACCTATATTTCATATTCAAAATGTTTACAGTGACGAATGTTATGCAAGAAAACTTGAAGCTTGAATATAAACAAATGAGGAAAATAAAGTAAATAGAAAGGCACACAGTTCACATCACAAAGAAGAAGAATGTTTTCATAGCCCGTGAGATTTCAGGTTATAAGACAACAATTAAATACCTCAATAACATGGATTGCATCCCATTGTCCCTCTTGCAGATAGCCTCTTCGTCCTTGGCCTGAATTTGAAAAATGCATATCATAAATTGTTTTCATGTTGCAATGACATACCAAATAAAGAACACCCAAAAACACAAATGATCCCGTATATAGATAGGCCACTAAAGCCAAATGGGAAACCAGGACAGCTACTCATAAAAAATAATTACCTTTCTTTATTAGGAAGCACGCCACAAATCCTTCATTATCATCCTCCCACATGTAAACGGATGAAATGCCACCTTCATAGTACCTACCACTCTAATGGTTAATCAAATCGCTACAATTTAAGCAATAAATCTCTACCACCTAACAGTTAATAAACACAATGTGGAAAAGAAAGCACAAAAGAAAAAAATAATAACACTAGCAATAGTTAACATTTTCGATGCATAAGAAAACCAAAGACGAGGTAAGTAAAGGACCTCACTGGTCACGATATACGGCAAAGACTTCATTGGCTTCAATTTCGAGCTTCCTTAAATCCGAGGAAGGATAGAAGCCATCCTCCAATGGTGGTTGGTACTTGTTTGTCCACGGAGACCTACAACAACACATGGATTTCAGTCCTCTCCTTCCTTCAACAAGGAAAATGAAATGTTTTATATAGCGATCAAATGATGGCATGCGATCAAAATACAAACTATCACAAAGTTGACTTCATAAAACAACTCCCCACCATCCCAAAAACAAAGAGTCCATATGAAATTGTCCTTAGAGCATTGGAAAATTGGATTCTAATAATCCCTACTTTCGGCAATTATACAGCAACAATCCCTACTTTTTTTTGTATTCTAGCAGTCCCAAAAAATGAAAATTGCATTCCAGTGGGACACCACTGAGTCAAGTGGCGGTGACTCGGTGGAAATCCGACGTGGATCGTCTGAAGCGTGCTTAACCGAAATTTTTGGCATTGACTTCCCACATGGATGCCATGTCATCAAGCCTTGCCCTCTTCACATGCCCTCTCTCTTCGCTCTCTTCACCATCAACCACAACCAGCACCCCTTCTCTCTCTTCCACCCACCGCCACCGCTGGCAACTCCAGCAGCCCGCGACACCGACGCGATGGTGGTGGGTGGTGGTTGTGGGTGAAGAGAGAGAAAGGGAGAACTCCCTTTCTCTCTCTTCACTCACAACCACCACTCACAGACCACCCGCCGGGGTTGCCGCCGCTACACCCATCAACAACCACTGACGCAGTGGTGGTGGGCAATGGTTGTGGGTGAAGTGAGAGAAAGGGAGAACTCCCCTTCTCTCTCTTCTCCTACCACCAGTCACAGACCCACCACCGCTACACCCATCAACGACAACCGACATAGTGGTGGTGGGTGGTGGACCGGTTATGGGAGAAGAGAGAGAACGAGAGAGGATGGCATGGACAAAAAAAAAAGAAAAAATTTGGGTGGCATGGACACCACATGGCAAGCTAAACACAAAAAATTAGTCAACGCAAACTTTGGCGGTCCATGACAAATTTCCACTTAATCACCGCCACTTGACTCAGTGGTGTCCCACTAGAGTACAAATTTCATTTTTTGAGACCACTAGAATACAAAAAAAAAAAGGTAGGGCGTATTACTGTACAATTGTCGAAAGTAGGGATTATTAGAATCCAATTTTCCTAACGGATCAGCCATTCCAACACAATTCTTTATATTTCAACACATATTTAAAAAACTGACATAAGAATGTAGAGCACATAGTTGATTGGAGACATTCAGGAGGAGTTGTCATATTGTATGCTCTTTGTGGATGATATAGTTCTGATTGATGAATCGTGTGCGAGGCTAAGTGATAAGGTGGAACTTTGGCATAATAACTTCGAATCTAACGACTTGTTTGGTTGGGTGGAATTAATCATGTAATGTAATCATCATAACATTGTTATTTACATTACACTGTTTGGTTGCATTTTGAGCATTGTAATCAAAATGTATTATAAAAAAAATTTCTTCCTAGAAATGTAATTATGACGACACTCGTGTTATTTTGATTACAATGTCAAAAATAGTATGTCATGTCATCATATATAACTTATATATTGATATAATACTTTACTATTAAATTGTTTTTTTTTTATTTGCTCACAGGCTCTTTTGCACACCTATCACTCTCTCTCACACACATACTCATTGCTCTCCTATGTGCACCTATTTAACTCTCTCTCTCTCTCTCTCTCTCTCTCTCTCTCTCTCTCTCTCTCTCTCTCTCGCTCGTGCACCCACTTAAATCTCTCTCTTGTGTACCCATTTTAATATTTATGCCACGCCCATGTCATCTCTGTCCAGTTCTTTTTTCTTTCTTATGCGCACTTATTTTTCCCTTTCACAATTGCACTCGTTTCTCTCTCTTCCTTTCTCTTAAACATATCTATTCTATTTTCTCTTTCTCGTGTGCATTCATTTCTCCCTTTATCTCTCAAATAATCACATTGATTTCACTCTTGCTCTCTTAAACAAACTCATTCTTCTTTCTCACATACACCTTTACACTCACATATACACACAACTTGCCAAAATAAATATGATCAATCCATTGCATTTGTAATTGCATATACATTTTCACTTTTAATTAACCAAATATAGTGATGCAATCACATTTACATTACATTGCATGGTCGATAAGATTACATAGTTAATTGCATTACAACCTCATTACACTACGCCCGACCAAACAATATGTAAGGGTGTTAGATTAAGTAGGTCAACGATGAAGAACATGAGGCGTCAGTTTAGCAGGGTTAACCAAGAGGAAAGCAGTCAAACTGTTACCATCGTAGGAGAGATTATTCCTACAGTGCAGAAATTTCGATGCTTAGGATCTAATGTGCAGAGTGATGAAGATATAAGTGATGATATCACACCAAATTACGGCGGATTGGCACAAGTAGAACGCCATTTCAGGAATAATGTTTGATAAGAGGATTCCACTTAAGGTCAAAGGTAAGGTGTGCCATGTGGTAATTAGACCAGCTATGTTATATGGTTTGGAGTGTTGGGCTACAACCACTTTGTCGTGGGCGTGGTAGTTAGAGCCGATTTAGAGCATATAAGGCTAGTGGAGGATATGGCGTTGGATAAGAGTATTTGACGAGCTAGGATTAAAATAATTGGGTAAGGGGACAGAGGTAACTGGTAGGGTTGTACTATGCCTTTTTTGGGTGTTTCTTGTGCTCTCCTTGTGTTTGCAATTTTCAGGTACATTTAATTCACTAACTACTAGTGCTTGAAGCACACAGTTATGAAGATCTCTTCCTCCATGCTTCGCTTGTTCTAGCGGTTTCCAAAGCAGTTCTCCTTTTGATTTTCAAAAGGTTTTGGCTTTGGTTTTTCAAAAGGCTTTCTGGGTCTACCAGAATTAGCATCTTCATGCACTCAAGTACATGGGCAAAAGGTCGCCTACATCAGGATCCCCCATACCGTTCGCAGGGCTATACTGGGGTTTGTTGCTGTTGTAGTTATTATGTCCTAGCTATAGCCATTTATTTTGTTAGAAAGCTAAGACATTGGATTTTCCCAAAATCATATAAAAAGGAAAATATGGACGGCTCCCAAGACAAAAGAAAATAGACATGTCGTAACAATAGTTATGAAGATTAAATTTGTTGATGATCCAGCCTCTAAAGTTCAAGCATTTGTGCATCTGTATGTAGGCACATGATTGTATAAGCTAGATTATGTTACTCATGGTTGGCTCTAAAAAGGTCTAGAAAAGAAATAAATGGGCTTCTGCTGTGCTAAGAGGACGACACTTAGTAAAACCATGACATACACAAGAAGGTAGCCAAGACAGTCCTTAAATAAACTTGTAATTTGATCCGGAAACAACAAATGGCCAGACTTTTAATGATTTGCAACGGATAAAAGCCTGACTTGGCTCCCTCCTCGAAAAACTTTGACCTAGAAAAATTTAAATGAACAAACTGTAATCAAGTTTTCTCCAGCTTTTATAGAAGGAGTCAGGGGAGGCAGAAAAGTAAAGATACACAAAGACATAAACATAAAAAGCATATATAACGTTACCTGTAGGAATCAGCATCTCTATTGTATTCACACAATATGAACTGCTTTCCACTGTCTTCATCGCACAAAACCTGTTTGAGTGGACCATCATAAATCCCTAGCTTACCATGTAAATCGTACTTAAGTATACAAAGTAGTACTTATAAATATCCCTACAGGCTACAGCACATCATAAGTTGTAACTGCAGTGCATCAGAAATGGAAGATAATTGATGGACCCTAAAAATAAGTTGAATAAAATAAAGAAGCTAATTAAATCCTTTTGAGCTTTTAAAACACTCTAGCAAGAACAATACTTAAAGTTAAAAAAAAAACAAATTGAGTTGAGTCACCTTTCTCTACACCTTCTGTCTTAAGTTGATAATTCTTTCATATTTTAAAGCAAACTACCACCTCCTTTATCAACCCAGAACTTTATCTTCCACAGATGAGATAATGGCATAGTGCCTAAACTTAAATGTAAAAGGTGCAATGGGGCACCGACTTTTTGGGCATGAGGGACACCCAAGAAAATCCAAAGTTCAACTTGTACAGCAAAAACAGAAGACAAAAAAACACCAAAAAACGAAGAAAAGCGCAAATTCTAGAATGTGATGTGCACCCATGTTCAGAAGCAGACCAGGGTGCACCCTGCAGTTTTTGCGCCCCGGGCACACTTTTCTAAACTAAACCCTAAATCCCAGAAGCTTCTGCCCATTGAAAGGGTTCCAAAAGCATTTTGTTTTCATGCAGGCATTGTTTTAGGAACTCCTTATCCCAGTTTGTTCGTGTACATCTTCTGTTTCCTCCTCATTTCTCTCAAATCAAACCACAAAGATCAACACTCCTCCTTGTGCTGCAGGGTATTTTGAGTCAAGTGCCTAGTTAGTTAGAAGTTGTTTGTTTGTTACAACTAAGCAATTGGTGGAAATGTTTGATAGTGAGGTGTGGGTGTTTTAAAAAGGCAAGGTTGTATTCTGAAAGCCAATCAATGAAAGTCACTACCTCCAATTAGGGCAGTTGTGTTCATCAATCAAATCCTTCCTACAATTAGGAACTCTCCTACATTTGATGTCACACCTTTAAACCTCAGTCGCAGAAAAACTAAATCGGACAACAGCAATCCCTTAAAAAGTCTAGAAATTCAAATCGGACCGGGTAAAATGCAGGCCAGGAAACCCTAACTCAGAGAATGATAAGCATGTTTAGGATCGAATTGGGAAAAAAAGGGCAGCAACCAAGAACCAAAGTCAGAGAATGAACAAGGGACGCAGCATTAGATGCAGATAGTGAGGATTAACGACAAATTTTCATGAAATTACGAAACCCAAAACAGAAAAAGAGGAAGGAATGTAGGTAGACCTGGAGAGGCTGATCGACTTGAGCAAGAAAATTGGAGGAGTGTTGGGGCATAAGAGAGAGAAGAGCAGAAAGAGCAGTGTCAATGTGCTTGGGATGAATCCTCCTCATCAATCCCATTGCTGCCTCCATTTTCTCCAACCTTCGATTCCTCAACTCACCAATCAACCTCACCCTCCTCTTATATTTTTTTGTTTCTCCAAATTCCTCGCGCCGTTTAAATTTAAAATAAATTTAACATAAAGATACAAAATTAAATACTACCCACCCTCTTTGTTTTTTCTTTTTTTGAAAATGAGATTTTTTATTATAAGGGTCCTAAAAAATAAAAAATTGCATTATGGAGGGACGTCACTGAATTAAGAGGCTCCAAGCCTTAGTACAGCACTTCGTCACAATTTTTAGTGAATTTACAATGTTTGTCCCATTTTTTTCGTGTTTTCTAATTTTTATTATTTTTTTCTCTTTTTCTTCTTAAAAAAAATCATAACCAAACTTTTTGGGAGTAGGAATGAAAAAATAGAAAAACGGAAGCATGAATCAAAAAAATTAAAAACAAGGAAGTAGATTGGTAACAATAGAATATAATTTTTTTCTCTCAAAAAAATAATACAATATTTCTTGAATAGTGGATTGGCTATGCATTTAATTGAAGATCTTGAGGTAACTTCTTTCCACCTATCTTTGAGTGTATATATCATTGATCCATGATGCATGCTTGATTTTCTTTTTGGGTGGCGAACCCCTTGAGTGTGAATGTTGGGATATCTTGTTGTTGGAGCCGTGTGGGCTGGGGTTGCCACCGCTTTTGTTTGTTATGTGTTTGTTGTGTATTTTTAGGTTTTCTACCTTACTTGTGACACCCTTCTCACGATGGAGACATTGTGATGTTTTGTGTTGGAGTGGGAGGATGTTATTTTCCATTTGTCATGGGTATACCACCTAGTTTTTTAGTATGTTGTTTTCGTTTTTCTTATTTTGTGTCTAAAAGTTTGAAAATGTTTGTGTGAAAAAGGAGAAAAAAGGGAGTGAAAAACCTTAAAAGTTTTCGTTTTCATTTTTGTTTTTATTTTTGCTTCGTTTCTTGGATTTTGTTGTCAAAGTTGGGAAGCCGTTCTTAATCTTTTTTAAAAGAAACCGGTTTGAGCATTTTTCGACCCTACCTTGAGTGATTGTCATGACTTACCTAATTAGATTCCCTTCATTGAGTGTCTAGCGAGGTCCCCGATTCTTTTCACGTTCTAGTTGAAACTCGGAGATTCTAGGGATTCATTTCCGAGCTTGTTTTCTAAAAAGTAAGAAAAAAAGAGAAAATCAAAAGAAAGAAAAAGAAAGTAAAGTTAAATAAATGAATTAATTGGTTCGTGTCGGTCGAATGACATTAACCAGCATAAAGCTAGTCCACCTACATGGGACCGGTATTAGCGGTACGACGTTGATACCCCTTAAGCCTCCTTCTATATCGCTTGCGACAAAGAGGTGAATGGAAAGGCCTGTGTTGGGAGGGTAAACCCCGCATTATGGGCCGTTGCAATTCCCGCAAAACTAACCCGAGCTAATAAACTGAATTGAAAATGTTGGAAAACCCAACCCAAAAAGAAAGAAAGTTAAGTGTTAATAAAGTGAAGGGCCTATCCTTGCATCACCTGCGGCCTTCACCAAGCCAAGGCGGACCAAATGCGGGGGAGGGCAACTCTTTTTTTTTTTTTTTGTTCGTTTCTAAATGAGCTCGGGTTTGAGTTTTTGGGGTCAATCGGAATCAGTTCGAACCCACTAAGCACTACGCACATGGGATTTAGCTTTACATGAGGTGTCGGGGTTCGAAAACCTTTAAGATTGGCAGTTGCTTGAGTTAGGTGTATTGGAGATGCTCATAACAGTTCCTTTTGGAGGATTAATATCGTTTTCTTGATTGCGATAACATGATTCTTGAACACAAGCGGCTTTTCTTTTCTTTCTTTTCAAACTTGTTTTGTTTATCACTTTCTCTCTCTCTCCTTTTCTTTGGCTTTTGTGGGTATAGTTGCTATAAACCCTCACGAGACCTTCCTCGTCCACCCAGGCTACCGGAGGGTTTAAAGGGCTTGAAGCATGTGCTAAATGCATCCGCGATTCCTGCGGAAGTGAGTTAGAGTTTTTAGTTTCTTTTTCTAGTCCTTTTCTTTGTTTTTAGTTTGCTCGGGGCGAGCAAACCCTTGTGTTGGAGTGTTTTTCGGTCTCATTTTGAGATGAATTTTATCTCTTTTATAGGGTGTTTGTGTTTATTTTATCCCTTTGTATATATTAGATGTGATGAATTGGTGTTTTGTAGGAAAATAAGGAGTTAGAAGAAGTTTGGGCTTAATTGAGGGTTTTTAGGGAGCCCCGAGCGATTTCCCGAGTCAACCCGAGACCCGAGTCGAGAACCGAGGCAAAACCCGACCCGTAAACTTCATGTCAAGTTATGGCGCAGAAAACAGGGGACAAAACCATGTCGCACCCGAGCTAAGCAAGGTAGCGCTCTCTGCATCAACCGGATTAGCGATAAAAGTATAATTACTAAAGTTTCTACAATTGTGTTTTTCCTGGGTGATTAATTGTTTATAATCGTTATGATTTTTCCGCCAATTAATATGTATCTGTTTAGGAAATAAATAACCTAAAACCTAACAGTGGTATCAGAGTGTAATAACCCAAAGACAAACTCTCCCTAATACGTGTTAATTAGTGTAATTAATCAAGATTAAAAGATAACCCACCAAAATAAGTAAAGCACGCGCTCCCTTATTTTACTAACCAGTGTATGTTTTGCAGGACTTGAACAACGCAACGATCGGCTTAATTTCTTTTTTTAACTTCTTCGAGAGGTTCTTTCGGATAATTTTCAAGATGTTCTAGTCCATTTATGAATTCTGGTTATCAGGGTCTCGATTTCTTTGGGATTCTCCTTTTATTGATGAATTAAGGGATGAGTATGTGAATTTATGAGGGGGTTTATATTTATTTTTAGGTCATAATTTAGGTAATTTAGGAATTTGGAAGAAATGTGTATAAAAGGAGGGAATAAAATTGATGAAAATTGTGAGGATTGGACCTTGTTGGCCGGCCAAAGGAAAGGAGGGAGTACAATTTTGGGCCTTAATATCTATTAGAAGAATTATAAATAAGATTAGGAGGGATATTTATTTGCCATTTCAACCTACAACTCTCAATCTCTCACTTGCTCTCTCTCGTGCTCCCTCAGCTGCCTGACCCTCCTCTCTCTGTCTACCCGCCTACCGCCGACCGCTGCCAGCATTGCCGGCGTCATCTCCGGCCGATCGTCGCCCGTAGCCGGCCATCGCACCATCATGGTTAGAATCTGAATTTTTGTGGATTTTATGTTGTTTTCAGAGGTGATTTTGAGGTTCTAGTAATTAGCCAAAGGAAAAGTGAAGGATCCAAGTTTCAAAGGAAGAGAGTTGGGTAAGTTTTGATAATCCCTTGTTGTATTAATGTGGATTAAGTGAAAGTAGTGCAAATAATGGACATGCATGTGAGTTTAATAGAGTAATTCTCTGTGAAAGTATGGAAACTTGTTAAATTTGAAGTGCATGTTTATAGATTAGCTATAGAATAAGTAGAATGAAGGTTTTGAAGTGATGCATGTTATATTAAGTGATGGATTTTAGAAATAGATGATGTAGTTGTGTTGCATGGGATTAAAATGGATTTATATGGTAATTTTCTGGGTGTTTTAAGTCTGAAAGTGGTACTTATGGATGTTAAATTATGTTTCAAAAAATATTTAGACTAAATCACAAAGGTTTAAGGGTGCATGTTAACAATTTGCAAGGAGGATTGCAATCTGGTTGGTATTTTATTTTTCCAGAAAATGAGGGACGTGACTATGGGTAATTCTATGGCATGATTAGGTAGATAAAAATGTTAGCTAACACCCGACTTATACGGTTCGTCGTTTCGATAAGTATATTAAGAGTTATGGCTAAAATCGTAAAGTCACGCTAATATGAGAATTTCTGACATCAGTTTAAAGATAGACATTTTACGAATAGTTGGAGGTTGCTATGGTTTAAGGAATGAACATAAATATTTTAGGGGGCATTCTGAGCTTTCCAGAATGGTATGGTATGAATTCATAGGATATCGGGAGAGAGAGTTATGAGCTTTTATGTGAGGAGTAAAAAAATCCGAGTTTTTCCAGAAAACATACTTTTGTGGCTGCCTCTATTCTGGGCTGAATTTCGACCCTCTCCCATGCTTATATCGTGGTAAAAATGAAAGTTTGAGTGTGAACCGTGAGCTTTCAGTAGACAGCTTACGGGCCCAAAACCGGTTAGTATAGCTCAAGTTATGGTCCCTCGAAAAAGCTTAGTCGACGTTTTGATTTTCTGGGCAGATTAGGGAAATGAGAGTTTTGACTCTCTTAACCATGTTTTTAATCTTCGGAACAACCTACAAAGTTGTAGAGCGTGTTTCAAGCTTTCCGGAAAGTTCTCTTATACGTTGATACGATGTCTATGGGGATAGTTATGCCATTTTTATGCGGCGTAAGAAATTAAATCCATTAACAAGTCGCGAGCTTCTTATTAAAATTTTCCTTTCATTCTCCTACCTAGTTAGGGTTCTAATTCATGTTCTCTTCTCTTTTCTAAGTCCCACCAAGTGATCGTTGCTCTTCAACAGTTCAAGTCCCTGCTCGTTCGGAGGTTATTTCTAGAGTAGCAGGTACGTGTACTACTTGTTTTTTTTTTTTTTATGCAATCCATGTAATTAATTAATTATTTTTGATATAATTTGAGCATGTACTAAAGCGGCTTTTCACTTATACCAAGGATATTTTATAAGACTCATGTACTAATAATACTCCTTTCATGGGTGAATTTTTATGTATTATGAGTGAATTACCATGTTATTTGTGATCAAGTGGTTGTTTTATATGTTATATTATATCAATGCAGGATATAAGAACCAACTTTTAAGTCTTAGTTGTGAAGAGCCAAGAGTTTTTCATTGAAAAGCTTTTATGAAATTCAAACATCATTTAAGAAAGATTCTTTTATTATAATTAAGTTTGTCTAAGAAAAGTTAGGTTTCATGAGTAAAACTACCGAGATTTTCTAAAGTTAATAAGGCCCCGCCCATGGTTTCTCGTGCTTAAAGCACACCAAGGAGTTAGTGTCATAGTACACACCATGTTCACGTGCCTTGTGCACCCCAAGCAAATTTATATATGTGCCTTAGTGCACCCAAGGAATTATAGCTTTAGTGCCTTAGAGGCACAGCATGAAAACCTGGCCAATAGGATAATCATCCACCATCCGAATCTCCCGATCGGTCCGGGTATGCCCATACGGAGGTCTAGCCAATGATCTCAAGTAGAATCATTTATGTTAGTATCCATTTTGATATGATCCTTGTTTTTATCGGTTTTTAGTCATGTAGTAAATCACTCGCATACTGAACCCTCTTACTTCTTCGTTTCCTAAATCCAAGGTTAATGGCTTTAAAGTTGGTTTTGAATCTTTTAAGTTTGGTTCTCTTAAGCTATCTCGTTTTGTTTACATGTTATGGTTAAGTATCTCTTTTTCCCTTGTTACTCACTTCTTTAGCTAATTATTCATTTGTTTAGTTATGGGTTATTCAAGGATAATCAATGTAAGGAGTGATTTATATGGGTAACTTTATGGTTCCGTTTTGTTAGAACAAGTTGGATAGAATTATCCTGTAAGTATATTTTATTCATTCCTCCCTTCACAACCTTACTTTTATTTGTTTTAATAATGGAGTCGCGCTTAAAATAAATTGTAAGCTTATTTCACTGTTCTATCTTTTAGACGGTAGTATATATGTACTGAGTAAATCTCATTCTTGAAGTTTTATTGTTGTCGTCTTTAGGAAATTCTGGAAAGGGCAAGGGTAAGCTTCCAGAGGGGTGGAACTCGAAAACTTCGTGAGCGTAATTCCGATGGATTGGAGACCCCTTTTTCTGTGGGCAGTTAAGACCAAATTTTGGTGGCCTGTGATAGGTGAATGACTTTTGGTTTTGGTGATTGTATGTTGATAATATGAATATCAAGTATGTTTAAAGTGGTGTGTTTTGGAGGGTTGTATAACTAAAGGTGTCTTGTATGCTGTGTTGAGATTTTCTAAGCCTTGTTCACATTAGTTGGACGACGGTAATACCCTTGGGCAAGTAATTCCGCTGCGCTAATCATTAGGTTAAGTCGATGTTTATCTTAATCTGATGATTAAATCCCAGGGGTGTTACACAGAGCCACCAATTGCATGCTAAAGTGTTACATTAATTCATAAATAATTTTGTCAATTGTTGAACTATTTTATGAATTTGCTAGAGTAGATTTAATGTCTAAATTTTAAAACTTTATGAAAGTTTTAGTCTTTGTTGCTCAAAATAATAAATCTGGAAATTTTTATTGAAAATTTTCATGCTTTATTATTATTATTATTATTATTATTATTATTATTATTATTATTATTATTTCTCATTGCCTTCAATTAGTTAGTTTATGCTTGTTTAATTGTTAAAATTAGCATGAACTTGACATAATTTAGATGGTCTTAGAAACAATCATGTTTAATGTTGTTTAACAATAGGCAATACATGAAATAAGTCTAATTCACAAAATAGGATTTTATAGAATTATTTTCTGATTTAGTTTATTTACAGTAAATTTAATGTAAAATAGAAATAAAATTTTAAACGAATTTGAAAATTTCCAAGAAAATTACTGGAGGTATCTGGAAGTGTTATAGACTTTCCATAATTTTTGTAGATTTTTCGCAATTAAAATAGATATTTTAATTGAATTTTCAAATCTGAAGAGAAATAAAATTCATTTACTTCTCTGAATTCTATAAATTTGTATAAGTTTGTAAAATTTCTTAAATTTTCATAGTAGGTTACTTGGTGACCATAATTTTAGGGAAATTTTTTTCTGTGAATTTATCCAATTAAAATATATTTTTTAATTTAGTTTTAAGATCTGTTGAGAATAAATTCGTTACTTCTTTGAAATTCATAAATATTTTGGACATTTGCAAAATTTTTGAAACATTTACAGTAGATTAATGGGTAACCATATTGTTGGGGATAAATTTTGTGTGAATTTTCGAAATCGTTAACTAATTTTCCTTGAATTGTCATATTTACAGCGGAGCAAAACCGTTTACGTTTATGATTTTATTTCGAATTTTTCGAAATTTCATAAAAATCTGAAAATTTTACAGTAGCTTATTAGATGATTCTACTGCATAGGAAAATTGTAAAATTTAATTTTTGAACTTATTGGACTACTCTCTTTTATTTTCCTATTAAATGGCGAATAAAAAATATTTAATTCCCTAAAATTTTACAAGTATATGAAAATTGATAAAATTCTGGAAAATTTCATAGTAGGTCATTAGATAACACTATGATATGAGAATTTTAAGTTTGGTAAGTTTTGATATTTTATTTAAGTTTTTTCATGCTCTTCTAGGGTTTAAAATTAATTTTAGAAATTAATTATCGAATCCTACTTTTACTAAATTAGATGTTAGACATAAAATCTTATAAGAGTTTTACAAAGTTTAGAAATTTTTTTTTTAAAAGATATAGTATCACATACAATCTTATAAGAGTTTCGCAAAGTTTAGGAAACTTGCAATATTTTAGAAGATATAGTACCTTTTAGATCTCTTGATTTTAGAAAAATTGAGTAGATTGTGTGTGGATGTATTTTATAAATTCTAAATCTGTTTATGTAACTAAGATAATATTTAGAATTTTGTTTATTTTGTCAATCATGCAAACTGTTTAGGAAACCTTTATTTAGTATTTGTTTCCTTATATATGTTATATTGCAATTAAATATGCCATTACAATTTGTTATTTAAAGCATGTGTTATATTTGATATAATTAATGTAATATTGCTTGTTTGCATGTGCTTCTAGTATAGCCATAGATAGTCGGTTTTACCGGTCTGCGTACCGGGTTGAGTGGGCGTGTCGTCATTGGATTATTTAAATTTAAATTTCGGTTGAGTTTATTTTAATTAATGTAAATTCTCTTTGGAGAGGTCCACTTTGTAATTTGTTGTACTTTTAGAGACATCAAGTCAAGTGGGAGCGCAACATCAATGGAGGTGTTGATCCGAGTGGGAGCCATCTCCAAGGAAGTTGCAAAATACAAGAAGAGTTTTTAAAGATTGTCAGGGCTTAGTTAAATTAGTTTGATCAAGTCTAAGTGGTCATACTAGGAGTTTTATTTTATGCTTTAATTTGTTATAGCATGCTGTTTTATTATTCCTTTTATGTTTTTCGAAAGAGTTCACCTAGAATTACATGCTTAGGATAATAAAACCTACTCTCAAAATTGAATTATTGCTTAACCTATCGAACATCCACTTAGACGGAAAAATAAAGAAAGCCAAAGTGAATTATTTATCCATCATTAATAAGTAGGGAGGGAGTTAGGTCAATTCAAAATTGGATATCAATGTCAAAACTCCCAATCTTCCTTATAACAACCTCATCATATTTGTGATCAAATCATATAAAGAATGACTTTATTAATGCTCAGCAAATTCTGAGTCTTTTGCACTGGGGACAAACAGAAGAGACGAGCCCTATATATATAGGGATAAAGAGAGGAAGAAAGAAAAGAAACAGAAAATAAACTAACTACCTAACAACCAGAACCTAACAAACTTAATAAACAACAACCTATATACTGCTATCCTTCCCGCCAACACCCCCCCTCAAGCTAGGATGCTGTTGAAGCATGCCAAGTTTGTGTAGTAAGTGCCAATGCTGATGTGAGGGAAGGATTTTTAGTGAGAACATCTGCTAATTGAGATTGAGTTGGAAGATAGCTCAGCTGAAGCAGACCTTCCATGACTTTATCCTGAGTAAAATGACAGTCGACCTCTATATGTTTTGTGCGCTCGTGGAAAACAGGATTTCTTGCTATGTGTAAGGCAAACTGATTGTCACAGTGGAGAGTAACAGGACTGGATATAGCCACTCCTAGTTCTCTCAACAAACTAACCAACCAAGTTATCACAGCTGCAGCTTGAGCCATGGCTCTATACTCAGCTTCAGCTGATGATCTTGCCACAGTGGACTGCTTTTTGGATTTCCAACTAATTGGAGATTTATCCAGCAAAACGATATAGCCAGTGACAGATCTTCGTGATATGGGGCATGCAGCCCAGTCAGAGTCAGAGAACGCAGTCAGATGGATATTGTCAGTACCCTTGAGAATGATTCCTTGTCCAGATGTGCCAGCTACATATCGAATGAGACGATCTAAAGCAACCATGTGTGATGTCCTGGGAGATTGCATGAATTGGCTGAGAGTTTGAATTGCAAAAGATATGTCAGGACGAGTGTTAGAAAGAAAATTAAGTTTGCCAATAAAAGTTCTGTAAATACTTGGATATGTTAGAGGAGTTCCAGAATTAGAATTTAATTTGCAATTCAAAGGTAAAGGGGTTGCAGTAGGTTTAGAATGAAGATGCCCGGATTCTTTGATGAGATCTTGTGTAAACTTCCTTTGAGACAAGCTGATTCCTTGAGGTAAATATGAGACTTCAAGACCTAGGAAGTATTTGAGGAGTCCAAGATCCTTAATGCCAAAAGTAGTGTTTAACTGAACCTTGAGTTTGTCAATTTCTGTAATTGATGAACCTGTAAGCAAAACCTCATCAACATAAACAACCACTATAGTTAGATCATTAGAAGTCTTTTTAGTAAACAAACTGTAGTCATTCTTAGACTGAGTGTATCCTTGTTGTTTCAAGAATTCTGCCAACTTAGAATGCCACTGTCTGGAGGCCTGTTTAAGGCCATATAAAGATTTTTGTAGTTTGCAGACTTTATTTTGAGGATTGTGAATTCCCTCAGGCATCTTCATGTACACTTCTTCATGTAAATCACCATGTAAAAAAGCATTGTCCACATCAAGTTGATAGAGAGACCAATTTCTTGATGCAGCCAAAGCAATAATAGTTCTGATTGTGGTCATTTTAACCACAGGACTGAAGGTTTCATTGTAGTCTAGCCCTTCTCTTTGAGTGTTCCCTCTGATGACAGTCTAGCTTTATATCTTTCCAATGAACCATCAGACCTAAGCTTCACTTTGTATACCCATTTTGAACTAATTGCTTTCTTTCCTTGAGGGAGATCCACCTCAGTCCAAGTGTTGTTTAGTAGAAGAGCATCTATCTCTTTCTTCATAGCACTAACCCACTGTTGGTGTTTAGCAGCCTGTTTATAGGATGTAGGCTCTTCCAAATAGTCAAGTTCATTGATTTGCTGTTGTTGAGAAGCAGAAAGAGCAAGGAACTGGACAGTATTGCTAAATTTGGGCAGTTGTGTTTGATAATCCTTTAAATATGTGGGTTGCTTAGTCAGTCTTGTGGATCTTCTGATTGGTAAGCTGCAGGCTTCTGAAGATGATTGAGTAGTGGTCTGACTTGGTTGTTCCTGGATCATGTAGCTTTGAGTTGATTCAGCTTCATCATTGTTATCTCCATCCTCAACAATGTTTGATAAGAAAATAGAATCAGGTAAAACAATATCATTAGCAGCAGTCAGATTGTGATAAGGAAAATGTTCTTCATGAAATATGACATCCCTACTAAATACAATCTTCTTATCAGTAGGATCATACAGTTTATAGCCCTTTTTATTGAATGAATATCCTAAAAAAATGCAAGGATGTGCCCTTGGGTCAAATTTATGTCTATTAGCACTTAGGGTGAAAGAAAAACAAAGGCATCCAAAGGTTCTTAAATGATTGTAATCAGGAGTAGAATTATATAGCATTTCATAGGGAGTCTTAAAATTAATGACAGAGTTGGGAGTCCTATTGATCAAGTAAGTGGCAGTCAGGATGCAATCACCCCAAAACTTCAGTGGGAGTCTAGCTTGAATTAATAAAGATCTAGCAACTTGTAAGATATGCTTGTGCTTTCTCTCTACAATCCCATTTTGCTATTGTCTTTCAACACATGAGGTTTGATGTAGAATACCATTTTGAGCATAAAAATAATTTGCATGATTATCACAGAATTCTTGCCCATTATCAGTTCTAATAATTCTGACCACAGCACCAAACTGTTTTGTGACAAAAGATATAAAATTCTCAAGCATGGGAAAAGCATTACTTTTACTAGACAAAAGGTATACCCATGTGTTTCGAGTACAATCATCTACAATTGTTAAAAAAGAGTGAAAGCCATCATATGTATGTACTCTAAAAGGCCCCCAAATATCCACATGCAGCAATTCAAATTTGTTTATAGCTCTACTGGTGCTGGAGGTGAAAGGCAATCTATGTTGCTTTGCTTGGGGACAAATCTTGCAAACTAATGTGCTAGGAATACTGGATATTCCAGGAATCTTTGTGAGACATTCAGAAGAGGGGTGTCCTAGTCAACAATGCCAAATTTCTGATGTGGAGAGAAGTGCACAACTATTTTCTTGTTTTTCAATTGTGGCCTTGTTTTTAGAGGGATTATTGGCCAAGTAAAGACCTCCTTATTGCCTACTAAGGGTTAGATGTTGAGTCTTTATAGGGTCCTGGACATAACAGTTTTCAAGAGTGAAAATCAAACTTATTTTAAGGTCTTTAGTTAATTTGTAGGCAGAAATGAGATTAAAATGGAAAGCAGGAACATGTAAGACATTTTGGAGAGTGATGCCATATTGTAGTAATGTAACATTTCCTACATTCTTTACTGGTACTTGCTCACCATTAGGTAATGTAATAAAGCAAGAAGTAATAACAGGTGCAAAAGTGGAGAAAAGATGTATGTGAGGAGTTATATGATCAGTTACACCACTATCAATTACCCATTACACATTCTGACTATCAGAAGTTAAACAGAAGGATTTACCTACCAAGAATGCTGACTGTTGTGGGTCTATCTGGTCAGAAATGTGCACATTCTGCTTGCCAAGAAGCTGCATCAGCTGTGTGTACTCCTCATTACTCAAAGTGTGCCTAGACATTTCTTGATTTTTAGATGTAGAAGATGAAATTTCAGAAGTGGTTTAAACATTAGCAACAACTTTCTGAGACTTTTCAGCTTGTTTTCTGGCCAGTTTGAAGCATTTTTCAGCAGGGTCTCATGGCTTCTTGCAATAGTAGCAGTAGGGTCTTTTATTCTGATTGGAGCTACTATTGGGGGGCCTGGGTGCAGACTGGTTTAATGAATATCTAGAATGTCCAAGATTTCCCTGAGTGTTATAGCCAGAATATTGTAGAGAATCACTATAATGGTTCCTTGGATTTTGATTTCTAGACACATTAAACACCATCGATCCTTCATCAGGGTTAGATGGTTTCTTTATATTTTGTTGTTGCTCTTCTTGAAGAACAATACTGTAAGCCTGGTTGACACTTGGTAAGGGTGTGATCATCAGTATATTGCCCCTTACTGTTCTGTATTGTTCATTCAATCCCATCAGAAATTGAAACAATTGTTGTCTAGCTATGAGTTTAGATGCAGAACAATCTGATACACAATTGTAGGGTGTGACGACCATAACATATTCATCCCAGACTTGCTTACATTTTGTGTAGTAACTCGAGATAGACAAGTTTCCCCGACTGAGGTTACTCATTTCTTGTTGCAATTGATATATTTTTGCACCTTGATTATAGCTAAACCTTTCTTTCAGGTCTGCCCAAATCTCAGCTGTTGTTTCTGTGTAAAGAATGCTAGATGCAATATCTTTTGTAATAGAATGAAGAAACCAAGAAACAACCATGCTATTACACCTTTCCCAAAAAGGTAGGAGAGGAGAATTGTCAGCAAGTTTCGTAATCTTTCCTTCCACGAAGGTCAGTTTGTTTTTGGCTTTCAAAGAAACAATGCATGATCTACTCCATTGACCATAATTTGACCCAGTTAATGGCTCATTTGTGAGACTAAAATTGGGGTTGTCAGAATGGTGCAGGAACAAGAGATGATCAGGATTAATTACTACTGGAGTTATAGCCTTTTCTTCGCCCATGGTGAAAAAAGAAAGACCAAACAGGAAAAGAGAGAAAGGCTACAGACACAAGGAAACAAGGAAGAAGAAAGGAGGAAATATATCACTAGAGGATAAAGAAAAGTATCAGCAGAAGATCGTTGAGATGATGAACCAGCAGGATGATCCAAGCATAGTGCTCTGGTACCATGTCAAAACTCCCAATCTTCCTTATAAAAACCTCATCGTATTTGTGATCAAATCATATAAAGAATGACTTTATTAATGCTCAGCAAATTCTGAGTCTTTTCCACTGGGGACAAACAGAAGAGACGAGCCCTATATATATATATATAGGGATAAAGAGAGGAAGAAAGAAAAGAAACAGAAAATAAACTAACTACCTAACAACCAGAACCTAACAAACTTAATAAACAACAACCTATATACTGCTATCCTTCCCGCCAACAATCAAAATAGTTTTGGACCAAGAGCAGAGGAAGAGAAATATTGTATTCGATAAAAATTTCTTGTCAAGAGTCATTTTGAATGATCAATCATAAGTTAATCGGTTAATTCATCATTACATTATCATCTGAACAAGATGTAGAGGAAATACTAGAAAATACAAGTGAACTAGACCAATGGTTTACTGATGTTAGAAGATGGACAACGTATGAATAGAGTGATTCAAGAAAGATCTGGGTAGAAATTCATGGAATTCTGCCTCATGGATGGAATTTGGTAAACTTCCAAAAAATGCCTCCAAATGTGGGGAGATTGGTGACCTAGGAGAAATCATTATCAACTTCGAGCAATTTGAAATTATGAGGGCAATGATAGTCACTGATACATTTCGAAGGATAGAAGGAAGATTGTGCTTGAACATTGTTGACAATTGTTCATATAGTGGTCATTAGAGAGTTGTTCTCAGTATTCCAACCATCTCTCAAAAACATATTGCAATATTAAGGAAAAGTTACTTCATACTATCCAGGAGACGGTGAAAGTGAAGAGAATGATATGGATTAAGAAAAGTTACAACACTATCAACAGTCCGACATTCCAATAGATGAACCATGTTGAAAATAACATGGAGATAGTCTAAGAAAAAGAATGAAAGGGTGTTGGACAATGAAGGAGAAGAACGAACAATCGAAGTAGTTACGAAACAATCACTAAAAAACAAGGGGCAGTTATGGGCACAAGGAACGAAGACAACTATATTCAAGCACTTAAGAAGCCAATGAGCAAGTGCATACATTAAGGAGGGAGTTACCTGAAAGGCTGGGAACTCATAATAGCAATGCTCAAAGTAGAGAAAATCTTGAAGCATCTAATATCGAGGGAGAGCGTGAGACACTTCTGCTTGAAGGTGTGGGCACTCTTAACTTGGTTGATGTGCTCGTAAATAGAAACTAAGAAGAACTAACACCCCAAGATAATGTAAATACAAGTGGAGACAGTTAAGGAAGGAGAAGGATGATGTATAATGGGATCAAAGAATAGATTGATCAAATTACATATCATAGGGGTGACGTGCAACCAATCTGAATATGGGACACTTCACGTGAACTAGGGCAAAATGGAGGGTGATTCACGTGAGAAAGGTGAGGACTTTGAGAGGTTTGAATAGATTGTGGGGGATTACGGATTAGGGTTTGAGAAAGATGGGATCTTTGTGGAGTTTGAGAGAGAGAGATGAACGAATTAGGGAAGCTATTTGGGGAATTGGCGTGAGGCCTTTGTGGAGGGGAGGTTTGATTTGAGAGAGCTTTGAGAGAAAAGGAGGGAGGAGACGTTTGATTTGGGGAAGAGAGGGTTGGCGTGAGGTTGAGGGAGAGAATAGAGAGTGACGTGAGTTGGGGAAGGGTTTTGAGAGAGATTTGACTAGCCTTAGGGTTTATCTAGCTGAAAGATAGATAAAAGTAACCGGGATAGTTCAAGGGATTTATTTTGATACAGAAACACCACAAGAAAGAAACCCTAGGGCTACTTGACCTTTAACCTAGTTACAGAAACACCTTCTAGGTTCAGAGTTCAAGCTCTTCCTCACCACTTGGTTGCCAAACCAAGATACAATAGAAGAGATCAACGAGGTTCTCACGAAACACTCAAGGGGTAAGCTAAAAGCTTGGATATATTCATAATTCAAAGTTGGATGCCTTTAAGAGGCTACAAGCCTAGCTATTTATACTACTAAAGTCCTATACATATTAGGACTCTAAGGCTTGGCGTGCTGTAGACACCGGATTTTGTACCGGGAAAAGTGTACAAATCAAGCATAACAAGAAAAGAGGTTAGCATGAAAGAAAATCCAAAGGACCATCCTCAATTAAAAGCTATCGGGCCAACCCACCACAAAAAGCTTTCATTTTCCATAATTTCCGCATACATATGGCCACCATTTCAAATCCCATTTTTTCCACAAATCTTGTTGGCCCCATTTCTTTTGATGAGAGTAAAGTACACATCATGAGCTTTCCAACGCCTTTTGAATTGCCTCAATCGGAGTCCGGATGAAAGAGTTATGGCCGTTCGAAGTTGCACTTAGCCAGTTTTATACCCCAGGCGGGTTTTAACATTTTCCAGGCCCAGAAAGCAGGCCCAGTCGCGCGCCCCAGCCCAGAGCATCTAAAACCCGCCTAGGGTTTGATCCGGCCCAGAAATGATCAAACCCCGCCTAGGGTTTGATCGAGATTGCACGCGACGTCGTTTTACGCCAGGTCAGCAATCCGTGTGACGAAAATTCTTATACCCCGCCTAGGCTTTGGTGATTTTAGCGCCAAAAATTTCTGCATGAATGCAATTGCAATCCCCTGATTTTTGCCCATGTGGTTAACTTTGCCCCTTGACTGCTCATACCCCGCCTAGGCTTTGGAGTGAAATGACATGATTTTTGGGGTATGTCCCCCACCATTTCCCTCCAAAAGCCATACTCCTCCACTTATAAATACCCCCTCCATTCCACCTCCATTTCATCAACAACTCCCACTAACAATCATCTCTCACCACCAACAATCATCATCTATTATCACTTACACTACTCTCATTTTCACCATATTATACTTCCACTCTCTCAAATTCTCTTCATAATTCTATTCTCCTATTACCACTGTAATCATATTCTTCATAACCATATAACCATCCATTCACCACTTTTCCTAAACCATCCACATTTTCTCATTCGGGTATCAAGTCAAGGGGCAACTCAAGGGATCAATTTCGTCATCGGTACATCTCAAGCAAGGTTCGGTTATTTTATTTAAATTATTGCGTTTAATCATGTAATCCTTTATTTAATTCCGTGTTTGTACATATTTTGTAAAATAAAACCGCATTGTTTTTATATTGCATGATTTGAATAATAATTCCATGAAATTAATCAAACTTCTCCCCGCTCTCTTTCTTTTCAATGTTGATTTTAGTAAAGTTTGTTTTATAACAGGCAGATTCGAGAGTTCTTATAACTCTTGAATTCGTAACTTACCCCCGAATCTAGAAATCGGGTTCGTAGACCGGAGTCTTTTTTTTTTTTTATGGTTTGTCGATTTCCTTAAATCGACTGGCGACTCTTTAAACAATTTTACAAATGCGTTTAATTATTTAAAATATTCAATTTCTTACACAAAATTAATTTAAGAAAATAATTTAATTCATGTCCAATATTTATCCAAGGAGGGTCCCGAGAGAAATGGGCCAGAAAATGATAAAACCTAGGCGGGTTTTATCAGTTTCAACCCAATTTCTCTTTGGGCCGAGGAGACCAGTGGCCCAACCTGGAATCTGCTAAACCCTAGGCGGGTTTTAGCCGATTCCAGTGGCCCACTGGTTCTCTTTTGGGCCTGAATTTATTAATTGGGCCGGGACTAAATTATTGTTAAATTAATTTGTGTAATTACGGATAATTTAAATAATAAAAAACGAGTTTGTAAATAAATAAAATTTCATCATCTCGAAAATGAATTTCGAAAATTAAAAATATCCTTATTTAAGGATTAAGAAACCTTAGTCGGCTCCCGATCACAAATGTAGCGCATCCGAGAAAACATTTTCCCCGAACGGGAATTTTTCCGGGTCCTACACGTGCAAGCCATCTAATACTAATCCTAGACGCCTACTGTAACCATCTCCTCCTTGGATTAGGACTCCCTATCCTAAGGGGAGTTAGTTATAACAATATTATCCTACTAGGATTTGGCTTTCCTAATCCAATATGGATTAGTTACAAAATAGGTCATCCTTATCCAGAATTGTAACTAACTTGGCGCCAAAGGTAGAACACCACACACCACACACATGACACACACACTCTTCTAGAACATTCTAGAACCTTCTAGAACCTTCTAGACTAATCTAGACTCTCCTAGACTCCTATGACTTGATGACCAAGTTTATATATATTACTTGGCATCTTACAAGACTAGTAATAATATAAAACTTACTACTACTATGTAAAAACATCAAATATGAGCTACAACTACGGAAGATAAAAAATGTGAAATTCTAAAAGGGAAAGTACAAGCTGCTAAAGATGGAAAGTACTTCTTGGACTTGCAATTGGGCCCTTTTGACGTGGACTTGATCTTCCTAGTACGTTTTGACGTCCTCTTGCCATAATGAGCACACAATATGGATGGGCCTTTGGGCCTCTATGCTCATCCTTTCTTTCCGGGCCTCTTCTACATCCTTAAGATTGAATTGGATCTCCTTTGTTGGGCCTGGAATGTTGCATCCTTCCTCTAATGCCTTCTCCACTCCTATATGCTCAAATTGAGCCTCCTGAGTTGGACTTGGCGTGAGGAGCATAGATGGATTTCCATTATCCTCTATGAATCTTGAGTCTCCAAAGGCGAGCTCAAGGCTATGTGAGCCTCCATCTCCTTCTACGAACCTATGGTCCCCAAAGGTGAGACCTAGGTCAAACAGTTCTCCATCATGGGCCTTTTTTGATGTTTTTGGAGTGGGCAAAAAATACATCATTCCCCCCTTGTTGAGTAAAGTTTGTTCTCAAACTTGGAGGGTCTTCTTTCTGCCTATCGTGAACCCTAGAGGGTGGGTGGGGTTAGCCTCCATTGTCTTCCATGTACCTAGGATTACCAAACTTCTTGATGTAATGAATTGTGGGACGACCCTCTTGAGATAGAACAAGTTGAACTGCTCCAACATCAACTCCAGAAGCATCACACTCAACCCTCTTATCAAAGTTTGGTAGGGTTAGGACCGGTGTGGTGCAGAGTTTATCCTTGTTGACTTTGAATGCTTGATGGGTAGCGGGGCTCCATGAAAACTCCTTGAATTTCAATAGCTCGGCGATAGGAGATAAAATAGTACTGACATTCTTCACAATCCTCCTATAGAAAGAGGCTAAGCCGTAGGAGCTTCGATCATCGTGAATGCTAGTCGGGGTAGGCCACTCCCTGATAACTTTGACCTTTTCTTCTTCAACCTTGATCCCATCAGCCGTGAGTACATAGCCAAGAAAGGTTAATTTGTTGTTGAAGATGTGGTTCTTGGATAGATTCCCATATAACTTCTCGTGAGCTAAGATCTCCAAAACGGATTTGAGGTGAAAAATATGATTTTGCTCACTCTTGCTAGTCACAAGTATGTCACCCAAGTGGACAATAACACACATGCTAAGGGGTTTCAAAACCTGTTTCAACTATCTCATAACAGTAAAGAGAGTGTTAGTTAGACCACAAGGTGTGACTAACCATTCATAGAGGCATCCTTTGGTTTCAGCAGTGTCCCCTTCTTGAATTTGAGCCTGGTAGTACCCACTTCTTGGATTGACCTTTGGAATGTCATGGGTACCAAGTAGCTCACCCACTAGATCTTCACTTCTAGGAAACCTGTACTTGGTAGTAACCTTGTTGGTGCACAGACTTTGGCTTCCTTCTTCCTTTGGGACCAAAAGGGTAAGGGTGGCGCATGGATTAAGTGTCTTCCCGTTCATACCCTTTTTGGAAGATCTTCATCTCGCCCTTGAACCTCTTGAGTGTCATAAGGGTTTACGTGAGTTGTTGGTTCATGATGTACGACTGATCTAGGAATGGGATCAATTTGGACTTCACGTTGGAGTAGTCTCTCGTCTAGGAACACATGAGGGTGTTGCTCTCTAAGAGGGGTGACGAGAGGAGGGTTGCCGTGACTAGGTTCTTCATTGGTTAGCCTTTTGTGGCTAAGGCTTGTGTTTAGGTCTGGGAGAATGATCTCCTTATGCTCACTAAACTCAGGGCGTTCAGTGGTCACAGAAGGGATGAGGTTTGGATCATTCTCCTTGGGTGGGGACGAATTGGTTATTTTTAGTGGAGTTAGGGTTATCTTCTTGTTGTTAATCACAAGAGTGTAGGTATTAGCTCTCCGTTGTGCATCACACTCCTATCAAATAACCATGGTCTTTTAAGCAGAATATGACAAACATCCATAGGCAAAACGTCACACCATAATGGAGAAGCTTACCAAACATCGTTGTATCACTTGTAAACCTTCACCCTAATTGAGCCGCTGGATGGTGTAGGGATGTGGATGGGGACTCGTCTCCAGCTGAAGTTTGTCCACCATAGTAGTTGACGCCGCATTGGTGCTGCTTCCACCATCAATGACCAAAGAGCATACCTTTCCCTGGATTGTGCAACGAGACTGAAAGATAGCCTCTCGTTGTTGCTGATCTTCTCCATCATGGGCCTCCTTTGATGTTTTTGGCGTGGGCCAAAATACATCAAAGTAGATATCCAAAACATCCAGGACACTACACTTTTTAAGAAAGTAAACAAAATAGTAGCAGAGAAGCAAGTTTTTGGTGGAGTAGTAGTGGGTTTATTGATTAAAGGAAATCAAAGAAAAACAGTGAAGTACTTTCTAAACAAGTCCAAAAGAAAGTGCAAGAAATAAAAAGGAAGCTAGATTGACAAAGGAGCTAATTAGAAGAGTATCCATCTCAAACGCCCTTTCCTTCTAAAAATGAGAATCGATGCCTATAATAAGAGCATCAGAAAAGCAAAGACATATCAAATACTTCATTCAAAAGGAAAGATTATATATTATGAGACTTGTTGAAACAAAGCATGATCAGTTTGATAAAATGAGTTAGCCAACTCTAGGGCAATAAAAGGGTTGGCTTTGCAGACATCAAAGTCGAACGAAGGTCAGCAGGACTGAGGAAGAAGAGTTTGAATCCTCAAACATCAGAAAGGGCCACAGATGGATTTGTGTCCAAGGAAAATTAATGCAAGAAAACATAGAGTGTTTGGTTTGTCTCGTCTACACTCCAAATAAGCATTCTGATAGACTGATGACATTGGACGAGATCAAACAACTTAAGAAGATTGTGCACCGACCATTAATCGTTATTGGGGAATTCAATAAGGTCCTAAAACCATATGAGAGATTAGGCGGTGGAGTAATATCTCTAGGCATGCGAGCTCTTGCAGATTTGATACAAGACATTAGGTGCAAGGTTTTCCAACACAACAACCTTTCACTTGGTTAAGGGTGAATGTTGCAAGAATGATTGATAGAGTTTTGCTCGATTACAATTTGATCAGCCAAGTTCAGGAGATTAATATCTACTGTAAGGAAAGGAACCTATTAGATCACTTTTCAATCCTCTTAACAACATCAGAAGTCAACTGTGATCCGTCTCCATTTAGATCCCTGGGCGTATGGTTAAGAGACCTCATTCTGCGACATTGTTAAAAAAGAAGTGGGTTCAATTGATGAACATGCCACTGCAGAAGAAGCTATAAGCTATTAGAAAACCTCTTAAGATTTGGAAGTCTTTGGTAACACTAATACCAAATTCAAGAGCTTGGAAGACGAAATAAAAGGTTGTGTGAGATAATTATGAACCAGCAAGTAGACCATTGTGATCACTTAAGAGAGAAGTTGTCCATGCATAGTTATCATAGTGGTTGGTTAGGAAGGAGAGATTGTGGAGACAACAATCGTGTTGCAAGATCTTAAAGGAAGGAGACAAAATACAAAATATTTTCATACTCTTGCAACAATTAGAAGAAGGAAAAAGGTGATTGACATCATTGTGGTAGACGGTCGAGTGGTGATAGATGCAAAGGAAATAAGAAGTGAAATCAGAAATCACTTCAAAAAGCTCTATAAATAGAGGCAGTCAAAGTTTCATTACCATCTAATGATTTAATGTATTTTGCGTGGCAAATCTGAAAATCAGTGATGGATGATCTTGACACTCATGTGTAATAGAATCATTGTCTCAGAGGACGATGGTATAAACGTAGATGGTAATGCCACACGTGAACAGGATCAGAAGGAAAATTTGGTTAGCGATGGCTTTTGCTGTAATATGGACAATATGGAACCACAGGAACAAAGCAACCTTTGAAAGGGAAGGGGTGAATATGGATGAGGAGAACCAAGCGGTGAAGTGACATGTTGCAAACTGGACAATCTTGTGGAAGGAGAAGGTGGTCTCTAGCCTTGAATCAATTGCCTTGCACTTTGCTGATATCCCTCAAATGCTTCCGGTAAAGTCGACTTGTATGGTGGTTGAGGCTTTCGGTGAGCGATAAGAAGATGCATAGAAAGAAGGGAGATGAGTAGGATTGGTGTTTCCAATTTGATCGTATGTTATGATAACTTTTGTTTTTGATTTGTTTGGGCTGGAGCTCACGACCCAGACTTGCATTTCGACTTTGCCCATTTTGCCTTTGACTTCTTCATAGGTCTCTTTAATAATAATAAAAAAATACTTAGAATTCTATTGTATCCACATATAAGTGCTAGTGATCCTTCGCCTGAATTAGCATTTTGCTCGTGCAGTTCAATTCTTGGATGGTGTAAGTTATTCTTACGGTGGGATTTCTTGCTATTTCTCTTGCTCTATTCCCTGGTCAATTTCAACTATCGGAGGGTTTAAGTTATCTTTCTATAAATTTATTATGAACAAGCAACTTAGCTTGAGTAAGAATTTGGTTTTGGATTTCCTTCTCACCTTTTCCCATTTTAACTTTGTTAGATCCTCTAGTCTAAGCTTGAGTAAGAATTATTGATTTGAAAAATCCACAAAATTCCATAGTCTAACTAGTACGGCTAACCGACCATACAAATGTCCAAACTCAATATTCCGCTGATCAATCGTGGGTCAGAGTTTGCCCTAAGTCAATGATCGAATAGCCATTGACATGAGTAAAATATGACCAATCTTTTTGGACTATTATTCCTTAATTTCTACGTATTTATCCAAATTATATTATCTTTTTGGTAATTAATCTGGACAAAACTTTATTGTTTGGGTTATGTTAATCCAAATCCTACTGAGGGCCAGATTATTTAAAGTTATTTTAATTAATCCAATTTTACCTTTTCATACTATAAATAGATCCCTCAACCTTTATAATTTCTTTACACCATAATTTACCATGTATTGACGCCAAAAAAACTCTTCTAACTTCTCCCCTATTTCTCTTAGGGGGCGTTTGGTGCCCAACTTTTTGGATGACTTTTTGGAGAAAATGACTTTTTGGAGGGTTTTTGGTTGTTTGACTAGTCAATATGCTAATTTGGGGTGTTTGATAGGTTGACGGATTCAACTAGCTTTTTAACCTCAAAAAGTCGATTTGTGAAAAGCTACTATGAGTAACTTTTTGTAAATAACTGTTGGCTTTTTATATTTTAAATTACCATATTGACCAACTAATACACAAAAATTACAAATCTTGTCATCAAAATAATTTAGGTTTAGTTCTTTTAATTGTTCTCTTATCTCCTAGTTTATTTGTTTTTTCTATTAATTTGGAAAAAAGACTCATATTGTCATTATGGTTTATGTTGGCAATGTAGTTACTAATTGATTATACATATACCTATTGTTTAGAATAGTGTAAGTTCTACAATAAATTACAAAATATCTACATTAAATTGTAAAAGTACATCGAGATAAAAAAAAAACTAAAAATGAATATAAATCATAATGTTAAACCTAAAAATGAATTACAATATGGACAAAAAACCTAAAAATGAATTTAAAAAATCATAATGTTAAAAAATACTACAAATAAAGCCAATGGTATAATTGGAAATCAGGAGAAAAAGTCATCCTACAAACATCTAACTCTACCAAACACTCTTTTATACAAACAGTTAATGCAAACAACTGACAAAAACAGCTAACAAAACAGCCAAAAGTCAAACAACTAACAAAGCAGCCAACAGCCGGGCACCAAACGACCCCTTAGTATGCAACGTGCTTTTACTAATTTCAATGTTAGATTATTTTAATTTCATTGTTATTACGTTTTCATAATCTGATCATGGTATTCTAATCAAAAAATTACTTAGGGGTACCCTAATTTTTGGTGAAATGTTTTTCTGGTACCCCAACTTTTAAAAACTAATTTTGGGGTACCCTAACTTTTAGAATTAGAAATAATTAGGTGAATTTCCGGCCAATGATTTGAATTCACCGGTGAGTTTTAGGCGGGAAATTGATTAAGTGTTTTTGTGGATGAAAATGCCCTTTGTTTTCGTGGACGAAAATGATTTGAATCAATCAGAGTTTCGCCGGAAATTCACCTAGTAATTTCTAATTCTAAAAGTAAGGGTACCCCAAAATTAGTTTTGAAAAGTTAGGGTACCAAAAAATTGTTTCTTCAAAAATTAGGGTACCTCTAAGTAATTTTTTGTATTCTAATATGATGATCATTCTCATACAGTGTATACAATTTTTCTATATTTTTTCTTTTAGTTATATTTTTGCATGCATCTTAATAGTGAATCATGAAATAGCTATATTCTTATTTTTCCATCCTTTCAAAAGCTTTAATTGGTAGAGTCCGTTGTTTTGAATGATCAAAGGTTATTTAATCTTTAAACTTGTAATCGTACCAAAAATCCAATCTTAGATTCGTCGAGTGAAGTGCAAGTTGAGTTTCATAGTTTTCTCTTTTTAATAAAAACTAACTGACGACTCTTCTATTATTACTTTTGCTTGAATTATGTGCTAATTCGGGTTAGCAAATTACTGGAAAGAGAAATAATAATCGAAATAAAAATAACACAGTCTATGACCAATAGCATCGCGGATCAAACTTACAGGCTACTAATAATCTGAACTCTGTTTTTGGTTGTTAAGAGCACCCGCAACAATGAGTTTGACTAATTGGATGATGTGGAATCTGTGGACCTCTACAAAGAGAGTCAGGATTTATCCCTTTATTTAGCTAGCTTTCCAATGGTGAGTATGACTTTGACTTATATTAATTAAAAAGGTAAATGGGCCCTATTTAATAATATAATCAATTTGATTATATTGATAAAAGATGATGTATATAAGGAGAGTGAAAGAAAATATAATTAAAATGTTAGTGTGTTAAACTCGCTTTCAAACTCGTCTTGCGAGACTGACGGCGAGATTCTCGCGAGACAAGTCTCATTCTCACCACTGAAATGTCCTACATGACTTTATTTCATTCTCATCTTATACCATGTCAGCAGTTAGTCGAATTTAAACTCACCATTGCGGATGCTCTAACTAGGTCTAACTGATGGTCTGACTATTTAAAGGCCAACCAGCATATATAGTTAGACCAGTGGTCATTCGTAGTTCAAAAATTATTTTTGTTTATTCTTTTCTCCTTTTCTAGGTCTTTTGCTTATTTAAATTTTCTATTTTATTTTTGAATTAGTTTGACAAATGATTAAATCATAAAAATTGTTAAGTCCACCGTCCTGTCCCTTATTCAAAACAAGTTTAAACAAGCTTACTCAACTCGTCCTTCTATCTTCTTTCCAAACTTTCATTATACTACTCTTTCAAACACCCATCATGTGGGCGTACTAAATTATGTTTGTAGTTTAACCTCCTCTTAGAGTCTCTCCTTAGGGTTTCCTTTGTGGGAGTTATTTTCCTAGCGAGTCTAAGGTTTGTCGACGGGCTATCTGCAGTTCAATGTCTGGTGTTTCCGGCGACGGCGAGTAGCGACTAGTTTACCATGGACAGAGATATGATGACGAAGCAGCTGATTATATGGGAGGACGAGGTGTCAGATGAAGAGGAATCACAACTCTCCCTGTGTTTGATTAGAAAACTATGGACTAAGAAGAAATTTAATGGCTTCGCTCTTTTGAATACATTAGAGAAGATATGGAGCCTTAGAAAGGGATAGGAAATTAAGGAGTTTGCCGAAAATTTATTCCTTTTCCGATTCTATCATTGGAGGGATATGGAGAAAGTGATGGACGACCAACCGTGGAGTTTCGAGAAAGCAGTAGTTGTTGGAAATGTCCCGACAATATTCGATATAATTAGAGTTTAAGCCAAAATAATATAGTGATTATATGTCTTGCTAGAGACCTCTATATTCAGTAATTAAATATGTTTAATTACAACTATATTATTTGGTCCTACTGGGTCACACAAGTCAGTGTCTGGGAACAATGTATATAGCCCAAAATAATAAAGTATTATTTTGGAAAGTGTTAAAAGTTGATTTCTTGGAGAAATCAACACAACACGGACCGTGTTGGGTGAACAAGGACCGGGTTGGGTCTCAGACGCTATTTTAAGAGAAGTTAATTATTAGGGTTTAGGCTAACCCTTTCCCCAAGCCATCTAACTCTATAAAAGGGAGTCTCTCTGAGAGATTGAGATCGAGGGGCTTTGTTTAAGACTCTTACAGAGATACTAGGGTGATTCCCTGAGTTCCTCTCTCTCTTAGTTTGCAGTTATTGTTTCTTGAAACAACCACCTATACCGAAACACAAACATCTTTATATTGAGATCTGTATCGATCGAATCGATCTAGCAGTCGAGTTCCCGGAGTGCTGTATGGACTTTTAGTAGAGGATTTCTGCATTGGAATCTCAAAGGTCCCGGAAGTCGCGCCCGCGACCCCAGACGTCGCACCCGTGACATGCTGCGGAGAGAAGGAGAGACGTGCGGACAGAAGGGCAACTCGCCCGTGGTGCTAGGTGACTCGACCAAGTCAGGTCTCTGTCGCGCCCACGACACACAAGCTTGCGCCCGCGACGCATAAGAACAGGCAATGATTGACGATGGGCAAAACGTAGACTCGCCCGCGACGACTGCCGACTCGCCCGAGTCACTGTCGGAGCTGCGGAAATGCTGCGAAACTTAATTTAGGTTTTGGGTTTCGTTTCTCCTTCTTCTATAAATACCCAATGTAATTCAGACCTAATTATCTTAGTTTTTATCTTTAACTTAGCTTTTATTTAAGTTTTAGGAGTAGGATTAGAGTAGATTTAATTGCTTTCTTTAAATGCTTTCTTTAATTGTTCTTCAAGCTTTCTCCATTGTTCTTCAAAGTTTTCTTGCAATTTCAATTCTCAATCTCTTTCAAGCTTTCTCTAATCTCCATTGAAGTATTTTACAAGCTTTATCTCTCTCTCTCTCTCTCTCTCTCTCTCTCTCTCTCTCTATTCTCCATTGATGTTGATTTAAAAGCTTTCTAGCACAAATCCACTTTTAGTAGGGAGGAGGGTCAAGGGTTACCAATTCTACTTCCTAATGAGAATTTGGGGAATCCTTGGTAATCCAATCCACAATTTCTCGTTTGTTCGGGGGAAATTGCAAAGGTAGATTGAAGATTAGAAGATTTTGGTCAACAAAGGTATAATTTCTTGTCTCTAATTTCATTGTTCATTCTAGTTTTCATTCCTTTCTTTTATTGCTTTATTTGATTTCATGCTATTAATTGCTTCCTTTGATTCATGCCTAGGTTAGATTTAGTTGCTTTATTTACATAATTTATCGCTTTCCGCAATTGAGAAAAACCCAAACACAAACCGATTACCTAAACCAAGCCTAAACACCCATCCTCGTGGACCGACAACCCTACCTGAAAACCACAAAAATTACAACCGAACAGTAAGCATCTCCAATAGAGTATTCGACTGCTACCTTATGCATTGTTATAGTAGACTTAGATGTACTACACCACCAAAATAACATTGTCATGATAGCTTAGTACTTCTTCCACTAATACACACCTCAGATCCTAGTTCCCAAGTATATTTCTCAGCTTATTCAAGTGATACGATTCATAGTACGTATCACACTACTACTCATTTCAACCTTCAACTTAGCCGCCCGAGATACAAACCTTAGATAGTCCAACTCAATGCAACACTACACTATATAAAAGTATATGTCTCCTTTTATCTCTCCAACCCATGAGTAGAGGGTTTTATCTCCTTTTTGGGCACATGAACTTAGGAGAAACATGACTATGCAATCGCATACCTTCCACACCGGACCTTAAGCTTGGGCAGCTCATAACAAATTCCAAACTGGGAGAATGACCGAAGATCTCAATAGTAATACAATAGAGTAACTTGTGCTTACAACTTAAAGACTAACATCAATCTATCAAAACCAAGTGGAAGGGCCTATACTTCCTAAAATCTAATTTACGAAATCAAGTAATCAACCAAAGATTTAGTTAGGGGAAAGTAGGGAAGCTCGTGTACTTCCTAGTCAAAACATTAGCAGCTCTACGAAGCTACACCTAAATTAAAGGTTGTAAGAACCTATAACTCACGTAATATACACCTCTGGTTCTAGTTCCTCAAATACTTCATAAATTTACTCAAGTGATATGGACCATATCATATCACACATGTTCGTTCGATTTAAGCCCCAATTTAACCACCCAAGATATGGATTTAAGCCGTGAGAATTCCATGCTACTGTTGTAAACAAACATATTGTACAAAATAGTGCTCCTTTAACTCAAATATCCCTAAATGTTGTAGATTCTCATCATACTTCACTTTAAAGTGTCCTTGTCTCCCACCTCTTAACCACATAAGTAGAGGAACCTATCCCCTTCCTAAATACATGCACCGAGGGAAAAACAAGGGCAATGTAACTATTTCCCACCAATATTGGACATTAAGCAAGGCAAACTCTTATTTCACCTTCTAATTGAAAGGTTAGCCCAAAAATCTCAAGAGCAACGTTGGTTTGGGAAGAAATGAACCTTATACTATAGTCACTATTACAACTACTACCCAAGCCAGGAATCTTATATAGTTTTCAGCCTTTAGAGTGCAAAAACATTACTTCTAGACATTATTTATCATGTATAATCCACCATTTAAATGTAGGCATCGCCAAAAGGGTAGTTAACTGCTATATCTTATTTTAAAACATAATACTTATGTGTTCTACACCACCAAGATCAACACTATCATTATATCTTATTACTTTTCTCACTATTACACCTATGATATCTGAAATCCCAAAGGTACTTCTTAACTTATTCAAGTGATGTGATCAATAACGTATCATACACTACCACTTGATTCAAGCTTCAGATTAACACCCAAATGTAATTCTTAAGTATCCCAACTTAGCACAACCACACCCTATATTTGAAGTACCCATCCCCCTTTATCTTGTTGCCCATACGTAGAGACATCCAATCCTTTTTGAGCATATGAACCTAGGAAAAGCTTGGGAAATGTAATCGTAAAACTCTTATTCTAGACTTTAAGCAGGAAGGGCTTATATCAAATTCTGAATTGAGTAAATAACCCAAGATCTCAATAATAATATCACTAGGTAATTCATACTTGCAGCTGAAAGACCATACCAACTTACTACTTCCGTATGAAGCTAACTATCTTTTCTAAAGCTTGATATGTTCAATCCAGTAACTAAAAGAAAACCCTGCAAGAGAGGAGTAGCGAGACTTGGACACTTCCCGACCTTAACTATAGGGATTCTACCTAATTATACCCCAAATTGGGAATTTTAGCCTCCTATATTTGACACACTTCACATAATTTCAGGAAAACAAGCATGCAATGTATGAATGCACCACCTAAGGTCACAGAATCCTTGCTCTGATACCATTTGTAACAACCCGCTCCCTAATAGGGACTGTTAAGGTCAATCTCAACCTACTTAAGATTGAGAAAGGTAAAAAGGAGAACTTATAAATTAATTTCCAAAATTTTCTAAGGAATATCCGGCATAGTTCTCCCCTGTAATATGGACGTTTCCAAGACTTAAAGTCTTACATTCCTGTAAATTATGCAAAATAAACCACAAACAAACCCAATGGCCACACGCCTGAGTATATCACGAGCCACACGCTAGGAGTACAATCTAAATGCATCAAACAGTCCCAAGCATTCCAAATATATTTACAAAACAATTCAAATTACAAGACGGTTACTTCCTACATATGTAAACAACTAGAAATACTTGATATCCAAGCAAGCAGTCAGCTCTTCATCCTCATGTTGACCTGTAAGGGGAAGGGAAGAGGGGCATGAGCAAAGCACATATCAGTGGGTAACTTGTACCCTGGAAGAACCGTTAAGATTCACGCTACTTAAAAATGGGAGTCACCTTAATTCTACATTCACCAAGAACAATCAAAATATAAATGCGTCTCTTGGTCGCTACATAATTCATCAAGTAAGAGACTAGGTATGAGGTTTCTATTCAAGCGTTTATATGTCTTCTGTGAGGTAATTAAACAATCTCATATCTTCCGAATCAACTACAGGGGATGAGATAACCTTTTAGTCATGAAAACAGTTCGGAAGCCATCAGAGAAGCATTTCAAGTACTCTAGTGTTCTAGTGGGTCGCAACCAACTCAATACACATCATCTTCCTAATATAGTGATTCCTCAAGAGAGTCCTATATTCCATTTAGCCTCCACAATGAATAGTTAAGACGAGATTCACATTTAATGCATCAATCTTATTAAAAGATACACTCAAAGGGTTCAAATATCATATATGTAAATCATTAATAACAAAGTAAGTTATTTATGTAAATCACGAGGCCTTTTGAAACTTAGTTTGGACATATTCAAATACAAATCATAACCCTAGCACTTCTCAAATAGAATACCATTCATACTTCAAAACCTTTCAAAGTCATTCTATATACGAACATAACAGTTTCAACATTTGAAGAATAACACACACTTTGAAACAGGCATTAAAAGTTATTCAAATTGCCTTTTCCATCCGTTCAAAATCATCATATATAACCGTTTCCAATGAACCAACGGTTTAATATAATTCTTCCTTCATTCCATTGTACGAAAAAATCAATATCATGGGCGTAGGGTACTTTCAGCACTTTCCAGTCGGGGCCGGTTCCCCCTTAAGACAGTTAGTTTAACTTCCTGGGAAATTTTAACGTCAATGGACTTTATATACCTAGCTGATTCGATTCCCCTTTACAGGTGGTAACCCGACTTTCCAATTAGTCCACAATACCTAGTGCAATACACCTAGCCCGAAAACCATTTCATTACTCATAAATCGCACAACAATTTCAATACCATACACTTCTCATCCAAACTCGCTTTCCAAAATCTCATATATACATAAAATAGGAATTTACCCTTCATTTAAATCAAAATAGCTCAATAGAACATTTTCCAACTCTTTTCCCATTCAAGAAGCCAAATCCCACATAAATAGATTCATAAACCTTTAAAATAACAATTACCACATAGAAATCATATAACCAACTTAAAGTATACATAAGTATCAATATTCAATAATTTCTTAGAATAATACTTTAAAGAATCATTCACAACTCAATATACAAATAAATACACGTAATTGAACCTATAAAGCCTACATAAGTTCAAATAATTGGAAAAGTATGCACACGGGTACTTAAATTCACATACCAAGTCTAGCAATTAGTATAAATTCGAATCACACTACATTTGAACCCAAAAGGCCTAATCACGATATAGCTTTGAGGTATATAAAAGTTCCATTCCTTAGTCAAATAACTCCTCCAAGTTTCATTTATGCATACCTTACTCTTAAATAACCAAATAAAACACATACAAGTCGTAGGAAGCTCCTTTATGCACATTATACTGATAATCGGCCAAATCAATATTCATTCTAAACTTAACTCAAACTGTTGAATATGCTAACAACATATTCACATGTAAAACTACGCATCCATCACAACAAGAACAGTTCTCAGCACAATCAATCAATATTCCGTTATTTTCATCATTCAACCCAAAGTATTCTAATTTCACAATTCAACCTAAGCTCCCTCCTCACATACACCATCCCAAACAAACCTCGATACTCAATGTTCAACCCAAATAACATCCAACCTCCAACTCGGTTACATATATCAACCCAACCATTCCATACGATAAACAATTCAGGCATAATTTTCAGTATTAGGAATCTCCTAATTAAACCTAAAACTTAATAGTTATTAAGAGGGGACATAAACTACCCACATGATTCAATCAATCTCAGACTCGACATCTCACTTTCGGGTTTGAATTGTGCGACCACCTCCATCCACAACAGTCTGGAACTTCCGTCCCTGGCGCACGTGCTAACAGGCGTCGGAGCCCCGGACCTAAGTCACAACCAGGACTACACCGAGAGCTAACCCGAACCCATTAAATGCCCAAGCCCTCGGTCTGAAACTCACCCAAAATAATTGCACCAGCTCAGTTTCGCCACCAAGTCTACCGCCCCTCCTTCTTCTAGCGGACGATCGGTAACCGCCATAGATCGTCGCTTCTGCCGCCGGGAATTTACCGATCATCGCCAGCATCGAACACTCTGCTATTTCTCTCTGTGTGGGTCGCTCGAAGTGGAGCGTACCGGGATGGGGTTCGAGTCTCGGTTTCCATGGCCTTCAAGTCTTTCCGCACCCCTTCCCAAGAAAACGAGAGAAACAACTCCAAGGTCGGGTGTAGAGTCCAGTTCAAGGTGGACCCGGGACCTTGGAGGCGTATTCGGGTCATCGTTGGTTGTGGTTTCCACTTCAAATGGGACCCCGGACCATGGGAGTGGAGCTATGGGTCCTCATCGGGGCCTACTTCGGGCCTTTAAAAGGGTTCAGAGTCATTCGTAAAGAATATGCGGAAAAGGGTCAACGTGGGTTGTCGGAATGGACACGCCTTCATGCTTTTGGTCATAACTCCTTCAATATAACTCTTATGGATCTCAAATTTTGGGAGTTTAAAGTACACACCTAGAGCTTTTCATCGATATCTTACGAGCCTAAAACGGAGTCTGGATGAAGAAGTTATGCACATTTGAAGTCAGCAGGAAAAACTGCCAACAGCACGATCGCGCCGTCTGACTGCACGATCGTGCCGTTCTTCCAGAAGGCGCTGCACGATCGTGCCATACGATAGCATGATCGTGCCATTTTCAAACGACGTCCATTTTTTTGGGGCTATTTTGAGTTGCACGATCGTGCCATTCTCGACGGGTTATGTTTTTTTCCCCTTTCCTATATATACCCCCTCCCTTGGTATTATTTGTAGTTTTTGAGTTTTTGATATTTGAATGTAATGCTAAGTATTGTTAGGGTTCCTCCCTTGCTTTCTCTCAAACCTTGTTATCTTTATCCAATCAAGTTTGGTGGTGATTCAAGTCATTCCTTTAGTGATTATTTAGTGGATTACCTTTAATAATCATGGTGGGATGTTAGGCCTAGAGTTGTGGACTCTCCTTGCTCAAGGTCATATCCATTCCTTTGGTGTTCAAGGCTATTGTTCTTGTTGATTGTTGATCTCCATCATACACTCAAGCTAATCTCATCGTCCCACCACGACGGTAACGCTCCATCTGGTATCAGAGCTACGGTTTGTTCTAGCTTGAATTTTGTTCATTGTTCTTGCTAGTAGTGAATTCTATTGTGGATTGTATGCAAATATTGGTGACCCCCATCCCTTGTGCTATCAAAGTGTGTTGGAATATATTGTATTGTGTTTGTATTTGTTGGATTTGAAGTCATTTGAAGCTTTAAGGAGAAGTTGGAAAATAGTGCATGCAAGGTGTTCGATGAAATGTCTGAGTGAAAAAACACAAAGAACCCTTAGCCAAACACTTGCCAACTACAAAAGAACCCTCAAAATCCACAAAATACCCCAAACACAATCCGTCCTTCACCCATGCTCTTATTATGGCCCCTAAGCCGAGTCTCGAGAGTCGATTCACGAACATTCAAAATACTCTTGAGGCCATTGTGGCGCGGATGGACAATCTCGCCCAAGAGTATCAAAGACAACCTCGAGATGAACAAAGGAGGTTTATTCGTAGCCCTATCTGTCCTCCTCCCTCCTACGAGTCGAGTGACGATGATAGAAGCGCGTTTCGACGCCATAGTCGACGGGGAGCGGTTAAAAAGACCCCACGGAATGAATTCTATGATGTCGAGGCCAAACTTCCAGAATTCAATGGCAACACCGACCCGGAAGACTATCTTGAATGGGTCCAAATCTTGGAGAGGAATTTTGAAACTAAGGGGTATAGCGATGAACATGCCTTCAAGATTGCTAGATCGAAACTTACCAAGGTTGCATCCCTTTGGTTTAAGAATGTCAAGGCACAACGAGCTAAAGAGGGTCGAGCAAAGATCAATTCATGGGCACGGCTTAAGCGATTGATGAATCGACGATTCTTGCCTAGTACTTACAAGCGAGAGGTTAACCATAAACCTATCTCGTCACTTGATGGGAGTGGAAGAATTAAGCAAGCAGAGGTCGATCTCATGCCCAACGAGGGGGCTTCCCTTGATCCATGTAAGCCCCTTGGCGATATTGTTAAAGCTTCTTGCCACGAGAAGGTTAAGAAAAGGGAAAGTTCAATGAATGGGGTTAATGTCCTTGTGACCGACGAAGGGAAACCTCTTAAACATCTTGGTGCACATGGTGAGATTGACGACGTTCCAAGCCAAGAGGAGAATACGAATGTCAACCTTGCCCTTCCTCTTACCCTTGTCGAAGAAGCCCACAAAGAAGCTCCTTTGGTTCTATCATTGCCCCCGATCGAGCAGTTAAGCAACCATGGCGATGACTCCCATTCCCTTCCATCCGTGGGCACTCAAATTCTTCTCCTTGGAAAGAACAAGGTAACCGAAGGCTCTCCTTTGAAATGAATTGAGTCATGCTTGAAAGATGGACATTGTGGTGTAGAGTCTTTGGGTGAGTTGTGCATGAACTTTGGGAGGCATTGGTTGTTTGATGATGTTTGTTGGCGTGATAAGTTATATGATGAGCATGTGATGTCCACGATTGAAAATTCTCTATGTTTTGAGTGGCATGCTAAGAATCTCGGTATTCGTTTGGTGTCTAGTGGCAAATTTGAGTTTGTTGATGCCTTGAATCTAGTTCACCCAATGTTTTTGAGCTCTTCATTTGTATCGTCCATCAATGGATATTGCTTGAATGTTGGTCGTGATGACATGAGCTTTTTGAACGAGTCATACATGTTGTTTGGTCGACATTGGTTATTTGAGGATTTGTCGTTGAAAGAGTGTCATTGGAAATTTGACATGCAATATTTTTGGGAGAGTATGTTGAAAGAAAAACATTTTTTTGACGGTGATCACTTGAATCCCTTAGCCTCACATAAAATCAAACCTTGGGTGGGAAGTAAGTTGAGGAACCTCCTTTCGAGCGAAACACGGGTTGAGTGTGCTCTTGGTGAGGACAAGCGATCCTTAGCTTTGTCTTGCTTGAGTAGCAAGCCTAGTGAGATTGAGCGTTCCCTAACCCCAGAAAAATTTCCTCCTTCCGTCCTTTGTCCTTCACCCCCAAGCCTCTTCAAGAATTCCTATGTTTTCAAGCAGGGTGGAGTTCATAGCGTGATCGAGACAGATGTGTTGGATGGTTCAAGTAACGGATGGTCGAACCATGGAGCGAGCCTTCATTTTAACTCCCAAGAGTTGAGGGCAACTCTTTTTCAAGAAGGGGAGTATGGAGCGTACCGGGCTGGGGTCCGAGTCTCGGTTTCCATGGCCTTCAAGTCTTTCCACACCCCTTCCCAAGAAAACGAGAGAAACAACTCCAAGGTCGGGTGTGGAGTCCATTTCAAGGTGGACCCGGGACCTTGGAGGCGTATTCGGGTCATCGTTGGCTGTGGTTTCCACTTCAAATGGGACCCCGGACCATGGGAGTGGAGCTACGGGTCCTCATCGGGGCCTACTTCAGGCCTTTAAAAGGGTTCGGAGTCATTCGTAAAGAATATGCGGAAAATGGTCAACGTGGGTTGTCGGAATGGACACACCTTCATGCTTTGGGTCATAACTCGTTTAATATATTTTCGATGGATCTCAAATTTTGGGAGATTAAAGTACACACCTAGAGCTTTTCATCGATATCTTACGAGCCTAAAACGGAGTCCGGATGAAGAAGTTATGCACATTTGAAGTTAGCAGGAAAAACTGCCAACAAAGACGATCGCGGCCGTCGATCGCACGATCGTGCCGTTCTTCCAGAAGGCGCTGCACGATCGTGCCATACGATAGCACGATCGTGCCATTTTCGAATGACGGCCATTTTTTTGGGGCTATTTTGAGTTGCACGATCGTGCCGTGGAATAGCACGATCGTGCCATTCTCGACGGGTTATGTTTTTTTCCCCTTTCCTATATATACCCCCTCCCTTGGTATTATTTGTAGTTTTTGAGTTTTTGATATTTGAATGTAATGCTAAGCATTGTTAGGGTTCCTCCCTTGCTTTCTCTCAAACCTTGTTATCTTTATCCAATCAAGTTTGGTGGTGATTCAAGTCATTCCTTTAGTGATTATTTAGTGGATTACCTTTAATAATCATGGTGGGATGTTAGGCCTAGAGTTGTGGACTCTCCTTGCTCAAGGTCATATCCATTCCTTTGGTGTTCAAGGCTATTGTTCTTGTTGATTGTTGATCTCCATCATACACTCAAGCTAATCTCATCGTCCCACCACGACGGTAACGCTCCACGAAGGGAGGAAGAAGGATCCATGACCGAGCCCTTCATCCTCCTCTCTTTCTTTGCGCGTCGGTGACGGCGGACGACGACTGGCAACCAGGTGGTGCTGCCTCTTTTATCTCTCTCTCTATGTCTCACACACACACACACACTTGTGCGTGCGTGCGTTCTATTTTTGCGACAAAAGGGCTTTGCCCCCTTTTCCTTCTTCTTTGTCATGAAAACCAAAAGAGTAGAAGGGAATTAATCCCTTTTAATTAACCAACTTTATCTCTCCAAATAATAACAACTCCTTTCTCTTATTCCCTTCCTTTCTCAATCTATAATCTAATTACCAATAATATAACAAGCCGAACCTTCTAATAAAATTCTAATCCTGATAAAAAAAATATATAAAATAATAATAATAATAATAATAATAATAATAATAATAATAATAATAATAATAATGATACCCACACGTTATGGAAATACAACAATTAATCCCATAAATAAATAACTAAACCTAAATTAGATCCTTAATCGGGATAATTACCGTTAATAAAACTCTTGAATTTTACACTACTCCTCTGCAAAGCTCCCACTAGTAGATATTGACAGAGAGGTTATTACTAAGTTCATGCAAAATTTTATATTTTGGTGTCATCACACATTTATCTTACTTTTTTTCCAAGCATTCTATAATTATGAATCATGCCTTTTATTTTGGTTAGTTCATCCAGTTTCAAATGTATGCATGTTCAAGTAGCATATATGGACTTTCTTATTGTGCAGGGAGTTCCACGTGATCTTATAGATGCATTTTGGCATGTTACTAACCTAAGTATTTGATCATTTTATGATAATTCCATAACATGTTCTGATAATCCATAGTTTAGGCCAAAAATATTTGAGCTTAACCTTCTAAAATAACTATCTTTCTTCAACCATTCCGCTTCTAGTAATTTGATTACATATATTACCTACTGACAATTGAGAAAATCGAGTGCAAGGTTAGAAATATTAGAGTTTTGCTCGAATCCTAAACCTTGTTGGAGCAATACCCTTGAATTTATATAACCTACAAAATCTAAAGAGAAAGGACCCCCCCCCCCCACAAAAGGGAAAGGATCCAATCATGGAAGCCACGTCAAGATGGGACAGTGAAGATCAACATAGATGCTTCATTAAGCAGCTGAAGGGCGAGAGGCTTGGGGGCAATGCTAAGAAATGAGAAGGGAGAGGTGATCGCAATAGGAGCTTTCAAGCAACATGGTGAATGAGATGTGGAGGTTAGCGACGCTTGTACAACCAAATGGGGCCTTCAAATTGCTGTCATCTTAGGATTGGAGAAAGTGGTGTTGGAACTGGATTCCTAAATAACAGTACAATAACTCCAAACAAGAGCAAGCCACCAATCCTATGCGAACACCTTTATCCAAGACTATTTGGCCATGCGTAAACATTTTAAGGAGTTACACTTCAGTTTTGTCAAAAGATCTTGTAACCAAGTTGCCCATGCTATAGCTAAATTTGCATTACAACTAGATGAACCAAAGATCTGGGTTGGGGAAATACCTCTTTGTATACGACCTGAAATAATGGTTGATTCAAATGTAAAAGAAAACCTCATTCCCCTTTAGCTCAAAAAAAAAAAAAAACATGTATAGTTTATTCCTATTTTATAATAAATAACAACCTTAACATAATATTAATTTTGAACCATTGAACTCAACAAAGTTTTATTTGAATGTTTATTAGTTTGAATAATATTGTTACTCTCAATTACTTATTAAGTAATACCGTAGTAGTACAAATGTTTTTTTATTTTTTTTAATATATCCTTTGAAACTTTAACAGTAGTAGGTTTGCAATTGTTGCTTGAGATAGAACTTTGCATTGTGGTGAAAGAGATATTAATGTAGGTCATGATGTAAACCCCCATTCAATTGAAAAGTAGATACATAGCTAACTTTTTCATGAATGTTGCGTATTGAAATTTTGTTTCTAAGATTGTAGCATGTGATGTTAAACATCATAATATGTTTAATTGTTAACTAATATATTTGAAACCATCTATATAAGCATGTGAAGTGTGGAGATACAATAGGCAACGGAAATATTCAAGGATAGTCATAATATATAGTGCTTGTATCTAGGTGTTGTTGTCCTATTTGCTAAATATGAGCATTGACTAGAAATATATTGATTGCTTACATATAGATATTATGTCTTTTAGTATATCAATATTAGTATTCCTAACATTTATATTTATAATTATTGGTGATGACAAGACTAGTTCAAATACACGTGGACAAGTAATCAGGTAAGATTGGTGATAAACAAGAGGTAAGATTCAAATTCGACATTTGAAATAACTTACTGTTAGCTCCTTCCCACACGCTAACCAGAAGACTCCAAATAAACATAGACAAGCAATAAGGTAAAATTGGTAAAAATGATTTTACACACATTAGCCAAACTAATTTGAATAACGCAAATGTTAATGACCGCCATCGGGGCAATGGTTAAGCTTTAATTAATATTGGAATCTATCAAAGCCAATAGAAAAATTAATGTAGCATTTCAAATTGTAAATTAACATTAATAATACAAATTCAATACTTTAATTATATCTATTACATATAAGTTTCCAAGACTACCACTCTCTCCAATTCCAACTCCATTTTTGTCTCCTTCCTCTTTCAATCACCACTCGTGATACATTCCTGGTCCTCAACCATAAAGGTAAAGGGATACTCTTAAATCTAGGAGGGTGTTACTGTGTTAAGTAGCCTTGATAGGGTATTTACCTCAGTTTCTGGAGCGTATCGTGATGGGATTAGATGCTTGAGTTGATGGACTTGATGATGCTTGTGATGATTGTAAAAACCAAACATTAAAAGTGAATCTTCCACACTTGGGATAACGAGTAATCACAACCCAAGAAGTCAAGAACTATCCAACCCACTAAGAATTGATAAAGGTAGCAACCACCACAATTCTATAAATGATTTGGCTTGAACACCACCACAAATTGACTGAGGCTAAAGTAAGTAAGACTTGAAGTAGAGAGAGTTTGAGAGAAAATTCTCTGCATGTGTATTAAGCAAGTATTGAATGCTTCTTGCTAACCATTGTAAATGGTTAAATACAATAAGGGGGAAGAGGGGAGGTAAGGGTCAAATGACAAAAGAAACTAGGCTAATTACAATAAAAGACCTCCTAGAGAGGCATTACAAATCATTAAGGGAAGGGCAAAAGGGGGAATACATAACAGGGGAGTAAAAAGAATGAAAGAAAATAAGCTCAAATTCCCGACATGCAGGGGCGTCGCAACCGTGACAGGTGAAAACCTCAGGCGCGTCGCGGACGTGACGTCAACAGTCACGAGCGTAACGAAGCTCAATAGAAATCTGGGCAATTTTCCAGTAGGAGGGTTGCGGTCGTGACAGGATGATTGTCGCGGCCAAGACGAGGCAGGTCACGGCCATAACCTTGGGTGACTTTTACCCCAAGACTTCTCCAAATAAAGGTGTTGCGGGCGCGACGTGCTACTCACCTCCAAAACCTAGGGATCTTGTTACGGGTATGACGTTTGCAAGCCACAATCATGACGTGACTGTCGCGGGCACGTCGCCTGGTTACTCTCATTTCCAATTGCGTCCGAGGGTTGTCGTGAGGATGGGTGTTGCGACCGTGACGCCCCTAATAAGTCCCCAACGTGACTTATTTCCCTTCCTTGGCGACAAAATAACCAACCACCCCTGGGGAGTGAGTGACCAAAAGCCCTTGGGGTTGGTGGGTGCCCCCAAGCCACTCAAAGGGGCTCGAGGCCGATCCAAAGGACGACCGAGATGAGCTTGTGGGTTCCCGAGTCTCAAGCAAACTGAACATCCACCCAAGTGCAAGATGATGTAATCCGTTTGGCTTAAGTGAGGAGAGATGAGTACGGACCTCGAGACTCTCCATCCTCCCCTTCTTGAATAGGATTTTACCTCAAATCCTCATTGGGCTCATTTTCCTCAATGTAAAGAGAGAGATCGTCAATGTTGAAGGTGGAAGAGATGCCCATATCCCCCGGGAGGTCGAGCTTGTAGGCATTGTTGTTGATCTTCTCCGTAACCCAGAACGGCCCGTCACTCCTTGGCATAAACTTGTTCTTTCTCCTTGACAGAAACCATTCCTTCCTTAAATGGAGCCAAACCAAATACCCCAGCTCAAAATGTGATGTTTTGGCGGTGCTTGTTGGCTTGAGCCTTATAGACTTCATTGAGCTTCTTGGTGCGAGCCTGGATTTTTCGGTGGAGCTTTTGTATTTCCTTGGCCTTCTCACTTGCCTCAAAACTTTTCCTCGACTCCAAAAGGTAGTTGAAGGAGCTCGATGGGGGTGAGAGGACTGACACCATAGCAAGTTTCAAAGGGTGAGCGGTCGGTGGCAATGAAAAAAGCTCGGTTGTAAGCGAACTAGGCATGACAAAGTTTGACATCCCAATCCCTCAAACTTTTTCTCTAAATCCCCCGAAGCAAGGTGGAGAGGGTATTGTTTGTCGTTTCGGTTTACCCATCGGTTTGGGGATGGTGCGACGTGCTGAAAAGTAACTTTGTGCCCAAAAGCTTCCAAAGGGACCGCCAAAAATGACGGACGAAATTTGTATCCCTATCCGAGACAATGGTCCTTGGGATGTCATGCAATCTCACAATTTCCTGGAACAAAATATTAGCGATGTGAGTGGCGTCATTAGTTTTCTCGCAGGCAATAAAGTGCGTCATTTTAGAAAATTGGTCCACCACTACCATCACCGCGTTCCTATCTCGAGCAGTCCGGGGAAGAGCCAGAATAAAATTCATGCTCAAATCCTCCCAAGGGCGATTAGGTACAGGAAGGGGAGTGTAGAGCCCTTGGTGGAATTGGTACTTCGCATGGTGGCACGGAACACACTTCAGAACCACGTCATGCACATCACCTCCCATCATGGGCCAAAAGAAGTGCTCCTTGAGCATATCAATGGTCTTGTTGATGCCGAGTGATAGACAAGACCACCACCATGAACTTCCTTGATAAGAAACCTCCTCAATGGGCACCTCGAGACACACGGCTTGTTCCCCTTGAAAAAGAACCCATCCTGGAGCACATAAGGTCCACCGCCTCCCTCGAGATGAGGTTTGAAATCCTTATCTTCCTTGTAATACTCTCCATGTGTTGGAGGTCTAGGACCCGAGCCTCCCGATCAATAACAATGCATGCTTCTTGGAGAGAGCGTCGGCTACTACATTAATGCTCCCTTTCTTGTGTTTGGCCACGGAATTAAAGCTCTAGAGGTATTCCACCCATTTGGCATGTCGGGTGTTAAGCTTATGTTGGCCTTTGAGGTACTTGAGGGCCTCATGGTCGGAGTGGAGGACGAACTGACTAGGCCTCAAGTAGCGAGCCCAATGGTCGAGGGCACGAACAAGGGCATAGAACTCCTTCTCGTAAGTGGAGTAGTTCTTCCACGAACTACTAAGTTTCTTGCTGAAGTAGGCAATGAGGCATTGGTTTTACATGAGGACGACCTCAATGCCCACCCCGATAGCATCACAATCAACCTCGAACACTTGTGAGAAGTCCAGGAGGGCAAGCACTAGAGCTTCGCAAAGTTTGGCCTTAAGCTTCTCAAACTCCTCATGCGTCGACTTGGTCCACTCAAAGGTACCATTCTTCATACATTCGATGATGGGAGCTGTGAGGGTGCTAAAACTTTTGATGAACCGGCGGTAGAAATAAGTAAATTCGAGGAAGCTTCTCACCTCCATCATGGTGGAGGGGGTAGGCCATGATCGAATAACTTCCACCTTCGAGGGATCCATGGAGATCCCTCTGTCCGACACGATGTAACCGAGGAAGGTAACTTGAGGTGTGCAAAACTCACACTTCTCAAGCTTACCAAATAACTTTTGCTCGTGAAGAATCTTGAAGACGACCTCCAAGTGTGAGAGATGATCGCCCTCACACTTAGAGTAGATAAGAATATCATCAAAGTAGACAACCACAAACTTGCCGATGTAGGGTCGTAAGACCTCATTCCTGAGTCGTATGGAGGAGCTCAGGGCGTTACAGAGGTCGAAAGGCATAACGAGCCACTCATACAACCCACCCTTGGTCTTGAAGGTCGTTTTCTACTCGTCACCTTCTTGCATTCGGACTTGTTTGTACCAACTTCAGAGGTCGATCTTGGAGAAGATGCGAGAGCCGTATAAGTCATCAAGCATGTCATCGAGCCTCGATATAGGATGCCGGTATTTGATGGTGATGTTGTTGATAGCTGGACTATCAACGATTCGACGCACATCCGGTAGGCCTCATCCTTCTTGGGGACCAAAAGAGCGGAAACGAAGCATGGGCTCATGCTTTCCCGAACGAAGCCCCTTGAAATGAGCTCGTCCACTTTGCGTTGAAGCTCTTTTGTCTCTTGCGGGTTATACCAGTAGGCTGCTTCGTTGGGAAGAGGGGCCCTGGGCATAAGGTCAATTTGATGTTCTATACCACGAATGGGAGGCATGCCGGGAGGTAGATCAATTGGGAAGACATTGTTGCACCGGGAAATGAGAGGGGCTAAAAGAGGGTGAAGGGGTATCTCTTCCTCACTTTTGTTAGCCTCTAAGAGGAGTAAGGCAAGCACTTGAAACACTTCTTGCCGTAAAACTTCTCGAGAAGCGGGAGGGGAAAGCGGTTGCCTTGCCCTTGTCAACCCTTGGTGAGGGAGTGGTTCTAGGAGCTTCGGTGGGTCTAAGGGTGACCGATTATGTTGGCCAGGAAGGAGGGAAGAAGGGTCGGCCATATGGTTGGGAAGGGCCTTGTCCTTCTTCCTTTGTTCAACCTTGAGAGCAAAGTTGCAAAGGTCATCCAAAGAGTGATACAGTTGAATCTCGACCTTCTTTGTGATGGAGGGAGATAAATTGTTCAAAAACTTCATCATGGTTTACTTCAGAGGTTCTCGAAGGTCACTCTTGATGAGTAACTATTCAAATTCTTGAGTGTATTTACTCACACTTCTCTTCCCTTACTTAAGGGCGAAGAGTATTCTCAAGATGCCTTGCTTGTAGGTGCTTGGTAAAAACTGATGATTGATGATGTTCTTCAACTTCACCCATGAAGTGATCTTGCTTTTCCCATCTCGAGCCCGTTGCGCTTTCACGCTCTCAAACCAAAGGGATACCACCTTGGTGAGTTTCAAGCTCGCCACCTTGCACGCCTTTTCATCACTATACCCCTTGGCCTCAAAAATACGTTCCACCATTTGATCCCTACTCCAAATAGTAATCGGGATCAAGGGAGCCATTAAATTCAGGTAGCTCGACCTTGATGTCATGGAACTCATCTCATGGAGGTCGCTCTCCCCTTTTTGAAGTTGCCCTATTCGTATGGAACCACTATTTTCATCACTCGACTCCAACATAGTAGAAGGATAACGAGGGCTTTGAGGGTTATTCCTTCTCCTAGATCGAGATTGATCTTGGAGGTGAGCGGTGACTTGGACAAGTTGTTCAGTGAGGGCTCCGAGAGTTTGTTGCATGGAGTTGAATTGATTCTCCAAGCTTAAGATCTTGACCCTTCCAAATGAAAGACCTTGTTGGAATTGTTGGCTCGTTCTCGATTGGCACTTGGTTCTTCTTCCATATCGAAAAGGAAAAGTGTAGGAAGAATTGTGTTTAAGGATTAATTTGAGTAGCTTGGTTTTCTTGTAGTTAGATTGTGTTTGGTTTGAGGTTCTTTGTAAGTTTAATTCAACACCAACAACCAAAATAACTCCAACACCAATAATCATAAATGTGTACCCAACACTCCAAGAACACCAACAACAATTCCATAACAATATAGGTTCACAATAGCAACAATAATAACTCCAATACACTTGGAGATGCACTGGGGATGGGGATTCCCAATTTCTAACTACAACATCATAAAAGAAATTGAAACCATAACATGTTGAAGAAGAAGAAAACTAAGCTAACCAAACCTTAGCTCAGATACTAGATGGGGCGTATTGTGATGGGATTAGATTCTTGAGTTGATGGACTTGATGATGCTTGTGATGATTGTAACAACTAAACCCTAGAAGTGAATCTTCCACACTAGATAGGGACTAGGGATAAAGAGTAATCACAACCCAAGAACTATCAAACCTACCAAGAATTGATAAAGGTAGCAACCACCACAATTCTATAAAAGATTTGGCTTGAGCACCACCACAAATTAATTGAGGTTAAAGTAAGCAAGAATTGAAATAAAGAGAGTTTGAGAGAAAATCCACAGTATATGTATTGAGCAAGTATTAAATGTCTCTTCCTAACAATTGTAAATGGTTAAATACAATGAGGGGGAAGAGGGGAGCTAAGGGCCAAATATCAAAAGGACCCAAGCTAATTACAATAAAAGACCTCCTAGAGAGGCATTACAAATCATTAAGGGAAGGGCAAAAGGGGAATACACAAAAGGGGAAAAAAAGAATGAAAGAAAACAAGCTGAAATTCCCAAGATGTAGGGACATCGCGGCCGTGACAAAGGAAGTCGTGACCGTGACAGGTGAAAACCCTAGGCGCGTCGCGGGCGTGATGTCAGCCGTCATAAGCTTGACGAAGCTAGGAAGAAATCTGGGCAATTTTCAAGCAGGAGGGTCGCGGGTGCGACCCTGTGGTCGCAGTCGTGACAGGATGATTGTCGCAGCCATGATGAGGGAGGTCGCAATCGTGACCCTGGGCGATTTTTGCCCCAAGACTTCTCCAAACAAAGGTGTCACGAGTGCGACGTTCGTGTCGCGGACGTGACATGCTACTAAGCTCCAAAACCCTGGGATCTTGTCACGGGCATGACAAAATCATCGTAGGTGCGACGCGATCGTCGTGGGTGCGACGCCTGGTTACTCCCATTTCCAGTTAATGTCCGAGGGCTGTCATGGGCGTGATGTTGGGTGTCACGGCCGTAATGCCTCTAATATGTCTCCAACGTGATTTATTTCCCTTCCTTTATGACAAAATAACTAACTACCCCTGGAAAGTGAGTCACCAAAATCCCTCGGGGTTGGTGGGTGCCCTCAGCCCACTCAAAGGGGCTCGAGGTCGATCCAAAGGACGACCGAGACGAGCTTGTGGGTTCCCAGGTCTTGAGCAAACTGAACTTCTACCCGGGTGCAAGATGATGCAATCCATTTGGCTTAAGTGAGGAGAGATGAGTATGGACTCCGAGACTCTGCAGGTTCGAGTCATTTTTTTCTCATATAGGGTTAAGGCTTGATGAATATGTCCCAAGGAAATGGAACTTGCTCTGATACCAAATATGATGTACTCCCAGGCTGAAAGGAAGCAATCAAGGATGAACAATTTACTAATTAAGTCAGTTGAGGTGGTTAGCTTGCGAATGACCGATGACCTTGACTGATTTCTGAAAATCCAGAATTGTTAGGGAAAGAAAGGATATGAACTCAACTCAATGATTGAATTGAGAGCTGGACTCTTGATGGATAAGAAATCACCACATCAATTATTTAAGGGTTAGACCAAACTTAACTCCAAGGATACAATTGAAGCACCACCAAGGATCTTGGTTTGGACCTAAGAGATCACCACTCTAAGGAACCTACTTAGAAATACAGGACTTAGGAATTTATGACCTCCTAAAATTACTCTTAAGGATACAGAAACACCACCATGAAAGCAACTAAGAATCTTAAATGATCACTACTCTACTCGGTCGAAGATGGAGATAGCATTAAGGAATTTAATTTTGGGTTTGAAGGAGCATGGCTCAACTTTCTTTTCATATACTTCAACATTATGTTGCAAAGCTGAATTACAAAGCCTTATATAGGCTAAAATAAATACATAATTCGTTCATACTACAAAAGAAAAGAAGAAAGACAATAACTTCTACCATATCTAGTAATTGTCCCACAAGTTGACAACACTTGCTTGATGAAATCTCTAGGCGACACCTCATACTACCATGGAGACAAGTTAAACAAGATGGTATGGCATGCTGCACCCATTTGACACATCATAAGGTGAAATCCACAAGCAAAGCTTCCACTTGCAAGAGGTATGATAGCAAAACTAATATCTAGTCCATGGATAATTACTATGCAAATCTGGATGATCATAAGGCCTTCTCGGGGAGGGGGTTTTCAATGAAACTTTATCAGCAGATAGGTTGGATTTTTCTACCCGAAATGGACTCAAGAATCACCCCAAACAGACGTGTATAGCTCAAGTTATGCTTGCTATAAAATATGGGTTGCTAACTTGCTATTGACCTTTACAGTCCCCTTGCTGGCTGGAAACGACCAAGGGCATCACAAGATTCTTCCATGCTGTAAGGGCATCCTATGAACTGTAGGAAATCCTCCCCAAAAGAAAAGGGCCTCTCATACTCATGTAATCTAGTAAACGAATCTGGGCTTAAAACCGAGCGTAACCTAAGGACGTTGGTAGCATGATCGCTGAGGTCCTCAACAAGGACTAACATGATCAATCCTTGGAGGTTGGTGCTTCTTGCTAGGATAGAAACTTTGAAGCTGACCTCCTTGACCGTTAGGTTGTTTACCTATGGATGGACCTTAAATGATTCTTGTTGGCCAAAAGCTAGGACTTGCTTTGGTTGCTCATTGTCTTCTTTGAGGACATCCTTGTCTGTTTATCCTTGTATGTTTTGGGAACCTCATTGATGGATGCATTAGTGCACCTTAATAGAGCCATGATAGGCTCTAGTGCATCCAAAACAACCTTGATGTCATGGAAATCCAACCTAGCATCTCATCGAGCATCTTCAAGGTGATCAAGGGGGTCTTGACTCCATCAGAGTGGGAGCTATTATGTATGTTGTGATGTTTCAAGAAGGAGTTCTTGAAAGCGTTCAAGAAGATGTTCTTGAAGTGCAAATGAAGATAATCCTTGAATCGTTTAAGTTGGGATTCTGGAAGATTCAAGAAAGAGGTCTTGAAGCCTTCAAGACTAGCTTATCTTAATTAAATTTGTTTAATTAAGTCTAGTAGGCCATACTAGGGGTTTTATTTTATGCTTTGAATGGTTCTTAGCATGATTTTATCGTCTTATTATGACTTTAATGCTCGATTCACCATGTTCACCGAGAATTGCATGTTTAGGATAATAAAATTGGAACTCTCAAAATATGAACATGTGATTGCTTATCCTGACGATCGTCATTTGGATCCTAGGCAGTCATTAGGAGTGTTCACGGTGCGGTGCGGTTTCGGTATTTCGAAGTTGTGCTCCGGATGAAACGATTGTCTAAAATCATAAATCAGAACCGGAACCGAATAACCCAGTTTTTTGAAACCGGTGAACTGGGTTTAACAGTGCAGTTTCACCGGTTAACCGGAACTGTCTTAATTTCCATCAATATTAAAAAAAAAATCAACAAAAAAATCCAATTACAATACAAACCCCAAAGTCATTAATTAACGGGAAACATTAAAAAGAATCAAAATTGATTCACGTCAACAAAGAATCTCGCCCATTATTTCCAAATCAATTTTCAGTTTTTCATTTCACGACTGGACTAATTCATGTGATTAATTTTTTTAAAGACAAATTCAACATATTTTTACTTGTTATATATATATATATATGGACAAATCAATGAGATTTTTTCATTAACAAAATCGAGTACACGATACTCGGGCATACCCGAGGGGTGAAACAATAGGACCAACCCAAGGATCAAAACAAACAAGTTCCAAAATAGAACATCAACAAATAAAGGCTCTTGCCCAAACAAAAGACTAATATAGCCTAAAATTTATATCATTTTTGATAGTCAAACAAACAAAACTGGGGTCATGAGAAACATTTTGGTGCACCCTTCTGTTCCTCTCCCACCATGTATGATGGATTATGGAGGTCAACACAAGCTTTTCCTTTTTTCTATTGAAGCCAACTTTTGTCCACTCTTGACTATTCCAATTCCTCCAGATAGGAACAGTACCAAAGTGATCAAGCCAAATAGAATTGCCAATCTGAATGACAAACTCACACTCAAAGAATATATATTATCGGTGCGAATACGGTTCACTGCCGGTTTGAATATCCCGAACCGGAACTGGCCCGTTTAGCATCCGGTTTTTCCGGTCCGGTGCAGTGATTTTTAAACCGGTACGATTTTGCCAGTTTATGGTGTGATTTTACCAATTTCCGGTTCAGTGTGGCGGTTCCAGATTTTTTTAAACACCCCTAGCAGTCATTGTGATGTATAATCGCCCAGCTATATACATCAAGGTTAGCTAAGAGGACCTTAATCCAGCTAGAAGCTACAAATGTCGCCTTGGGTATCAACAACCACAAGGGTTTATTAGCTCAAGGTAGAAAGCGTGAAGGACCTTGATGGTATTCTAGCTTACATGGAGTTATTCTCATATATATGAGGACATCAACGAGCTTAAATCACTCTTGGAGATAAAAGTCCTTTATTGAGTAATCATCACTCACGGCAGTAGAGGACCTTATCAAGTGCAATTCGATATTCTGCTCTATAACTCTAGATCCATACGTCTATTGAGGAAGTCATCCAAAGACAGATTGGAGTACATTGAAAGAGCTTTCCAATGGTTTTTGAATCTTGGAAAACGGACAAGTTGAAGGAGTTATAGTCTTTTCTTTCTAGAGTTGTATTTTAGAGTTTTTATGATGTAATAAATGTGTAGCATGATGTAAGCCTCAAGGGCCTAGCTTCTTGATTAGTGCACGTCCAAGGGGGCTTAGGATTACTATAAATACCCCCTTAGGCCTCTTGTAATTCATCCCACAACATACACAAATCAAATCAAAAGCTTATGCTTTGTTCTCTCTAACCTTTGTGTTAGAAATTGAGTCTTCTTGAGAGGAGTCTCTTTGAATCTCTTCTTCTATTCTAAGATTGGCTATCTTAGATTGGTGATAGGAAGAGTTGGAGGATTCAAGGAGTGGTGAATCTGTATCTCCTTAGAAGATCCCAAGCCGTTTATCATTCGATCAAACGATTCATTCTTGTTGTAAGTTTCAATCTATTCTTTTGAATCTTTTGATTTCCATTGCATTTTCATTCCATTCTATTCCATACCAACCAGAATACATTCCCATTCATTCGTTCACCTATCTATCCATTCGTCCATCATCCATTATTCATGCATTTACATGCCATTTTCATCTTTTCATTCGTTTAAGAATCAATCTAACCAACCCCAAGTTTAAAGATCCTCATATTGTTGTGTAATGTGATCATCCATGATCCCATTATACATCAAAATTGGTATCAGAGCCTAGGAGATTGATTCTTTTAGTTCTTGCACCATCTTTTTACCATCTTTCCATCTCAAAAACGTTCCCCACCATCCCTCCATCACACGTCCACCATGAACACCACAAAGAACCCAAAAACCAAACACAATCAAGCCTAAACACAAACCCCCTCTCGTCCCTACATGCTAACCCCAAAACCATGAGTTTCTTGTGATCTTTTTGTATCAAGATTCATATTCTATGGCTTGCAAAAGATATAGCATGAGTTCACAACGTGATTTACAACGTTTGGAGCAACAAATTCATGATCTCACCACACAAATGGAAGAACGTGGGATCCTTCAAAAGGGATCAAGCGCAAATTCACGTGAGATACATCCTTATGAGGTTGAATATGAAGCACCTTATGAATGGAGTAAACGCGTTCCAAAGAAGAATGGAAATATTGTTCAAGAAGAGTTCTTGCCATTCAAAGGAGACTACATCAACAAACTTGAAAGAATGGAGCAAGGGAGCAAAGACGTGGTTGAATATACAATAGAATTCAGGCGACAACTATGGAAATATGCTTAAGGAGAATGATCAACGAGTTTTGGTATGTTACTCTCTTGGTCTTAATGATTACATTCGGCGTGTTGTTGTATATCGTTTACACAAACTTGAGGAGTTAAGTTCTTTAGCTCTTGATGTAGAAATACAAGTAAAGAGTAAAGAACTTTGGGATAAAACCCATATACAACAAAGACCCCCATTCCCCACAAAACAACCAAACACAAAAGCTCAACAAAATCAGCCCCCATCCTAAACCTCTCGTCCAAACGCCCAAACAGCCCTACAACTGTTGCCCATCACTCCACAAAACATCCCCTAAACCTCCCCACACCTACTATCCAAAGCTCCTCAAAACAGCCTATAAACCTTCCCACTCCCATTGTTCCAAGTACATGTCTATGTTGCCGAAGTTTTGATCATGTTGAAAGTGCATGTCCTAAGGAGAAAGAAGTATCTTTGGTTGATTGTCAAACATCATTAAGCATGCATCTAGAAATTGAAAGTGTGGTATTTGATGTATTTGAGCATGAGGATGTTCATAAACTTGGCATGAATGAGGTATGTAGCGTACCTCATGAAGTACACGAGGAAGAAAAAGAAGAGGATATTGTACTAGAAACGATGTATGTAGAAGAATTAAGTGGAGAAGAGTTGCTTGTTATAATCTTGAAAGAAGCTAGTGTACCGCAAGATCAACAACAAAGAGAGCTTATTTCTTACTCTCAATATACCATCCAAGAAGAAGTATGTTCATTGATCCAAGAAGGAGAAAGTAGTGCCATCTGTGAGGATCTTGACGCTAGCATTGGCGTTGATAAGGACAATGGCAATGATATTGGCCTCGCTACAACAAGGGTCCAAACATTACAAACGGAGAGCTATTCACACGGTCATTCATTTCATGACAAGGACATTCATTTTGATCCAAGAAGTTGTAAGTCTTTGTTTTTACAAGATTTGCAAAAATTCATTATATTGTAATATTACTTCTATGGATTCTTGTTATACTTTGTTGGAAGAATCAAAGTCGTATGATAGGAGTATCATGCTCCAAGAGGCGTCCTTATTACCACCTTGTATCTCACGGCTCAAGGAGGATCAAAGCACTCTTATGGCACTTATGGAGAATAAGTATCATGAATTTGAAGAACCAAGGAGTCTCATTCTTACACCAATGGAGGTTGGAAACCGTGATGATGTCATTGGATTATTCATTAGAAACATTGGAAGAAAGTTGAAGTTCAAGTCAATCATCAAAGGGATCTATGATGATTTCAAAGCATTTAAAAAGAGAGTTTGTAATCTCTTCAAGGAACGCAAGAAGAAGAAGCAAGTTGACGTGTATAATACTTTTGGAAAGATCTCTTATAAGAAGAAGGGTGAGCTTAGAAGAAGTGCTATGTAACGGTTTAGAAGAAGTTTTGTCTAAGTTTGAGGATAAACTTTTTCATTCGGGGGAGAATGATGTATAATCGCCAAGCTATATACATCAAGGTTAGCTAAGATGACCTTAATCCAGCTAGAAGCTACAAATGTCGCCTTGGGTATCAACAATCACAAGGGTTTATTAGCTCAAGGAAGAAAGCGTGAAGGACCTTGATGGTATTCTAGCTTACATGGAGTTATTCTCATATATATGAGGACATCAACGAGCTTAAATCACTCTTGGAGATAAAAGTCCTTTATTGAGTAATCATCACTTACGGCAGTAAAGGACCTTATCAAGTGCTTGATTCGATATTCTGCTCTATAACTCTAGATCCATACGTCTATTGAGGAAGTCATACAAAGACATATTGGAGTACATTGAAAGAGCTTTCTAATGGTTTTTGAATCTTGGAAAACGAACAAGTATTGAAGGAGTTATAGTCTTTTCTTTCTAGAGTTGTATTTTAGAGTTTTTATGATGTAATAAATGTGTAGCATGATGTAAGCCTCAAGGGCCTAGCTTCTTGATTAGTGCACGTCCAAGGGGCTTAGGATTACTATAAATACCCCTTAGGCCTCTTGTAATTCATCCCACAACATACACAAATCAAATCAAAAGCTTATGCTTTGTTCTCTCTAACCTTTGTGTTAGAAATCGAGTCTTCTTGAGAGGAGTCTCTTTGAATCTCTTCTTCTATTCTAAGATTGGCTATCTTAGATTGGTGATAGGAAGAGTTGGAGGATTCAAGGAGTGGTGAATCTGTATCTCCTTAGAAGATCCCAAGCCGTTTATCATTCGATCAAACGATTCATTCTTGTTGTAAGTTTCAATCTATTCTTTTGAATCTTTTGATTTCCATTGCATTTTCATTCCATTCTATTCCATACCAACCAGAATACATTCCCATTCATTCGTTCACCTATCTATCCATTCGTCCATCATCCATTATTCATGCATTTACATGCCATTTTCATCTTTTCATTCGTTTAAGAATCAATCTAACCAACCCCAAGTTTAAAGATCCTCATATTGTTGTGTAATGTGATCATCCATGATCCCATTATACATCAAAATTGGTATCAGAGCCTAGGAGATTGATTCTTTTAGTTCTTGCACCATCTTTTTACCATCTTTCCATCTCAAAAACGTTCCCCACCATCCCTCCATCACACGTCCACCATGAACACCACAAAGAACCCAAAAACCAAACACAATCAAGCCTAAACACAAACCCCCTCTCGTCCCTACATGCTAACCCCAAAACCATGAGTTTCTTGTGATCTTTTTGTATCAAGATTCATATTCTATGGCTTGCAAAAGATATAGCATGAGTTCACAACGTGATTTACAACGTTTGGAGCAACAAATTCATGATCTCACCACACAAATGGAAGAACGTGGGATCCTTCAAAAGGGATCAAGCGCAAATTCACGTGAGATACATCCTTATGAGGTTGAATATGAAGCACCTTATGAATGGAGTAAACGTTCCAAAGAAGAAGAATGGAAATATTGTTCAAGAAGAGTTCTTGCCATTCAAAGGAGACTACATCAACAAACTTGAAAGAATGGAGCAAGGAGCAAAGACGTGGTTGAATATACAATAGAATTCAGGCGACAACTATGGAAATATGCTCTTAAGGAGAATGATCAACGAGTTTTGGTATGTTACTCTCTTGGTCTTAATGATTACATTCGGCGTGTTGTTGTATATCAAGCTTACACAAACTTGGAGGAGTTAAGTTCTTTAGCTCTTGATGTAGAAATACAAGTAAAGAGTAAAGAACTTTGGGATAAAACCCATATACAACAAAGACCCACATTCCCACAAAACAACCAAACACAAAAGCTCAACAAAATCAGCCCCCATCCTAAACCTCTCGTCCAAACGCCTCCAAAACAGCCCCTACAACCTGTTGCCCATCACTCCACAAAACATCCCCTAAACCTCCCCACACCTACTATCCAAAGCTCCTCAAAACAGCCTATAAACCTTCCCACTCCCATTGTTCCAAGTACATGTCTATGTTGCCGAAGTTTTGATCATGTTGAAAGTGCATGTCCTAAGGAGAAAGAAGTATCTTTGGTTGATTGTCAAACATCATTAAGCATGCATCTAGAAATTGAAAGTGTGGTATTTGATGTATTTGACGAGCATGAGGATGTTCATAAACTTGGCATGAATGAGGTATGTAGCGTACCTCATGAAGTACACGAGGAAGAAAAAGAAGAGGATATTGTACTAGAAACGATGTATGTAGAAGAATTAAGTGGAGAAGAGTTGCTTGTTATAATCTTGAAAGAAGCTAGTGTACCGCAAGATCAACAACAAAGAGAGCTTATTTCTTACTCTCAATATACCATCCAAGAAGAAGTATGTTCATTGATCCAAGAAGGAGAAAGTAGTGCCATCTGTGAGGATCTTGACGCTAGCATTGGCGTTGATAAGGACAATGGCAATGATATTGGCCTCGCTACAACAAGGGTCCAAACATTACAAACGGAGAGCTATTCACACGGTCATTCATTTCATGACAAGGACATTCATTTTGATCCAAGAAGTTGTAAGTCTTTGTTTTTACAAGATTTGCAAAAATTCATTATATTGTAATATTACTTCTATGGATTCTTGTTATACTTTGTTGGAAGAATCAAAGTCGTATGATAGGAGTATCATGCTCCAAGAGGCGTCCTTATTACCACCTTGTATCTCACGGCTCAAGGAGGATCAAAGCACTCTTATGGCACTTATGGAGAATAAGTATCATGAATTTGAAGAACGAGGAGTCTCATTCTTACACCAATGGAGGTTGGAAACCGTGATGATGTCATTGGATTATTCATTAGAAACATTGGAAGAAAGTTGAAGTTCAAGTCAATCATCAAAGGGATCTATGATGATTTCAAAGCATTTAAAAGAGAGTTTGTAATCTCTTGAAGGAACGCAGAAGAAGAAGCAAGTTGACGTGTATAATACTTTTGGAAAGATCTCTTATAAGAAGAAGGGTGAGCTTAGAAGAAGTGCTATGTAACGGTTTAGAAGAAGTTTTGTCTAAGTTTGAGGATAAACTTTTTCATTCGGGGGAGAATGATGTATAATCGCCAAGCTATATACATCAAGGTTAGCTAAGATGACCTTAATCCAGCTAGAAGCTACAAATGTCTTGGGTATCAACAATCACAAGGGTTTATTAGCTCAAGGAAGAAAGCGTGAAGGACCTTGATGGTATTCTAGCTTACATGGAGTTATTCTCATATATATGAGGACATCAACGAGCTTAAATCACTCTTGGAGATAAAAGTCCTTTATTGAGTAATCATCACTTACGGCAGTAAAGGACCTTATCAAGTCTTGATTCGATATTACGCTCTATAACTCTAGATCCATACGTCTATTGAGGAAGTCATACAAAGACATATTGGAGTACATTGAAAGAGCTTTCTAATGGTTTTGAATCTTGGAAACGAACAAGTATTGAAGGAGTTATAGTCTTTTCTTTCTAGAGTTGTATTTTAGAGTTTTTATGATGTAATAAATGTGTAGCATGATGTAAGCCTCAAGGGCCTAGCTTCTTGATTAGTGCACGTCCAAGGGGGCTTAGGATTACTATAAATACCCCCTTAGGCCTCTTGTAATTCATCCCACATACACAAATCAAATCAAAAGCTTATGCTTTGTTCTCTCTAACCTTTGTGTTAGAAATTGAGTCTTCTTGAGAGGAGTCTCTTTGAATCTCTTCTTCTATTCTAAGATTGGCTATCTTAGATTGGTGATAGGAAGAGTTGGAGGATTCAAGGAGTGGTGAATCTGTATCTCCTTAGAAGATCCTGCCGCTTATCATTCGATCAAACGATTCATTCTTGTTGTAAGTTTCAATCTATTCTTTTGAATCTTTTGATTTCCATTGCATTTTCATTCCATTCTATTCCATACCAACCAGAATACATTCCCATTCATTCGTTCACCTATCTATCCATTCGTCCATCATCCATTATTCATGCATTTACATGCCATTTTCATCTTTTCATTCGTTTAAGAATCAATCTAACCAACCCCAAGTTTAAAGATCCTCATATTGTTGTGTAATGTGATCATCCATGATCCCATTATACATCAAAATTGTATCGAGCCTAGGAGATTGATTCTTTTAGTTCTGCACCATCTTTTACCATCTTTCCATCTCAAAAACGTTCCCACCATCCCTCCATCACGTCCACCATGAACACCACAAAGAACCCAAAAACCAAACACAATCAAGCCTAAACACAAACCCCCTCTCGTCCCTACATGCTAACCCCAAAACCATGAGTTTCTTGTGATCTTTTTGTATCAAGATTCATATTCTATGGCTTGCAAAAGATATAGCATGAGTTCACAACGTGATTTACAACGTTTGGAGCAACAAATTCATGATCTCACCACACAAATGGAAGAACGTGGGATCCTTCAAAAGGATCGAAAGCGCAAATTCACGTGAGATACATCCTTATGAGGTTGAATATGAAGCACCTTATGAATGGAGTAAACGTTCCAGCAAGAAGAATGGAAATATTGTTTAAGAAGAGTTCTTGCCATTCAAAGGAGACTACATCAACAAACTTGAAAGAATGGAGCAAGGGAGCAAAGACGTGGTTGAATATACAATAGAATTCAGGCGACAACTATGGAAATATGCTCTTAAGGAGAATGATCAACGAGTTTTGGTATGTTACTCTCTTGGTCTTAATGATTACATTCGGCGTGTTGTTGTATATCAAGCTTACACAAACTTGGAGGAGTTAAGTTCTTTAGCTCTTGATGTAGAAATACAAGTAAAGAGTAAAGAACTTTGGGATAAAACCCATATACAACAAAGACCCCCATTCCCCACAAAACAACCAAACACAAAAGCTCAACAAAATCAGCCCCCATCCTAAACCTCTCGTCCAAACGCCTCCAAAACAGCCCCTACAACCTGTTGCCCATCACTCCACAAAACATCCCCTAAACCTCCCCACACCTACTATCCAAAGCTCCTCAAAACAGCCTATAAACCTTCCCACTCCCATTGTTCCAAGTACATGTCTATGTTGCCGAAGTTTTGATCATGTTGAAAGTGCATGTCCTAAGGAGAAAGAAGTATCTTTGGTTGATTGTCAAACATCATTAAGCATGCATCTAGAAATTGAAAGTGTGGTATTTGATGTATTTGACGAGCATGAGGATGTTCATAAACTTGGCATGAATGAGGTATGTAGCGTACCTCATGAAGTACACGAGGAAGAAAAAGAAGAGGATATTGTACTAGAAACGATGTATGTAGAAGAATTAAGTGGAGAAGAGTTGCTTGTTATAATCTTGAAAGAAGCTAGTGTACCGCAAGATCAACAACAAAGAGAGCTTATTTCTTACTCTCAATATACCATCCAAGAAGAAGTATGTTCATTGATCCAAGAAGGAGAAAGTAGTGCCATCTGTGAGGATCTTGACGCTAGCATTGGCGTTGATAAGGACAATGGCAATGATATTGGCCTCGCTACAACAAGGGTCCAAACATTACAAACGGAGAGCTATTCACACGGTCATTCATTTCATGACAAGGACATTCATTTTGATCCAAGAAGTTGTAAGTCTTTGTTTTTACAAGATTTGCAAAAATTCATTATATTGTAATATTACTTCTATGGATTCTTGTTATACTTTGTTGGAAGAATCAAAGTCGTATGATAGGAGTATCATGCTCCAAGAGGCGTCCTTATTACCACCTTGTATCTCACGGCTCAAGGAGGATCAAAGCACTCTTATGGCACTTATGGAGAATAAGTATCATGAATTTGAAGAACCAAGGAGTCTCATTCTTACACCAATGGAGGTTGGAAACCGTGATGATGTCATTGGATTATTCATTAGAAACATTGGAAGAAAGTTGAAGTTCAAGTCAATCATCAAAGGGATCTATGATGATTTCAAAGCATTTAAAAAGAGAGTTTGTAATCTCTTCAAGGAACGCAAGAAGAAGAAGCAAGTTGACGTGTATAATACTTTTGGAAAGATCTCTTATAAGAAGAAGGGTGAGCTTAGAAGAAGTGCTATGTAACGGTTTAGAAGAAGTTTTGTCTAAGTTTGAGGATAAACTTTTTCATTCTTGTGAGAATTATGTATAATCGCAAAGCTATATACATCAAGGTTAGCTAAGATGACCTTAATCCAGCTAGAAGCTACAAATGTCGCCTTGGGTATCAACAATCACAAGGGTTTATTAGCTCAAGGAAGAAAGCGTGAAGGACCTTGATGGTATTCTAGCTTACATGGAGTTATTCTCATATATATGAGGACATCAACGAGCTTAAATCACTCTTGGAGATAAAAGTCCTTTATTGAGTAATCATCACTTACGGCAGTAAAGGACCTTATCAAGTGCAGTTCGATATTCTGCTCTATAACTCTAGATCCATACGTCTATTGAGGAAGTCATACAAAGACATATTGGAGTACATTGAAAGAGCTTTCTAATGGTTTTTGAATCTTGGAAAACGAACAAGTATTGAAGGAGTTATAGTCTTTTCTTTCTAGAGTTGTATTTTAGAGTTTTTATGATGTAATAAATGTGTAGCATGATGTAAGCCTCAAGGGCCTAGCTTCTTGATTAGTGCACGTCCAAGGGGGCTTAGGATTACTATAAATACCCCCTTAGGCCTCTTGTAATTCATCCCACAACATACACAAATCAAATCAAAAGCTTATGCTTTGTTCTCTCTAACCTTTGTGTTAGAAATTGAGTCTTCTTGAGAGGAGTCTCTTTGAATCTCTTCTTCTATTCTAAGATTGGCTATCTTAGATTGGTGATAGGAAGAGTTGGAGGATTCAAGGAGTGGTGAATCTGTATCTCCTTAGAAGATCCCAAGCCGTTTATCATTCGATCAAACGATTCATTCTTGTTGTAAGTTTCAATCTATTCTTTTGAATCTTTTGATTTCCATTGCATTTTCATTCCATTCTATTCCATACCAACCAGAATACATTCCCATTCATTCGTTCACCTATCTATCCATTCGTCCATCATCCATTATTCATGCATTTACATGCCATTTTCATCTTTTCATTCGTTTAAGAATCAATCTAACCAACCCCAAGTTTAAAGATCCTCATATTGTTGTGTAATGTGATCATCCATGATCCCATTATACATCAAAATTGGTATCAGAGCCTAGGAGATTGATTCTTTTAGTTCTTGCACCATCTTTTTACCATCTTTCCATCTCAAAACGTTCCCCACCATCCCTCCATCACACGTCCACCATGAACACCACAAAGAACCCAAAAACCAAACACAATCAAGCCTAAACACAAACCCCCTCTCGTCCCTACATGCTAACCCCAAAACCATGAGTTTCTTGTGATCTTTTTGTATCAAGATTCATATTCTATGGCTTGCAAAAGATATAGCATGAGTTCACAACGTGATTTACAACGTTTGGAGCAACAAATTCATGATCTCACCACACAAATGGAAGAACGTGGGATCCTTCAAAAGGGATCAAGAAGCGCAAATTCACGTGAGATACATCCTTATGAGGTTGAATATGAAGCACCTTATGAATGGAGTAAACGTTCCAGCAAGAAGAATGGAAATATTGTTCAAGAAGAGTTCTTGCCATTCAAAGGAGACTACATCAACAAACTTGAAAGAATGGAGCAAGGGAGCAAAGACGTGGTTGAATATACAATAGAATTCAGGCGACAACTATGGAAATATGCTCTTAAGGAGAATGATCAACGAGTTTTGGTATGTTACTCTCTTGGTCTTAATGATTACATTCGGCGTGTTGTTGTATATCAAGCTTACACAAACTTGGAGGAGTTAAGTTCTTTAGCTCTTGATGTAGAAATACAAGTAAAGAGTAAAGAACTTTGGGATAAAACCCATATACAACAAAGACCCCCATTCCCCACAAAACAACCAAACACAAAAGCTCAACAAAATCAGCCCCATCCTAAACCTCTCGTCCAAACGCCTCCAAAAGCCCCTACAACCTGTTGCCCATCACTCCACAAAACATCCCCTAAACCTCCCCATACCTACTATCCAAAGCTCCTCAAAACAGCCTATAAACCTTCCCACTCCCATTGTTCCAAGTACATGTCTATGTTGCCGAAGTTTTGATCATGTTGAAAGTGCATGTCCTAAGGAGAAAGAAGTATCTTTGGTTGATTGTCAAACATCATTAAGCATGCATCTAGAAATTGAAAGTGTGGTATTTGATGTATTTGACGAGCATGAGGATGTTCATAAACTTGGCATGAATGAGGTATGTAGCGTACCTCATGAAGTACGAGGAAGAAAAAGAAGAGGATATTGTACTAGAAACGATGTATGTAGAAGAATTAAGTGGAGAAGAGTTGCTTGTTATAATCTTGAAAGAAGCTAGTGTACCGCAAGATCAACAACAAAGAGAGCTTATTTCTTACTCTCAATATACCATCCAAGAAGAAGTATGTTCATTGATCCAAGAAGGAGAAAGTAGTGCCATCCATGAGGATCTTGACGCTAGCATTGGCGTTGATAAGGACAATGGCAATGATATTGGCCTCGCTACAACAAGGGTCCAAACATTACAAACGGAGCTATTCACACGGTCATTCATTTCATGACAAGGACATTCATTTTGATCCAAGAAGTTGTAAGTCTTTGTTTTTACAAGATTTGCAAAAATTCATTATATTGTAATATTACTTCTATGGATTCTTGTTATACTTTGTTGGAAGAATCAAAGTCGTATGATAGGAGTATCATGCTCCAAGAGGCGTCCTTATTACCACCTTGTATCTCACGGCTCAAGGAGGATCAAAGCACTCTTATGGCACTTATGGAGAATAAGTATCATGAATTTGAAGAACCAAGGAGTCTCATTCTTACACCAATGGAGGTTGGAAACCGTGATGATGTCATTGGATTATTCATTAGAAACATTGGAAGAAAGTTGAAGTTCAAGTCAATCATCAAAGGGATCTATGATGATTTCAAAGCATTTAAAAAGAGAGTTTGTAATCTCTTCAAGGAACGCAAGAAGAAGCAAGTTGACGTGTATAATACTTTTGGAAAGATCTCTTATAAGAAGAAGGGTGAGCTTAGAAGAAGTGCTATGTAACGGTTTAGAAGAAGTTTTGTCTAAGTTTGAGGATAAACTTTTTCATTCGGGGGAGAATGATGTATAATCGCCAAGCTATATACATCAAGGTTAGCTAAGATGACCTTAATCCAGCTAGAAGCTACAAATGTCGCCTTGGGTATCAACAATCACAAGGGTTTATTAGCTCAAGGAAGAAAGCGTGAAGGACCTTGATGGTATTCTAGCTTACATGGAGTTATTCTCATATATATGAGGACATCAACGAGCTTAAATCACTCTTGGAGATAAAAGTCCTTTATTGAGTAATCATCACTTACGGCAGTAAAGGACCTTATCAAGTGCAGTTCGATATTCTGCTCTATAACTCTAGATCCATACGTCTATTGAGGAAGTCATACAAAGACATATTGGAGTACATTGAAAGAGCTTTCTAATGGTTTTTGAATCTTGGAAAACGAACAAGTATTGAAGGAGTTATAGTCTTTTCTTTCTAGAGTTGTATTTTAGAGTTTTTATGATGTAATAAATGTGTAGCATGATGTAAGCCTCAAGGGCCTAGCTTCTTGATTAGTGCACGTCCAAGGGGGCTTAGGATTACTATAAATACCCCCTTAGGCCTCTTGTAATTCATCCCACAACATACACAAATCAAATCAAAAGCTTATGCTTTGTTCTCTCTAACCTTTGTGTTAGAAATTGAGTCTTCTTGAGAGGAGTCTCTTTGAATCTCTTCTTCTATTCTAAGATTGGCTATCTTAGATTGGTGATAGGAAGAGTTGGAGGATTCAAGGAGTGGTGAATCAGATCTCCTTAGAAGATCCCAAGCCGCTTATCATTCGATCAAACGATTCATTCTTGTTGTAAGTTTCAATCTATTCTTTTGAATCTTTTGATTTCCATTGCATTTTCATTCCATTCTATTCCATACCAACCAGAATACATTCCCATTCATTCGTTCACCTATCTATCCATTCGTCCATCATCCATTATTCATGCATTTACATGCCATTTTCATCTTTTCATTCGTTTAAGAATCAATCTAACTAACCCAAGTTTAAAGATCCTCATATTGTTGTGTAATGTGATCATCCATGATCCCATTATACATCAAAATTGGTATCAGAGCCTAGGAGATTGATTCTTTTAGTTCTTGCACCATCTTTTTACCATCTTTCCATCTCAAAAACGTTCCCCACCATCCCTCCATCACACGTCCACCATGAACACCACAAAGAACCCAAAAACCAAACACAATCAAGCCTAAACACAAACCCCCTCTCGTCCCTACATGCTAACCCCAAAACCATGAGTTTCTTGTGATCTTTTTGTATCAAGATTCATATTCTATGGCTTGCAAAAGATATAGCATGAGTTCACAACGTGATTTACAACGTTTGGAGCAACAAATTCATGATCTCACCACACAAATGGAAGAACGTGGGATCCTTCAAAAGGGATCAAGAAGCGCAAATTCACGTGAGATACATCCTTATGAGGTTGAATATGAAGCACCTTATGAATGGAGTAAACGTTCCAGCAAGAAGAATGGAAATATTGTTCAAGAAGAGTTCTTGCCATTCAAAGGAGACTACATCAACAAACTTGAAAGAATGGAGCAAGGGAGCAAAGACGTGGTTGAATATACAATAGAATTCAGGCGACAACTATGGAAATATGCTCTTAAGGAGAATGATCAACGAGTTTTGGTATGTTACTCTCTTGGTCTTAATGATTACATTCGGCGTGTTGTTGTATATCAAGCTTACACAAACTTGGAGGAGTTAAGTTCTTTAGCTCTTGATGTAGAAATACAAGTAAAGAGTAAAGAACTTTGGGATAAAACCCATATACAACAAAGACCCCCATTCCCCACAAAACAACCAAACACAAAAGCTCAACAAAATCAGCCCCCATCCTAAACCTCTCGTCCAAACGCCTCCAAAACAGCCCCTACAACCTGTTGCCCATCACTCCACAAAACATCCCCTAAACCTCCCCACACCTACTATCCAAAGCTCCTCAAAACAGCCTATAAACCTTCCCACTCCCATTGTTCCAAGTACATGTCTATGTTGCCGAAGTTTTGATCATGTTGAAAGTGCATGTCCTAAGGAGAAAGAAGTATCTTTGGTTGATTGTCAAACATCATTAAGCATGCATCTAGAAATTGAAAGTGTGGTATTTGATGTATTTGACGAGCATGAGGATGTTCATAAACTTGGCATGAATGAGGTATGTAGCGTACCTCATGAAGTACACGAGGAAGAAAAAGAAGAGGATATTGTACTAGAAACGATGTATGTAGAAGAATTAAGTGGAGAAGAGTTGCTTGTTATAATCTTGAAAGAAGCTAGTGTCATGAGATCAACAACAAAGAGAGCTTATTTCTTACTCTCAATATACCATCCAAGAAGAAGTATGTTCATTGATCCAAGAAGGAGAAAGTAGTGCCATCCGTGAGGATCTTGACGCTAGCATTGGCGTTGATAAGGACAATGGCAATGATATTGGCCTCGCTACAACAAGGGTCCAAACATTACAAACGGAGAGCTATTCACACGGTCATTCATTTCATGACAAGGACATTCATTTTGATCCAAGAAGTTGTAAGTCTTTGTTTTACAAGATTTGCAAAATTCATTATATTGTAATATTCCTTCTGGATTCTTGTTATACTTTGTTGGAAGAATCAAAGTCGTATGATAGGAGTATCATGCTCCAAGAGGCGTCCTTATTACCACCTTGTATCTCACGGCTCAAGGAGGATCAAAGCACTCTTATGGCACTTATGGAGAATAAGTATCATGAATTTGAAGAACCAAGGAGTCTCATTCTTACACCAATGGAGGTTGGAAACCGTGATGATGTCATTGGATTATTCATTAGAAACATTGGAAGAAAGTTGAAGTTCAAGTCAATCATCAAAGGGATCTATGATGATTTCAAAGCATTTAAAAGAGAGTTTGTAATCTCTTCAAGGAACGCAAGAAGAAGCAAGTTGACGTGTATAATACTTTTGGAAAGATCTCTTATAAGAAGAAGGGTGAGCTTAGAAGAAGTGCTATGTAACGGTTTAGAAGAAGTTTTGTCTAAGTTTGAGGATAAACTTTTTCATTCGGGGGAGAATGATGTATAATCGCCAAGCTATATACATCAAGGTTAGCTAAGATGACCTTAATCCAGCTAGAAGCTACAAATGTCGCCTTGGGTATCAACAATCACAAGGGTTTATTAGCTCAAGGAAGAAAGCGTGAAGGACCTTGATGGTATTCTAGCTTACATGGAGTTATTCTCATATATATGAGGACATCAACGAGCTTAAATCACTCTTGGAGATAAAAGTCCTTTATTGAGTAATCATCAATTACTGATAAAGGACCTTATCAAGTGCAGTTCGATATTCTGCTCTATAACTCTAGATCCATACGTCTATTGAGGAAGTCATACAAAGACATATTGGAGTACATTGAAAGAGCTTTCTAATGGTTTTTGAATCTTGGAAAACGAACAAGTATTGAAGGAGTTATAGTCTTTTCTTTCTAGAGTTGTATTTTAGAGTTTTTATGATGTAATAAATGTGTAGCATGATGTAAGCCTCAAGGGCCTAGCTTCTTGATTAGTGCACGTCCAAGGGGGCTTAGGATTACTATAAATACCCCCTTAGGCCTCTTGTAATTCATCCCACAACATACACAAATCAAATCAAAAGCTTATGCTTTGTTCTCTCTAACCTTTGTGTTAGAAATTGAGTCTTCTTGAGAGGAGTCTCTTTGAATCTCTTCTTCTATTCTAAGATTGGCTATCTTAGATTGGTGATAGGAAGAGTTGGAGGATTCAAGGAGTGGTGAATCTGTATCTCCTTAGAAGATCCCAAGCCGTTTATCATTCGATCAAACGATTCATTCTTGTTGTAAGTTTCAATCTATTCTTTTGAATCTTTTGATTTCCATTGCATTTTCATTCCATTCTATTCCATACCAACCAGAATACATTCCCATTCATTCGTTCACCTATCTATCCATTCGTCCATCATCCATTATTCATGCATTTACATGCCATTTTCATCTTTTCATTCGTTTAAGAATCAATCTAACCAACCCCAAGTTTAAAGATCCTCATATTGTTGTGTAATGTGATCATCCATGATCCCATTATACATCAAAATTGGTATCAGAGCCTAGGAGATTGATTCTTTTAGTTCTTGCACCATCTTTTTACCATCTTTCCATCTCAAAAACGTTCCCCACCATCCCTCCATCACACGTCCACCATGAACACCACAAAGAACCCAAAAACCAAACACAATCAAGCCTAAACACAAACCCCCTCTCGTCCCTACATGCTAACCCCAAAACCATGAGTTTCTTGTGATCTTTTTGTATCAAGATTCATATTCTATGGCTTGCAAAAGATATAGCATGAGTTCACAACGTGATTTACAACGTTTGGAGCAACAAATTCATGATCTCACCACACAAATGGAAGAACGTGGGATCCTTCAAAAGGGATCAAGAAGCGCAAATTCACGTGAGATACATCCTTATGAGGTTGAATATGAAGCACCTTATGAATGGAGTAAACGTTCCAGCAAGAAGAATGGAAATATTGTTCAAGAAGAGTTCTTGCCATTCAAAGGAGACTACATCAACAAACTTGAAAGAATGGAGCAAGGGAGCAAAGACGTGGTTGAATATACAATAGAATTCAGGCGACAACTATGGAAATATGCTCTTAAGGAGAATGATCAACGAGTTTTGGTATGTTACTCTCTTGGTCTTAATGATTACATTCGGCGTGTTGTTGTATATCAAGCTTACACAAACTTGGAGGAGTTAAGTTCTTTAGCTCTTGATGTAGAAATACAAGTAAAGAGTAAAGAACTTTGGGATAAAACCCATATACAACAAAGACCCCCATTCCCCACAAAACAACCAAACACAAAAGCTCAACAAAATCAGCCCCCATCCTAAACCTCTCGTCCAAACGCCTCCAAACAGCCCTACAACTGTTGCCCATCACTCCACAAAACATCCCCTAAACCTCCCCACCTACTATCCAAAGCTCCTCAAAACAGCCTATAAACCTTCCTCCCATTGTTCCAAGTACATGTCTATGTTGCCGAAGTTTTGATCATGTTGAAAGTGCATGTCCTAAGGAGAAAGAAGTATCTTTGGTTGATTGTCAAACATCATTAAGCATGCATCTAGAAATTGAAAGTGTGGTATTTGATGTATTTGACGAGCATGAGGATGTTCATAAACTTGGCATGAATGAGGTATGTAGCGTACCTCATGAAGTACACGAGGAAGAAAAAGAAGAGGATATTGTACTAGAAACGATGTATGTAGAAGAATTAAGTGGAGAAGAGTTGCTTGTTATAATCTTGAAAGAAGCTAGTGTACCGCAAGATCAACAACAAAGAGAGCTTATTTCTTACTCTCAATATACCATCCAAGAAGAAGTATGTTCATTGATCCAAGAAGGAGAAAGTAGTGCCATCCTGAGGATCTTGACGCTAGCATTGGCGTTGATAAGGACAATGGCAATGATATTGGCCTCGCTACAACAAGGGTCCAAACATTACAAACGGAGAGCTATTCACACGGTCATTCATTTCATGACAAGGACATTCATTTTGATCCAAGAAGTTGTAAGTCTTTGTTTTACAAGATTTGCAAAATTCATTATATTGTAATATTACTTCTATGGATTCTTGTTATACTTTGTTGGAAGAATCAAAGTCGTATGATAGGAGTATCATGCTCCAAGAGGCGTCCTTATTACCACCTTGTATCTCACGGCTCAAGGAGGATCAAAGCACTCTTATGGCACTTATGGAGAATAAGTATCATGAATTTGAAGAACCAAGAGTCTCATTCTTACACCAATGGAGGTTGGAAACCGTGATGATGTCATTGGATTATTCATTAGAAACATTGGAAGAAAGTTGAAGTTCAAGTCAATCATCAAAGGGATCTATGATGATTTCAAAGCATTTAAAAAGAGAGTTTGTAATCTCTTCAAGGAACGCAAGAAGAAGCAAGTTGACGTGTATAATACTTTTGGAAAGATCTCTTATAAGAAGAAGGGTGAGCTTAGAAGAAGTGCTATGTAACGGTTTAGAAGAAGTTTTGTCTAAGTTTGAGGATAAACTTTTTCATTCGGGGGAGAATGATGTATAATTGCCAAGCTATATACATCAAGGTTAGCTAAGATGACCTTAATCCAAATTAGAAGCTACAAATGTCGCTGGGTATCAACAATCACAAGGGTTTATTAGCTCAAGGAAGAAAGCGTGAAGGACCTTGATGGTATTCTAGCTTACATGGAGTTATTCTCATATATATGAGGACATCAACGAGCTTAAATCACTCTTGGAGATAAAAGTCCTTTATTGAGTAATCATCACTTACGGCAGTAAAGGACCTTATCAAGTGCGATTCGATATTCGCTCTATAACTCTAGATCCATACGTCTATTGAGGAAGTCATACAAAGACATATTGAGTACATTGAAAGAGCTTTCTAATGGTTTTTGAATCTTGGAAAACGAACAAGTATTGAAGGAGTTATAGTCTTTTCTTTCTAGAGTTGTATTTTAGAGTTTTTATGATGTAATAAATGTGTAGCATGATGTAAGCCTCAAGGGCCTAGCTTCTTGATTAGTGCACGTCCAAGGGGGCTTAGGATTACTATAAATACCCCCTTAGGCCTCTTGTAATTCATCCCACAACATACACAAATCAAATCAAAAGCTTATGCTTTGTTCTCTCTAACCTTTGTGTTAGAAATTGAGTCTTCTTGAGAGGAGTCTCTTTGAATCTCTTCTTCTATTCTAAGATTGGCTATCTTAGATTGGTGATAGGAAGAGTTGGAGGATTCAAGGAGTGGTGAATCTGTATCTCCTTAGAAGATCCCAAGCCGTTTATCATTCGATCAAACGATTCATTCTTGTTGTAAGTTTCAATCTATTCTTTTGAATCTTTTGATTTCCATTGCATTTTCATTCCATTCTATTCCATACCAACCAGAATACATTCCCATTTATTCGTTCACCTATCCATCCATTCGTCCATCATCCATTATTCATCCATTTACATGTCATTTTCATCTTTTCATTCGTTTAAGAATCAATCTAACCAACCCCAAGTTTAAAGATCCTTATATTGTTGTGTAATGTGATCATCTATGATCCCATTATACATCACATTGCCAAAGCAAGTCGTCGATGGATCGGTAACAAGTTGGGTAGGAGTCAGGTAGGTTCATAATAGCGGGCTAGAGGCTCTAGAGTCATGAGCAACGGAGAGAGATATTGTATGAGATATACATACTCGCACCGGGAATCGTTTAGAACGATTGATCATGAGATGATCTACCTTAGGCAAAGGACACATGGTTTATTTGGGCCAAAGTCCACTTGATGTCGTTTGGGCCTGTTGGAATTACATTAAACACTAATGAGAGTTAAAAGTGTTTGATGTGGAAATTAAAAGAGTTTAATTTCAGACTTATGACGAATAATTCGAAAATGAGCCTTTTTGTTTGGTGTGAAGATTCAACAATGTCTGATTCCACCTCTTCGTATGCAATTAACCTTCGCTCAATCCTTGAGAAGGATAAGCTGAATGGTTGTAATTTTTTTTATTGGTACCATAATTTGAGGATTGTCCTCAAATCTGAGAAGAAAGAATATGTTCTTGAGAAGGAAAAGGGAGCGTCCCCATCATCTACAACTACCCAAGTGAAATGACAAGTGGAAACGTCATGCTGATGATGATCTCTAAGTTGCTTGTCTTATGCTGGCTTCTATGACTCCTGACCTTCAAACGCAGTTTAAGGATAAGGAGGCATATGTCATCATTACTCAATTAAAGAGTATGTTCTCGGAACATGCTGCAATTGAGCGCTATGAGACCAACCGGCAGGTGATTCAATCACAGTTGTAGGTTGGGAAGCAAGTAGGACCTCATGTGTTTTGACAATATGAGGAAGCTTGGGTTTCCCTATAGCCAAGAGTTGGCTATGGACACCATCATGTCCTCGCTCTATGATGGGTTCGATCCGTTTAGGATGAACTTCAACACACAGCCTCGAAGGAATAGGAAGAACCTTATGGACTTGTATGGGATGATCGTCCAGGCCAAAAGGGGCGGCACATAAATATATAACATAACTATATAAACACGAAGCAGAAATAAAGAAGAAGAAGTCGATCGATGAACTAGTTTAGGCATCAGATTTTTGCATAGTTTTGTAATCGTTAATGTAATTTTTATTATTTCCTTTTTATGTACTTTAGTTATGTACTTTAGTTAGAAAATAAGGAAATTAGGGAAGCCAAGCCAAGCCAAGCCAAGGAAAAGCCGGGACACTTGCTGGCATGCACTCTACATGCACAAGTTCGGATAAAAACGCATGCATCATTACATGTGAATTTCCTAGCTTATTGCATGCATATTCTTTACGTAAGAAATCAAGCCTCATTTAGCCATGAAAAGCTACGAAAAGATCACATGCAAAAATCTCCTAAGAGGTCTCAAGTTCAAGACCTCACAACGACATGCATAAAGATTGCAACTAAGCCTCTACCGTCCAGTGTGAACAGGCTGACTTCGTGTACATCACGCTCATTCCCTCACCGTCCAAGAATACGTGAACCAAGCTCGAGTCAAAGCTCCCCTTTCCTAAGGCCGGTCGGCCTTCATCTTATCCACACGTGGTTCATGCAACCACGAGTTATCGTCCACTCCAAGACACCCCCCTTTGCTGCCTACACTACAAGAAAAATGTTCAATAACGAAGGGAGTGCCCGTCGTAGATGATACCCAATCCCTTCGTAAAAGAATATCTACGACGGGTCTTTGGCCCGTCGTGACCCGTCGTAGAAGGTCTCGCCGTTAATGATGTTCTACGACAACCCTGTCGTCGATGTGTGACACGACAATTAAGACGGGTTTTTTTCCCTGTCGTAGATGTAAATAATCAACTGAGACGGATTTTATACCCCGTCGTAGTTGTATCAAAGCATTTGAGACAGGCTTGTGTCCCCTCGTAGATGAATGCAAGCAACTGAGACAATTTTTGTACCCCTGTCGTAGATGTACCCAAACTACTAAAGGCACAATTTTATTGCATATTGGACTGTTTGATATTCTTTACTACGAGAGTCTTTAACCTGCCATTTTATTATACTTTCTTACATTTAATAATATTATTAATAATAATAATAATAACAACATAGTTTCCACAAGTATATAAAATGACAACTATGGCAACATGTGATCAATTAATAATGACATTTAGATAATGATAATGTGAACAAATATATATATGCCCACGTATGAGTGATATTCTCATAAGATAGTAACATTTTTTGGTACAACACTATAGATGACAATCTCATAAAATAGTAACGTTTTTTGGTACAATACTATAGATGTCATATAACAAAAGATCGCCTAAATTATGAAGATTTATATAAACAGAAAGCTATATACCATCAACTCGATTCTTGGAGGCCAATACCAAAACGGCCAAACTTCACCTAAGCTATGAAGATCTATATATACCAAAAGTGAAGCTCCTATGCCATGATGTGGAAACAAGATTCTTAAAGCCAAGAACAAAAGAGCCAAGCTGCATTCACAAAATAAAATCATAAATTCCATTTGTCATATACCTGGTGTGTAAGTATAGCAAGTGTGAAACAATACAAGTGACAACAATACACAAATGTATGCTTATTTAATACATGTAATAATAAAAAGAATGGCAATGACTAGTACCTACAGTAGTGCATTCCAAGAACCCATGAGAAATTATGACACTGATACATTTCAAACATTTTTCCTAATAGTCCCTTACCTAAACAAAAAGAATCCAAAAGAGAGGAGAAATAACAAAACATCCTAGAACATAAAGAAACATTAAACCCAAAAAAAAGTATTGGTTACTTGGGCACCAAGTGAAACATACTTGGGCACTTGGCTTCAACTTGAATTCTTAACAGTCACTGCCAACAACAACAATATTCTAGGTAAATTTACTCCTTTAGTTTCCAATATTCTATACCTTTGTTTCAAATAACTTGGCACTAACTGTTGTGCCCCTCTCTCTGTCTTAATCCAATATATTGATGTTATTGTGGATTTTGTTATGTTTTTATGCTGTCTTTGTCTCAGTTTCTGTGCATGCAAGGGAACTTAGCCATTATTTAACTTCAATTAATAATAATAACAACAACAACAACAACAACAATAATAATAATAATAATAATAATAATTTTTTTAAAAAAAACTACTAGCATATTGCCACCTTTTGTCCTAACTGATAATGATCACTAGCAGCAACATTTTATCGCGTCCAACCCCTATGGTTATCTGCTTGAAACTTTGCAGTGCAAAGAAAAATCATGATAATAATCATCTCGAAGACATGTCATGGGATGGAACTGTTTGCAGGGCAGTCTAAATATTTTACTGTCCAAAATTTACATCGCTAGAGAGAAAATTAAATGCACATATTTTAACTAGAAATACAGCTAGACATTTACAAGTAAGTAAATAAACCAACTAGCTAGAATCTCAAGCCAAAAAAAAAACCCCAAAGGCAAAGCTCGAAACTGCAAGATGCTCATAATTAAATTAGAAAAAAAATAAACCATGGAGGATTCAATGCCCAAATATCTTACTGCTTAATAGAGGTCAATTAATAACAATGCACCCTATCTAAGGCTAATATAATTGTTGATGTATCCTTTTGCTTGAAGCTATACAAACAGTCCTAGACGGTTGACTAAGTTGCCATGTATAATGCAAACTTTTGTAAAGGAAAATAGAATTAGTGTGTGTATAATTACAAGGTGGCCCATGGTAGCAAGACAGGTTCTGGTGTTTATTGAGTTAGTAAGATCACCACATACAGTGTAAGACTTGTAGTGGTAGTGGTAGCACGGGTTACTTGGAGAAGATGATTGAACAAGTGTTATTGGTGATTGAATAAATAAGGAAGTTTGGAATTAATGTGTGTTACAAGGTGGGTCTGATGATTGCTTGGAGAAGATGATGTAATCATGCTGTTGGTAAGAGATGTTCTCCATTGCTCTTTTTTTTCTTTCTCTTTTTGTCCATCTCAAAGTGGGCTTTTTTCAGAAAAGGGGTGGGTTGTCAAACTCTTGGAGTAGAGGAACGAAAATCAAGGAATTAGACATCGAGGTTGTATTGCAACTATGGATAATGTCCGTGACACCGTAGGGGATGAGGCACAGAGGCATTTGGAACAACACTATCAACTAAACAACCATTGCATCTCATTTGAACACAAAACCACTCCCAGACATTGTACTTAGGGCTTTCTTATTTTACTAGCATAACCACAATTTATTAAACAATATATTAGTAAAACAATTATGTGTCGAGTAAAACTTTGACATCGGGTCTTTCAAAAGATCCAATTTGGGCTTAAAAATATACAAGTCACAAGAATTTCTGCAACGTCCCTAGTTCAGCTTTCTCCCATAGAATCTCAACACTCACGAACTTTACAAGAACTAAGCTACTTACACCATTGCCCGCTCTCACCACCACCACCACACCATTGAGATAAACTACTCTAAAGTAATGCCTTCAAAGTCATCAAGGGAGTTTATAGTGAGAGAATAGGCAAATTCTTGGGTCGAGGTTTACCAAACAACTAGCAAGGAAGACCCAACAACTACAAATTCCTATTTCCCCTTTTCTTTATAACAAGATATACTATTTTCAAGAAAATTGTCCAAATGCAACAACAATCTAAAATTTAATGGAAGATATAACGAGGGATTGCTAAGACACATGATAATAGACATTAAATGGGAAACCATAAATACTACTTATGTTTTTGTTTAAGACAAAAGAATTTTTAAACAAAAAGACCAGGAAAAGGAATCATATGTCATGTCAAGCAACATGAGGTCCTCCACTCACTACACCATGTGGATATCATTTTGTCTCAAAAAAAGATTTGTATCCTGATGTGATTTCGAAGAGTAAAAGTGTAAAACTATAGATAATATATATCAACAGAAGACAAAATCAAGATGACAGAACTTACAAGTGCTTTGGCAATGCCCTCCAATTAGGGGCTCTTTGGTGACAGAAACGAGACAGATGGGAATTGAAGAACAAGAGAAACAAACAGATGCCTGGCTGAAACGAGATCAACAATGGTTGTTAGTCCAGAAAAATTCAAACATTAAACCATCATATCCAATTTTAGAGTTAGGAAATTAATTACCTGGGAATTTGTTGCCTCAATGCTAAACCCTAGCTAAACTCTATATTCCTAACCTTGAGTGAGAATCGCCTGACATTGAGAAAGAGAAGATGAAGGCATGATAGCAGATTAACGTTGATGGATGAACCAGTGGCGAGAGAGAGGACCAACAACAAGAAAGAGAGGACCAACAACAAGATGGATGTTTACAATGATACCCTTTTGTGTATCTAAATTCACAAGGGAAGACTACAATGAAGCATTGGTTACACATCCTTTCACAACTGAGGGGTCAGCAAGTATAGATTAAGCGCAGATTGGACCCAACACTAGATCCAAAATAGGGGAAAGATTAAAAAAAAAGTATATTTAAGGAACACCAGCTTACCCAGAAGAAGCTATATAGTCAACGCTACATCCCTCACACGCTCCTTAAGTGTCATGTATAAACCCTGCATTAGTTTGAGGCAGTTAGCACTTGGATAGAGCTGTTTTAATCTATAAGCAGGGGAGCATAAAAACTATAATGCAGGTTTTACAGTGCCCTTGTATTATGAATCATGACTGCTTGATTAGTGTTTAGTTAAATGAGTTGTTCCAAATTCATATTCTTACTTCTATAATGTAGTTTTCCCAAGCCACATTCAAAACCTAATTGAAGCACCCTCTACCTACTAATCTCTATTGCTTTCTAAATAATTCTCCCCCTCAAACAACAATATGCACTTCCAAAATACACCAACGCAAAGCAAATTTCAGGGTTTCATTCACATCATATAATATTATTGCAATGGCTTTTCAATAAAGTAACACTTACACCCCCCCCACTCATCCCCCACTTTTAAAATTCATAAAATTAGACGAGCTGTCCCAAATTCATGTTCTTACTTCTATAATGAAGTTTTCCAAGGCCAGAATCAAAACCTAATTGAACCACTCTCTACCTACTAATAATTCTTCCACTCAAATAACAATCTGCACTTCCAAAATACACCAATACAAGGCAAATTTCAGGGCTTCATTCACATCTATCAATATTATTACAATGTCTTTTCAATAAAGTTACACTTACACCCCACACCCATCTCCCACTTTCGAAAATTAGAAAAAGGATGATTACTTTTTACACTGAACTTTCTAACTGGGGTTCAAAAACTCAATCTTTTCATGCCCTTCAAACAAAACCCAAATAATAGGGGGGGAGACAACATGGATTAGATCTTGAAAACCCATCAAAGCTACAGTTAAAATCATTTGCAAACACAACTCCCAACCCATTAACATACTAAACAACAACAGTAATCACCCACTAGACGAGACTATCCACCCATCCGGATTCAAAATGGGAATCTAGAATCAACCACAAGATGAAGAGGGCTAACAAAAAAAAATCAACACATAATACAAGGATGTGTACTTGAAAGAACTTAATGATTTCATTTACTTGAACAACCGATTAACAGTAAAACAGGTAAAAGAATAAAAAAAAACAGAAGAATCACGAAATTCATCTAAAACAACACAAGAATATCAGTCTCAGATGAAATTTCAATCGTAAAACCTAATCAGAGCAGACAAATTTCGAAAACAATAGCATCGAATAAGTTCAAATCTAGTAATTTAGAGAACAACAAATAACCAAAATACCGACAGAATTAGTATATTGAAAGACGAAGTAGAAGGTTTACCTCCTTGCGATCTTCCATGAAAGAAGCAAGAAATCTGAATTGCAGAGAATTTTTGTTGCTTGGACAAAGAATATCTGTCTGAGAAGCAAATTATCGACAGAATGATTCACATTTTAATTTTTGTTGCAGATGAGACTTGGACGAAGCAAAGTAGTAGTAGACAACAAGAGAAGGAGATCAACGATGAGAATGACAGACAATTTTGGTTATGAGAAGGAGATGGGCGATGAGAAGGAGCTCGGCGCACATCCAAGTGAGAGAGAATAGACCTAGGGCAAATGAGAGAGAATAGAGAATGAGCAAGCAAATGTTTCTATTTTATGTTTTAATTTTGGAAGTCAGATCAAAAATCACCCGCTTCATGGAAAATTTGGGAGCCCGCCTCATTTTCATTTTGGCAAAAAATTGGGAGCCCAGCTCATTTTCTTTTTACAACAAAGACGGGTGCTAGACAACAATTACGACGAGTTTTGTCACCCGTCTTAAAAAATATAACATTAAAGATGGGGTAACATCCCGTCGTAATTGTGGTATCATCTACGACGGGTTTTAGCGCCTGTCGTTGGCCGGTGGTCGTAAATAAAGCCATTTCTAGTAGTGCTAGTGACTTGTGCATTTGACCACGACTTGCAAGAGTGGATGATTGTGCATGTATGCATGTATCTTAAGCTCCTCCTTATCCTATAAATACCTCCTCTTGTTGAAGCCAAAATCACTCAATCATTCACCCATACTTCCTCTCCTATACTCCCATTCATCCATATACTCTCATTCCTCTAATCACTCCTTAATCTCTATTCTAGTATCACCATTCTACCACCACTCCTATCATCTTTCCACCACTTTCTTACCTCCATAATCTCTTATCCTATCCTAACTTAAGCCTCTAAGCCCTCATCCTATCCATCCTTACATAAACACCACAAAACCCTAACCTTATACCACCCAAAACACCACTAAAAAAACAATAAAAGAGCCTTTTTCATCATCTAATCTCAACCATATTCTTATCACCATTCTCCTCATTTCTTCATCCTCTTGAACTCCTAATCCATACCCTTAGCCTATCTTCCCTTATCTGTACATAAATCTCTCATAAAGCCTCCCAAAAACATCACAAAACTATCCTAAAAAACCAACAAAAAGAGTCTTTCTTGCTATTTTTTCCTATCCCTTCTCTTATCCTTTTCCAATACTTTCCTACCGTTATTATCTCCATTTCTTTTCTCTCTTAAGCCCTCTTATCTTTTTTCTTATTCCACTTTCCATCATCCCTCCATAAACCTCACAAAACTCCACAAAAAGCCGACCTTTCTACTACCCAAAAACCCAACAAAAAGAGCCTTTTTATACCCTTTTTTCATCCCTTTTTCTATCATCTTTTCTATCCACTTTCTTGACACTACTTTGGCATATTCAAGAGGAGTATTCAAGGCTTACAAAGGCTAATTCAAGTGAGGTTCAAACACTACAACCAAAGGCTTGGCAAGGCTTCCCTTCAAAAGGCATAATGTAAGCTCTTAAGTGTTCCTGCCTTATGTAAATAAATTGTTATTTCTTTCTTTTATTCTTTTGCATGTTCCATGAAATAATTCTATAAAGTTCTTATTTGTCTCCTGTTATCAAAATCACATTTTAAACTTTTAGTAGAGTTCTTCCTTTTGTGAGAGGCGGACTCCTAAAGTGTTTACTTTTGGAGTTCGTAGCCTTACCCCCGAATTCATTCTTGGGTTTCGCAGGCGAAGTCTTTTGGGTGACGACTCCCATTTCGAACCAAAACACATCGAGGATTGCATAAACTATGGTTAACATAGTTTTACAATGTCTCGATGCAACTTTAGGGTACTCTTTCCTACATTTCTAAATAATACTTGCATAAATCACTCTCCTCGGAGCCTAACATTTAAATGAGCAAATTGGGTTAAATTTAGAAGAGTTTGGAATAAGTGGATGTTCACTCTTAAAGGTTTAATTCAATGACTCATAAAATGCATAAGTAAAGGGAAAGTGATTTTACAAAATATTATTCATGAAATGTAAGGTTGATCTCCTTAAAGAGTTTTCAAAGGTTAAACCCCAGCATAAATCACCGAATCACACCCCAATCCAACATGGACGTTCGGAAGCCCAATGACGAGGAAAAATGTCCACAGGATTTTTGGCGACTCAAATGGGGTGTTTTCTAAAGCGGGTAAAACTTGAAAAAAGTTTTGTTTAAAGTTTTTGGAAGGAAAATGTTTCACTTTATATTATTAAGTCATTCTTTTTAGGCATAATGGATTGCTTATACCGTGAAACTCCCTTGACGTGTAATATGTCATAGGAGCACGTAAATCGGTGGTATTAGGCTTTTTCTCTTTAAACAACAAAAAATAACCCATGGGATGTCAGACTGGCTATACTCAATTGGTGCATTTACACCAAGAGAGCATTAGTCACCAGATCCACTCATGCATCACCCACTCGAGCCTCCAAGAGCAACACCCCACACATTCAAGTTGCCTTTACAACAAGAATGCACCGGGGCGAGTACATGAGCCGCTAAGCCTTATCCAGCCAATAAGCCCTTTTGTACATAGAGCCTTGGTTTAGGATACCCCTTGTTCATATGTATGCTATGTGCTATGTATTTAATTTTTTTGTAAAGAGTCGATCCAAGTTTAGGAGTGTTGTTCTAGTCCATATAGTAGTCATTGGGCTGAGAAGAGTCATGTTTACCAACTAAGTTAATTAACCTAAAAAATTATGGTTAACCCAGTGGTTGGGCCCATTTATCTATAAAGGTTAACTCTCTTAGTTCATAAAGTAAACTCAACTCGCCGTTGATGATTCTTTATGGCCCTTTACGACATCTTCTTAACAAAGGTCCAATAAACTTGATTAAAGTCAAAACAAAGTTAGCGGATAAAGTTTTAGACTGCATAATAATCGTCGAGCTTGAGTAAGTTAATTTATCGAATTAATTATCAGATCCGTCAAGCTTATGGTCGGCCCGTGGTAAGCCAAACCATATCAGATTTGATAGTTGAGTCCATAAATCAACTATAACTTGCCCGTTGATGGTTTTATCCAATCCTTTACGATATCCGCTTTCCCGGTAAATATGATAAAAAAATATATACAAAGAGTAGTCTGTCAGTCCTGTCGATCATTATTCTAGCCCGCGTAATAGTCGGTATGGCTTGAGTTGGACTGGTAAATTTCCCGAGTTACAGATTCTCCTTAAAACGGTCGGCCTGTGGAAAGGGCCCATCCGAATTGAGAAACACTGACTCGTGATTCCTTATTCAGTCCCGACTCGTCATACCAGGTGTTATTTGGTCTTTTATAATGATCAGTCGTCCTTAGGGCCCGTATAAAGTAGATAAGGTGTGTTGTAGACTATGTGTGCATGTGTTTGTGCATGTGTATGTGTGTGTAGTTGTGCATGTGCATGTGTATGTGTATGTATGTGTGCTTGTGCATGTGTATGTGTTTGTGTTTGTGCATGTGTGTGTGCATGTGTTTGTGCATGTGTATGTGTTTGTGTGTGTGCCTGTGCATGTGCATGTGTATATGCTTGTGCACGTGTATGTGTTTGTGCATGTGTATGTGTTTGTGTATGTGTGTGTGCATGTGTTTGTGCATGTGTATGTGTATGTGTATGTGTGTGTGTCTGTGCATGTGCATGTGTATATGCTTGTGCATTTGTACGTGTTTGTGCATGTGTGTGCGTCTGTGCATGTGCATGTGTTTGTGCATGTGTATATGTGTGTTTGTGTAAACAGGTGTTTTGAGTCTTCGTTAGGTTTAAATACGTGTCTGAGTCTTTGTTAGGTTTTTTAACACGCACTTTGAGTCGTTATTAGGTTTAAATACTTGTTTGAGTCTTTGTTAGATTTTTGTTAACACGTGTTTGAGTTATTAGGTGTAAATACGTGTTTGAGTTGTTATTAGGTGTAAATACGTGTTTGAGTCTTTCTTAGGTTTTTGTTAACACGTGTTTTGAGTCTTTGTTAAGTGTAAATATGTGTTTGTGTTTGTGTTTGTGTGTTGAGTTTTCATTAGAGTCGGACCTAATTTTGAGTTATTGTTTTGGTCCGCGTAATAATCGTTGGGTTTGAAAAAATGAATTTATAAACACGACTAATTAACCTTAAATCTTATAATCGGCTCGGTTGTGAGGCTCATTCATTTCAAAGGTTAATTGGCCTTGTTTATCGATTCATTTTAACTCACCTTTGATGGTTTTATTCGGCCATTTTCAGTGTTCTCTTACTTAGGGTAAAATTGATTAATAATAAAACAAAGTTAGTGTGTGTTGTTCTAGCCCGCGTAATAGTCTCAACGTTTGAGAAAATAAATTTATAAATTCGATTATTAAGTGTAAAAACAAAATCCATGGTCGGCTCACTGGTAAGCCCATCCATGGTGGAATTAATAATTGAGTTTATAAGTCTGTTTTAACTCACCTTTTGATGGCTTTATTCGGTCCTTTATCACATCCGCTTTCCATGAGTTTAAATAAATAAATATGTTGGGTCTTAAATAAATAAAAAATTGTGTAAATAGAAGTCAGGTTGTCAGTCCGTTGAGCATTATTCTAGTCCACATAATAGCCAACTTAGCTTGAATTTACACAAGTTTGCTAGTTCAAGTGACGGATTCTCCTTAAAACGGTCGGCTTGTGGTTTGAGCCCATCCGAATTGAGAATTACTCACTTGTGCTTTCCAACTTATGCCAGCTCGCTATGTGTTTAGACCCAATTTTGTGTCTAAATACCGCCTAAATCCTTAGGCTTTTGACTTGTCTCATGGTTTAATTTATTAACTTTTAATATGTTTTTCGGTTATTTTGTAGATTTCGGAGTTTTTACTCAAAACGTGGCAAAAGGGCCATTTTGTAACTATTTTGGGAATCCCGAGATTTCCCGAGTCTTGGTCGAGTCAAAGGCGAAGGAAGCGGAAAGGCCGGACGTGTAGAGTGGCTCAAAAGATAGTGTTTTTGCTGAAGTTCACCAAGGCGTGGCCCCCGTCACCATTTTTGTAGCAGGCGCTACGCCCAGAATATCTTTGGGGCCGAGCTGGACCGTACCCACAGTCCTGATGATCGCAGCCACGGTGAGTTCAAGGCATGTGCAGGGATTGAAGTGGCCGAGCAAGACCGTACCCATGGTCTTAGGAGACCGTACCCACAACGGTGCGAAGGAGAGAAATTTCGCCTGAACTAAATCACCAGACCGTGCCCACGGTCATGACGCACCATGCCTACGATGTTACGAAGAGAAGCGAAATCTGCAGTTCGCTACGCAAGACCGTACCCACGGTCTTGGGAGACCGTGCCCACGGTCCCCTGCAGTTACGTTTTTCCTGCGGAGTGAAGTGATGAGTTTTTAGTAACTAACTTTGCTTGTATATATGGCTATTAGGTCTTTTAGCAGAGGGATCATATACTTTATCATACATTCTATCATATTCCATCACTTTTAGCAACATTTTAGCTTTCAATTAGAGTAATTCCTTAATGATTAGTGAGTGTTTACTTGGATTATTGTTTTTGCACTGGATTTCATTGGATTTCTATTGAAGTTTTGAAGACTTATCTTATTATTGGAGCATTGGATTCTTATTATTCTGGAGCATCTTCCTTTGGCATCAAATTAATGAGCATTTCTTAACTCTTACTCTCTTTAGTTCATCACTGTAACAGTGGTTTGGTGGACCTCGGTTTTTTCGTTCATTCTCAGGGAGCTAGGGGCCTTGGCTAGAACTAATTGACTCTAGGTGAGGTTTAGGATCACAAGATAACAAGAGGTTTATGGTGACAAACAGAACAAGCACAACTATGGTTCAGTCAAATGGGAAACAATGGGTGTCGGGAGATTTCAGGACGCAAATGGTAATAAGGACGAGGGTTTCGCAACTAGAAAGCAACAAGATAGTAGAATCAAGTGACAATCCCGTTAGAATAAACCCACCGGACTTTCCTTTTCAAGGATAATCCGGATTAACTTCCTACAAGCCCACCACGGACCCGGAGGGTTAAAGAAACAGGACTCTCTAGTTAGCTTCTATTCGCTTTCGTGAATAGAATACTAACTATCCCAATTCCAACCTTCCAACTCAAGTGTTGGATGTGTTCAGGGTCTTTCGTATCCCAAATACATCCTATTTGAGGGAAAAAATAGGAGTGGGAAATTGATTCCACTACAAATTACCTCCTAAAATTGCTAACCCAATCCAAATACACCATTCACATCCTTAGTTCCTCCCTAACCCATAAGGGTTCTAGCCTCTAATCATCTTATCTAACATGCTAACAACATTAATAACTTCATTCATACTTAGAAAGATATTCAAAACAACAATAACAACAATCAACAAACACCAAGTAATTCTAATAACAAAAACAGAGATTAAAGAGTAAATGATTGTTTAGACCCAATTTTGTGTCTAAATACCGCCTAAATCCTTAGGCTTTTGACTTGTTTCATGGTTTAATTTATTAACTTTTTAATACGTTTTTGGTTATTTTGTAGATTTCGGAGTTTTTACTCAAAACGTGGTAAAAACGGCCATTTTGTAACTATTTTGGGAATCCCGAGATTTCCCGAGTCTTGGTAGAGTCAAAGGCGAATGAAGCGGAAAGGCCGGACGTGTAGAGTGGCTCAAAAGATAGTGTTTTTGCTGAAGTTCATCAAGGCGTAGCCCCCGTCACCATTTTTGTAGCGGGCGCTACGCCCAGAACATCTTTGGGGCCGAGTTGGACCATACCCACGGTCCAGACGATCGCAGCCACGGTGGGTTCAAAGCATGAGCAGGGGTTGAAGTGGCCGAGCAAGACCGCACCCATGGTATTGGGAGACCGTACCCACGACGGTGCGAAGGAGAGAAATTTCGCCTAACCTAAATCGCCAGACCGTGCTCACGGTCATGACGCACCGTTCCTACGGTGTTACGAAGAGAAGCCAAATCTGCAGTTCTCTACGCAAGACCGTACCCACGGTCTTGGGAGACCGTGCCCACGGTCCCCTGTAGTTACGGTTTTCTTGCGGAGTGAAGTGATGAGTTTTGAGTAACTAACTTTGCTTGTATATATTGCTATTAGGTCTTTTAGCAGAGTGGAGGATATACTTTATCATACATTCTATCATATTCCTTCACTCTTAGCAACATTTTAGCTTTCAATTAGAGTAATTCCTTAGTGATTAGTGAGTGTTTACTTGGATTATTGCTTTTGCACTGGATTTCAATTGAAGTTTTGAAGACTTATCTTATTATTAGAGCATTGGATTCTTATTATTCTGGAGCATCTTCCTTTTGCAGCAAATTAATGAGCATTTCTTAACTCTTACTCTCTTTAGTTCATCATTTACTCTTCAATCTCTGTTTTTGTTATTAGAATTACTTGGTGTTTGTTGATTGTTGTTATTGTTGTTTTGAATATCTTTCTAAGTATGAATGAAGTTATTAATGTTGTTAGCATGTTAGATAAGATGATTAGAGGCTAGAACCCTTATGGGTTAGGGAGAAACAAAGGATGTGAATGGTGTATTTGGATTGGGTTAGCATTTTTTTTTTTTTTTGCACGAGAAAACAGGATATATTGACTAACAAATGTAGCTTACAAGAGGATGCGGAGAGGATCTCCCGAGTTCTCTAACTAAGCACCTTGTCTACAAGACTCTTGTATTTCTTCCTAGATTTCGCTACAAGAAGGACTTTGTTTATTACATCGTTTGTCACTTTTGTTGTGATTACCTGTGGGGTAGCGCCATGTTTTTTTATGGACACGGTTATTTCTTTCAGTCCAAATGTGGTAGACATATGATGTGAGGAACGCACAATCCAGTTGAGCTTCTTCACTGGTTTTGCTAAGCTTGCCCAGATGATGTCGTCATTCTTGAGTAGTGGATAGGTGATTAAGCCCCCAGGCTCTAAGGTCTTGTCTGACCTCCTTCCCAAAAGCACAATCAAGGAAAAGATGGTCGATAGTTTCAATCTCCAAACTGCATAAGGGGCAATTAGAGTCGCCTCCGGCTTTCCATCGCACTGTCATAGCTCTTACAGGAAGCCTGCCATGTAAGAGGACCCAACTGATGAAGGTATGTCTCGGAATTGTTAGTGGGTTCCAAATGATCGAGGCCCATCCGATCTCGTTCACGGTTCCAAGGCTCCATATATACCCCTCTGTCACATTGTAATCACCATCAACTGTGGCCCCCCCTCCCTTCTAGTGCCATCTATATCCGGGTTGACAACCCCATTTGAAGCAATCTTTGATACGGCAAAGGTGCTTAAAATACGTGCAGACGTCATAAGGGGGTTGATAGTCCCACCAGGATGATCCTCGAATGTATTTGCATGTATCCATTGGACCCATAAGTTATCCTTTTTCCGCTGAATCGCCCACACCAGCCGGGCAATAGTGGCATTGTTCCAAGATGTCAGGTCTCGGAGACCCAGACCACCCAACTTCTTTGGTCTGCATACTACCCCCCAGGAGATCATAGGGGCTTTACTATAGTGTGAGGTTGAGCCCCAGAGAAAGTTGCGGCAAAAGCGTGTAATTTCTTCTATGGCATGCTTGGGAATGACGAGAATTCTCGCCCAGAAGCTATAAATCCCCATCAGGACTGAGTTAATGAGAGTGACTCTGCCAGCATAAGAGATGTGCCTACTCTCCCATGTTTTGATTCGCGAAAGGATCTTCTCCACTAGTATGTTCGCATCATTTTTTGTGAGGTTACAGGAGGAGATTGAGATTCCTAGGTATTTGAAGGGGAGCACACCTTCTTGGAATCCTGTTTCTTGAAGGAGAGAGGTAGCGACATTATAGGGCACGCCCCCCATGACCACTTCAGATTTCCCATTGTTTGCGACAAGACCCGTTGTTGTTGAGAAGTGGTCAAAAGCCTTCTTAAGAGTTTGAATAGAGGTTCTATTTGCCGTGGAGAATAGGATGAGATCGTCGGCAAATACAAGATGCGTGAGTTACAGACGTCTGCAGTTTGGGTGGTACTTAAATCCCTCTTGTTTGCTGACAAAGTACTGGATGGATCGTGACAGATATTCCATTGTTAGAACAAAGAGAAGGGCAGACATGGGGTCACCTTGCCTGAGGCCACGTTTGCCCCTAAAGTTGGGAGAAGAGATGCCATTCGAGCAAATGGAGAAGGTTGGTGTGGTGACACAAGCCATTATGCAGTCAATGAGCCAGCCTAGAAAACGGTATGCGCGGAGTGCTTCTTCAATGAATTCCCAATGCACCGAGTCGAAGGCTTTGTGAAGATCTATTTTCATCAAGCATCTAGGTGCAATGGCTAATCGGTTGTAACCCCTTACTATCTCTTGGCAAAGTAGAACATTCTGAAGGAGCTGTCGACCGGGCACAAAAGCCCTTTGGCTCGGGTTGATTAGGTCGGGGAGGACCTCTCTTATCCGGGAGGCGAGTATTTTGGTGATTCCCTTGTAAAAGGTGTTACAGCATGCTATAGGGCGGAACTCAGTGACTTTGCTGGGGTTCAGCACCTTTGGAATAAGCACCAAATTAGTTGCATTTAGTTGTTTGAGGATTTTCCCGGTGAGGAAAAACTCTTGGGCAGCAGCTGAGACAAGGTCTCCTATTTGATTCCAGTAAAATTTATAAAAACCACTGGAATACCCGTCTGGTCCGGGGTCTTGTCATTAGGAATTGAGAAGATGGCTTCTTTGATGTCTTTGTCTGTGATTGGCCTACTGAGTCTGAGTTGTTGAACTCCTGTTAATCGAGGGCCCATGAGGAATATGTCGTCTTGCGATGTTGTTTGCCGAATGTCTGTATTGCCAAGCAGGTTTTTATAGAGCAGGCTGAGTTGGTTGTTTACCTCCTGGAGCCCCGTGACTTTGATACCATTAGCAGTTTCTATTTCACGAATGTACAGCTGGGTACGCTTCTGTCTCATCTTGGCAAAGAATAATTTTGAGCAGCTATCACCCATATTATCCCAAGCCAGTTTGCTTTGTTGTCGTTTCAGAAGTAAGGATGAATGCAAGATGTCATAGTACTTACGTCTCTAGTTTTTCTCTTCTTGCTGGAGTGCTGCATCAGTCGGATCTTGATCGAGTCTATTCTGGAGATTGATGAGCTTGTCCCTTGCTGCAATTTCTTGAGTGTGAATGTCATAGAAACAATCTCTATGTAGTGATTGCAGTTTCGGGCGCAGCTTGTGGAGGTATTGTGTTAATTGAAACATTTTGTGACCCTCTGGGATCTCTACTAGCGTGTCCTTAATCAGGTCTTTGGACCTCTCATCTTTTGTCCACATGTCACAGAACTTAAAGGGTTGCTTCTGTTTTGTCATTTCCATAAAGTTGATAGTGATAACGGAATGATCTGATAGGCCGGATGCCTTAAAATTAACTTGCATCATGTCTGCAATTAGGTACCATTGCAGATTCACAAGAAGGCGATCTAACCTGGAGCGGACATGGCCATTGGTCCAGGTGTAGTATGTCCCAGAATATAGTGGCTCATGAAGGCAGCAGTGCTGAACACAATGTGTCATGAGCCACCATATCTCACGAAGAGCTGTCCAAAGAGGTTCTCTTTCACCGAGATCATTGTGCCCATAGACCTAGGTAATGTGAAAGGTGGTAATGTTTTGAACAACTGTAATTTTCATATGAATGTGCTGGTCAGAGTTGCCCAAAATTTCTGCTTCATAGTCTCGAGGATTCCATGCAACCTAGATGCGAACTTTTTGACAATGCTGAATATTTGTAAATGATCTCCAGTAGCTAAAAACATTGTTGTGAAACTTTGCGATGTTTCGATGGGAAATTTTTGTTTCGTATAGTCCAATTAGACCCGCCCCTTGTTGATGCAAGAAGACCCGTAGATCTTCTTGCTTCTCCTGGCTGTTAAGGCCCCTGACGTTCCAACTGAGAATGTTCTGCATTCTTAATTTGTTTTGGAGTTTGGCCATTGCCATCCATCTTCGATTCTGAGATTGTATTATCTCCTTCACCACTCAGTGCTTCAACTCGATTGGTAGTGACCATATTATTTGGTTGGGTTGTTTGTCTCCACACGTGAGAATTTTTTGGCCTTCTGAGCCCCTCTGCGTCTGGTTTTGGCTTGGCTTTATTTGTCTTATGCTCCACTTTGTTGTTGTCCGCTATTTTTTTTCTTGCATTGATTCTCCTCGTGCCCTGTTTTGTGGCAATATTTGCATTGTAATTTCTTCTTACAATTAGCTTCTTCATGGCCAAACATCTTGCAATGTGCACAACGAGTTGGCTTCCAGTCATATTGAATACGTTGACGCATTATATTGTCGTTGTGATCCATGTAGTCAACATATTCAGGAAATGCTCCTTTGAGTTGCATTTCAATGAGAATCCTCGCATATCCCAATTTGACCCGGTCCTTTGTTTGCCTATCAGTTTTTATAGACACCCCTAGTGATGCATATCATACTTCAATGCATCAAGAGGAAGCCCTAAAGGACCTTACCAGTCTGCTACAAATTGTTTCAAGTGGTTTCTCACATGACATCGCGAATATCTCCAAAACTAAGGGACTTTTGAGCGCCTTATCTCAAGAGTCTTGAAGTTCTCATTTAGCTATGTGGAAGGGTTATTCCTTATGTACATTTTGGCTTTTGAATCTTTAGTATTGGAGTTGTATTTTAGGAGATATTGTATTTTCTTTAAAGGCCCTTTGTTGTAAGTGTCGCCTAAAGGGCCTTTGTCGCGGCCTTCTTGGGGTGACGTCTTTAGGGAGGGTTTTCCTATAAATAGACCCCTTGGGTCTCTCAGAAGACAATTCATTCATATTGATAATAAACACAAATCTCTCTAAAGTTGATGCTTTAGTTTCTCTCTAGTTTTGGCTAGAAAACGAATTACCTTTGGGTTTTTCGTGTTAAATCTTCTCTTCTAATCCAAGATTGAGCATTCTTGGGTGGTGTAAAGGAGGAGTAGGAGCTCTTGAAGATTGTGGTGTGGCTGTATCAATCCGAGGAGTTTCGTTGCTCATTCTATCAAAGTTACCTCTGTTCAGATCATTGTTCAAATGTCCTTCTTGATTCATCTCTTGCAAGTTCTTACTTGTGTTTTGATCCGTGTTCTTTCTTGGCGTTTTGGTTGTCTTGTGATCCATTATGCATCAATTTGGTATCAGAGCCATGTTTAGATGAATCTCCTTTGTTTCTTGCATAAATCTTGGACCTTGTTTTTGTCACAAAATCGCATAAACCCCCATATTATACACGCCCCCTTGATAGTTCTTCCAAGAACTCATCAAGAACTCATCAAGAACTCATAAAGAACCCATAGCTCCTCAAAGAACCCTCGTCCTAAACACATACCTAACCAAAATCCGTCCCATTTCCCTCGTGAGTTCATATGACATCAAGTTGATTTCTAATGGCAAACGATGAATCTAAATCAAATGAGGTTTATGAACTCGAGCAACAAATAGCATTTTTGCGAGTGCAATTGGGTAAACAAATGGAAGAAAACAAAATGCTACGTGAAGGGTCCATACGTGATGGTGTCTCGTCACATGGTGAAGGTAGTTCGAAGTCTAAAGGGCATGAACGTTTGGATTTTAAAGTTGAAGTTCCTGAATTTGATGGTAGTTTAAATGTAGAAGATTATCTTGATTGGATACATACCGTTGAACGTGTCTTTGAGTTGAAAGAATGTAGTGATGATCTCAAAGTGAAGTATGTGGCCTTGAAATTAAGAAAGCATGCTAGTATTTGGTGGACTAACCTTCAAAAGAAGAGAGTTGCAAAAGGGAAAGAAAAGATCCGTTCTTGGGATAAGATGAAGTCAAAGTTGCAATCCAAGTTCCTTCCCCAATCATACGTTGAAGACAACTACTACAAGTTGCAAAAGCTTGTCCAAGGCTCTAAATCGGTGGAAGAATACACAAGGGAGTTTGAACATCTCCTTTGGCGTTGTGATCTCAAGGAGAAGGAACCACAAATTCTGGTACGTTACTTGATTGGTTTGAATGATTGGATACGTCATATAGTTGAATTACATTCATATGAATCTCTTGATGAGCTAAGTAACTTGGCTATGAAAGTGGAGAGGCAAAGAAAAGAAAGAGCCAAGGAACCGCAAAGGACGTTCCCAAACACATTCAAACCCTATACCCAACGTCCTTATCCCCAAACACAATCAAAAGCTCCACAAAATCAGCCCCCATCCTCCCTTAAACCCTACGCCAGCCACATTAAACCAGCCACAAAATCCCCACCCAAAACCCAAGTCCAAGAACCAAGGACATTACCACCAAGAAGATGTTTTAGGTGCGAGGTTGGTCATATTGCATCCGAATGTCCTAACAAGCGCACGGTTTCTCTTGTTGAATATCAAAGTGCTTTGTTTGTTGAACCAAGCTTGTATGAAAGTGAACATGAAGTGGAACCTTGTGAGCTTGCCGAAAATGAGGAGGATAATGATGAGGAGGTTGAGCAAGCGGATGAAGGCGAATTGTTGGTGCTTAAAAGGGCGTTAAGTGTGGCTTCTACCCCAAATGACAAGGAGCAACGAGAGAACATATTCCATACTAGGTGTACCGTTCAAGGGAAGGTATGCTCTCTTATAATTGATGGTGGTAGTTGTACTAATGCCGCCTCTACTACAATGGTAGAAAAGCTGAATTTGGATGTAAGTCCTCACCCATCTCCTTATAATATTCAATGGTTAAGCCATGGGAAGGGCATTAGAGTTGATAAACGTGTATTAGTCTCATTGTCCATTGGGAAGAATTATAAAGATGATGTATGGTGTGATGTAATACCCATGGATGCTTGCCATATTTTGTTTGGTAGACCGTGGCTTTTTGATAGGTATGTAACTCATGATGGAAGATTGAATACCTACTCATTCGTCATCAACAAGAAGAAGATTACATTGGCTCCATTGCCCCCTTCTTCTATTCGGCCTCCACCAACAAAAGAGAAAGAAAGGGAGACTAACATTGTATCTTTACTAAAGGCGGAACAGCATGAATTCTATGAGCATAAAGAGTTGATATTGGCGAATATCCAAGAAGAACAAGCTTCCCCAACCAAGGATCATCCACGGTTCTCACCTTTGATGAAGAGATTTGGTCATTTGTTTCCAAAAGAAATGCCCCAAGGATTGCCACCAAGAAGGGACATTGAACACAAGATTGATCTAATACCGGGTGCAACCTTGCCAAATAAGCAAGCCTACCGAATGAACCCCAAAGAATCCCATGAGGTTCAAAGTCAAGTTGATGAGCTACTCCAAAAGGGTCTTATTCGTCCAAGCATGAGTCCATGTGCCGTCCCAGTGTTACTAGTTCCAAAGAAAGATGGTACCCAACGTATGTGCATGGATTGTAGGTCCATCAACAAAATCACCATCAAATATCGTTTCCCCATTCCACGTTTGGAGGATCTCCTTGATGAACTTTATGGAAGTGTTGTGTTTTCAAAGATTGATTTGAAGAGTGGATATCATCAAATCCGCATATGTGAAGGAGACGAATGGAAAACGGCATTCAAAACGAAGGAAGGTCTATATGAATGGTTAGTAATGCCCTTTGGTCTAACAAATGCTCCTTCTACTTTCATGAGGTTAATGAACCATGTATTGAAACCTTTGATTGGAAAGTGTGTTGTAGTATACTTTGATGACATACTTGTATATAGTAGAAGTGAGAATGACCGTATAAAGCACTTAGAGCTAGTTTTGTATATCTTGGAGAAAGAAAAGCTCTACGCCAACTTGAGAAGTGCTCATTTTCTCAACCAAGATCATCTTCCTTGATATGTGCTCTCCAAAATGGGATCTGTAGACGAAGGAAAGGTCAAAGCTATCCAAGAATGGCCAACACCAACGAGTATACATGAGGTACGATCATTTCATGGATTAGCTTCATTTTATAGAAGGTTTATCAAGAATTTTTCTACTATTTTGGCTCCTATGGTGAGTTGTTGACAAAAGGAGTTTACATGGAGCAAAACGCCAATCGATTGGCGTTAGAAAGTATCAAAGAGAAGTTATGTAATGCACCTCTTCTAGCCTTGCCTTGTTTTGACAAAGTATTTGAAGTAGAAGTGGATGCTAGTGGAGTTGGCATTGGTGCCGTCCTTACACAAGAGGGAAGGCCAATAGCCTACTTTAGCGAGAAGTTGAATGATGCCAAAAGGAAGTTTAGTACATATGACAAGGAGTTCTATGCCATTATAAGAGCTCTTGAGCATTGGAGGCATTATCTACTAAGTGGAGAGTTTATTCTACATAGTGATCATGAAGCTCTCAAGTTTATCCAAGGCCAACACAAGCTTAACCCATGACATGCAAAATGGGTTGAATTTATGCAGGCTTTTCAGTTTGTGATCAAGCATAAGGCCGGGCATTTGAACAAGGGCGCCGATGCTCTATCAAGAAGGTACTTACTTACATATGTTCTTGATTCTAACGCTTTGGATTTGAGCATATTAAGGACTTATATCGAGATGATCAAGATTTCAAAGAAGTATATGAGTTGGCAAAGAAGCATCCTCATGAAATGTTTCATATCGAAGAAGGTTTCTTATTCAAAGGAAATCAATTATGTATACCAAGGACCTCATTGCGCGAATTGTTGATTCAAGAAGTTCATGGAGGTGCCTTGGCGGGACATTTGGGCATAGAGAAGACTTATTTGATGTTGAGAGATTATTACTTTTGGCCTAGCATGGTGAAGGATGTTGAGCATATTGTTAAGAGATGTGGTACTTGCAACCTTGCCAAGTCACATGTGTTACCACAGGGCTTATATACACCACTACCTATTCCATATTACCCTTGGGAAGATGTGAGTTTAGACTTCATTGTGGGTCTACCTCGAACTCAAAGAAGTAAGGATTCTATTATGGTGGTTGTAGATCGATTTTCAAAGATGGCGCATTTTGTACCTTGCAACACTACATATGATGCTACGAAAGTTGCTACCTTATATTTTGATGAAATTGTGAAGTTGCATGGCATACCCAAGACTATGGTGAGTGATAGGGACTCTAAGTTTCTAAGTCACTTTTGGGTTACTCTGTGGAAGAAGATGGGAACAAGGCTCAAGTTTAGCAGGGCTTGTCATCCACAAACGGATGGACAAACGGAGGTAGTCAATCGAACCTTGGGAGCCTTGTTGAGGACATTGGTGAATAAAGAAAAGAAGAGTTGGGATACTTTGTTAAGCATCAGTTTGCTTATAATAGAAGTCCTAATCGTGCTACAAAGTTATCTCCATTTGAAGTTGTCTATGGAAGAAATCCTCTTAAACCCATGGATTTATCTCCTATCTCTACATCTACGAAGTTTAGTTTTGAAGCAAGTAAAAGAGTAGAGGAGATTAAGAAGTTACATGAGGAAGTTCGTGAGAAGATTAAGAGATATACTCAAAAGGTTGAAGAGAAAATGAATCAAAAGAGGAAAAGGGTTATATTCAAGCCTGGAGACTTGGTATGGTTACACTTGAAGAAAGAGAGATTTCCAAGTAAGAGAAAAGGGAAATTGAAACCGAGAGGTGAAGGTCCTTATGAGGTCTTAGAAAGACTTGGTGATAACACTTATCGCTTGAAGATGGAAGATGAGTATGAAGGAAGTTGTACTTTCAATGTGTGTGATCTTAAGCCCTGTTATAATGAAGATGAAGAAATTCCAAGTTTGAGGGCAAACTCTTTTCAAGAAAGGGAGAATGATGCATATCATACTTCAATGCATCAAGAGGAAGCCCTAAAGGACCTTACCAGTCTGCTACAAATTGTTTCAAGTGGTTTCTCACATGACATCGCGAATATCTCCAAAACTAAGGGACTTTTGAGCTCCTTATCTCAAGAGTCTTGAAGTTCTCATTTAGCTATGTGGAAGGGTTATTCCTTATGTACATTTTGGCTTTTGAATCTTTAGTATTGGAGTTGTATTTTAGGAGATATTGTATTTTCTTTAAAGGGCCTTTGTTGTAAGTGTCGCCTAAAGGGCCTTGTCGGGGTGACGCGGCCTTGCTGGAGTGACGTCTTTAGGGAGGGGTTTTTCTATAAATAGACCCCTTGGGTCTCTTGTAAAGACAATTCATTCATATTGATAATAAACACAAATCTCTCTAAAGTTGATGCTTTAGTTTCTCTCTAGTTTTGGCTAGAAAACGAATTACCTTTGGGTTTTTCGTGTTAAATCTTCTCTTCTAATCCAAGATTGAGCATTCTTGGGTGGTGTAAAGGAGGAGTAGGAGCTCTTAAAGATTGTGGTGTGGCTGTATCAATCCGAGGAGTTTCGTTGCTCATTCTATCAAAGTTACCTCTGTTCATATCGTTGTTCAAAGGTTCTTCTTGATTCATCTCTTGCAAGTTCTTACTTGTGTTTTGATCCGTGTTCTTTCTTGGCGTTTTGGTTGTCTTGTGATCCATTATGCATCACCTAGGACACTTGCTATTTTGCTGAGGCCTTCACTGCTCCAGAATTTGAAGGGAAGATCAGGCATGGTTACCCATATAGGTAGCAAGGCAATAGAATCAACGTCCATGTCGAGATTTTCATTCCATTCCCTAACAATGAGGGGCTTACTATCAAAGAAGTAGAATCCTTGGGTTAAAGCCTTATCTTTATCTGCAGTTGAATTAAATCTCACCATGTACATTCCCTTTTTAACGTCAGAGATTTGCACAATTTCCAATTTGTCGCCAAGTTCTTCGTAGAAAGCCATTCATGACCTCTATAGGTGGATTTGCTCCGAGTACACAGCAGATTACTGAGTTGTTCCAGTACGCGATGGATTCCACCACATCCTCTCTTTCTAGCTTGGCGCATGTCATTCCTTCGACCTTTATTGGTTCCATGTATTTCAATTGCATCCCATCATCTTGACTGAATAGAGAGGCATAAGAACTCTTCTTTGGTTCTTTACTAAGAGCCTCCAAGATAAGTTCTTCAGCTAATTTTTTCCCCGTTGCAGTTTGGAAGACGGTAGTTTGATCATTTCATACAAAGTCTGTTTTCGATTTCCCTGTTTGTGTGGTCGTTTTTTCCGCCGGAGTAGGATTCCGGCTGGCAGAATTCTGTGTATTTTGCCTAGTTGCCACCATTTTTTTTTTAGAAGCTGCCAGCCAGCAGGAATCAAGAAACTCGGTGGTGCACTAATTAATTCCACCGTTGAACTCAAAATCAGAAGCAAACGCACAAACTGCAACAAACGCACAAGCATATGCAAAATTCGTCCCCCAACGCGCACAGATCACTCTCAAAATGGAAAACCAAAACTCGTCTCAGTTTCTTCCTTAGAGCCAGGGTATGAAGATGACTCGAACCCAGAAACAGAAGAACCCAATTTGACCCTCAGACGAATTGCAGTCCAAAAAGCAAGAGCTTCAACTCGAATTAGAAATCGAGCACCAAATTAGCATGACCCGATTCTAGAAATTCTGATTCCAAATTCGTAACAGAGTACATAAACGAAAACCCAGAATTGAAAAGATGATCAAACTTAGACCCTTTGAATCAGCAAATCGAATTAGAAATCGAGCCCCAAAATAGCACGATCCCAGAAACTATGATTCCAAATTTGAGACCTAGTACATAAACGATAAACCCAGAATTGAAGAACGAGCAAACTTAGACCCTTTGAATCACAGCTCCCATTCAAACAACCGAGATCCATTTCGAAACCCAAAATTGGAGAATGAGTAAACTGACCTTTGGATCGAGAATCAAAGATGAAGTTTGGCTGGATGTGGGTCGGGTATCACCGCCATACACGGCGGAGACGTCGACGGAGCACCAGAAGCCGATGGGCGATTTTCGTTCGCTCTCCCTCTCTCTCTCTAGGCGGTTCTGATTTATATATAGGGTTAGCAATTTTAGGAGGTAATTTATAGTGGAATCAATTTCCCACTCCTATTCTTCCCTCAAGTAGGATGTATTTGGGATACGAAAGACCCCGAATACATCCAACACTTGAGTTGGAAGGTTGGAATTGGGATACTTAGTATTTTATTCACGAAAGTGAATAGAAGCTAACTAGAGAGTCTCGTTTCTTTAACCCTCTGGGTCCGTGGTGGGCTTGTAGGAAGTTAATCCGGATTATCCTTGAAAAGGGAAATCCGGTGGGTTTATTCTAACGGGATTGTCACTTGATTCTACTATCTTGTTGCTTTCTAGTTGCGAAACCCTCGTCCTTATTACTGTTTGCGTCCCAAAATCTCCCGACACCCATTGTTTCCCATTTGACTGAACCATAGTTGTGCTTGTTCTGTTTGTCACCATAAACCTCTTGTTATCTTGTGATCCTAAACCTCACCTAGAGTCAATTAGTTCTAGCCAAGGCCCCTAGCTCCCTGAGAAAGAACGACAAAATCGAGGTCCACTAAACCATTGTTACACTATGTTTGACTTTATCCGGTCTTTTATAATGCTCTTGTTGTAAAAAAGTGTTGTGGTTTGAGTTGTATAGAGGTTAGGCGTCCCTGAGTCAGTAAATAGGTGTCTTACATGTTAGGACGTATTGTATACGGTCTAGTAAACCCAAATTATGGGTAAATCTTTGTTTGAGGGTCTGCATTTAAGTGTCTTGCATTTCAATAAGTGTCTTTATTTCAGAGTCAGCATGTAAGTATCTTTATTTTAGAGTCCTCGTGGTAGGGTTAGCAAACATGTGTCTTTTATTTATTTATTTTTTTAGGAGGTCGTGCAAGCCCATGTCATGGGTAAGTGTTTGTTTAGAATCACCATGGAAGTGTTTTTTCTTTAGGAAGTCGCATATAAGGTCTAGGTTATAGGTGAATCTTTTCTTAGTCAATGTAAGTTTGTCTTTTTTTTTAGAAAGTCCAAAGTAAAACTCATGCCATGGGTTGGTCGTTAGGTCGTTTCTTGAGTCAGCAGGTAAGTGTCATCGTTCCTTAGAAAATCTCATATAGGGTCTAATTCATGGGTAAGTCCTTCCCTAAGTCAGTATGTGTCTTTCACTTTAAGGTTGTCAATTGCAAACCCATATCATGGGTGTGTCTTTGTCTAGAGTTAGCATATAAGTGTTTTTCTTTTTGTAGAAATTCTAGTATAAAGTCTAAGTCATGGGTGAGTATGTGTCTAGAGTCATCATGTAGATACTTGTCTTTTGTTTAGGAAGTCCAGCGTGCACCCATGTCATGGGTGAGTCTTTTCTCGTGCTGGCATATCATGCGAGTGTCTTTCTTTTTTAAGAAGTCTAATGTAAACCTATGTCATAGGTTAGTCTTTAAGGGTCAACATATAGGCATTTGCTTTAGGAAATCACATATAGAATTTAGGATATGTAGACCCGTATGGTGGGCGAGTCTTTTCCCTGAGTCGGCAATCAGAAGTCTTGCATCCTAGGAAGTCTCGTGTACGTCAATTAGTTCATTCAAGCCCATGTCTTGGGTGAATCTCTTTTGAGTCAAAATATAGTCATTTTTCATTTTAGGAAATCCCATATAGGTTATTTAGGTCAAGTATGCACTCGGATGGGTTTTTCTTCATTTATCCAGTGTTAGGGTCAAGGCCCGAACCAGCAATAAAGGGAATTTGGGATGGCGTGAAATTCTTCAATCACCATAGGTCTCGAGGACACGATACGAAGAATTGTTAGACTTTGAAGAACAAGATTGAGGACATGATCCATTCAAGGAGAAACCGATTCTGCCAGAAGCAGGACAAAGGGCCAAATAGAATATGGATTCCCCATACGAAGACAAGGAGGGCACACCAAAAGGAGCTTTAGAGTTAGCTATAGTCCTGGTTGACAAGCATTTCATTTCCGAAGTATGTTAGAGTTAAGAGTCAGTTCTTAATTCTTTCCTCGAATTCAGTTGCTCTTGTTGCTATTTGTTCAAATAGAATTTCATGCCTGTGTTTTTTAGTTGAGTTGAAAGGTTCTCTCATCTATCCGTCATCCTTACAAACCAAGTCTGACAAATTCACCTTCTCATATCTTTCCATTTTTGTCTTACATCTCGTTCCCGTCCTTTCTTTTTCCTGAATCCAGGGTTAGAGAGATAAAGAGAGAAATTCAAAAAAAAAGAGAGTGAAAAACTATAGAGTGGTCGATTTGAAAACTTCATTGAGGAAAATTGGGCAAAAGGAGAGAATAAAGTTGTACAGAGAAGTCAGCCTGCACGTCCCATCCAGCAGGCTAAGCAAAAGGAGAGAGTGTTGTCAGGAAAGACCAAGTCCAATAACTTCTCTAAAGTGAACACTCCTCATTAGAAATGTCGCAGCTTAACCAAATGTGCTGAGGACAGGGGGCTTCCGCCCAACCTTCATTTCACCAACCACATTACCCTCGTCTTTTCATCCAATCTCGACCTACCACTTACCTATCATTTACATTTCTAGCCTTCTCCATTAAACCTCAACCTTTTCAAAACCCTTTCATTCATTAAACCAATCCCTAAAGGTGTGTTATGACCAAGGAGAATAGGAGGCAATCCATAAAGAAGAAGTTCGAAAATAGTGAAAGCAAAAAAAAGAGATTGAATGCAAGAAAAAAGTGAGAGAAAAGAAAAATAGCGAGAGATAGCAAAAAAAAGGAGAAAACGAAGAACAAAAAAACTGAGAGGGAAAAAGAGAAGAAGAAGAAGAAGAAAAGAGGGGAGAATAAGAAGCTAGAAGGGAGAAATAAGAGTCATGCACACTAGAATAATCTCATTGATCCTAAACCTTCACCTCATCATTCATACATCTCATCAAACCTTTTTACCCTTCAACAACCTTCATACGCCTTCATAACCATCCATAACCTGCCTTCATAACCATCTTTCCGAACCATTAAGCCTTCCTTGAGGCACTACTCTTCAAAGTTGCGCTTAAAGAACTACGACTGACCTGATTCCACCTCGGATACGTAGGAGAACCTCTTCGAGGCCCGTCAATACCTTTTCATTTTAGAAAGTTTCGTCATTTAATAAACTGGTCTTTGAGAGAATAAAAAAAGAGAGAATAAAAAGTTAGTCCGAAAACCCACTTGGGCGGGCTAGGTAAAAGGTGAGGAAACCCTGGATTTCTATCACCATCATTAACCCTCCATTTTTCTTCTGTCAGACTTGAACATCATTCTATCACCCATGTTCCTGCCTTTTCTCAAGAGATGATGTCTACCTCATTTGACCATCTCTTCACCCTTTCAAGGCACTATCACACTTAAGTGCCTCTTTATCCCCATGTCCCAACCTTTTCCCAAGAGATGATGTTCATCCCATTTGACCATCTCTCCTTCCATTTTACGGCACGTTCATACATAAGTGTCTCCGCATCCCATTCGTTAATAGTACCTCTCCCATCATCTCTTTCACCAAACGCTTTGTAACCAACCTTTTTAGCCTTTTCATCTCATCTCACCCTTTTGATGACTTGTTCAGCTCGATCATTAATGCAAGTATGAGGCTCTGTTCTTAATGCCCACTCTCAGCATACGTGAGTGTGTCTCACTTCTCAACAAGAGCAAAAGTCGTCCACATCTGATCAGCGGCTAACTAGCAACTACATGATCATGAGCAGACTAGGAGATAAGCTACTCTAAACTGGGGACCCGCGCTCGGCCTTCGTGACATCATTCAAGACATTTATCGGAGAAAGCTTCTAAGAGGGATACCTACTCCCTATCCTACAAGATCTTGGATCTTCATTAGTGTCCTAATAGTGGTCTCGAAAGAAAAAAAAAGAAAAAAAAAAGAAAAGAAAAAAAAAGAAAAAGGGGGGCTAACTTGAAAATCCTTTAGGCAAGTTAGGCAAAAGGAGAGATCGAGACTCACAACTAAGGATATACCAGACTTCCATCAGTGCAGCATAAGAAGCAATGCCTCCTTCTATCCATTGACCCTATGCATCATATCGTCAAGCATGGCAATATTATCAAGGGTCTACGCCAAACCGGGGGCTTGTCGTACATCAAGATAGATTTGCAATCAATCAAGGTCGTCTACACAAGCGTTCAAGAAGCACATCCTTCAGGCCTAGCACCTCAGCCATTTTTCTTTGTCCCCTGGACCGAGATGTTCCTCATCTTGAATTTTCCTGAAATTCCCCACAAGTGGCATTGACCCTTAGGAAGTCGTTGTCCTAGAAAGTCATTGTCTTAGGAAAGCATTGTCCTAGAAAGTCATTATCTAAATAAAGAGTCGGGGGGTTACCTGGATGTAGAATTGCATGTGTAGAGGCATAAAGTATCATGTGTGTGTCCCGCCTAGGCATAATAGGTTTGCATTGCATCCATAAGTCGTGTCAGAGTCACATTGAGTCAGTTTATCATGCATAAATGCATAAGTGCATAGATACTTGTGTCAAAAAAAAGAATATGCAAGAGTCTAGTAGATCATTTGCATACATACCTGCATATCAAAAAAATTAAAAAAAATAAAAAGCAAATAAGTCACATCATCATTCCAAAATGCAACATTGGGGGCTGGTTGAGCCCTTATGTCATCTCATTCAGGAAGGGTTTTTCCATCACTAAGAGCAAGATTAGAGCAACCTCTAATCCAACTCTAGCAGGTCAAGCCAACATCCAATCAAGTCATAAATCAACTGTCCGACGCGAAGGACAAAATCTTCATCATCCGTCAGACACGAATGGCGATTGTCCGACACGAAGGGCAAAATCTTCGTCATCCGCCAGACACGAATAGCGATTGTCCGACACGATGGAAAAAATCATCATCCGCCAGACACGATTTTCCGACATGAAGGATAGAATCCTCACAAATGACTGATATGGATCAATGATCGGGCAAAATTCAATAATCCCTTCCCTAGTGAAATTCTGGCATCTATGTGCTTGAAGCAAAATTTGAAGTATCATCTACTTTAAATTCAACTTAAAGTGCTAAAACAAACAGTAGCATGAAAGTCGCCTCAACAACAACATGCTATTAAAAATAAGCTTGTCGAAGAAATAAAGCATACCGAGGTGCAAGAACGAAGGGACGACGCATGCTCATCTTGTCAGAAAACCAATTGTACTGGCATGAATTCCCTACTGGGATGTTCCCTCTATATCATCTTCCTGGACTACTGGCAGAGAAGCACGTTTGCGTCCTCTTCTCAGAAAATTCATCTTCTTGCGATGAAAATGGAAATACCCAAAAGGCCTTCAAGAAAGAGGGAAGCAGGACAAGCAGTGAAGAATGTCGTAGCTAGAAGCTCCAATTTGTGATCACAAGAGTTTGATTCACACAGCCACATGTCTTGCCCTTATTTGCCTATGCTCAAGTCTGATCGGCCTTGGGGCTATCTACAATAATTGCAAGCAAGTTGGTCTCCTGCATGGCCTGCAAAAGCTGGAGTGAATGTAAAGATTCCTCTCTTCTCTCTAGTGTTCGGCCGGCCTATGGAAAGAAGGAGCCTTTGTCTTTTCTCCATGCTTGTTGCTAAGGGCCCGAGTGAATGCAAGGATTCCTCTCTTTTCTCTAACATCTGGCCGGCCTAGGGAAAGAAGGAGCCTTTGTCTTTTCTCCATGCTTGTTTCCAAGAGCTCAAGCCTGTACATTTTCAAGGAGGAGCACGGATAAGTGTGCCCAATAAGGAAAGGTGGTCTTCTCAAGACTAGAACATCAAGTCCCCAAATAAGAGCATATTCCCAATGATCATGCTGACATAATCTGAGGAAAAATGAGAGCCAACAGCATTGTGTTCGGTGAAGTCTCCAGGCATTGAATTTCCACCGAAAATCAAAATCAGAGCCACCGGCAAAGTTCGGTGCAACCAATAAGAGTCGTCGGCATTGGGTTCGATGAGATCTCGGGAATAAGAGTCACCGGCATCATATCCAGTGAAGTTTTATTGATATCAAAAATGTCATCATCATCAAATAGACCAAAAACAGGGTAGCCAATCAGCGTAAGTCCCCATCGGCAATAGAGCCACCGGCATCGAGATCGGTGAAGTCTCTACATCAGCTCCACTGGCAGAGTTTCGGTGCAGTCCCTTTGGCCTCCAGTGTTGCGTCCGGTTGGATGGCTTCCAGCCTCGCGTCTAGTTAGTCTGGCATCTGGCCCCGCATCCAGTTTGTCATCATCATCATCATCATCATCAACGGCTTCCAGCCTCGCGTCTGGTTAGTCTCGGCATCTGGCCTCGCGTCCAGTTTGCCATCATCATCATCATCAACGGCATCTGGCCTCGCATCCAATTTATCAACATCGTCATCACCGTCATAAGAAAAGGCCAAAAACAGGGTAGCCTATCGGCGTAAGTCCCCATCAGCATCAGAGCCGTCGGCAGAGTTTCGGTGAAGTCTCAACAACCAGGGCCATCGGCAAAGTGTCCGTGAGTAGTTTAGGGGGTTTTTAGGAATAAATTATTCCTAAGGGTTGTCGTATCCGCAGGGATGGTGTGTTAGGTTATCAGGAAATTGGTTTGAGTAAGAGATTTTCAAATGCAGAAAGCAGTAAATAATTTAAATAAACTAAACTAATATGATTTGAAAGCAATAAAAGAAAGCATTGAATCAAAAGATGAACTGAACTAACTTTGACAAGAAACAAAACTAAACTAAGAAAGCGATTAAAAAGCAATAAATAAGAAAGCAATAAAACTAATTCTAACAATGAGATTGGGAACAAGAAATCATACCCTTGATGCATTACATCTTTACTCTAATTCTTCACTTGAACTTCTTTTCGAACAAACTATAAAAAAAATTGTGATTTGGATTACTAAAGATTCCCAAATTCTCACTTGAAGGAGAAATTGTAAACCCTTAATCCTCCTCTTCACTAAAATGTGGATTGGAAGTTGTGACTATCTTAACAAGATTTTTAGAGAAATTTTATCTAAATAAACTACTAACATAACCATATAACATTAATGCCACAAAATACAAAATTCTAACCCAAGCCCGATTACTAACCCAATCTAATGATGGACCCAAGCTTAGGCCCAAACTACAATTGTTTCAACTAATTAAACCCTAAATAACTTAATAACCTTAATCAATAGGAAAGGAAAAAAAAAAGAAAGAACAGGTTGGTGCCATCAGTTGAAACAGAGAGAAAGAAATAGAAAGAAGAAAACAGAGGACTCGATAGAAACATAGGAAATAAATTACACCTTCAACTCATGAATTCAACCTAAAATAACTCACCAACGATCCAAAATTCGCATCGATGTCAAATTGAAACCAGATTCAAACTCAGAAATCAAGGAAGAGAACCGGACAGAACCAAGGCATAAATTGAACTAAACAACTCGCATTAACCCAGAACATTTAAGAACAAACCCAGAAATTCAACTAACATTCATCAACAAAAATTCAACCAATAATTCGAACAACAACTCAAACAAAACATCAATATCTAAACCAAACTCTCAATCTTAGCCAAATCTCAAATTCGAAATCACAACATTCAAATCGTTTGAAAACAAGTTTTTATAACAATAATTGCAAGACGAAAATTAAACCTAAAACTAACCCTAAATTACGAACCCTAGATCCGATTATGGGTTGTCACCCCCCAAATCCGACCTTCGGATCGATCTCGCCCCCCCTTTCTTCGGTCTTCTTCTTCCTCTTTTATAATCGAACTTCGATCCTCAATTTTCGATCTGGACAGTTGGAAGTGTGTTGGAATCGCACTAAGATGGTGGTGATGATGGAGATGCACCGAGCATGTTTCCTGCAACAAAAGAGAAGAGAGCAAGTGAGAGATATAATAGAAAATTGAGAAAAGAAAAGGTGATTAGATAAGAAGATGATTGATGGTGGTGGTAGATGGTGAATGTCGGCAGAGTTGGATTTGCATGTGAGATCTGAGAGAATCTGAGAGAAAAAGGGAAAAGAAGAGAACGAAGAGAGATGGGAGAAAGAGGATCGAAGAAGAAAGAGAAAGAATAAAGAAAGAGGAAAGAATTAGAGAAGAGGAAGAACTAAGAAGAGAAAGAATCTGAGAGTTAGAGAGAGAGACGGTGAGGAAGAGAGAGAAAGAGGAAATGAGGAAAATGAATTGGATTTAGGGTTGGGGGGAATTATGTCGGCTGAAAGGAGGGGGAAATACGGGTAGACGGGTTTGGGTTTCTGGGCGTGGGTTTGGGTAGATGGGTTTTAGGGTTTTGGCTGGGTTGGGTTAGACTTGGGCCGAGGGAAAGAGGAAGGAAGAGTTTGGGCTGGGTACAAAGCTGGGCCGAAAGAGAAAGAAGAAAAGGGTTTGGGTTTGGTTTAGTTTAGTTTAGGTTTTATTTTATTTATTTTCTAATTTTTATTTGTTTTCTTATTTTTATTTATAATTATTAATAATAGTAACAAAAATAGTGAAATTACATAAAACCTAATAAAATCACAAAATGAGTAAAAACATAATAAAAATCCTAAATTAATTATTAAAGACAAGCAAAAACCCCTTATAAAAGATATAAATTCGGCTCGAAATGAGACCGAACACAAAGTTTCCATGCAGTCCCAATCCTGAGCCATCGGCAGAGTTTCAGTGAAGTCTCAACCCCCAGGGCCATCGACATCACGATTGATGAAGTCCCTCGACATTGAACATGCCAACAATCATCAACATCGACAGCGGGAAAGACTGGAATCGACACCGGGAAAGACCAGAAATCAGCATCCAAGAGCCATCAGCATCGCGTCCGGTGAAGTCTCCCCAACAAGTAAGGCATCATTTTTGCCTGAGATCACCTATCGGCGCAAGTTCGCCAACCGCGACACAGGACTTAGTTTCCAAGTGTCAGCCCACACTCTCAAGTAGGACGCCTTCAGCGCCCAAGACCATTTCGACTAGGACGTCATCAAACGTCCGAGATCATTTCAGGTAGAGCATCATTCTTGCTCAATATCACCCTCGACAAAGGCGCACGCCACTCACAAAAGCAATGCAGGACTCAGCTTCCAAAGCATCACCCAAGGCTTTGCACTCCAAAGTCATATCTCGACCGGTGTCCATCAAATCGAGACTACTTTGATTTTCGTCCTATCCTCGGACTCAATCAAAGTGAGGGCTCTCTGTAGACACTGGATTTTGGCACATAAATATATAACATAACTATATAAACACGAAGCAGAAATAAAGAAGAAGAAGTCGATCGATGAGCTAGTTTAGGCATCGGATTTTTGCATGGTTTTGTAATCGTGAATGTAATTTTTATTATTTCCTTTTTATGTACTTTAGTTATGTACTTTAATTAGAAGATAAGGAAATTAGGGAAGCCAAGACAAGCCAAAGAAAAGCTGGGACACTTGCTCGCATGCACTCTACATGCACAAGTTCAGATAAAAACGCATGCATCATTACATGTGAATGTCCTAGCTTATTGCATGCATATTCTTTACGTAAGCAATCAAGCCTCATTTAGCCATGAAAGCCATGAAAATCTACGAAAAGATCACATGCAAAAATCTCCCAAGAGGTCTCAAGTTCAAGACCTCACAACAACATGCATAAAGATTGCAATTAAGCCTCTACCGTCTAGTGTGAACAGGCTGACTTCGTGTACATCACGTTCATTCCTTCACCGTCCAAGAATACGTGAACCAAGCTCGAGTCAAAGCTCCCATTTCCCAAGGCCGGTCGACCTTCATCTTATCCACACGTGGTTCATGCAACCACAAGCTGTCGTCCACTCCAAGACACCCCCCTTTGCTGCCTAGTGACTTGTGCATTTGACCACGACTTGCAAGAGTGGATGAATGTGCATGTATGCATGTATCTTAAGCTCCTCCTTATCCTATAAATACCTCCTCTTGTTGAAGCCAAAATCACTCAATCATTCACCCATACTTCCTCTCCTACACTCCCATTCATCCATATACTCTCATTCCTCTCATCACTCCTTAATCTCTATTCTAGTATCACCATTCTACCACCACTCCTATCATCTTTCCACCACTTTCTTACCTCCATAATCTCTTATCCTATCCTACCTTAAGCCTCTAATCCCTCATCCTATCCATCCTTATATAAACACCACAAAAGTCTAACCTTATACCACCCAAAACACCACGAAAAAGCCATAAAAGAGCCTTTTTCATCATCTAATCTCCACCATATTCTTATCACCATTCTCCTCATTTCTTCATCCTCTTAAAATCCTAATCCATACCCTTATCCTATATTCCCTTATCTCTACATAAATCTCTCATAAAGCCTCCCAAAAATATCACAAAACTATCCTAAAAACCCACAAAAAGAGTCTTTCTTGCTATTTTTTCCTATCCCTTCTCCTATCCTTTTCCATTACTTTCCTACCGTTATTATCTCCATTTCTTTTCTCTCTTAAGCCCTCTTATCTTTATTCTTATTCCACTTTCCATCATCCCTCCATAAACCTCACAAAACTCCACAAAAAGCCTACCTTTCTACTACCCAAAAACCCAACAAAAAGAGCCTTTTTATACCCTTTTCTCATCCCTTTTTCTATCATCTTTTCTATCCATTTTCTTGACACTACTTTGGCATATTCAAGAGGACTATTCAAGGCTTTCAAAGGCTAATTCAAGTGAGGTTCAAACACTACAACCAAAGGCTTGGCAAGGCTTCCCTTCAAAAGGCATAATGTAAGCTCTTAAGTGTTCCTGCCTTATGTAAATAAATTGTTATTTCTTTCTTTTATTCTTTTGCATGTTCCATGAAATAATTCTATAAAGTTCTTATTTGTCTCCTGTTATCAAAATCACATTTTAAACTTTTAGTAGAGTTCTTCCTTTTGTGAGAGGCGGACTCCTAAAGTGTTTAACTTTTGGAGTTCGTAGCCTTACCCCCGAATTCATTCTTGGGTTTCGCAGGCGAAGTCTTTCTTTGTTTTCTTTGATTTTGTCTTGGATTTTCCCTTAAAAATTCGGGTGGCGACTTCCATTTCGAACCAAAACACATCGAGGATTGCATAAACTATGGTTAACATGGTTTTACAATGTATCGATGCAACTTTAGGGTACTCTTTCCTACATTTCTAAATAATACTTGCATAAATCACTCTCCTCCGAGCCTAACATTTAAATGAGCAAATTGGGTTAAATTTATAAGAGTTTGGAACAAGTGGATGTTCACTCTTAAAGGTTTAATTCAATGACTCATAAAATGCATAAGTAAAGGGAAAGTGATTTTACAAAATATTATTCATGAAATGTAAGGTTGATCTCCTTAAAGATTTTTCAAAGGTTAAACCCCAGCATAAATCACTGAATCACACCTCAATCCAACGTGGACGTTTGGAAGCCCGAACGGCGAGGAAAAATGTCCACACAAAGGCAAGGCAATTGCTTAAGCTAAATCTAAAGGAAGTGGACCTTATCCTGACAGTGACTACTTTTATTATAAAGATAAGGGCCACTAGAAAAGGAACTGCCCATCTTACTTGGAGGACCTGAAGAACGGGAAGGTGGTTCCCAGATCAAGTAACAATGTGGTTAAGATTCACCTCAGACTCTTCTATTTGGGTATTAGATACCAGTTGTTGCTCACACATTTCTAGAAATGTGCAGGGGCTAAGCAGAAGTAGGAGGGTCAAGTCAGGAGAAAGCGAACCTACGTCAAGGAAACGGGTAGAGAATTGCAGCAGTCTACGTAGGTACTTACAGTTTATCTTTACCTTCTGGGCTTATTCTAGAACTGAATAATTGTTATTTTGTTTCTCTTATAAGCAGAAATATGATTTCTATTTCCGTTTTTGGAAGAGGAAGGTTATTACTTTGAACTTAGCGATTGTCGCTTTAATATTTTCAAAGATGGAATCTACTATTGTACAGGTGTTTGTTTTAACGACTTGTATATTGTAGACTTAAGTAAACTTGTTTACCACATTAGGTTCAAGAAAACTAGAACATCTGACTCGAATCCCACTTACCTATGGCATTGTCCCTTGGGTCATATAAATGAGAAACGCATACAAAAGATACATAATGCAAGTCTTTTGAGTGGTTTCAACTTCGAAGCATATGATGCTTGTGAAGCTTTTCTTATGGGTAAAATGACCAGGTCACCATTTATTAGAATTGGTGAACGGGCAACTGCACTTTTGGGACTCGTCCATATTGATGTTTGTGGTCCTATGAGTACAAGTGCACGAGGTGGGTTCCAGTACTTAATTACTTTTACCGATGATCTAAGTAGATATGGTTATGTCTACTTGATGCATCACAAATCATAATCCTTTAAAAAGTTTAAGGAATTCCAAAATGAAGTACAAAATCAACTTGGCAAGACAATTAAGATAATTCGATCCGATCGAGGTGGTGAAAATTTGAGCTTAGAGTTTCTTGATCATCTGAAGGAGTGTGGAATTGTTTCACAACTATCGCCTCCTAGAACACCTCAGTATAATGGTGTACATAAAAGGAGAAATCATACTTTATTAGATAGGGTACTGATCAGCGACTCAGATTTGCATACTAGTTTTTGGGGGATATGCTCTAGAAACTGCTTGTCTCTTCTTGAATAGATCTTCTTCCACCAAAGCTGTTGAAAAGGCGCCATATGAGATATGGAGAGGAAGAGTTCCCAGTTTGTCTTTCCCAAGGGTTTGGGGTTGCGAAGCATATGTCAAGGCCCAGCCAAACGACAAGCTTGCACCCAGATCCGAAAAATGTTTCTTTATGCGCTACCCAAAAGAAACCAAAGGGTATTTCTTCTACAATCATCCAGAGAACAAAGTGTTTGTGCCTCGGGATGCTTAGTCTTAGAGACTTAGTTTATCTCTAAGAGAAAGAGTAGAAGAGATTTTATTGAACTTGATGAAGTTCAAGAGCCACTAACCACTTCACCCATCCATAATACCCCTTCTATCACCCCAAACACCTTCCGAAAGTCAGCAAGTGTGGGATGAAATGCAAGGAGTTGAGGCTCAACCGAATGAGGTTCAAGAATATGGCGACTGGACTCAAACCGTTGAGGACCAATCAGTTGAGGAACTTGAGGACATGACTTAAAGAGTTGAAGGCCAGTCAAGTAAGGAACAAGTGGCAAAGACCCTTCGTAGGACTAGTAGAGAAATTCGTCGGCCTGAGAGATACGGGTATCTCATTACTGACAAACAAGTATTGCTTTTGGAATGCGATGAACCTACCAACTATAAGCAAGCTTTGGAAAGCCCAGATTCCTAGAAGTGGCTTAAGGCCATGAAATTTGAAATGGACTCCATGTACCAAAACCAAGTTTGGAACTTGGTGGACTTGCCTGAAGGCGCGAGAGCAATCAGGAACAAGTGGATCTTTAAAGTAAAGACTGACATAGACGGTAAATCAAGTTTACAAAGCTCGACTGGTAGCTAAGGGCTTCACTCAAATTCATGGTAATGACTATGAAGAGACCTTTTCTCCAGTTGCAACATTTGAGTCCATCAGAATACTCCTAGCCATTGTTGCATGGTATGACTATGAGATATGGAAAATGGACGTCAAAATCGCATTCCTGAATGGTTTTTTGGAAGAGGAAGTATATATGATGCAACCAGAAGGTTTTGAGGATCCCAAGCAAGTTGGGAAGGTCTACAAGCTGCGAAACTCCATTAATGGACTTGAGCAAGCTTCTAGGAGTTGGAATCAAAACTTCGAGAAGGTAATAAAAAAGTTTGGTTTCCTTCAGAACCAGGAAGAGCGTTGTGTTTACAAGAAACTTAGTGGGAGAAAAATTGTCTTTTTTGTGTTTGTATGTGGGTGACATACTCCTTATTGGAAACAACGTTCCCATGCTAGAGTCTTGCAAGACTTAGCTTAGGAAGAATTTCCAAATGAATAAAGGATCTCGACGAGGCCCAGTACATTCTTGGAGTTAAAATCTATCGAGATAGATTAAAGCATTTGATTGTGTTGAATCAAACAACTTATACTACTTGTTCGGTCTCGTTTCGAGCCGAATTCTTCTCTTTTATAGGGTATTTTTGTTTGTCTTTAATAATTATTTTAGTAGTTTTATTATGTTTTATTCTATTATTAGATTTTATAGCATTTTATTATTTTTGTTATTATTATTGTTAATATGAAACAAAAATGATAAATATTAGAAATAAATAATAAAAACCTATTGTAATCTAATCCTAAAAACCCAGCCAGCCCAAATTCCCCATTTCCCTCTTCCTTCTCCTTTTATTGGTGATTACCCAAAACCCAAACCCACCTAATACCCGCCTACCCACACCCAGAACCCGCAACCCTATAACCCATACCCATTTCCCTTTTATACCCAGCCGATTAAAAGCTCCCCCAAAACCCTAATTTTCCCTCATTTTCATTCCCCCTCTTTCCCTCTCTTCGTCCCTATCTCCCTCACTCACTCTCCTCTCTGTTCTTTTTGCGCGGCCAAACACACCCAACAACCTCACACCTCCATAACCATTTCTCGAACTCCTTCTCTCTTCTCTTCTCTTCTCTTCTCATCTCCATCTCTCTTATCTTATCTCTTTCTCGCACGATATCTCTTGATTTCTCACTATTTCTCGTCCCATTTTGCAGATTCAGTTGTGATAACCGAATAAGTGCAACGCAATGGAGCTGCTCGACACCACCATTGACGCATCTTCATCCTCAACAACCAAAAGCATCTAGACCGTCCAAGATTGAGAAGATCGATGGTGGAGATGGAAAGGAAGGGCTGGGGATCGACTATAAAAGGGAGAGAAGAGCAGATTCGAAGGGCATGCAAGGACGTCTCGGCCTCGATTTAGGGTTAGAATTAGATTTAGGTTTAATTTATGTCTTTATTCATGCTTTGAATTCCTGTTTTGAATCTTTTTGAATCTTTATTTTCAGTTTCCTTTCAATCGATTTTGGGTTTGTTCTTGAATGTTTTCGAATTATTAGTGTAATTTTAGGATTGAATTGTATTCGATTCTTGTGTTGATTTTCTTAAGATGTTTTGGGTAAATTTGTGTTGATTTTGGTTCGATTTTTGTGTGGTTCTGCTCGTTTTTCCGCTTTGATTTCAATCTCGGTTTCTTGTCTCTTCTCTGTCTCGGCTTCTATTTCTCTTCATCTTCCCTGCTTCCTCTCGGTTAATGGCGGTAGGAAGTTTAATCCCTATTCTTACCATTTGTTGTTTGGTCGTCTGATAGATTAGAATTAGGTTTCTTAGGTTTTGGTCCTTTGTTAAGATCGGTTTAATCTAGGATTAGATTTAGGGTTAGTCCCTAGAGTTAATAGGGTTTAGGGTCTGTTTGGTCGTTAGTTAAAGTTAGGTTTATTAGAGTAATTCAGCTTAGGGTTTAGTCTTATTAAAGTTAGTTTTAGTGTTAGGTTTCTAGGGTGATTAAGTGTTATTAAGTTTTCATTAGTTTTTATTAGGGTTTTGTTTAGGGTTTGTTTAGGTCAATTTTCCCTAAAGTCTTTATTAGTATTAGCCACAAAACAATCCAACTATTAGTGAGGAGGAGGGCTAAGGGTCACAAATTCCACTCTCAAGTGGGGATTTGGGGATTCTTAGTAATCCAATTCACGCTTTCTTATTTGTTCGGGAGAAAGTTTAAGGTGAAGAATTTAATTGAAGTTTAGATCATCAAAGGTATAGTCTCTTATTCCTAATTTCATATTAGTTTTAGTTTAATTGCTTTCTTAATTTCATGTTTTTAATTGCTTTCATCTTTTATTGCTTTCTTAATTATTATCATGTCTAGGTTAGTTTATTGCTTTATTTATATAATTTATTGCTTTCTGCATTGAGAAAAACCCCTGTACACAAACCGATTACCTTTATCAAGCCTAACACCCATCCCTGTGGACCGACAACCTTAACTTATAAAACCACAAAAATTACAACTGAACAATGGCGCCGTTGCCGGGGATGGCGTTATTTGGTAGATTAGGGGATTGGTTTGTGTGTAAATAGTTTAATTTCTTTCTTGATTATGTTAGAAAAATGTAGCACAAAAACTTGAATTTCGAAAAAAAAAAAACAATAAAAAAAACAATAAAAAAAGAAGAAAAACAAATGGCATGTTTTAGCTGCCCTCAAAATGAGCAAGAATTATTTTGTGATTATCGTGATAGATTAAATGATTATCTTGCTTATTGGGCCCCTCATGGTTATATTTATTCTAATTGGGAAGTGTTAGTTGTTACTAATGAGGGATTGAATTTCGAGACCCGTTCTCTTCTGAATTACTTTGATTTCAATGTTGAACATGAGTATCAGGCTTGGGAATTATTTGATTGGTTGTACACGGATACTCGCCAATTTGGGGAGACTTTTTATTCATCGGGTTCTTGTTTTGGTAATCCATGTGCTCTTCATGCTCAATTGCACTATGAGAAACGTTATGATCTTTCTCCATGTGATGATGTTGAGTCTCGTCATTTGTGTGTGCATTGTGAATCTCCATCTCATGCTTCCGAATCTTGTAGACTAGATAAAATTGGTGCTGAAATAGTTGGTTTACAAGATAGGATGAATAAATGCATGGAAGAATTTGAACACGTGCTTAAACCTAAGGTTGAAACTTATCTTGCACAATTGGTTGATTCGAATGTTGAAATAGGTCATTCATCGTCTTTGAGTCCTGAAATGCATGACGATTCTTCTGTGTATGATTATGATTATGATGATGACTACTGTAATGGACATAGTTTTGTAAGGAGGATTAGTGATTCCTTAGCTCTAGCCCCACCTAGTGAGCATGAGGAACATGATAATTCTGTGTGTGATGATGTAGAATTAGTTGAAAACATGCTAGATGATGAACCATTGTCCATGCCTTTGTGTGAAGAAAAAGTTGAGATTGATGAATGCCATGATGCTTTTGATATAATTGAGCATGATCTTGTTGAGAGTGAAGTTGTATCCTTTGTGATTGAATGTGTGCTAGATACTGATTTATTCACTTTCATTGAGAATTATTGCATTAGTGAGGCATTAGCTACCCTTTCTTGTAAATCCATTGATGTGAAATCTTGTGATGATGAACTTGAGTCTATGGGGATTGATCCTAAGTGTTTGGACTTGGTTTGTGACAATGATATTTTTGATGGTGATATGCTTTATGAGTCGTTGTTTGCATCCAAGTCTTCCCATGAGCATGTCCATAAATGTGTTGTATTGCCTCCTTTCGTTGATTTGTATACCCAATCTCCATTTACGAGTCAATGGGAGGATCCATTTGTCATGTCTTCTTTCACTATGCCTAGGAAAGTCTTGTATATTCATGCATTTCATCATTTCTATGACTTTTCTAAGGCATTTGATAAATTGTTAAGGGCGCTAAGGTTTGTTTATATGTCATTGCGAGTGTGCTCTTACCTACACCATTCTGAGATGCATGAGAGGATGCATGATTTGTTACTCCGGGCGTTGACTGGTTCTGACTTGGTGTCCGATATCGTGAGGTGAGAAGGGGTGAGTTTATTGAGAAGAAGCCTTCTAGGTAATATCCTTCCTCACCTATCTTGTACAGTTAGTAAGTCGGTTTACTTTTCTTCTTTTATTTTCTTTTTGTGAGTTTCTTTTTCTTTTATTTTGGGGTGCTTGCTTACCTATTTCTGTTTCCATTTGGAGGACACGGCAACCTCTTTGCGTGGGAGTGGGAGGGTAGTATGCATTCCGGTTTGTGAGTCCAAAGAAAAGAAAAAAAAAAAGTTGTTTTGTAAATATTTTAGTTTCTTAATTCTTTAGTCCTTAGAGTCTTGTATAGTTGTTTTTCTTTTTGATCCTGCATGTGAACCATCATACATAGTATGCTTTTCTTGTTTATTTCTAACCTTGGTGTGATGTTCCTTGGATCGTGGATTGAATATGCTTGATTGAAGACTTCGAGGTAACTTCTTTCCACTCTCTCTTTATGTGAATATATCGATGATCCATGATGCATGCTTGATTTTCTTTTTGGGTGGCGAACCCCTTGAGTGTGAATGTTGGATATATATTGTTGTTGGAGCCGTGTGGGCTCAGGTCGCCACCGCTTTTTATGTGATAAGTGTTTTATATATATGCTTTTCTTGGTTTTCTACCTTACTTGAGACACCCTTCTCATAATGGAGACATTGTGATGTCTTGTGTTGGAGTGGGGGGGGTGGTCTTTTCCATTTGTCATGGGTAGATCACCTAGTTTTTGAGTCTTTCTTTTTGTTTTTCGTAGTTTGTGTCTAAAAATTGTAAATTTTGTGTGTGAAAAGAAAAAAAAAGGGAAAAAATGTTGTGAAAAACCCAAAAGTTGTTTTTCTTTTTGAAGATGTTTCCGTTCACAGTTGTGTAGAAAGTTGTCTAATCAATTGATTTAATCAGTTAGAAGCGGCCGGTATGAATAATGATGGGCCTTAGGAAGGATTTTTGCCATGAATTATCTCTATTAGACCTTTACATGGAATGGGAAAGCGGAATCCTCAATTCTTACACGCTTTGACTGTGAATTCTTACCTAAGTTAGACGGTTTTAGTTGTTCAATTGCTTAAGCTCTTAATTAATGCATTAAATAATTATTGTCGGGTCTACCGTCATGGGTTGGTTTGGGTGGATCGGCACCCTATTCCCCTTAAGTGCAATGACTCACGTATGGAGAAACCCAGCAGGGAGGGTAACCCTTTGCGAAGGTCGGTGCTTAAATCCCGCAAAACCCGACACAAACGCTTTAAAAGACACAAAACTGATTGAGTGTAAAGAAAAGAGCGTAGGTTTTGAAAAAGAAAGAAAAGAGCGAAGCATGAAAATGGAAAAAAAGAGTTGAGCAAAAGAATGGTAAGAAAGAGAAAAGTAAAAAAAGAAGAGAGCAAAGTAAGAAAAAGAAAGAAAAGAGAGGTTAAAAGAAAAACCAAGAGTGAAGAAGGATAGATAATCCCGAGCTTGAGCATCAGAACAACTCTGATTGTCTGGTTTAGGATAGGAAGGACCGACTAGAGCCCACTTGCACATATGCACGAGGTGTTTTGCTCATCAGGAAGTGTTTTGGTTCAAAATCTCAAAGATTGGCAGTTTTCCAACCTTCGTGTCTTAATTTGTTTATACTTGCTTCTTCCAATTGATTGTTGAGGTGGGTTTGGGAACTAGGTGCATGATTGGGGACGGGAATATCTTCTTTGCTTTTGTTTTGTTTCGTTTTTCGGTTTTCATTTCTTTTTCTTTCCCCTTTTTCTTTTCTCGTGGCTTTTGTGGGTATAGTTGCTATAAACCCTCACGAGACCTACCTCGTCCACTCGGGCTGCCGGGGGGTTTAAAGGGCTTGATGCATGCGCTAAATGCATCCGCGATTCCTGCGAAAGTGAGTTAGGGTTTTTAGTTTTTCTTTTTAGTCCTTTTCTTTATTTTTAGTTTGCTCGGGGCGAGCAAACCCTTGTGTTGGAGTGGTGTTCGGTCTCGTTTCGAGCCGAATTCTTCTCTTTTATAGGGTATTTTTGCTTGTCTTTAATAATTATTTTAGTAGTTTTATTATGTTTTATTCTATTATTAGATTTTATAGCATTTTATTATTTTTGTTATTATTATTGTTAATATGAAACAAAAATGATAAATATTAGAAATAAATAATAAAAACCTATTGTAATCTAATCCTAAAAACCCAGCCAGCCCAAATTCCCCATTTCCCTCTTCCTTCTCCTTTTCGGCCCAGCTGATTACCTAGCCCAATTCAAAACCCAAACCCACCTAATACCCGCCTACCCACACCCAGAACCCGCAACCCTATAACCCATACCCATTTCCCTTTTATACCCAGCCGATTAAAAGTTCCCCCAAAACCCTAATTTTCCCTCATTTTCATTCCCCCTCTTTCCCTCTCTTCGTCCCTATCTCCCTCACTCACTCTCCTCTCTGTTCTTTTTGCGCGGCCAAACACACCCAACAACCTCACACCTCCATAACCATTTCTCGAACTCCTTCTCTCTTCTCTTCTCTTCTCTTCTCTTCTCATCTCCATCTCACTTATCTTATCTCTTTCTCGCACGATATCTCTTGATTTCTCACTATTTCTCGTCCCATTTTGCAGATTCAGTTGTGATAACCGAATAAGTGCAACGCAATGGAGCTGCTCGACACCACCATTGACGCGTCTTCATCCTCAACAACCAAAAGCATCTAGACCGTCCAAGATTGAGAAGATCGATGGTGGAGATGGAAAGGAAGGGCTGGGGATCGACTATAAAAGGGAGAGAAAAGCAGATTCGAAGGGCATGCAAGGACGTCTCGGCCTCGATTTAGGGTTAGAATTAGATTTAGGTTTAATTTATGTCTTTATTCATGCTTTGAATTCCTGTTTTGAATCTTTTTGAATCTTTATTTTCAGTTTCCTTTCAATCGATTTTGGGTTTGTTCTTGAATGTTTTCGAATTATTAGTGTAATTTTCTGGGATTGAATTGTATTCGATTCTTGTGTTGATTTTCTTAAGATGTTTTGGGTAAATTTGTGTTGATTTTGGTTCGATTTTTGTGTGTGGTTCTGCTCGTTTTTCTGCTCTGATTTCAATCTCGGTTTCTTCTGTCTCTTCTCTGTCTCGGCTTCTATTTCTCTTCATCTTCCCCTGCTTCCTCTGCTCGGTTAATGGGCAGTAGGAAGTTTAATCCCTATTCTTACCATTTGTTGTTTGGTCGTACAGTAGATTAGAATTAGGTTTCTTAGGTTTTGGTCCTTTGTTAAGATCAGTTTTAATCTAGAATTAGATTTAGGGTTAGTCCCTAGAGTTAATAGGGTTTAGGGTCTTTTTGGTCGTTAGTTAAAGTTAGGTTTATTAGAGTAATTCAGCTTAGGGTTTAGTCTTATTAAAGTTAGTTTTAGTGTTAGGTTTCTAGGGTGGTTAAGTGTTATTAAGTTTTCATTAGTTTTTATTAGGGTTTTGTTTAGGGTTTGTTTAGGTCAATTTTCCCTAAAGTCTTTATTAGTATTAGCCACAAAACAATCCAACTATTAGTGAGGAGGAGGGCTAAGGGTCACAAATTCCACTCTCAAGTGGGGATTTGGGGATTCTTAGTAATCCAATTCACGCTTTCTTATTTGTTCGGGAGAAAGTTCAAGGTGAAGGATTTAATTGAAGCTTAGATCATCAAAGGTATAGTCTCTTGTTCCTAATTTCATATCAGTTTTAGTTTAATTGCTTTCTTAATTTCATGTCTTTAATTGCTTTCATCTTTTATTGCTTTCTTAATTATTATCATGTCTAGGTTAGTTTATTGCTTTATTTATATAATTTATTGTTTTCCGCATTGAGAAAAACCCCTGTACACAAACCGATTACCTTAATCAAGCCTAACACCCATCCCTGTGGACCGACAACCTTAACTTATAAAACCACAAAAATTACAACCGAACACTACTGATAAGGTGTTGAATAGGTTCAGCATGGAAAACTCCAAGAAGGGTTACATCCCTATGGTCCATGGCACATGGCTTAGTAAAATAGATTGTTCTACGACAACTGAAGACTTACAGCGAATGAAAAATGTACCCTATGCGTCTACAGTAGGTGCCATTATGTATGCCATGAGATTTACAAGGCCGGATATAGCTTATGCTTTGAGTATGTGCATTAGGTTTCAACCCAATTTGGGAGAGAAACATTGGATAACTATGAAAAACATACTGAAGTATTTGAATAGGACTAAAGATTTGTCTTTAGTGTATAGATGTAATACGCGGCTGTGTAAAGGGCTACACCGACGCCGACTTTATGACAGACAAGGATGATTACAAGAGCTAATCTGGGCATGTCTTCTTGTTAAATAGAGGGGTTGTGAGCTAGAAGAGTTCTAAGCAAGACACTGCTGCGGATTTTACAACCGAGGTCGAGTACGTTACCGCTTCGGAAGCCACAAAGGAGGTCGTATGGATGAAGAAGTTCATCACGCTACTTGGAGTGGTGCCTAGGGTAGCGGAAGGCGTCGACCTCTATTGCGATAATAGTGGGGTCATCGCTCAAGATAAGGAACCTAGGGCACACGACAAGGCTAAGTACGTGTCCCGAAAATATCACCTCACACGATCTTTCGTAGATGATGGTGATGTAATAGTATGCAAGGTTCACATGGATGCGAACGTTGCTAATCCGCTCACTAAACCCCTATCTCGAGCTAAGCATGAAGGTCATGCCCGGGCTGTAGGTATCAAGCACGTCAGAGAATGCGTGTAGTATAATTCTCATGGTTTTTGAACAGTGAATAAGTTGTATTCGCATTAGAGAATCCGTTGTTTTACTTCTTGTGTCTTTATACTATTCTTGAGTTGTAAACGATAGTTATTCATCAAATCAAATCATCTTTGTTCTGTTTTTTAGTTTTGGTTTAGTATTTAAAAAGAACGTCAAAAAGGTTAGCTCATCTAAAAATGGGAAGATCAGATGATGTATGTTCTTGTGAAACCCAATTTGGTGAATTTGGAAATGGTTAAACCTGGTCAAATGTCGACCAAGTTCCTAATTGTAGCATCATGTTGGGACAATGATGATTGCAAACAATGAGTATGTGGGATTGATGTGATGATCAAGTTTCATTATCATAGGGACATTTGATGTCAAAAGTCAATCACATGGGTAAAGTGTTGGAGAACATTTACTGAACTGACACGCGGTGAGAAAATCTTTAAGTTATTGTAATTGTCATAAGAATTCTCAAAAACTCAAAGAAATTCCCCAAACTTGAGTTTTTTCCATTTCATGCGAGATTCATAGTGACTTTGGAGTGCGACCGAAACTTCTCGTAACAAGAGGTGATGTGGTCGGCGTCTGGGTCATTTTTGGTCTTGTAGTGATTTGCAGTTGAACAAGATGACATTATCCACCCTCTTTTGAGAGGAATATGTCTCACATGCTACTCGATGAGATCAGACTGGAAAATACTCGGCCGGGCTTGGGAGAATCAACAGTTGATCTTCTGTTTTGATAGTTTGACTTGAAGATCGAGAAAAACATTCGGACTAAATAAGGATCACATGAACTTACCTTATCTGAATCCGAGACATCAAGAGACAAGGGAATTTTGTATCTTGAACACTTGCGGGACAAGTGGGAGATTATTGGGTGTGCCTCGACAATGTTCAAATACAATCGAGTACTCTAGCCAACGAGGCATGATGGTTAATATCTTTGCTAGAAGATCTCTTAACCAGTGATTGAATAGTTCAATCACAGCCGTGCCAGTTGGTCACACAGGGTCACACAAGCCAGCGCCCTAAAGCAAGAGTATGTTGGAGAGAGGGCCAGATCAATAGGGGATTGATACGAGGAGGCTAGAAAAACCCCTAGGGGTGAAAAGGAGGCACCATGGAGGGTGACAGGGGCCACCACGATCCATGTTGGGCTCTTGGGAAGCAAATTTTGAATCTGCACCTCACTACGACCCGTGGTGAAGTTCAGGAGGCGCGACCCACATCGGGGATTATGCCATTCCCTCCCCCTCTCTCCCCCCCTATATAAGGGGGTCCCCTTGAGATGGAAAACCTTGTCTTTCCATCCCAAGTGGTCATTGTAAAGGCTAGTCTCTTAATTTGAGATTTAAGGGATACCGGGAAAATCTTTCCTTTGAAAGTTCCTGATTTTAGGAGTCACGGGGTGATTCCCGGGAAACCGCCCTAAGGAAAAAAGGACGGACCGTATAAGATACGGTCAAACATACTCTTTTGACCTTGGTTTGACCGGGGTTGAACGGTCTAGTAGCCATGCCGAAAGGTGCCGCGTGGACCTTTTGTGTAGGATACCTATTTGGAATCTTCTACTTGGAGTCCCTTTGGAGTCCGGAGCGTTCAAGAGTATAAGGTCGGCCGAGGCGATCATTTTAAGAGACACAAAGTAATACTAATCCCCCACTATTTCAATTCTGTTATTTATTTTTTGGGTTAAATTAGTTTGCATTATGTGGGAATCCTAATAGTTAGGATTCCTATTCCGCTTCTAATCGGGCCCACCTCCTTTTGTGGCTTAGATAGGTCTAGACCACCTAACCCAACAATTACTCCTAGCCATCGGCGTTGAGCCACCGACGTGTCTGTCCTTGTTCTCACATGTGCCTCTGTTTCTCCTCTCTATATATTTCACTGTAAACCATATGAGCGACTTTTGCACAGTGTCGTGAATAGAGTTGGTTTGTGATGGGGAAGAGTGGAAGGCTAAGCAATTAAATGTAAATGTACAAGCATTAATGTGAAAAATGAATAACCATACAAGACGTTATTGGCATCATTCCCAAAGTTATTAGTATAATTAGGTTGTGTTCTTTTTAAGTGCAAAAAACTTGTAGGTAAGATAAAGTAATGTAACTTAACGGAAAGTAAGGTGAGGTAAAAATGTAAGTAAAGTAGTGGCGGTAGATAAATATCATTTTACCTATTTCATTTTTATTTTTAAATAAATTCTGTGAGTTGCATAAATTTTTTTAAATATGTTGGTAAATTAATGACCACTTAGTTGATTATTAGTTAGTTAATTAAATAGACTTAATTTATCTAGAATATAGTTTCTAGATAATAAAGAATCATAAACAGACTAGAAATAAGACTTCATATCTGATTAGTATTCCTACTAGGTGTTTGAATATATCTTTAAGATTAACCTATAAATATATACCTATGTGGTATATATCACAAGTAACACCAAATCTAATCTATTCTCTCTCGGGTAAACCACCATCAGAGGTTAGGGGTTTTGGGGTGTGAACAATCTGGTGACTCTGTAACTGGTAGCCACCATTCTGAGACGCTGACCCGAAAGATTCAGGAAAGGAGATCGCAATATTCGTGGGACAAAATTCAGCAATATGATCCTATATCGCTTTTGCATTGAGATATTTCGATACCACTCTACAAAATATAAATTATCTAAAAGTATATTACCTTGTTCTTTTGGATGGTAAGATAATGTAAGACAAAGTAAAGCAAGACAATGTAAGGATATATAAAATTTTACTTATCATCCAAAAGAACAAAGTCTTAATGTTTATTTATAATTTGCACTTGTTCGTTAATCGCTATATATATTCTATTAGATTCCAATATTAATTAGAAATGAAAGAGAGTGATCGTTAACATTTTCCTTCACAATGTGTTTGGTTCTTGGAGGGAGGGAGGAGAGGCAAGGGGATGGGAGGGAAAGGAAAGAGAATAAAACTTTTTTTAAAAAAAATCTTGTTTGGGTTATAAATGTAGAGAAATAAAGGTTAAGAAAGGTTAATTATTGTGTTTGAATTAGAAAAAGAAGGAAATGAAATAGTTATTATATTAAAAAGTTATTTATTTATTTAATGCATATTAGTTCTGTTCCTCCTTTAACCCTCATAAAAAAGGAGGCGAATGGAGGTGAGTGATTTTTTTTCTTGTATTCCTATTTATTTTTCCAAACAAGAGTAGATCTAATTATTTAATACTCCTCACATCCCAAATAAATTGTCCATTTTTTACTAATAAAGTTAAAGTTTTTTAATTCTGACCATTAATTTCTCGACTAATATAATGAGTTATTGTAAAATATTACCACTATCAGATTTAAAATGAAAAATATTGTTACTTAGATATAATATTATAAATCTTGCTAAAATAAAATGTGAGAAATTAATAACTAAATTCTTATCTTAAAAGACTGTGAAAAAATAAATGGACAAATTATTTGGAATGGGGGAGTATCTTTTTGCTACCTTCCTGTCCTCATAATCTATTACATATATTAAAACAAACCTTCTAATGAGACATTTTGCCATGTGTCATCATTAAATGTTTACAAATAAAAGGAAAAATAAAAATCATAATTAATAATCTTATATTTTTTTGAATCAATTAAGAACCTTATTAATTATTACATTGAACATAAATATTTATTGCACAATTAAAACAATATCTATTAACTTTTACACATGTTAATTTTACAAAAGAGCCAATATGTAAAAATGTTCTTTTTCAAATTTATTTAAGGGTATTGCTTTACGCCGCCCCTCTTTTTACTAATGTCGCCCCCCAAAAGACGTTTTTGCCCTTAATATATTTCAACCACCTTCTCTCTAACTCACATCCTCTCACTCTCCTCTCACTCTCCTCTCAAATTCTCTCTCTAAAATTTTGATTTGTTTTTGAAATTTAACCTAAAATGTCAATAGAAGGTGGTAATTCAAGTGAAGAACAAGAGGTTAGTTTGTAAATTTTAATTTTAAAAAAAAGTTAAGACGAAAAATTTTTTCCGGAAAAATTACGGCTGCCGCGCCCAGATCCCGGCCGAGCCGCTGCCGTCACAAGGCGGCGCAGGCATACCGCCAAGACGATCCGCAGGCAGTAGCGCTCATGGCGGATCAACGCTATTTTCCGGAAAAAATTTTCGTCTTAATTTTTTTTTAAATTTTTATAAAATGTTAATATTATTGTTTATGTAAAAAATATTATTTATTTATTTATGTTAATATTATTAAGGTAATAAATGTCGTTAATTATAATTGTTATGTAAATTTTGTTAAAACATATTATTATAAATAAGTTGTTTAGAAATATTGTTATTATTATTATATTATGCTAATTTTTATTGTTAATATTGTTATTTAAATAAAATTTTTATTAATATAATTAATGTTATTAATTATAATTATTATGTTAATTATGTTTAAATTATGTTAATTAATATTATTAATACAAGTTGTTTATAAGTGTTGTTGATATTATTAACAATATTAGTAAATGTTGTTAAAAGTATTATTTATTTATTTAAAATAATATCATTATGGTAAATAATGTTGTTAATTTTTATTATTATGTTAATTATGTTACAATTTTTTATTTTTTTATAATATTATTATTATGATAATTAATATTAGAATTGTATGTTATTTATTAATATTGAAGCTACTAACATTATTATTACGAATTAGTATCCCAGTTATTATTAGTATATTAATAATAATTGTTTTTATTGTTTGAAGGTTTTTTTGGAGGACTTTGGCGGGGACGGCGTTGATTACTCCTCACATTTTGTAACGCAAAATGTGTTCGAGAGTATTGAAGCATTGCAAGAGTGGGCCAATGGAGTAGCTGCGGCAATCGGTTTTAGGTTTGTACGCTTGCATAAGAGAAAAGATGCCGATAGTCCGTTAAGGTGTTATTTGCAGTGTTGGAGGTACAGAAAGTATCGTGGCAAATTGAACGATCTAGATGATGCAGCTCGTCGGAGTACGTCAACGAAGGCGTGCCAATGTAAATTCGCCATTGTTGCGTGGACTCGCAACGAAACGGAATGGCGAGTTAGAGTGTGCGACGCGACCGGGAAGTACAATCATGCCTTCATCGTACGAGGAAGGGCATCGCCACGACATCCATTAACCTCAAATGAAAGAACATGTACGGATATGACCAACACGGGTGCACACCGCGACGATACAAACGTCGTTGAAGATTAGGTTCCCGCCTCTACGATAAACGTGAAGCAAGTATACAACGAGCGTGCAAAGATGCGACCGAGGAATTGGATGGTAGGACGGCCATGGGACAATGCTTGCGCATGGCGAAACTTCGTGGTACGTCTCTTTGTCGATTATGATGACGATGGCGAGCTTCGTGGGTTTTTATGCCATCCTTACTCGTTGAAGTTGCTACGCACGTACCAAATGTCATTCTCATTGACACAACGCATAAGACAAACAAGGCAAAGTGGCCTTTATGTGAGCTCGTAGGCATGACACCGACAAACCGCAACTTCCATTGCTTACTGCTCATGCGGACGAGAAGATGGAATCTTATGAGTGGCTATTGTGGAGAGTGTATGAATTGTTGGGTACATGTAATTCCATCCGTGTTTGTGACGGACAAGCGGATGCTTTGTTGAATTTGTTGCAAGGTTTACCCAAATGTGCATCAACTTTTGTGCGTGTGGCATATTGCGAATGATGTGGAGAACAAAGTGAACGTCCCATATGGGGGCAAGAAGCTCGGACTCGGGCTTCATTTGAACATCATTTCGAACGGCATTGTATGCGCCAAGACGTGGAGATTTCAAGGTCAAGTGGAAAGAGGTTGTTAACGCGTGGATCGGGCAAAACAAACCGATAGTTGATTATCTTACAGGGACGTGGCTGAGTCATAAAGAAAAATTTGTTTGTGCTTGGACCGATAATGTACCTCATATGGGGAACACAGCCACTTCAAGAGTTGAGAGCCAGCATTCATCACTAAAGTATTATATCGGCAGTTCCAGAGGCACCTTCGATCGTGTGTTTGCGAAGATTCACTTTCACTTGGAGAATCAACATACGGAGATTAAGAGGGAGCTTGAACTATCAAGGAGCACGCACAGGCAATTAGGTCGATCTCATTTCTTTAAGAATTTGCTCGGAAGAGTATCTCATCACGCATTGGACCTTATGTCGTATGAGCTCAATAAGATGCTGGCGATGAGGTATGAAGGAGAATGTTACTTATGCGATCACCTGGTGTCGAGAACCCACCTCCTCCCGTGCGCGTGTTCTATGATGGAAGTTTACGCATCTGGAGAGCCAATTCCGCTGACACGGATAAATATGTTTTGGAGACAACTGTCAGTGATTGGCGATGGTGAAACTGCATGCTCAAATGATATTCCACCAGGTACAGACTTAGAACAATTTGAGGAACTAGCTAACCAGGTTCGGGAGAGTGACCCAGCAGTTGTACGACACGTAAACAGTGTCCTCAATGGAAAGTTGAATCCCGACAGTGAGTATATTCCTGATCCGCAGACAAGCCCCCCACGGCCCGGCAGACCGAAGACTTCAAAATCAACGCGACGCAATCCCAGTGCGTTTGAGTACGGACGATCATCGGGACGGGGTAGCAAGACAACGATTTAATTCGTCAAGGAAAAAGGGAACCAGTTCTTCATCAGTTGGGATGGGGTCAACAGGTTTGCGTATATTTATAGCACTTGTTTGGTTTTAATAATGACTATATATTATTGTTTATAACTTAAGTTAATATGATTCGCGGGTATCAACCGGATGCGTCAAGATCCGTTCCCGTTCGAGGACGCTTTGCCACATTTCATTCTGCCATACGTCGTTGGATGGATGGATGTGAAGCCGATGGCAACCGTGGGTTCGGATGCGTGGAGGCGAGTTACGGATCGGAAAAGTGGTCAATCGCTAGGTTCTCAATGAGCACTGACTTGCGGGCGAGTGAAAATGCATATGTTACTGCGTTTTCTAACAGCAAGGAAATGTTCCTTGAGACACACGCACGGATTCACGGCCACTGGCCGGGCCACCCGTCACGAACATTGGATGTCGGCTCCAAATGACTTATTTCCGTGCGGCGATGAATATGATGTGGATCTTCTTGTCAACACCTCCCGTCCACGATCGCATACCGAATGAACTATGCATATCAATATTACCCATAAGAGGAGGGCCTAGACTTACGGCACTGCGAAAGTTCAGAATTGTGCGATACAATAACCACTTCATGCTTATCCATTTACGGGATGAGCCTCTCTGCCGATTCATATTGGATGGCGGCAACTAGAGACATAACTGTCAGGGTTGGGATGAGCCTTTCGGGCTCGTATTGATAGATGGCAGGCTATTAGGGCCGCTCAACGCCAATGATTGTTGTAGTTGTACCGTTGTATATATATGAATTGCTAATTATATTTATATTGAAAATGATGCATTTAATTGAAACGTTATCGGCAAACATAACATAAATTGTCGCTTAGTTTAGGGTACAATAAAAAAAAACAATAAAAACACAAATTAAAAAACTAAACGCATAATCAGTTAATTAGTTCAACACAAAGTAACACTTAGTTTAGGGTACAATAAAAACAATGAAATTAAACAACACAATCTACTCCTCCTCATCATCGTCTTCCGCCTGGGGGACTTCAATATGCATCTGATGACACCAACGCCCGTGCAAATCGACCATCTCATCGTACCAAGCACGATTAATTGTCGCTGTCTCATCGTCCGCTTGGAACTGATGCCTCCCTCGTTGAACTAATGATGCCCATGTATAGGCCCACTTTTATAAAAAAAAATACAAAAAAATGCGGTCAGACCAATAAAAAATAAAACAAAAAATAAACACACAAAATATTTAATTATGATGAGGGTTTAAGTGTACCTGTTCGTGTGTCGGAAGGTCCTCCACTGTCACATTGCGTCTGTGGGGGTCCCCAGACTCACCCCCCCTCCAACCACTCACAAGTCGATTCGCCCGGTCCAGAAACCCGCGGCCCTTGCCCTTCCCTACCATTTTAGATCACCTGCAAAATGAAGACATACATAACATCCTAATCATTTAAGTCGCAAGAATATGCGCAAATGGGTTAGCGTGTGTTGGTTAACTAAGTCGTGTCACGAGGCAAGAGGATCATGTTATTGTCCAAGGAGAGTGTGTTGTTTAACTGTTAATCTATGGTTGAAAAAGACTTTCGTCAGCCGTACCGACTTCTCGTTTAATTGTTTGGTTCCCAAAAAATAACGCACTGTCAGCAGTGAAATTGCGCGAGGTCTACAGTGCTTTGGGAGTTAGAAGCATATCAGATTCGATACAATGTAATGTTTCTATTGTGTAGCCTGGTGGGCAACAAGATAAGGCGGATCTGAAAAGCATCTAGTAGTGAAGGGTCTAATACAAATCGTGTTGGGCTTTCTTGCATGTAAGATTCACAGGTCCATCTATGCAGTGAATTTGCATCATCGTTCAATGCTTTGATGAACCTATGAATCTTACATGCAAGAAAGTCCAACACGATTTGTACCAGACCCTTCACTACTAGCTTCTCTTTCAGATCCGCCTTATCTTGTTGTCCCACCAGGCTGCACAATAGAAACATTGCATTGTACCGAATCTGAGACGCTTCTAACTCCCAGAGCACTGCAGACCTCGCTCAATTTCACTGCTGACAGTGGGCTACTTTTTGGGAACCAAACAGATAAACAAGAGTTGATGCGGGGCATTGATTAACCTTCTCAACCATACATTATCAGGTTACAACACACACTCTCCTTGGACACTAATATGACCCAAAACTCAACCTCTTTCTTTGACGTATACAACTAACATACAATAACTATACATTAACATAATTATTATCCTAACCTACCATCACAAAATAACCTATCCACTTACGTATCAACTGGTTGTTGAGTACCTAAGTTATTAAATGGATGTGACATAACTTTATGTCATCATTTGGAGTTATGAGTACATAAATTGACAATTAAGTTGGATTATGAATAAATTACTCATACCAACTATATACGCCAACTTACTTACAAATAACAACCAAAATCATCCAAACTCAACATCCTTCTAATACAACTACATATAAACTATTCGGAATATACACTAACCCGTAAACTTAGCCCTACATCACAATTACGATTTTTTTCTAAGACAATTAATCACTAACATTAACACATGCTTAATCACTAAATAATATTAACGCATCAAATATTAACAACGAATCAATATCACTGATATTAATCACTACTAATTGTCATATTAACACATGCTTAACATTAATATTAATATTAACAATATTAATTTTCATAACACAATATTAATAAAAATAATACAATTAATCACTAATAATTATCAAATTAACACATAATTAACTATAATATTCATAATAACAATATTAATAATTATCATATTTAATAATAACAATACTAACTTTAATAAATATAATATTTAATTTTTATTTATTATTTAACAATAATCTAATAACAATTATTAACAATAATAATATTAATAACAATTATTATCAATAATAATATTAATAAAAATAACAATAACAATATTAATAAACATAACAATAACAATATTAATAAATATAACAATAATAACAATTAATATTAATTTTATTAATATTAAAAAGCGAAAAAAATAAAAAAACAAATTTGTTGCGCATACGCAAGCGCCGCTAGTGCGGCATCGGATCCGGCATGGCCACGGCCGTGCGGATCTAGCGCCGCTGCCGGCTGCCGTGCGTTCGCGCGCATATCCGATGCGTTTTTTATTTTTTTTTCGTTTTTCGTCCGAAATTTAAATTTTCAAAATATAAAATCATAAATTCAAATTACAAATTCGAAACATACTTCAAATTCGTCGATTAAATCCCGGTATAAGGGTGGTTTGTGGTGGTTGATGGTTGATAGCGTTTTTTAGAGAGATAAATTAGAGAGATAGTGGAGAGTGAAGTTATGAGGTTCAAGGGCGTGGGTTGGAAATATTATGCGAAAGGTGGGCGACAATAGTAAAAAGGGGGGCGGCGAAAAGCAAGCGGGTTTATTTAATCGAGATTTTAGATTATTCAATTTTAATAAATTTAACATATAGTACTGTATAATTTTCAATATTTTAACTAATATCTCGTGCATTCACACGGGATACATGACGCTAGTTTTTAATAGAAACATAGACAAATACCAACGCAAAGACGGTAAGATTGACAATAAAGAAGGGTAAGATTGTAAATTCCCTGATCCAAATAACTTACCATCCAAAGAAAGGAGCCAAGTTTTAACTCCCGCTTGACGACCGAATTATGAGAATTTCTCCCCCAGTTTTTGTTAGTTCCACAAAATCTTGATTGCTTGCCCTCTTACAAGCACATAGATTTGCCCTCTTCCAACCTTTCCAAATCAAATCAGATCAAAAATCAAGATTCAGGTTGTCAAAACCCCCGACTCAACTTCTGCAAGAACCCTAAACCTTCCTCAGTGGAATACAGAATTGCCGACTGCAAATTAGGGCATAGTTTCTTTATTCTTGCTGTGAGCTTCTATTTCGAACCTAGGGATTGAGAAAACACCTTTCAAATGATGCTGAGGATGAAGAAGTTTATGCAGAATTCATTCATGTTGTGTTGATTGAGTTTTTATGGCATCTTCTCAGCGCCACTGTTGCGTCTTTGGTTAGCCCTTTCTCGCTCGTCTTGTTTCGAATTGATAGCTTGTTGCTAGTCATTGCCTGTTTTTAATCCAAAGCTGCTTGTTTATTTAGTTGGGAATATACCTTATGATGCCACTGAACAGCAACTTATTCAAATATGTGAAGAGGTTGGCCCAGTCGTCTCATTCAGGTTGGTCAATTTTATCTCACATTTGGGCTTCCCTATATTCAGTTCGCTTTGGGGTTTATGTTGAACCGTGTAGCTAATGTGGTCCTTAATTTAAGTGAAACTTTGAGCATTTCTTTGTAAGTTTGAATCATTGTATTGCCTTTTTTATGGTGCTGAAGTTTGTATCTTTGATAATGTTACTCCTTAGAAATTGTTATTTGTAGCGGGGAAAGATGGAAGATGGAGAAGAGGGTTATTTTGGATTTGGAGGGAGTGTAGTAGTGATTTTGAGGAGTGAAGTTCAGTGCAGTGCAGTGCAACCTATGCAGGAAAGAAGAAAAATTTGATTGAAAACAGGTTCAGGTTTCGCTAAAGTTTCTTGGGTTTTGTGTATGCTCTTCAAACCCACCAAGGACACTTATTTGCAGCTTAAGCAGATAGCTGTGGTAGGGAGGGAAAGATTGCTAGTTTTTCTTTTTTTTGGTTTGTCATTAGGCTTCCATGGAAGATATGGAGATTGTTTGAGAGGGCTAAGGCTTCTTCCTTTTACATCATTTAACAACTGGATTGCTGGATGTTAAGAAGATTGTTTCATAAACCTAGGGGCTTTTGCTTCTTCATGTAGTGCGATGAGTTATTTGATAATTGAATGCTATTGAAGGCATGCTCATAATATTTGTCTAACCTAAACCTTGGCCAATTATCTCTCTCTCTCTCTCACACACACACACACACACACACACACACACACACACACACACACACACACACACACACACACACACTTTGTGTGTATGTGTGTGTGTGCGCGCTTGTGCACTGTTTCACTTAAGTACTGGATGTTCCTTTCATAATTCAAGGAATAATACTCGCGAAATAAGATGATCTAGTTGAGAATGGATCTGAATTCGCTTTATGCTTTTCCTCTACTCATCTAATTTCTTGTTGTATGCACCAGTATCATAACACTAAATATGTAGTTACTGTATCAAGTGGGAGAAAGCGATTAAAGTACGCTGCTTTGTTTAGAACTTTAGGTTTTAAGTGAGTAATTCACTTTTGGTGGCTGTAATATTTTTTTTAGATATTCTAATTGCCTTTTATCTGCTGTAGATTGGTTATAGATCGTGAAACAGGAAAGCCTAAAGGTTATGGATTTTGTGAATATAAGGATGAGGAGACGGCACTCAGTGCCCGCCGGAATCTTCAGGGATATGAGATTAATGGGCGGCAGTTGCGTGTTGATTTTGCGGAGAATGACAAAGGCTCAGCAAGTCGTGATCAGGTATGTTATTACTTGTCAGTACTAATATTCATTTTCTTTTTTCTGTTCTTTTTTATACCATGTAAATATGTGTTTTCATGGTTTGTTGTTTTGGTTCTGTTATATTCTCTGATGTGAGCAGAATGCTGGCATTTTTTCTTGATAATATGCATGGTTTACTTTTCCAAGATCTATGACCAGTTGTCAAACTTTTTATTTTTGTGTAATTGTTGATAGTACTTCTTTTAATATGGCACTTAGGCGCTAATGCCGTTCCATATAAATTAGAAGACTTTCAGTTTGCATGATTATGAGTTATGACTGCATACATATACAGCATAAAATGAACACTCGTGAACTCATTTTACTTTTTATCTTGTTTTTTCGGAATCTGGATTTTATTTCCTGGAGTGGCCCAATGATAAGAATTTTGTTAAACAAAGAAGACCTTATCAAAAATATTTTGAGGCCTAGAACCACATAGATGTAGATACTAGTGTATATGATCTCCAAAAATATTTTTGCTTATAAAGAGAGAAAAGTAACTAGTAATCTTTGTGGAACAATCCTACAAAGGATAGGATGGGCCGTAGTGTACCATGTAGTTGTGTCTATCTCTGCATCAGCATACGTCAGCAAATTGCTTTTGTCATTCTTCCATTTGTTTTGATTGGGTGGAGGGCATGTAAACTAATTCTGTAGGGAAAAAAAGCCACATGTGGGGCTGGGCATCGAACTGCAGTGTTAAAAGAATTCTACCATACAAGAGAAGAAAGAAGCGCTTCTAAATCTCATATAGGCTAAGTGTCAAATTGCAGTGATCAGAAAGGGCATCATATAAGAGAAGTATCATTTCATTAACAGCGGAATTTCAGTCTTCTTTGGATTTATGGATGCAGTCATTGTACAGAAGTTTTTTAAAATTTCTTTTTCTTGTGATGGCCTCCTTTTGTACGTTGGTGACATCTGCTTGGCGTGTTCTTAATACATTATTTCTTCATTACCCTGAAAAAAAAAACTATGGATTCTCAGTGGGTGATCTATCGAGGGCTGTTTCCTGTTCTTAGTTACTGGGATCATTCTATACCTTTGCAAGGGATGAGCCATGCAAAGGCTAAATTAAACTAAATTTTTCAAAAAGTTGTGATTTCTGTGTTCCAGAAAAAACGTTCCACCAAGCGTTCCTGGTAATTATGTGCTCAGCAGATGCCAATTGTGCTCTTTTACATTTGCTAGCATTGACTGAGTTATAAATGAAACCATGCATGGCTCCTATCCTAAATAAAACGCTCTCATATCAATTGTTTGACTTGGACCTTGTGTCATATTAATTTTCATGTCTAAGTACTTGTTTTGTTTGCATAGGATTCAATCAATGTGGTCAGTTGTTTCATGGTTTGTTGTAGTATGATTTACCTAAATCTTGGAAGTCCTTTTTGGTTTTTGTTGGTGGTTAATGTGTGCCATGTTAGTCTGATGAAAATGATGCAAATTTAGAAATCTGGTGGGTAGGACTTCATCTGGGCAACTCTGCACTTAACTCCAAAAGTCACCTATTATTTTCTGTTTTCCTTCTTATGAGTTTATGGGACTGTCCTTTTTTATTTTTTTATATGTGGCACTCTTGATTAGCATTGGGAAAAGCGCATAGTTGAAGAGATTTGAAATCACACTATATCAACTTCTCTCAGTGGAAGTCCCACTTTCACGGGTTTTGGTTATCCAAATGTGGACAACTTAACCCCTACATTCGCTCATACAAGAGATCAAATCCAAGAGGACCGAGACAGACTTGAAACCTCCATGAAAATTTAATTTCCATCATTTGGTGCTGAACTGCCAGATGTGTGATTTCACTTTGCAGAATACGTGACTGAAACTAGCTCTTCTTTTCTGCTGCAGGGTCGTGGTGGGCCTGGAATGGGTACTAATGCTGGTTAGTTTCTTTTCTTTCTGAGCTCTCTTATGTTTGAAGTTCTCTTTCCTCTTGTTTGATCTGAAGGAAGCTTTCCTTGACTCAAATCTGGCTGCTTTGACAAATAAACAGATACGCAAAAGCAGGTGGGGGGTCCGGCTGTAGTTGGAGATGCAACTCTTCACCAGCCTATTGGCATTCCAATTGCCATGTCTGCTGCTTCTGTCATGGCAGGAGCACTGGGTGGTGCTCAGACCAGTCAAATAAATCAAAATGGTTTCCAGAATCAGGCACCAGTGGGCAGTGACCCTTTAACCCATCATTTGGCAAAAATGTCAAGGAGCCAACTTAACCAAGTCATACATGAAATGAAGGTATAACCGGTGAAAAAACGTATCTTTGGAAGTTATCCATATAGTATGTGTATTCAGTTCCAATCTGTTTGCAGATGCTTGCCACACAGAACAAGGATCTTGCTCGTCAAGTTCTTATTGGTAGTCCACAGCTTGCAAAAGCTCTTTTCCAGGTTCTCTCTCAATCTAGTTTTTGCTTATTGTTAATTTGTCTGGTCTATCCTCCTTTTCAAGTTTATTATATGCTGCCTTGTTTTATCATGTCTTATCCAGTGAAAAGAAGAGAGTTTTACTCTGATATCCTGTCTGCTTACCCAGACAGATATTTTTCATGGGGGACAAATAGACTTGGAATTATTGCACCCTTCCTCCTAAAGCTCTGAAACTTTTGAAAGAAGCCCTAAAATTGGTAGTAAGCTCCATATTTATAGATGAAGAGGATAAAGCTTTGAATTTTGTTGAAGTATGAACTTTTTGAAAAACTTCAATGCCTAACTTGGAGATTTGAAGGTTTTAGAGAACATCTGCAATTCTTAGTGGCATTCATTTGCTGGAGATTGTGATTCTTATGTATTGAAGCTGCTGCAGCAAATACTCTTGCCATTTTTATAAGTAGTAGTTGTAATTGTAGATCTTATTGTTGGGCAATATCCTGTTCATGACGGGAGAATTTCCATGAAACCACTCATTGTGTGCATGTGTAAATTTAAAAGGAAAATAGGATTTTAGTGAGCCAAACTGTTGGGACTGGGACAACGGGTAAGTTGAACTTTAGACATGTATCACAGTATGTTGAACTATTGAACTCTTGGACTCTTGGATTTTAGTATCACTGAGTTGCTCCAAGCTCAATGATATTTGGGACTCATACAATCCAATATATAATAGTTTGAACTACTGCAATCAAATATATATTAGTTTCGACTACTAGAATCCAATATATGATAGTTTGGACTACTGCAATCCAATATATATAAAAATTTGGAATTACTATAATACAAGTGTCATGTAGGAAAACCACTATATCCGGTGCCGCATGGGAAAACCATTGAGTTAACTCGGTGGCCGTGCGCTAAAATCTAAGGGTTCAATAGTTCAACTAACTGTGATGCAATTCTAAAGTTTGGCTTACTTATTTGCCAATCCCTATAGTTCGACTCATTTAAAATCCAATTTTCCAATTTTAAAACAAAAACTTCCATCCTGCATGTAATTGTTCCTGATATGGCTTGTGGAAGTCCTGTAATGTGTTCTCTGAACACGCCTAGTAGGCCAGTACACTGCATTCGCTGCAAAAATGGTACAAATGTCCCCTGGTATTACACTGGCCAAATGCCGGGCACTCCCTGCAGTTCCTGGCCTGCAGGGCAAATCTTGCATTTGGTCTAGAAAGGGCCCATTTTGCCATCAAATTTGTCGGTTTGTACTCATTTCCCTTGTAACTCAACAGCTGATCCACTACTCTAGGCCTTACGTTGTAGCTCATATAGCACTCTTCTTTCCCTTGAAAGTTCGGATTGTTTATGTGCTACATGCGGCGTAATTCATAATGGAGTCGATAGGAGCTTAGCTGTTGTGCTCATCCTAGTATTGATCTAATTTATCAGGCTTAGACATGTGAACAAGTATCACCTTATAATACTCACAATTACCAATCCGATCTTTTCTTTCCAATCTTAACAAGCTGACTTTCTCTCTCAATAGCTAAAATTCTGTCCTTTCGTATCTGTATCCTGTTTGTTGTCTTTCTTATCTTGCTGCAGAAGTGAAAGTTAGACTGTTATTAAGGCAATATATATTGGCATTATTTTGTCACCTTTCCACCCCCCCCCCCCACACACACACAAAGGGGCAATAGCCTGGTACAGAAAACAGTATTTGGAAACTGGTATTCTATTCCAGTAGAAAATTGGTTCAGGGACCAGTGTAGAATCATTGAGTTTGATATGAATCCTATTGTTATCTTCGATTAATTGGGTAAAAATCTCACTTGTCATCACTAAATATTTTCTCATCTGTGTTTTTTTTTCCTTTTCTATAAATTCAGTGGCTGTTGCTCCTGAAAAAAAGCTTGCTGCAGTTTGATAAGTTTAGTGTGTTGTATTCTCTGTTGCTCATATGACTGCCAAATGTGAATGCTGAGGTGTATAGATTGTTAATTTTTACTTTTTGTGCTCTAATGTCAAATGCAGGTGCAGATAATGCTATGTTTGGTGACCCCACAAATGGTATGCGACATGGCTGTTATGTCAGGACAGTTACTTCTTGTTATGGTGCTTTAATATTAACATGTGTTTCTCTAACCCTTCAGTTGCAGATGCCTAATATTAGGCAAAAGGGGCCAAACCCACCACTTCAGGCTTCAGTGCAAGTTCCCATGCAGGGTCAGCAGCTGGCTCTTCGGACTCTCCCTGGGTTGCCCCCATTGGCTCCATTATCCTCTGTGTCTCAGAGTTCTGTGGCTCACAATCAGTTCCAGGCACCTACACCTCTTCCTTCACAGCCTCGAGCCCCGCTGCCAAATCTAAGTCAGATACGACCACCACTCCAGAGTGCAATGCCGGCACAATCTGGGCCTTCACCACTTGCATCTGTACGGCCTCAGCCCCTGGCTGGACCTCAAATACAGGCTGTACCTTTGCATTCATTTGCTCCTACGCCAACTCCTTTGTTACAACACGGAGGACATGGTAGCCAGCTTCCGGTTCCAAATGCGACCCTTCAGTCTTCCTTTCAAGGTCGTCCTATGTCATCGGATCCTATTTATCAGGTATTAAGAAAAAAGGAGTTTTCTTCTGTGGAGTTAATGGGTCATAATTGTTGCAAAATGGCCAAGGGTGCTTAATTATCGGGATTTGACTTGTAAGGAAATAATGATGAGGCGCATAATCAATTATCATACATAATTTAGTTGCAGATTCTAAATTGTTTTCATGTTGAAGAACTGTGTTATCCATGTTTTTCCTACATCAGGGTATGCCTTCCTTACGGCCAGGTTTGGTAGAGATAAGTGTAAGGGGTGCTTCCAAGCATACACAAGTTATTGGGGATGCAGCCTTGATTGGAAGAACACAGGCCACAGCCAACTTGCCCCATTTGTCTGATAAAAATGATTCACAATATCAGATGGTTCGTCCTGCGAAGCTGGCAAGGTTAGATAATGGCAGAGGTGCTCCTTTCTCATCTGCCAGGCTAGCTGCACCAGCTGCAACTGAACCTGGGCCATCAAATGCAATTGGAAATAGTTCAGTTGCAGCTGGACAAGCTCCTGCAGTGGAAGCGCAGAGCACAGAGAAGCAAGCTCATCAGGTACTGTGTTGTTGAAGGTCAAAATTTTCTTACCTGTCACTGATAAATATTACATCCCAGGAAGAGTTAATTGTTTTTTCTACTTTGGATTTTAAGGTGCGTAAATTTTCTGAAAGCATTGAGTAGAAAGTAGGTGTAATAGAGATTGAAGGTGTTTCAACATGTTTGCGGGTGATGTTGCCAATATATGTCCTCAAGTCTGTAAAGTGGGCGTATATACTAGGTGGCAGTTTTGTAATGGTAAAGTAAGGGTTTACTAGGATAATAGATAAACCACATATCTTGTCTCCAATTAATATAACCAGACTTTCCTTGCAAGTGCTAGTCCAAATTTAAGGTGTCCCTCATATTGAATTTTTTAGAATGATGGCAATTTGTATATTAAGGGCATTATGGTCAAAATCTATGAAAGAGTGTAATACCCCGGTATGGTTGAGCGTGGTTTAGGGATTGAAATGACTATTTATATCACCAAGATGCACCTTCTTTTTAGGAAGTTCATCCGTTGGGAATTTCCTAGTTAAGCGTGCTTGGTTGGTAGTAGTCTTAAGATGGCTGACCTCCTGGGAAGTTTTCCCAGACAACATGTGAGTGAGAACAAAGCACGTTGGAAGGACCTATGGTGATTTGTGGGGCTAGTTGTCGATCGGTAAAGTAGTTTTCGGTAATGTTCGCGGCCCGAGAGGGGACGGGGCATTACAGATGGTATAAGATCCAACCCGCGTCCGTGAGCTGCGTCAGTGGACGGGAGATCCATGGACAGTCATCTAGCAGGGCAAAGATTCTGGAGTGGATTGAGGTACAACGAGGATGTTGTGTGCTTAAGTGGGGGTGATTGTAATACCCCGATATATAGTTAAGTGTGGCTTAGGGATTGAAATGATTATTTATATCACTAAGGTGCACCTTTCTTTTATGAAGCTCATCTGTTCGGAATTCTCCAGTTAAGCGTGTTTTGTTGGGAGTAGTCTCAAGATGGTTGACCTTCTACAAAATATTCCTAGGCAGCGTGTGCGTGAAGACAAAGCATGCTGGAAGGACTTATGGTGATTTGTGGGGCTAGTCGTTGATCCGTAAAGCAGTTCTCGATAATGTCCGCGGCTTGGGAGGGGTTGGGACATTGCAGAGTGACAAAAATAGAAAATAAACCTATGTGATGAGTTGTACACTTGATATGTGAAATTTTCTAAGATGATCATGTGCTTGCTGCCTCAACTTGCATCTTTCTACACCATGTTACCTTGTTTTGCTCATGACGTGGAGTTTGAAAATTTTATTTTTATTTTTATAATTATACTTTTTATGAGTTTGGAATGGCACAAATTCTTGGTCAACTCATACAAAAGCTGAAAGCCCTCTATCTAATAAACAGGCCATCAGTTAAACTAGGTGAATGACACTAGGAGGGGACATCTCCTTATGTGACATGAGCTAGGAAAGTTGTGCCTGGAGTTTAATCTCCCATCTTGGTTGGGTCTTGTTGGCAAAATTGACATTCCCCGGTGGAAATTGCCTAAAAAGCTTCAATGTTTGAAGTCATCATTCAAATGCATGCATCAAAATTGCTCTGTTATGTTTGATTGCTGAGGATTGTATGGTTTCATTCTACTCTGATCGTGGAATCATGTTTGCACCTTTGTTAATTTTGCTCGCGAGATAATTTCATCGTGCCTGAGTTGGATAATTGACGTTATTGTTCCTATTTGTAGTTGCAGCTTCCACCTGGTGTGGACCCAGGCCTACTGCAGCAAGTACTCAGTCTTACACCGGAAAAATTGAGTTCACTACCACCAGAACAGCAGCAGCAAGTCATTCTGCTGCAGAAGATGCTCCGTTCAAACCCTAACTGATCCAATTGCTAAAATGAATCAAAGCTTGAAGAGCGTGCTGCATTATGGTGCATACATTGAACATGATAAACCATCCCAAATGTCATGTATCCTGTCTCTAAACGACATGTCTGAGCTTCATGGATCAATCCAGTGGAGGTTCTGAGATCCCATTCTTTGTAACAGGTGTGAGTCTTCCATAGAGAAATATGTGAATGAACTGAAATCATTTATAGGCAAAAGTAAAATTTTGGTTAATTCTGCTTGCTCTTGAGTTTTCTTTTTGGCTGTCTTGTTGTTGCGGGGATTGTATTAGTGGACTTCCTTTCTCCCGCCCATACCTTATACTCTAATGCTTATCTTCGTGTGTCCAACCCAAACTTCCATTCGCTTAAATATTTTACTTCAGCCTCAGGTTCAGCGCAATTTGAACTGATTCAAGCACAATATCCAAATGATAATCTTCACAAATTTCGGGTTTCTTGCTTATTCTGATTTTTTTTTCAACTTTGGGTGAATGTTATACTAAAAACTCCTAATCCTATGTATTGTTTTTCCCTTATTAGGGATGGCAATGGGGTTCAGGTGTGGAGGTTACATTCCCAGTGGCCGCCCGGCACCCCTTCCCCCGTTCTCATCCTTGCCTTGATATTCACTTTGGGAAAAATTTTCCCCAATTCCCATCTCCATCCTCGCTAGATCTACAATCAGAGCCCCCTTGGGGGATCCGGTAGGATAGACTCAAACTAGGATAAAAAGGGAATGAGAGTAAGGAGTTGTTAGGGAGAATAAGTTATGTATATATATCAAAGGTTCTTCACTAACTAAAATCATAAATCCTCTTAATATTATGCGTGTAAATTAAATACATGAATAGAGTGTGTATTTGATCATAAATCCGGGATGAGGATGTGGGATGTGTAGTGGGTAATTTTCCGTGGCGGGTAAAAGATGACGAGTATGGAGAAAAGTTTGTCCCCATGCATCTTTGGTCTGTGCCTATGTGGGGATTTAGAAGCATGCACCATCACTGTCCTCGTTCCCATCGGAGTAGTAGAAGAAGAATTTAAAGATTTCATCTTTTACAACTATTATGCATGCAAATTTGATAAACAAAGATATGAACTATTTTCACAAGCATGTTAACATGAGAATTACATTATAAAAATTAAAATAATAGCATTATAAAAAAAACGAAGCTAACTTTAGATCAGCATGTCACGGCCTGGATGTGGCGTGACTGGTGTTGTACGGTGTGTCGCTTGGTTGTGCTTCAAGGAAGGGAGACGGCAATAGCATTAAGGCGTGGTTATACCTTGATGCATTCGTCTGGCTGAGCCAAGTGGATTTGGCAAGGAAAGGGGCAATGCGGGATATCAAGGGCAACTGGTCGAGGGCTGTTGCCGCTCTCCTGATGAGCCCGAGGCAGGGCGAAACCAGTGCGATACACTATGTCTGGGTCGGCTGAACCCTGAGTGAGTGGGAGGACTCGGGGTGCCGCACGGGCGAATGCTGCGCCAAACTCTATGCCCGTGACAAATGGTATCAGAGCAATGTCATACACTTCTGTCGTTGTGTGGCGAGCGACCCAATGCCGCGCAGAGTGGGTTCTCGGGGTAAGAGAACGAGCGGGTGCGTGCCTGGAGGAAGGGCGTGTGCCAAGGACTGCCCCATCCTGAGAGTGTGGTATAGGATGGCCACTAGCGGGTCCTGACTCATGAGGGTGTTGAGCGGGACGGTTGGCTTGTACATGGCGGCAGAGTGTGTGATGATCTTAGGGCAAGAGTTTTCTCCCTAGCACGAGGGCGTGCTAGATTGAGTGGGGAGAATGTCACGGCCTGGATGTGGCGTGACTGGTGTTGTACAGTGTGTCGTTTGGTTGTGCTTCAAGGAAGGGAGACGGCAATAGCATTAAGGCGTGGTTATACCTTGATGCATTCGTCTGGCTGAGCCAAGTGGATTTGGCAAGGAACGGGGCAATGCGGGATATCAAGGGCAACTGGTCGATGGATGTTGCCGCTCTCCTGATGAGCCTGAGGCAGGGCGAAACCAGTGCGATACACTATGTCTGGGTCGGCTGAACCCTGAGTGAGTGGGAGGACTCGGGGTGCCGCACGGGCGAATGCTGCGCCAAACTCTATGCCCGTGACAAAAGTCATGTAGTAATACACAAAAGAAATGGAGGGAGAAAGCTATAGGAATTTCACAATCTCAACCCTTTAGTAAATTTTGGGGTGAAAAATAATAAAGGGCTAGACCTCTATTTATATAGTGGTTAAGAGAGAAAATAATATTATGAAAGTTATACTTATATTTTATTTGAAAGATTTTATTTGGCTTGGATTTTAGGAAAAAGAATAAGAATAATACTCAAATTAATGTTATTGTAATATAATCTGAATATTTATTATAATATTTGGAAATTATTAGGAAATAGGGGAAATAAGAGATCCTAGTTCGGACTCCATGCAACTAATCGACCAGTTAGTTGCGTCGGTTCAAATATTGAGTCGCACCTCTTTCTTTTTAGATCCGGGTTGAGAAAAAAAGGGTTGGTTCTTTAATAATGTAACCCATAGGTTACATATTATTGCGCGGACAACCCAACTTAAAAACAAACATAACTCCTTCATATAACCTCCTACTGAGCTGATTGATCAAGTCTTGGTGGAAAGCTTATAATGTGTACTTTAAGCTTGTTAAAGATATTGGACAATAAAGATATTGGAAAAAATAACGTTAAAAGGAGTGGCCTATATATGTGGAAATGATTCGAAATGGCAACATTTGAGATGAAAAAGGTTAGGAATGAGACACTTTGTGTGTTAGGTTTAGAATTGAAGGGAATGTGATATTTGGTGGAGATGAGAGGTTGTGTGCTATCACATGATTAACTAAATTGAATCCTAATCTAATCAAAAAAAAAATTACAGATTAAGTATACAAAACTAGGATAAAATCTAATGTCTAACAACCCAAAGGCCAGTGAGTTCCCCAGATGCTTTGGAGAGTTGATGGAGACCATCCAGCACAACAACAAGCAGCAGCAGCATCATCAACAAAGGAGGCATCATCAACAACTTCACTACCACTTTCAGCAACAGCAAAGGAGGCATCATTAGCAACATCACCAGCACTTTCAACAACAGCACGAGGAAGAGCCCTTGCTGATTTACCAAACTCAGCAGCAATGGAAGCAAATCCAGCAGAAACAACAGGCTTCCAAAATCCAGCAATCACAGCAGGTCACCAAGCAGTTCAGTCATTGCACAGGAGTTCTACATCATCTTCATCACCCACCAACCCATCAACAACATCCATCCAAGCTTGTTACACCCTTGTGAAGCAAGTTTTGACACCTATAGCCATCCAGCCCATTAGCATTGGTCATTCAGACCAAATCCAGTTCCCAGCAACAACAGTCCAAGCAACAGTCTTTCTCAATGTGATATCTTTGGTTTGAGGAAGATTCAGCAAAGGTTCCCTAGGAGAATTTTGTTCCTTGCCATGCCATTTTCAAGTCCCAGTCAAATCCCAGCATGTTCAACCATGGTATCATCGAGTTTCAAGCAACATAATATTGTTTCTACACATAAGTTTTTGCAGAACCCCAGTTCTGTGCCAAGTAATTTATCTACATCTCTGTGAGGGTTATTTTGGTCTTTTCCATCCATCCTTAAGCTGTTGAGATTACATCCAGCTTAGGAATGCCCGGGAAAGTTACCATAGTAACTAATATTTACCCCCCCCGCTAGGAAAGCTTCTGATTGGTTCAAATTGCCACACTTTTGGTGTTTAGTCCAATTAGAGCAAAGCTTGTGTTTTTCTTTTAATTTCTTTGCAATTGTAATCCGGATAGTATTAGCTAGATTAAGATGTAATGCATTGTATTTATTTTAAGCTTTTGTAAGTTAGATTAAGCCAGGGAGATTAGTCAGAATGCTTGTGTTTAAGCAGCTGCTAATCAAACTGAGTAGCTGTACTATATATATTGTGTTTCAGCAGCTTAATGGGATCATCCGTGTTTGTTCAATAGTGTTCTCGAGTGTCTTAGAACCTCTGTATGTTTGTGAGTACCAGATAACTCTCAACCCTTGGTTAATTCAGCTCCTGTCACTGGATTTTGGCAAGAATCCAGCAAGTGTTACCTGAGATTGCTCAATCATACTCTGGTGTGTCTGTAGAAGTGTGATTGAGAGAGTCCTTTGCCCTTGATTGCATCTGTGGTGTGTCTGTATCAGTTGTAAGCAAGTCTATCTTTATTTCCTTGTTGGATTGTCATCTATTCCAGCTAATTGTCTTCAATTAGCTTTGTTTTATTACAATCAGCAATGTGTGTGTGACTGTATGGTATTTGTAAGTTCAATACTCTGATCTTTGTGAGCTTTCATACATCATCTTGGTATCAGAGCATTGTGTTCTCTCTTGGAGGAAGTTTGTTTGTGATTTTCTGGATGTCGAGCAACAATAAGACACCTCAGGAGATTGCAGAGCAGGCTTTGAGAGAAAAGTATGAAATGGAGAGACAAGTGAAGTTTCTGAAGGATCAGTTGAAGCATTATGTGTATTTGAAGCAAAAAACAGATTCAGGAGGATGAATTTGAGAGAGATCAGGGATATGAAGAAGAGGAAGTAGAAGAAGAGGATATCTTTGAAGAAGAAGGGGAGGAAAATCCATTTGGAGACTCTGGTTTCATAGGAGAGATTGGTAGGGGATCTCCAACAAATAGGAGATTTGTTAGAAGGAGCTATAGAATGAGAGGTGGACGAGGAGATCAACATCTTAGGAGAAGAGGTGATAGAGAAGATAGGGAAGACATGGAAGAAAGGAGAATAGAAAAGCTAGATTTCAAAGTGGAGATACCTAAGTTTAGGGGAGATTTGGATGCTAAAGTCTTCTTAGATTGGCTGCAGACCATAGAGAGGGTGTTTGATCTTGAGGAGGTTTCTGATGAAAGCAAAGTTAAGCTTGTAGCTCTCAAACTGAGGGGACATGCTTCAACTTGGTGGAGTAGTTTGCAGAAGAGAAGATTAAAGAAGCCTGCGAAAGATAAGATCAGAACTTGGGAGAAAATGAAAAAGAAGTTGAAAGAGAAGTTTCAGCCTGAGAATTATATGTAGTCTAACTACTCTAAGTTGCCGCAGTTGGTTCAGGGAGGAAATCTGTGGAAGAATACACTAAGGAGTTTGAGCACTTGGTGTGGAGGTGTGATTTGAAGGAGAATGATGTGCAGACTTTGGTGAGGTACTTGTCAGGATTGAATGACAGTATCGGAAATGTTGTGGAGCTTCAAACCTACTCCAGCTTGGAAGAGTTGAGCTCTAAGGCTCATAAAGTCGAGCAGCAAAGGAAGAACAGGTCTAGGGAGTACTTATCCAAACCCCAACCCAAAGCCTACCCACAAAAACAGCCATATTCCTACCAAAAGCCAACATATAATCCACCCCCTATACCACAGCCAGCCCAAGCGCCACAAAACATATTCCCACCCCCAAAACCACCTCAAACACAACCCCAAACCTATCCCTAAAGACCCCCAGCTCCTACAAGAAGGACATTCAATGAAAGGAGGTGTTTCAGGTGTCAAGGCCTGGGGCACATTGCCTTAGAATGCCCAAATAAGAGGATGGTTACTCTTGCTGAGTACCAAGCAACTTTGTTTATTGACTCTGAATTTGTGCAGGAAGAAGAACAGGTCTCGGAGGAGCCTGATCATGAACCTATCTATGACAATGCTATAGAAGAGGGTCCAGATGAAGGAGAAATGTTGGTGATTAGAAGGGTATTAAGCAGCACAGCAGTAGAGGAAGCTGAAGAGCAAAGGGAGAATATCATTCACACAAGGTGCATAGTTGGAGGGAAAGTATGCTCAGTGATCATAGACAATGGAAGCTGTACCAATGCAGCATCCAACACCATGGTGAAGAAGCAAAACCTAACCACCAAGCCCAATCCAGCTCCATACACCATTCAGTGGCTCAATTCAGGGAAAGGTATCCAAATTTCTGCTAGATGCCTTGTGAATTTTTCAATAGGTCAATCATATAAAGATGAGGTCTGGTGTGATGTTTTGCCCATGGATGCCTGTCATTTGCTTTTGGGTAGACCCTGGTTATATGATAGATCAGTGAGCCATTGTGGGAGAGCCAATACCTATACCCTCACCTAAACCACAAAAAGATTATCCTTACCCCCATGAAACCTTTACAGTTAGCCAAAAAGTCCAAAAACCTATGCCTTGAGCCTAATCTTGAGGTGTTACTATTATCTGATCAGCATGAGTTTGGCACAAAGAAAGACTTGGTCCTATTAGACCTTGAAGAGCCCTCAGCCCCACAAAATGACCTCCCTTTATTCCTACCTTTACTCCAAAAATATCAGCATGTTTTTCCTAAAGAGATGCCACCTGGTTTACCACCAAAGAGGGATATCCAACACAAAATTGACTTTGTGCCTGGATCAGTTTTGCCTAATAAGTCAGCTTATAGGATGACACCAGCAGATACCAATGAGATTCAGAGGCAGGTGGATGAGTTATTGGAGAAGGGAATGATTAGGGAGAGTCTAAGTCCATGTGCAGTTCCAGCCTTGTTAGTGCCTAAGAAAGATGGGAGTCAAAGAATGTGCATTGATTGCATAGCCATTAACAAGATCACAATCAAACATAGGTACCCTATACCTAGACTTGAAGACATGTTGGATGAGTTACATGGGTCAGCAGTCTTTTCTAAGATTGATTTGAGGAGTGGATACTATCAAATAAGGATCTATGAAGGAGATGAGTGGGAAACTATATTCAAGACCAAGGGAGGCTTATTTGAGTGGTTGGTCATGCCTTTTGGCCTGACTAATGCCCCATCCACATTCATGAGACTCATGAACCAGGTCTTAAAGCCAATCATAGGCAAGAGTGTTGTGGTTTACTTTGATGACATTCTTGTTTATAGCAGGTCTGAGCAAGAACATGTAAGGCATTTATAGGAGGTCTTAGACATTTTGAGCAGAGAGCAGTTATATGGCAATCTCAAGAAGTGTCACTTCTTTACATCACAAGTGACCTTCCTGGAATACATTGTCACAACAGAAGGTATCCAGGTTGATGAAGAGAAGATCAAAGCCATCAGGGAATGGCCTGTACCTACATCAATTGAACAGGTCGGGAGTTTCCATGGCCTGACATTATTTTATAGGAGATTTGTCAAGAATTTCAGCACAATCTTGGCACCGATGATTGAAGTGGTGAAAGGAAAGTCCTTTATTTGGACATCAACAACCCAGAAAGCCTTTGAAGAAGTTAAGGAGAGGCTTACTTCAGCACCAATACGAGCCTTACCAAGCTTCAACAAAGTTTTTGAAGTAGAATGTGATGCTTCAGGCATTGGAAGTGGAGCAATCTTGTCACAAGAAGGGAGGCCAATTGCTTATTTCAGTGAGAAGCTTAATGATGCAAAGAGGAAGTACAGTGTGTATGACAAAGATTTCTATGCAATTATAAGAGCACTGCAACACTGGAATCACTACTTGATTGGAGGAGAGTTTATTCTTCACAGTGATCATGAAGCCTTGAAGTTCATTCAGGGAAAACACAAGCTCAACCCTAGGCATGCATCTTGGGTAGAGTATATGCAGCAGTATCATTTCATTATCCACCACAGATCAGGAGTGCTAAATAAAGGAGCAAATGCCCTGAGTAGAAGGTATATGTTGCTTCATATACTTGATTCTAGAGTTTTGGGTTTTGAGCATTTGAAAGCTTTGTATCAGGAAGATGGAGATTATAAGCAGTTGTTTCAGAAGTGTCAGCAGCAATCCCAGGGTCTTTTTCGTGTAGACCAAGGCTATTTGTTCAAAGGAAGCACATTATGTGTTCCTAGAAGCAGTTTCAGGGAGTTACTCATTTCAGAAGTCCATGGAGGGAGTTTAGCAGGTCATTTTGGAGTAGAGAAGACCTTGATAATTTTGAAAGAGCACTATAGTTGGCCAAAAATGAGGAAGGATGTTGAGCATCTACTGAAGAGGTGCAATGTATGTCAGCTGGCCAAGTCACACAACCTACCCCAAGGCCTTTACACACCATCGCCAGTTCCAAGTAGCCCATGGGAAGATGTCAGCCTTGATTTTATTGTGGGTTTGCCAAGAACTCAGAGAGGCAAAGATTCAGTAATGGTGGTAGTAGACAAATTTTCAAAGATGGCACACTTCATTCCTTGCCACACTACCTTTGATTCCACCAAGATTGTTGATTTATTCTTCTAGGAGATAGTCAGATTTCATGGAGTGCCAAAAACTATGTTCTCTGACAGGGACACCAAGTTTTTGAGCCATTTTTGGGTGACTTTGTGGAAGAAATTGGGCACACAGCTCAAATACAGCACCACTTGCCATCCACAAACTGATGGACAGATAGAGGTTACTAATAGAACACTTAGAGTCCTATTGAGAGCACTGATTCACAAAAATAAAGCAGGATGGGACACTCTTTTGCCCCATGCTGAGTTTGCTTACAACAAAGCACCATCCAAGGCCACATGCTACTCACCATTCCATGTAGTCTATGGCAAAAATCCAATTTCCCATTTGGATTTAGTTCCACTAACTACTTCTGTCAAACTTAGTTTTGAAGCAGGTAAAAGAGCATATCAAATTAAGGAGCTTCATCAGCAAGTGAGGGAGAGAATTGCAAAGTATACTGAGCAGGTGTCTACATCAGCCAACGAACACAGGAGAAAGGTGACTTTCCAGCCAGGAGACTTAGTGTGGATCCATTTCAAGAAGGACAGGTTCCCAAGAAAGATGAAGGGTGAGCTACAACCAAGAGCAGATGGACCAGTTGAAGTGCTTGAAAGAATAGGAGATAATGCCTATAGATTGGATCTATCTGAAGAGTATGGAGGCTCGACAACCTTCAATGTGGCAGATCTTAGGACATATTTCCCAGCAGATGAAGATTGAAGACCTTTCAAGTTTGAGGACAAACTTTCCTCAACTTGGGGAGGATGATGGAGACCATCCAGCAGAACAACAAGCAGCAGCAGCAGCATCAACATCATCAGCAAAGGAGGCATCATCAACAATTTTAGCAGCACTTTCAGCAGCAGCAAAGGAGACATCATCAGCAACTTCACCAGCACTTTCAACAGCAGCACGAGGAAGAGCCCTTGCTGATTTACCAAACTCAGTAGCAATGGAAGCAAATCCAGCAGAAACAGTAGGCTTCCAAAATCCAGCAATCACAGCAGGTCACCAAGCAGTTCAGTCCATGCACAGGAGTTCTACATCATCTTCATCACCCACCAACCCATCAAGAGCATCTATCCAAGCTTGTTATACCCTTATGAAGCAAGTTTTGGCACCTACATCCATCTAGCCCATCAGCATTGGTCATTCAGACCAAGTCCAGTTCCCAGCACAATAGTCCAAGCAGCAGTCTTTCTCAATGTGATATCTTTGGATTGAGAAAGATTCAGTAGAGGTTCCCTAGGAGAATTTTTTTCCTTGCTATGCCATTTCCAAGTCTAAGTCAAGTCTTAGCATATTCAACCATGGTATCTTCGAGTTTCAAGCAGCAGAATATTGTTTCTACACATATAAGTTTTTGTAGAACCCCAGTTCTGTGCTAAGTAATTTACCAACAGCTCTATGAGGGTTATTTTGGTCTTTTCCATCCATCCTTAAGCTGTTGAGATTACATCCAGCTTAGGAATGCCCGTGAAAGTTACCATAGTAATTAAGATGTAATGCATTGTATTTATTTTAAGCTTTTGTAAGTTAGATTAAGCCAGGGAGATTAGTCAGAATGCTTATATTTAAGCAGCTTCTAATCAAACTGATTAGTTGTACTATATATGTCGTGTTTCAGTAGCTTAATGGGATCATTAGTGTTTGTTCAATAATATTCTCGAGTGTCTTAGAACCTCTGTATGTTTGTGAGTACCAGATAACTCTCAATCCTTGGTTAATTCAACTCCTGTCACTGGATTTTGGTAAGAATCCAGCAAGTGTTAGCTGAGCTTGATCAATCATACTCTGGTGTGTCTGTAGGAGTGTAATTAAGAGAGTCCTTTTCCCTTGATTGCAGTTGTGGTGTGTCGATCTGTATCAGTTGTAAGCAAGTCTATCTTTATTTCCTTGTTGGGTTGTCATCTATTCCAACTAATTGCCTTCAATTAGCTTTGTTTTATTACAATCAGCAGTGTGTGTAACTGTATGGTATTTGTAAGTTCAATACTCTGATCTTTGTGAGCTTGCATACATCAATAGTGTTAACCTAGTCGTTTCCTTGAGACAGATTATGATCATGTATGTTGTTTCCAGTGAACTGTCCATTCGATGTAGTCAAGTCCTTTGCTCTTGCTGAAGTGTGAACCCCTACTTAAGTGGGCATCAAGTAGTGAACTTTATACTTAAGCTCATGAATGAGCTAATAAAATCGAGAGGGGTGAAGTGGTATGAAAAGGGCTTAGAAGGGATAAGTTTAATGATGGTCAGATGGACTCATCTGATTGGCCTTAGGATGTAGGGTTACTTAGTGGATAAAGGGGTGAACCACTAAAGGTATATGGTAGGGGTGATAATGGTATGGGTGAATCTAAAGGTTACATCATGTGTTGATTCATAGCTGGAGAGGAGATGGGGACCTAGGGTCTAAACGAAATCATGTGGATGATGGAAATCCACCCATAGAACTCATAAACACTATAAACTAATTTTTAGGGTTTTTGGTTTTTGGAGATGAACAACAAATACAACAAGAAGTAAAAGGGATATGAAAAATTGTAAAAAGTAATCACTCACCCAAATGAACTAAGATGTTCAATCAATTGCACAAGGACTATCCACAAGCAAAGAGTCTTGAAACACCCAAGAGATCTCACAAAGAGTGGAGGAAGAATACCAACTCACAAAGAAGAGAAATCACCAAGCAATTTCCACCCAAAAGATTAACTTTCATTGATTAGGGTTTGAAAACCAACAATTACAAACTCTCCAAGTGAGAAGAACTTTTGAGTCTAACCTAAAACAATTCATGAACTATTCCTAATGGAGGTGGGGGAACAAGTATATAAAGGAAAGGGGAAAAGGAGAAAAGAAAACAACGAAAAAGGGCAGAAGAAAAATGCGTGCTGTGTAGAACGGTCATGGGCGTGACCTGAAGAGTCACGTGCAAGACACTTGGGGTCATGGGTGTGATCCTCTTGGTCACAGGAATGACCTGACTTCAGGAGCCAAAAGAAACTTGTCTTGAGAGGTCACGGTCGTGACCCTTCTGGGCATTTTTCTGCCGACTTCAAACTCGCATAACTTCTTCATCCGGACTCCATTTCAGGCTCATAATATATCTATGGAAATCTCTTGGTATCTACTTTAAGCTCCCAAAATTTGAATATCATAGAGTTGTATTGAAGGAGTTATGGTTGATAGAGTGAAGGCATGCCCTTTTCTAGCCTCTGAGGTTGATTTCACCTCGTTATTCTTGCTGATGGTCCCGGAGCCCCTTAGAAGGCTTGGGAATGGTCTGCTAAAGAACCAAGATGTCATCCTATGGCCCGGGGTCTTCGTAGAATGAAACATTACTCTCCTTGATGGCCATATTGACCCTCCAAGGACCCGTACCCACCATGTAGGGATGGCAACGGGGCGGATCGGGGATGGGGGAGTATACCCCCGTCCCCATCCCCGCTCCCAAAACTCATCCCCATCCCCGTCCCCATCCCCGCTTTGGGGAATGATTCTTGCCCCATCCCCATCCCCGCGGATTCCCCATCCCCAACGGGGATCCAACGGGGATTTTTTAAAACTATCCTAAATTTAACTAAATTTTAATCGGATCCGGTTTTTAATCGAACTCGGTTTTTAACATGTTCAAAATACAACGTATTTAACTTGCTCAAATAATAATACATCAAAATCAAACAATAATACATCAACAAGTGAGAATAAATTGGAAAATTACTACTTTGTCCTTCCCATTAATATATATATTAAATTTCAATAAAGGTTATTTGGTAATTTTAACATTTTCGGGGATGGGGATTCGGGGATAGGGACGGGGAATTCACCCCGGCGGGGAAAATGGGGATGGGGATAGGGAAAATTTTGTCCCCATCCCCGCCCCGTCCCCGAGCGGATTTTGGAAAATCATCCCCGTCCCCATCCCCATCCCCAATGGGGGCGGGGATTTTTCCCCATAGCAGGGCGGGGCCCCGACGGGTTCGGGGATTCCCCGCCCCATTGCCATCCCTACCATCATGTAATGGACAATGAAACCGGGTTTGATTCGAGGAGATGAGAGGGCGGCTTGAAGTGAGCCGGTGACCTTATGTAACGCCCCTGGCTTTTGGGGTATTTACTTAGCAATATTTTAATCCATTTAATCTTGATTTAGCGGAAGCGTATAAAAAGCCGAGTGCATCATGCCGCTTTCCCGAGAGAGGGAAAACAAGGCCTTGGCAATGTAAACAACTATAATAAAATATATTTCATATGAAAAATTAGGGAAAAGTTATAAATAATTTAACTACTAAGAAAATATTAAAACATGCGGGTCAACTTATCTTGGGCAATTAACTACTAATATTGAAACTTAAAACTAAAATAACTAGGTGGCGGCCTGATATGCTATTTGAATTATCCTTGCCACGAATCTGCCCAAAAAGTGCCGCTGATACCTAAAAAAAAACATTTGAAAACACGAAGAAAAATGAGACGAAGCTCAATATATTCGACACTGTAATGTAAAAACATTTAAAACAAATAATTTTATTGGGGCCCAGTGTAAATTCATTTTGAAACGAGGGAGAGGAGAATAAGCTCAAACAGTGTAGGTTATTATCTGAATGTGGAACTCTGCCCAGATAATATTAATAAAAATGGTAATAATAATGTTAAAATAATACAACAATGGTTAGAACACTTATAAGACAAGTAACAAATATTGGGTAACACATAAATAAATTAAGCACGATATAGTCACTGATAAACATTAAATGATGGACAGTAAACAATACACAATGAACATTGTGATAGGGGTTAAACAATGGATCTTGGAAACAAGCACTGCTTCCCTACGACATATGCACTTGAGGACGATCAACCCCTCGATTGGATAAACAATGGACTGTTCGGTCTCATTTTGAGCCAAATTGATACCTTTTATAAGGATGTTTGCTTGTTTTAGTCCCCTGTTTATGAATAAGTTATGATGATTTTGTGTTTTGTAGGTTAAATCAAAGAAAAACGGAAAAATGAAATCAAAAGTGCTGAAAAATCCAACAACTGCGACAAAAAGAGGTCCAACACGGACCGTGTCATCCAACATGGACCGTGTTGGCTAGCTGAACTTCAAAGAGCGAAAACCGAACAAACAGCGCCAGCCACGGGCAACCCGTAGCAATTAAGCACCACGGACCTTGGTAGGTCAATACGGACCATGTTGACCCGCCACGGACCGTGTTGGAGAGTAGGGATTTTTGAAAGACGAATCGAAGAAAACAGTGCCAACCACGGGCAGCTCGTGGCAGCCACCACGGACCGTGGTAGGCCAATACGGATCGTGTTGGCTGGTTTTTTTCTTCTTTTTCGCGCGGCGGCCGTTAGGGTTTTGGAGAGTTTATTTTATTTTCGTTTCGTTTCCTAAACTTTTCTTTATATACGTTCTTCATTGAACATTAGAGAAATCATTAGATTCTAGTTTTTAGTTTTAGTTTAGTCTTAGTTTTTAGTTTCTTCAAGTTTTCTCTCAATTCATCACATTGTAAGTTACTCTTTTGAAATTTAATTCAAGTCAATTCAAGTTTATGTTTCTTTTCATTTCTGTTTCTTTTCTCGCTATTCTCAATTTCATTAGTATTAGTTCCAACAAATTCCATCTTCTTAGTGAAGAGGAGGATTAAGGTTCCTCGAATTCTCCCTTTAGGTAACGATTCAAGCAGTCTTAGTAATCCGAATCACGCCCTTTCTTGTTTATTCGGGAGAAAGATCGGTGATTCAAGTTTCAAGAGGAGAAGATCGGTAGAAAGAAATTTGCAGTCAGTAATGTTTTCTGTCTTTAATACAGTAATTAGTTTAGTTTTCTTATTTTCATAGTTTTTAATTGCTTTCTTGAATATGCTTTCGATTTCTTGTTTAGTTTATTGTTCTTGTTCTATTAAGTTAGGTTTTGTTTCCAAATTCATGTTTTCTTTAATTCTTATTGTTTTTAGTTTTAGTTTAGTCTTAGTTTTTAGTTTCTTCAAGTTTTCTCTCAATTCATCACATTGTAAGTTACTCTTTTGAAATTTAATTCAAGTCAATTCAAGTTTATGTTTCTTTTCATTTCTGTTTCTTTTCTCGCTATTCTCAATTTCATTAGTATTAGTTCCCACAAATTCCATCTTCTTAGTGAAGAGGAGGATTAAGGTTCCTCGAATTCTCCCTTTAGGTAGCGATTCAAGCAGTCTTAGTAATCCGAATCACGCCCTTTCTTGTTTGTTCGGGAGAAAGATCGGTGATTCAAGTTTCAAGAGGAGAAGATCGGTAGAAAGAAATTTGCAGTCAGTAATGTTTTCTGTCTTTAATACAGTAATTAGTTTAGTTTTCTTATTTTCATAGTTTTTAATTGCTTTCTTGAATATGCTTTCAATTTCTTGTTTAGTTTATTGTTCTTGTTCTATTAAGTTAGGTTTTGTTTCCAAATTCATGTTTTCTTTAATTCTTATTGTTTTCAATTCATAATTAGTTTAGTTTAATTATTTACTGCTTTCCGCAATTTGAACCCTACCAAACCAATTCCCTAAAAACTTGACACACTATCCCTGTGGATTCGACAACTCTACTTGAAAATCCAAATTACCTCAACTGAACAATGGCGTCGTTACCAAGGATAGCGTTATTTGGTAAATTAGGTTATTGGTTTGTGTGTGAATAGTTTAATTGCTTTCTTAGATTAGTTTTCAAAAAAAAACAAAAACCAAAATAAAATTTTTTAAAAAAAGTTAAAAAATAAAAAATTGAGACATCAACAAAAAGACGAAAGGTACCACAACCTGAGGTTTGGATTCATAGTCCTATTAGTCATAGATTGGTTAGGAAGGAAGAACCCTCAATAGAAACACCTAAGATGGCTGAAGAAGTATCAACACCTAAGGTAACCCTTAATGACCAGTTATCCCATCATATAACCCACCACCTTCGTGTTTTGTACTACCCAAGCTTCCTAATGGAGTGACCTTTGACCCTAGGCAGCACCACACCTAGAACCTACCACTCTTCACTGGTACTGAGTTAGCATTGATATGGACAGCAGAGTATAAAGAGTACCTAAGCATGGTGACTCCACTCGGAGCCCCTTTAGACTATGTGCTTTTAAAATACCTACCTTTTAAAATACATTTTTATTACTACTTTCGATCAACCATAAAAGGACATAGATTAGCATGAGTTTGAAAGGAGACAAGTGGTTTTCTTGATCTACTAATTTCTAAGCCTAATTGTAACTAATTAGGAAAATTATTTATCCCTCAAGATGATGATAATGATATGTCAAGGAGACAAGGTATTAGTCCAGAAGCATGTTTTGATTTTGTGTGCGGCCATGATGGATTTATTAATGTGTGATGATGATGTTTGTGACATATGAGTGGACGATGGAATTTTCGCAACATAGCACCGCAGCAAAAATCGTGGGATACTAGCATAGGTTATCCAACATTATCTAGTGAATGCTTTTTATACTAATCATCCAATCCGTAAGAATTTAAGTTATGGTTTTGTAGTCTCCTTTAATTGTCATTCAAGAGTAAGGTGTTGAGTTGTCCCACATCGGCCTTTGACACCCATATTATGGTGTTTATAATGGCTTGGGTGCCTCAACCTCCTAAGCTAGCTTTTGGGGTTGAATTGGGCTCAAGTCCATTATTTCACATGGTATCAGAGCTAGGGTCATTGATGTTGAATTGGGGCCGCGCCCGCAGTTGTCTGCGCCTCGTGGTGAGGGGGGCGTGTTGAGTTGTCCCACATCGGCCTTTGACACACATATTGTGGTGTTTATAATGGCTTGGGTGCCTCAACCTCCTAAGCTAGCTTTTGGGGTTGAATTGGGCTCAAGTTCATTATTTCACATGGTATCAGAGCCAGGGTCATTGATGTTGGGGCCGCGCCCACAGTTGTCTGCGCCTCGTGGTGAGGGGGGCGTGTTGAGTTGTCCCACATCGGCCTTTGACACCCATATTGTGGTGTTTATAATGGCTTGGGTGCCTCAACCTCCTAAGCTAGCTTTTGGGGTTGAATTGGGCTCAAGTTCATTATTTCACATAAGGTCAATATAAACTACCTAGATATGATGGAGTAAAAGTGTTTGCTGATACAGGAGTCTTGCATGAATTCTAGGTTTCGTTTGAGTGGTGATTTTGGGCTTATTCGAGTAATATTTCAAGTAAGTGGTGTGATACTCTTTTAGTCTTCCTTCGTGTCCAAAATATTATTTTGTAAAGTCCTTTTTCCGTAAGTTAATTTTATTAAATTGGGTTGGCATGCTATTGTTCATAAGTATATTATATTCGGTTATATTTATGCAAAAGATTTGAATGACTTCGTATTGATTTTATGTGTTTACGAAGTGAGCCTTTTGATGCCAATTTTATAGTTAAGTTACGTTCGTATTTTGAAATATATTTAATTTTGGAACCTTTTGTAATAATTTTAATTGGTATTTGCAAGTATATTGTTACTAAGTTGTTTCCGTACTCTTGGCATATTGATTTATGTGTTTATAAGGTACCCCTTTGACGTTAATTTCGTAAGTTTTATTTATATTTTACCTTTATACACCAAGTGAGGTTTTGTGAGATTTTGATACTGTATTTGCAAATTAGCCGTTCCGAATAATAGTCTTGGTATTTGAAATTATTTGAACCTTCCGTAGTATTAGCGACTTTGTGACCTGATTTAATTGTTATTCTAAATTACTTGACTGGGTACTATTTGTATGTTTTGATATTCAAGTTACTGGTTTTGTTTTTGGGCTATCTCTTCTTCCTTAGCCAGTTAAGGTATGCACTGGACCTGTCGATCGACTTATATGCGCGCTATTGTGTATTCTGATATGTGTATGTGTTTCGTTGGGCACAATTCTTCGTTGCCCCACCACTGGGTCAATAGTGGTATCTGTTGCCCATGCCGCTGGGCTAGTAGCGGTTGTCTGTTGCCCATGCCACTGGGCTAGTAGTGGCCTTAGCCCCAAAGTGCATTTTGTGATTTCGACTGCTAAGTTTTGATATGCATTGTGCTATTCAACGGTAAATTAATATTCTTGTGTATTTCGGGAAGTTTTGAGCTAAGTAAAGTGTTTTGAAAACCCAGTCATGTTTTATTAAATTATTTATTAACTCTGACCCAGCCTATGTTTTACCCGCATGCCTAACCCAACTAGAGGGGTGTTACGCTACTTGCTGGGCTTTCAAGCTCATCCTTTCATCTTCCTATTTTTTTTTCAGGTTACGGTTATTGACCTTTTGGTAGTGTTCGAGTTCTTTATGGTATCAGAGTTTAGCAGTGAAGCATAGTGGGCCAAGAGGTTGCGTGGGATAAGATTTATGTTATTTTCCAGTTGCCTTGTGAGTTGGAATCCGCTGTGTAATTAAGTATCCTCTCTATTTGACTATTCAATCAAGTTCTCCTTTTAAGTTAAGTCTACTTTTGTATCTTGGATCTGTTTCTGTCTTTCGAGCCTTGCATGTTTGTGGGACCTTGTCCTACAGGTGTGCGGCGTCTGTTACCCCTCGGTTCGGGACGTGACAACTGTCCTTTTGACGTTCACCACAGTAGAGTTCCAAGGAGACATTCCACGCAAATATTAAAAAATGGCATCCGTAGTTGCCTCTATATTATCTTTCCTCCTAATTTTATCACCCATTATGGCAGCATGACCAAGTTATATGCCCAAGACGAGGATCCAAGGTCATGTACCTGTTGCCCCATGACTTTCCTACACATATTATCAGAACACCTGCCCATTCGTGGAATACATTGTAATAGACAATCTCGTGGGAGTTTTTCAGCGTAATATTACTAAAGCTGCTGGGTTGCTTCGTCTTCACTTCCATGATTGTTTTGTTCAAGTCTGGACCTACATATAACTAGGTTAGCTAGCTTATTACCGAGTAAAATGATATTTGAAGGTGAATTGTAGAAATTACCACACGATAACTAGAACTTGAATGTGATGAAACCATAAAAGATGAAAATGAAAACGGGTTTTTTGGTTTCAGCTTTAACTACACGATAACTAGAACTTGAATGTGACAGATTTAGTGAAACGTTAGAGGCAAGTATTAATCCCTCAACTTCTATGCCTGTAGAGTGAACTTACCATTGGACTATTGGGGCCGCGGACATTACCGATAACTACTTTAAGGATCGCTGACTGGCCCACAAATCACCACAAGTCTTTCCAGCGTGCTTCGTCATCGCTCACACACTGCCCGGGAAAACTTCCCATCCTTTGATTACTCCTAACCAAGCACGCTTAACTGAGAAGTTCCCAATGGATGAGCTACCATAAAAAAAGGTGCACCTTGATGATATAAGTAGTAATTTCAATCCTTTTAAGCCACACTTTAACCACATACTCGGGGTGTTACACAAACCCCAGTCCATAACCTCTTGGGACGGTTTTCTGAAAGTTTTCATGAAAAGATATTTTCCAAACTCTTTAGCTGTCCAATTAAGAAACTCAATTTTGAAATTTAGACAGGACGCAGACGAACCTTATTGGAAAGCTTTCGAACGATTCAAAAACTTACTGTCCCAATTCCCTCACCATGGTTTTGACTTGGTGCGACTGTGTCAGATCGTGTACAAGGGTGTCGACCAGAACACTAGGGTCACACTAGAGTCAATGTGTCAGGGGGGATTCATGGATAAAACTGTTGGTGAGGCCTGGGATTTCTTAGAGAACATGTCTGAAAGAGCAATGCAATGGGGAACAACTAGAGATGAGTCCTTAGGTGCCCAACTGTCCAATGCTAGGGGGTGTGCATGCTGTGAGTGAGAGAACAAGCTATGAGGCTAGGTTCACTTCTCTTGAGAATATGATTAAAACCTTAGCCCAACAACAATTAGCTGCTTCGCAACCCCAAGCATGTTCTCAGGTTAACTCTTGGGACCAAACTGCTGCTCTTGTTCCCCCATCGCCTGTGTCATGTGCCTTGTGCCAAAGTGTAGACCATGTTATTTCTGCTTGTCCCATTTACATTCAGCAACTGGCCCCTAGTACTGAAAATGTGAATGTTATGCATCATAACTATAGGCCTGACGATTACCAACCCTACCAACACCAGGGGATGCGCAAGCACCCCTTACTATCCTATGGCCCTGAGAACCAGAATTTGTTGAGACCACCTGGTCAAGGCGGGGGTTTTCAAGGAAATCACCCTCCTCAAAATCAATCACCACCCCAGGGAGCTTATCAAGCTCCTAGAGGGCCACCAGTCCAATCCCAGATTGCCCATAACCGACCCCCACCAGAGTACTCCAATGAGAATAGGCATGAGAGAGAAATTAGGGAGTTGAAAAATAGCTTGAGAGAAGTTAAAGAAACTGTGAAGAGTGACATGGAGAAAATGATGAAACAAATGAATGAAAATTTCTCTCACCTTTTGTTAGCCAATACGGATAGAGGCTCCTTTCCTGGACAGCATGAGGCGAACCCCAATAGGCAAGCTTCACGTTCGTCATCTTGTGACCCTAGTCAGGTTAGAGGTTTGAATGTTGTTATTACTCTTCGTTCTGGGAAAGAGATAAATAATAAGGTGCATATGAAATCTTATGATGCGTGTGATAAAAAGACTATTAATGATGAATCAGTTGATGAGCCTGTTTCTGTTGATGATGAGTCAGATGGAGCGAGGCCAACTGCTACAATTGAGCCTCCTCGCACCAAAACCTTACCTAAGGCCAACCCTGTGACTGGTCCATCATCTCCAGGGGCCTACAAGCCCCCTCCACCTTATCCTCAGAGGTTAAGGGGGAGTAAAGACAAAAAATTTCTAGACAAAATAAGGGAGACTATTTCTCAGGTTAAGGTGAATATTCCTCTTTTAGATGTTATTCAACAGATTCCCCCATATGCTCGCTTCCTTAAGGAGCTTTGTACCACTAAGAGGACCACCCAAGTGCCCAAGAAGGCGTTCTTAGCCTCAAATGTGATTTCCGTTATGTCGAACCAAATGCCTATTAATAGTACAATGACCCTGGATACCCAACTATCTCTATTACCATAGGTGATAGTTTAATAGAAAGGGCATTGCTTGACCTAGGAGATAGTGTGAATTTGTTGCCTTTGCATGTGTATGAAATGCTTGGATTAGGTGAACTAAAGCCTACTAGGATGGTATTACAATTGGCTGACAGGTCCACAAGAGTACCTAAGGGGGTAGTGGAGGATGTTTTGATTTAGGTTGGGGATTTTATGTTTCCTGTTGATTTTGTAGTACTAGAAACTGCTAGAGTTCAGAGTACTAGAGATGAGATCTCTGTTATTCTAGGACGCCCTTTCCTTGCTACTTCTTATTCCTGGATTAACTGCAAAGATGGTGGAATGAAATTGACATTTGGGAATTTGACTATGGAGTTGAACATTTTTAATCTGCAAAAATCACCCTTAGGTTTTGATGGGCATGAGCAGAGTACCCTTAATTGAGTGAGTGATTTTGTTGATGAGAATAAGAACCATGATTGTGTTGATGTGTCCTTTGCTGATGAGTTGACTGCACTAGGAATTAATCCTGAATATGTGAATTCTTTGTGTGACTCTGATGTGTTGATGGTATTGTGCTATATGAATCTTTATTTGCATCTCAAACCACACATGAGATAGTAGAGCCTGAACCACCTTCATCCACCAATCTTGAGATGAAACCTCTCTTCTGAGCTGAAATATGCTTTTCTTGGCCCTAGTGAGACCTACCCAGTAATCATTGCTTCTGACTTAGGTAGGGACCAGGAAAACCAATTGATTGAGGTTCTTAGAAAGAACAAGGGAGCCTTGGGGTGGACATTAGGTGACATCATGGGGATTAGCCCTTCCATTGTTCAACATCGAATCTTCTTAGAAGATGAAAATGTTGCCCCATAGAAACCCCCTTAGGAGACTGAACCCACAGAGGAAGGAGGTAGTTAAGAAAGAGATCTTTAAGTGGCTAGATCATGATGTTATTTACCCCATCTCTGATAGCAAGTGGGCGAGTCCCATCCATATAGTTCCTAAGAAAGCTAGTTTCACTGTTGTTGAGAATTAAAAGAAGAGTTAGTTCCTACCCGTGCCCCTTTTGGTTGGCGAGTCTGCATAGATTATAGAAAACTGAACAAAGCCACTAGGAAGGACCATTTTCCCCTCCCTTTCATGGATCAGATGCTTGAGAAACTTTCTGGCATGGGTATTACTGTATTCTTGATGGTTATTCTGGTTATACCCAAGTCTCTATTGCCCCTTGTGACCAGGAAAAAACCACATTCACTTGCCCTTTTGGCACCTTTGTTTTTCGAAGGATGTCGTTTGGTCTATGTAATGCCCCTGCAACCTTTAAGAGATGTATGATCTTTATTTTTTCTGACTTAGTGGAGGAATGTGTTGAGATTTTCATGGATGATTTCTCTGTGTTTGGTACTTCTTTTGATGCTTGCTTAGCTAACCTGAATTGCATACTAAGTCGATGTCAGGAAAAGAGTCTAACCCTTAATTGGGAATAATGTCACTTAATGGTGAAAAAGGGTATTGTACTAGGACATGTGATTTCTAAGGAAGGGATAGAAGTAGACAAAGCCAAGATTGACCTAGTTAAGAATTTTTCCCTCCAACTTCTGTTAAGGAAGTTCGTTCATTCTTAGGACACACCGGCTTTTATCGGCGATTCATTAAAGACTTCAGTAAGATTGCTAAGCCTTTATCCTCGCTAACTAAGGAGGTACCATTCCACTTTTCTGATGATTGTATGAGGTCCTTTAATCAACTCAAGATGCCCTTATTTCCCCTCCTATTCTCAAGCCTCCCACCTGGGGAGAGCCTTTTGAGATTATGTCTGATGCATTGGACTATGCTGTAGCTGTTGTGCTAGGACGGAGAATTGATAAGAAACCTGTTGTTATTCATCATGCTAGCCACACCTTGAATGATGCTCAACTGAATTACACTATGACTGAGAAAGAGTTTTTAGCTGTTGCGTATGTTTTTGAGAAATTCAGACCTTACTTAACTGTGAGATTAGAGACAGGAAAGGAGGCTTGAGTCACACGGACAGTGGTAGGCCACACGGACAGTGTTGGCCAACACGGACCGTGTTGGCTGGTTTTTTTTCTTCTTTTTTTCGTGCGGCGACCGTTAGGGTTTTGGAGAGTTTATTTTATTTTCGTTTCATTTCCTAAACTTTTCTTTATATACGTTATTCATTAAACATTAGAGAAATCATCAGATTCTAGTTTTTAGTTTTAGTTTTAGTTTAGTCTTAGTTTTTAGTTTCTTCAAGTTTTCTCTCAATTCATCGCATTGTAAGTTACTCTTTTAAAATTTAATTCAAGTCCATGCAAGTTTATGTTTCTTTTCGTTTCTGTTTCTTTTCTCGCTATTCTCAATTTCATTAGTATTAGTTCCAACAAATTCAACCTTTTTAGTGAAGAGGTGGATTAAGGTTCCTCGAATTCTCCCTTTAGGTGAGGATTCGAGCAGTCTTAGTAATTCGAATCACGCCCTTTCTTGTTTGTGAGGGAGAAAGATCGGTGATTCATGATTCAAGAGGAGAAGATCGGTAGAAAGAAATTTGCAGTCAGTAATGTTTTCTGTCTTTAATTTAGTAATTAGTTTAGTTTTCTTATTTTCATAATTTTTAATTGCTTTCTTGAATATGTTTTCGATTTCTTGTTTAGTTTCTTGTTCTTGTTCTATTAAGTTAGGTTTTGTTTCCAAATTTATGTTTTCTTTAGTTCTTATTGTTTTCAATTCATAATTAGTTTAGTGTTGTTGTGATCATCATTATCGTTATTGTTAGTGTGATCATTATTATTAATAAAATAAAATCAATGTTATTGTTGTTATTGATTATTTAAGTAAAATTTGTATTGTTATTATATTTAATAGTATTTGGTAATGTTTGAAATGTTAATTTTTAATTTTTAATGTTATTTGGTAATGTTTGGAGAAATCAATCAATGTGGTATGTTTCTGCAAGTTCAGTTAGAGGAGTTTGGCGAAGACGATGTGGATTATTCATTTTTTTTTGTGACCGACGAGGTATTTGATAGTTTAGATGTTGTACATGAGTGGGCTGATGAAATAGCCCGTGGCAAGTTTGTACGGGCTACATACGAGCAAAAAGATGCTAATAGTCTGCTCAGGATGTATCTAAAGTGTTGGAGGTATGGTGGTTACCGAGGTAAACTGGATGATCTTGATGCAGCAACTCATCGAGTTACATCGACGAAGGCGTGCCACTGCAAATTTGTCATTGTTGCGTGGACTCATAATGGTATGGAATAGCGATTGCATGTTTGCGAAGGAGAACGAGGGAAGCACAATCATTAAAGTTACAGTATAACGATCATTAATATATTACTAATTTATAAATCGAATAATTATTGTTCTGTAACATGTGGTGGGATGATCCTTCTTTTATGAACATTGTAAGAGAAATTTGGAGGCAAGAAATATCTGGAACTCTTATGTTCAAGTTGGTTTCCAAATTGAAATGTTTAAAGAAGCTACTTTCCTTATTACACAGAAGTGCTTTTGGTGATATATTTGCAAAAACTCAGCAAGCATATGAAATGATGATTCAAGCCCAGGACTCTTTCATTTAGTATCCTGATGATCGAGATTTAATGGGGAAAGCAGAAACGGCAGTGACAAATTATTAGGATATTCTTAATTCTGCCATGAAGATGCTTCACCAAAGAACAAAGGTTGATTGGTTAAGAAAAGGAGATAAAAATTCAGCTTTTTTCTACTCAATTATTAAAACTCGAAGCTATCAGAATAGAGTGCTCTCTCTGGAGGATAATCATGGCCAGATTCTATAGGATGAGTAAGGTATTGAACTTATCTGGCATCTCATTTTGAGTCCTTTTTCTCTAAGCACTCATGTGAAGGCAATGTTAAGTTTGACATCATTATGAAGGGAAGAAGATTAGACAATAATGCTAATCTTAAATTGTTGAGGCCTATGACAGAAGAAGAAATCAAAGCTGTTATTTTTGTTATGGATGGAACCAGAAGCCCCTGGACCAGATGATTTTAGTGCTTGTGTTTTCAAGAAAGCCTGGTCTGAAATAAGGAAAGATGTAGTAGCTGATGTGCAAGATTTCTTCCATACTGGGAAGCTCCTTAGGGAAGTCAATTCAACAACTCTTACTATGATCCCTAAAGTACATTGTCCAAAGGGTGTGGGTGATTTGAGGCTAATAGCCTGTTGCAGCGTTCTTTTCAAGGTGATCACAAAAATTATTTGCAACAGACTTTCAGAAATTCTTCCTGATTTGATTGACATTTCTCAAGCTGCATTTGTTGAGGGAAGATCAATTCTCCACAATATCTTGATTGTTGAGGATCTAGTAAGGTTTTATAATAGGAAGGGAGCTCCTCCAAGTTGCTTATTAAAGGTGGACACTCAAAAGGCATATGATACAGTTGATTGAGATTTTTGCATGAGATATATTTATGAGCGTTGTGGTTAAAGTTTATGAGCATTGCAACATAGATTTATAAGCATTCACATTACAAATTATGAACATTGCATATGTTTATCAACATTCATATACTAGTTTATAAGCATTACAGTTTAGGTTTATGAACATTTATATATTGGTTTATGAGCATTATAGTAAAAATGTCAAATTATGAACATTCATGTTAGAGGTTATAAACATTCATCTACTAATTTATGAGCATTTTAGTAACAACATCAGGTTATAAACATTTGTGTTGGATGTTTAAACATTCATCTATTGGTTTATGAGCATTCATATATTTTTATGAGCATAGGTATATCTTTCTGAACATTCCTATTAGAAATTATAAACATAGTTTGTATTTTTTAAGAGCATTTTATAATGGTTAAATGATAAAAAAATAATTTAAAACCTAGAATAGAAAAATTAAGAAAATCGAAAATAAAAAAAAAATTTATGCATCTACTTAAAAAATAATTATTGATAAATAAAAAAATAGTAGTAACATCATCCAAAAGGGTGAGGTGAGAGTGAATAATCCATGGTATTTACCATTTTCGCCAACTGCACCTCTTCTCCCATTTATTGGAGCACCTCCTCAACCCATTTATTGGAGCACCTCCTCAATATTGGGTGCATGGATGCAGCACCTCCTCATTAGGTTGAGCGGGAAAAATGGGTCAGGCGTACAGAGCACCCTACATCCGAGCTTAGCATCATTTCGACCTAATGTTTGCATTGATGCTGAAAAATATTCTTGTATTATTACAGTTGTGATACAGAAAAAGATTGCTGTTGGATTCAGCATTTGTTCAACGTCCAACTCTCTGCAAACCTGCAAATTAACCAGTCTTCCTTGTACTTTGTTGGCACTCGCCATTAACTGATTTATTAAGAGAGAGTGGAGCAAAGGCTACAAAGGCTAATATACAACCCTAGAATCAGCTATCCTCGTAAAACAGGCAAGCTGGTAGGTACTTCCAATGTGTTATTACAATGACTAATCTGTACCAAAGAAAAAAATAATAACAATAATAATAAATATTGAAAGGGTCTGTAATTTCCCAAAAAAGAAACAATACTTCCAAATAACAGCTAAATTTCTTTCAAGGATGATATACAACTCAATTGTAAATCGGGTCATAGGCAGATTGGCACAAGCAACAAATAAGCTTGATTGAAAATTCAAACGAAAATTCTACGGACTACTCTTGCTGCTGTACGGGATACCAATCTTGCAACAACATTAGCAGGCAAACTGTACAAATGCAACTGCTGCTCAGGTGGAAGCTGCAATTTAGTAAACATTTAATGTTAGCAAGAATTTCTGCACTTTACATCAGGAAAGGTGCTCCACTGCCAAACGTTCTACAGTAATTTGTGACAAGAAGCATGGTATATGTAAGCAGTACATAGGATGATAGGAGCAGATGCCAGGAACTTGAATCTCATTAATAAATAGTACACAAGGCGACTAAATCTAGAAAACTGTGTCCAGCTGTCCAAGTACGATAAAAAGGACCGTTCCTGTCCTTCGCTTCAGGGCCTGTCCCTCGAAAAATACTTTGTGTCACCAAGTTCGGTATCAGCCAAGAAAAAGTCTAGCCAGAATAGGGCAACCAAACCTCAGGTCAGATAACTAGTCCCCATTATCAGTTAGTATCATCCTGTTATCAGTGTCATATGACAGTTCATACCAAGAAACTTCCAGTACACTTGATATATGTAGGCTAACCTTCACTGCATAAGGATACTAATTATCCTCTTCCCATCAAGACTACTGTAATGATGAGTGTACCATAGGACAAGGCAATTATGAACCTTTGCATCACGCACTTACACAAGAAACCAATAAACATGTTTCAGCTTCCATTGACTAAACTGCTAATTGTTTTCATACACGATTGCAAAATTTTCCAAAGATAGATGCTCATGTTTTCCAGCATTTGACAGACTTCTTGGTTTCAGTAACAATATATATTTTCAATCTTTGGGGGAGAGCACTCAGACCATCAAAATCATACAACTAGTACTACTACCACCACTGCTGGAACAGTAGTGATTACCATGATAAAACAAGGATGGGAGACCCATTTGTGCACGAACTTACCCCTGCAAGCAGAGAAATTAATTCCAAGAGGCTCAAAACTAGCACAAATTGGCCAATCGTAAACAAATCTTTAGGAAGGAACAAAAAGGTGATGGAAGAGGGGGGTGAAGATGACGATAGACTGCAAAGGTGTAAACCTATATAACTAATACCATGAAAGTCAAATAACATCATCACATGAGCATTTCAACCCAAGTAAATAAATTTGCATTGACATTGCGCCGAGTGTTTTCTAACTATTCCTTACCTCATTCACAGCAGCAAGGATTGGCTGAATTTCCTGGGTCGATGCAATCTGAGAAAGAAGCTGGGATACCTCCATCATATATGATCTTTGATTCTCATCTTTTGATAAGGATGATTGCCGATTGCTACTTTTTGATAAAGACAGTTTCTGCTTCTCATGGCTATAGATCATTGTAGTTCCCTAATAAAAAAATAAAAAAAAAAGTTACTGACCATTTTTTAGCTGTCACACTACCAGCAGTCTCATAAGCAAACACATCTTCTACAAGTATGAGGTAACAGGTCTGTTGCTTCTTTCTATTACTGAAAAAGCTGGCTCAATTTCCATAAGTTTGAATTAGCAACATAAAACCAATAGGAAGCATTGCCTGATACAGATGCTAACAGCACAGTAAAAACACATACAATTCCAACTGTTGCAACAGACAGACACCCCAATGCATCCCCCCCCCCCCCCCCCCCTTCTTCTTTTTTTTTTGTTTTTTTCTTTGTCTGGTTTTTGTGCTTTTGGTGATTAGTAATTTAAAAAATTGAATTGGAAGACCTATGTAGAAAAGGAGGCAATCACAAAATAACCTCATGCCCTCAAGTTCTCTACTACCAAATTCCCAAAGAATTGGCTTTGTACCATGCTTGAGAACTTCACTCCAACCATACAAAATTCCCAAGAAATAAGGCGTAAAACCTTGGAAGACCTAACTTTGCCCTAAAGCTCCCAAGAAGTTCCATCCTATCATTCAATTGTCACATTTTCTGGAGAAGCTCAAAGTTGTGCACTATTTTCTTGTGTGTGATGAAGTGAATCTATTATTCCTTTGTTAGATTTTCATCTTTCTAGACTTCTACAAAACTCAATGCCGTGTTTTCAGTAATTGGGCGATCTGCAATGTTGATTTGCAACTGGCGTATCTTCATGCAAACTCTCCGAAGGTGAGTTTTTTTTAAGCAGGGGAGAATGATGGAAATACATATATAGTATCTGCAGGAATAATGTTTAGTATATTTTATAATTTCTTTATAGTTTCCTATTATAATTAGGATATTATAGTTTCCTTCTTTCATTAGAAATAGTATGCTATTTTCCTATTTCTATTAGGGTTTAGTATTAGGAAGGTTGTTTACCTATAAATAAGGGTTTTGCTAGACTTTATGAGCCACTCTCCATTGGCGATTGAATATTGAATATTATCAATCATTACTGATTATGCACATCGATGCAAATCTTTTCTTGAATCCTGCACGGGGATGTAGAAATCATTTCTTGAATTCAGACACAGGGATGTTAAATTCTAATTAGTAATCCAATGTAATTTTCCCATTTTCTATCACTCTTACTCCAAAACACGCAAAGAGCACCTATTAGCCAACTCAAAGTTTCTCCTTTCAAGGATGTCTTCAGTGGGTATCTTTGCTTTGGCGGCCGCCCAAGCAAGAAAACAAGCTTTAGTGAGAGCTTTAGACTTCCAAATAGCATGATGTAGAAATTCTCTCCCATGCAAGTCCCTATACATTTGTTTGTAGAAACCATTCACAATGAGATGCCCACTTGTGTTAGGGGGCCAACAGATGTCTTCCAAAGCACTTAGTATTTTTAGCATCATTCATTGAGCGAAAAGGTCTTTATACCTAAACAACCAACACCATCCTAGCAGAACCAACAGAAGCCACTACTAGGGTATTTTAGTCTCTTGATCTTCTTCGATGACTAGCTCTGCTAACTAGACTTGTAAATAAAGACATGAAATAAACCAGAAGACTGCTGATGTGCTGTGCAACATATAAGAATATAAGATAGTGCCTGCTTGTACAAACCTATCCTATTTTCTTTATAATTTCGCACTGCATAAAAGGTAGGTGTTCATGAAGACAAGAAAAGATTCAAAAACCACATTATCTGGTATAAGGCTATACTGATATGACAGGTTAGCAAAGGACATGATTGAAGAATGTCATAAATGAATAAGATCCTCTTGCAGAAGATTCTGTAATCTCTCTCATTCGCCCCACTTTCTGTATTCTTTCTCATTTGCCCCACTTTCTTCTTTCTTTTTTCTTTTTTCTTTTTTTTTTTTTTTACCTTTTTGGTCTCCTAGTTAGACTAAAGGTCATGACGATAAAGAAACAAGAAAAAGGAAAACAGATACCTAAAGCTGATCATCTGAATAACTGAGAAATATATGACAGCAAATATATGATGATACTGATAATGATGTCGCAGTTATACCCCTAAATTTTATGATTCATAGAGACCCGTTACGAAAATTGAAAAACAGTTCACCACTTAAGCAGTTTGCTCTCCAAGACCAATGGGAAAGAGATAAGGATCTCGTTTCTGAGATGAGAGAAGCACAGTCAGGGAGGAAGCGGAAAGAAAATCAATTGATTTCCGCTCTGCTATTGGCAAAGGATATTAACTCCAAAAGAGATCAGCAGTTGATGACTATAAGATGGAAAGTGCATTGAAATAGTGGTTTATGCCAGGAATCCAATTAAAGGTCCATGCATGCATGAATGAGGGACATATATGATCTGTAGTTATTTTAACGAATTGAGATTCCACATCCTAAAATGGTCACATTATTTGTAAAATATAAATAAAGCAAAGACTAAAGACATTCTACACCTGCACCATTCCATGGTTCAGTTCCTAATGTTCACCCTTCTTACCGAAAAAGATAAAATAAAATAAAATAAAATGTGATCATTAAAAAGCAGTAGATCACTTACTGTTCCAGAACCTTGAAGTCCTGACATCAACAGTAAAAGGTGACGCAAGTTCATTAAGTTGACAAAGTCTTCATCTGTCATTGTGAAGGCTGGAAGTGGAGCAGGAAAGGGTATAAATGCAGTAAAGAAAGAAGCCATGGAGTTGAGAGTTGCTATCCCCAAGGCATCCAAACCCTGCATGTTTGTCTATAGCACTCAGAGATGCACACTGCCTTGTTGACCACAGAGCACAAGACAAATAATTGAAATAAATTCAAACAAGTTTCTCAAGTGTCTTACCTTGGCGGTTTCTTCTAGGAAAATCTCCCGTACAAAAGAACCCTGGGATAGCGCATTAAAACATACAGATAAGTGTTCCCCTCTATGTTTCAATTATTTTCCCTCAAACAGAAATAGGTTTTATGAAAAAAGAAAATTGGACACAAAAGGATATAAAACCCCTGCCCCAACAGGTATATTGTTGTGAATCTCCAAATTCGTCCCTTGAGAACTGTACTAAGCAAGCGTCTAAAATGATGTCAAAAGACCCATCAGAAACCCCCTTCCCTCTGGAGAAGAAAAAGTTTTGAAGCATTTAGTTTAAGCAAATATTCAATCCAAATATTATAAGCAATAGTAAACAAGAAAATGACCATCATTAGTTAAATTTCTGTTCCCTTTTCCAACAAAATAATGAAAAATAACATGTTTCGTTTACACCAATACTTATGGCATATAACTTAGACCCAATATTGCATGATTGTGCATCGTTCTATAGTAGATCCACGTGTATTACAAAGACGCTATGGGGCTGTTTTCCTTGTCCAGGACAATTATAACCGAAAATCACATAGCATCAAGAAGGTTAAAAGACACGCATCTAAATCAATCAAATATAATTTAATTAAACTTAAAATTAAATAGGTGCTCTTTGTGAGGTTTGGCATTTCTATCATTCACTCTTACCTTTTCTGTTAATGTAAAAGATAGTATATCCTTTGCAGCAAACTTAGCATCGAACTCTTCTTTCTTCACCAGGGACTTATCTATCTTAGCTCGGCGTGACTGTCATGACAACTTTTAAAGGCTTATTCACATACGTAAGCAACAAAGGAAAGATGAATGCAAGAGCACATAAAACTTTTGGCATCCATAGATGCTTAATTTGAATGCACAAACCATGATAGGGATGAAAAGAAAAATAAGTCCAATACAACAAGAAATGTTTCATTCAAAGCCTTGGTAACTTTGCTTTAGCCTGCTGAGATGTCTATTCAATTGCCCGAAATTCATTCAGTTGATGTTAGGGGTTTACAATAATATAATGTCAAAAAGCACAAGCCCCCCGCCCCCCCCCCCCCCCCCAAAAAAAAAAAAAGAAGGCCACAAGAACAAAGTTAACGACATAACAATTTTTTTCCTCCCAACACTTCTGGATTTTTCACATGTCATGACATCATCTCCATCCATCCATTCACTTGGGCAAGCAAAAGTTCTTTGCAATAAACATATCAACAACGTCAGAGCCTTGAGCTCAAAATTATAATTTCATCGATGACAATGAGTTATATGGACAAGCTTTTAGAGGAATGTGCAAATATAAAACTAGCAAAACCCTTATATTGCAAGTTGGCGTAGGCGCCAGGGGAAAAAAAACAGAACTTAAACATGCAGAGAAGAAGGGATCATTTCTCACCTCCGAAAGCAACGACTCCAGACGGTCCACTCTGAAGACCCCATCCTGCAAAGACAAGCAAAAATTACGAATTACTTCCTCCAATGCATGGATTGCAATTCATTTTACTAGCTCAAACTTGGCGCTACTCATGTCATGGCACTAAAGTAATTGACAAAAGCTCTTGGACCTGGCCATCTACTGAAAACCTTATGTACACGAAGTCCTTAGTAAACGGTCAAGTTTCACAGCCATGTCAAATGTTGCACGCCCAATAGGTGTTGTTGAGGGGAACTCGACCATTATTGGGCTAATACTAAGTCAATTATAATAATACGGAAAAGGAGATGGAAAAACATTCCAAAGGTAATCAATCCAGAAAATCCCAAAGAAGACAAAGACAAAATAAAGAATTATTTAGTCAAATGTGCATTGTAAAGCTTTGTTGTGTGAACTTGGTAGTACTTATGGTAAAGATTCGTCATCACTCAAAAGTTTGTTTTCTAATCAGAAATGTTTAGTCAGATCCCACAGCCGTGCCAAAATGTTGAGCCAACAACAGGTGAAGTTGAGGTGAAATCGAGACTTTGATCAACATGATGAGAGTCATGATTGACAAGCAACATCGCAGGGAGATGGAAACATTTTTTCTGCAGGTAATATGAAAATCCGTGTAGAGGAAGCAATGAAGCAAAACTACCTTGTAAAGTAGAGACCGCAAAGAAGACTTTAACTTAGGTGAGCTGTCAATGAGCACTTTTCTGGCAATCCATGGGTATGTACTCCCCAAAACCTTGTAATTGGGATTAAAACTGATAGCAATACCCTCCAAGACAGCCAGGCTGAAAATAAAATAAAATTAACAAAATTAAAAAAAAAAAGACAACCGCAAAGAGACACGAACATGACACAAACATGACTGGCTTCTGATGTAACTATTTCTAAATTAAACAAAATTAAACAAGACATACAACAAACTCTACTTTAAACACTTTAGAGCAAATCTTTTGACAATGATTGTATAGAAGCTTAAGAAATACCATTTGATGGGTTAAAAAGAAGGGCAGTCACCTCCAGCAGACCAGTCTGAAAATTTATACCAAGTGAGTCTAAACTAGATCTACTTCTAATTTGAACCACTGCATTTCATTTAAACCAAGTTTTCAAGATCCACTTCTCATTTGGGCAAAGATCAGGTTGATAAGAATTAGGCCATTTGCATTTGCACCTATTTATAAAACTAGTCTGGCCAGCGCGTGCTTTACACGCACTGACCCGACAATTGTAAATATAAATTTTATATATTGAATAAAAGTTCCCTATGTATTATAAAAATTAAAATTATATTTTATTTAGTTAAACTTAAAATTAAAATTTGATTTGATTTAATGGTCATTTTTTTGCTTATGGAAAATTACAACAAACATATAAATCAATCAAATATAATTAATTGGTATAAAATAAGTACTTTGATTTTACCTGTTTTTACATATTTCATACAAATACAAGTCTAAAATAAATAGCATTGTTATTTAATGACTAATTGTTTATAATAAACATGAAACCATGTTACAAATAGGACAAAACGTAGTTATATGCTTTAGTTTTGGTACTATAGAAGCATGACTTAATGACCTTTGTAATCAAATCACATAACATAGAAACTCTTCTTTATGTAAAAAGAGTTGTGCATCCTTATACAATGAAACACTTACAATTTAAGGAATTTTATTGAATATATTATTTACAACTAGTATATAATCATATATAGGGCTGAATAATTTCGATGTAAGAATAATATATAATTGGCAATTTTAAATATAATATTGCTTAAACTTATCATGATATAATTATCTTCGTATATTATAATCTTAGTTACAAAAATTAAATTTACAATAAAATCATAAAATGAATAGCTAAACAAGTTCTTTTTAAAAAATAAAAAAAAATTGAATAGGGTTTAAATCGTACCGATATACATATTACATTACCATAAAGATTTATCTTTATAAACCATAATTATGGTTAGAAGATTTATATAAAATATCTATACTATTACTTAATATTTAGGCATCACAATATAATTAGGATATCATATATTAAAAGAAGAAATAAATTAAAATAAAGTAGTATTCAAATATGAATTGTAAATAATAATACTACTAACAACAACAATAACAAAAACAACAAGAACAAGAAAATAAAACTGAAATATTTATCTTTAATGAGAGATTATGATAAATATGGATTGGAAATAATAATAATAATAATAATAATAATAATAATAACAATAATATTATTATTATTATTAAATATTAAATATTTAGGCATCACAATATGGATTGAAATAAAGTAATATTCAAATACGGATTGCAAATAATAGTACTACTAACAACAACAATAACAAGAAAAAGGAAATAAAAGTGAAATAGATAGCTTTTAATGAGGTAGAGTGATAAATATGGATTTAAAATAATAACAATAATAATAATAATAATAATAATAATAATAACAATAATAGTAATAATAGTAATAGTAGTAGTAATAATAATAACAAGGATTATGGGATGATAATACATTGAACTTTAGGGGTATTGGACAATAATGCACTGAACTTTTTTCTTGGACTCTAATACACTGAACTTTGATGGTATTGGACAATAACGCACTCAGACCAATTCAGCTGGTGGTTGACGCGGTGGCTGTCCTACTTTCAGGTGTCGTTTTTCAATTTCTTTCAGAAAAATTTTTGCCGTGTAGTAAAATACACATAAGCAGGATGACTAATATATTTTTTGGAAAAAAAAAATGATACCTCAAAGTAGGACAACCACCAGCTGAATTGGTCTGAGTGCATTATTGTCCAATACCCTCAAAGTTCAATGTATTAGAGTCCAAGAAAAAAGTTCAGTGCATTATTGTCCAATACCCCTAAAGTTCAGTGTATTATCATCCAATAATCCTAATAACAATAATAGTTAGTAGTAAGTAGTAACAACAAAATAATAATAATAATAATAATAATAATAATAATAATAATAATTAATGATTTTGGATGAATGGAAATTCAATAGGGTAGGAACGGAAATTTAAAAAATTGGTAGGGGTACAAAGGGAAACTAACATTTGTGACATAACTTGGCTTAGCTCCTTTTATAAGGAGGTTTAGATTTAGTTTAGATTATGCCATATCACTCAAATTCAGGGGTGAGATTTGGTTCCATTCTTCCAAGTCTAGTTTCAGATGTTTGCATTAGGCTATTAATGTGCCAGCATGAGTCTAGCCAACCCTACCAAGAGACAACCTATTCTGTGCACCCTGTCTCCAAATATATGTCAATACAATAAATTTGATAAATCCACACAGCCAAAGTACCCAGGGTCGAAATACATGCATCTACATGGGAAATGCTGGCATTCAACCAATTTCTAGTAAATCAGCTGTTAACCATTGTAAATACTAAATCCACAAGGACCTATTCCAAAACTGATAACAAATGCCAGCATATAATACTGGCAAACAAGAAATAAAGTGTAGGATACATTGAAGTCTGGATGTGTTCAAAGAAGCAACAATACCTTCGAATGACCAGAGAGAAGTATGAAGGTATACGAAATTTGAATTTGTACCTGCAATAGAAGAATTTGTCTGTTCTATGAAATTTAACTAAAGAGATAATCAATGCCACAGAGATAATATCAAACCCTTGTGTTACTTGACACTTTGACAGCAAAGAACAATGCCGCATGGATACCTCACCTGCTCAAGTATAAGCAGGCGCGAGCAAACCCAAGGATATTTATTTTTAGCTAATAACAGTTTTTTTTTTTTTTTTTTTTTTGCTTTTGAGGCTTATACGTTAATGATGTCTTAATTGGCAATCATCAAATGCTCGAATATGTAAAACAACACTTCATCGGAACGTCATCTGGAAAATAATATTGGATGGAGGGAGTAGTTCACAAGCAAATATGAGTGCACTTTTTAATACGATAGATATATCCCTGGGATTAAGAGGAATCTGATATCTGTGAATCAACTAGATGATTGGGGCTATTTTGTACGATTAGGGAACAACAAGTGGAAGATTGCAAAGGGTGCTAAGTTGCTAACTAGTTGAAGTCCGATACCTTGTACTCCACTAAGGATAGCACTAATATGATTTCTAATGCCAATGATGCTCCTTGTTCTAGTTAATACCATTGCAGGCATGGTCACTTGAGTGAAAAGGGCATGAAGATATTGGCTTCAAAGGGTGCTTTGGAGAATCTCAAAATTGTAGGCATGGAGCTTTGTGAAATTTGTGTCTATAGTAAGCAGAAGAGGATCTGTTTTAGTAAAGCTGGCACAAAATCAAACCCTGAGAAGCTTAAGTTGGTTCACTCTGATGTGTGGGGTCCTGCACCAGTTACATCCATGGGTGGTGCTCAATATTTTGTCACCTTCATCGATGGTCACCGCCGGAAGATATGGGTGATGTTTTCTTGGAATGGAAAACACAAGTTGAAACACAAACTGGCTTGAAGGTAAAGTGTTAAAGCACAAACAATGGAGGAGAATATAAAAAGGATTTCAAGAGGTATTGTGCTCAAAATGGCATTAGACTAATGAAAATTGCTCCTACAACACCATAGCAGAATGGGATAGCGGAAACAATGAACAAAACTTTGAATAAGAGAGCCAAAAGCATGAGGATTCATGTTGGATGGCCCAAGCATTTGTCAACACATGCACTGAACACAACATCGTATCTAATCAACAGGAGGCCATCTGTTCGTTTAGATATGAGGGTACCTAAGAAAGTATGGAGTGGTAAGAAAGTTTATTATCCCTTTCTTCATATTTTAGGTTGTGTCACGTAATAATTATGCTAACAAGCGTGACAAGCTAGACCATAAATCAAAGAAGTGTTATTTTGTTGGTTATGGCACTAACTCATTTGGTTACAGGTTGTGAGATGGTAAGAAGTTGAAGAGACATTATGATGTTGTCTTTGATGAGAATGTTTTGTACAAAGACACGTTGACATCACATGGCTCAGATGACAAGGAGACACTAGGAGTTGATGAGAGTGGCCCAGAGACTTTTGAGATTCCAGTTGAGGCTAGAAGGCCTAGGAGGGACATCAAACTAAAACTCGGACTATATCAGCCTAATCCTCAAGAGCTGGCTAAAAGCTCTAGTGAGGATGAATAAACACCACCACCAAAAGGAGATCAATGAGGTTTAATAGAGGTAATGCACTAAACATATACCCCACCTTTGCGTTACCTATTATGGACAGATGTCGATGAGATCAAGTGATATACTGAAGGAGTGCATGTAGGGTTTGGTCTAAGCGGGAGCATGCCATGGAAGATGAGTTGCTTCACTTGAGAAAAATGAAATTTGGTAGTTGATCAAGTTACCGGCAGGCAAGAAAGCCTTATTGAACAAGTGGGTCTATTGGATAAAAAAATGAACCTAATTGTGATGTGAGATACAAGGTTGGTTGTGGTTAAGGGATGTTCTCAATAGGAAGGTATTGATTACAATGAGATTTTCTCTATTGTTGTTAAACTAACTACTATTAGAACTATCCTGAGAATGGTTGTAGTTGAGAATTTACAACTGGAGCAAATCGATGTAAAACAACCTTCTTACATGGAGGTTTGGATGATTTTATATGGCACAACCAAAAGGATATGAGGTTCCAGGGAAGAAACCCCTGGTGTGTGCACTTAGGAAGAGTCTACATGGGTTGAAGTAAGCTCCAAGGCAATCGTACATCAAGTTTGACACCTTCATCTGCAACAACGAGCTTAAGAGGAGCAACAAGGATCAATGTTGTTATTTTAAGAGTTTTGCTAACTCTTACATAACTTTGCTTCTCTATGTGGATGACATGTTGATCCTAGGAGCTAATATGAAAGAGATTAACAACTTGAAGGAGATGTTTAGGGAGTTAGAGAAAAAGGATTTCGATGCTACAAAATCAAATCCTTGGCATGAGAAATACAATAGAAAGCAGCAATGGTGTGTTAAAGGTGTCTCAAGAAGACTATATCAAGAAGGTGCTTGAAAGATTTAGCGTGAGTGATGGTAAACCTAAGAGCATACCAATGGAAAATCATCTTATACTGTCCAAGGAGCAATAGCCTAGAACCAAAGAGGAGTACATGGCTAGAGGTGGCTCAAAATGCTTCTATAGTTGGGAGTTTGATTTATGTCATAGTTTGCACAAGACAAGATATTGCCTTTGCAACGTGAACGGTGGCATACTATATGTCTAATCCGGGGAAAGCTCACTAGGATATGGTTGTTGAGGTATTTGAAAGGTACCTCTCATTATTGTCTCATGTTTCGTGGAACTAACCTTAATATGAAAGGTGATGTAGATGTTGATTTGAGTGGAGATTATGATAGAAGCAAGAGTATAACACTACATATTTACTCTTGGTGGCTCGCCTGTTAGCTAATGTCAAGACTACATAAGTGTGTGGCTATGTCTACAACAGAGTCAGTATATTGCTCTATCTGAGGCAAGCAAGGAGATGATTTGGCTACAAGACTTCTTATAGGTATTTAATCAAGGGCATGATCTTAGTATTAAAAGGTGTGCCCCGGGCACAAAAGGCGCAAAAAAGCTCAGGGCTCACCCCCTGGCGCTTTTTCACATCGAAGCCCATCTCCGTACAAAAAGCCTCAATATATATTGCATGCACTCGGAGCATGTACTCCAGATATTTACAACTGAACAATCTTTGCAATATGAGTGAACAATCTAATATCTACAGTGAACAATCTAATATATGTGGATGAACAATTATACTATCTGGAGCACGTGCTCCGGGTGCACCTAATAAATTGCACAAAAAGCCTGGGCTTTTTTGCGCTTTTTAGAGGGTCGCGGGGTGCAAGGCTCATGGGCTTTTTGCACCCGAAGTTGTTGCTTTCACTCGCCTCTATATACGTCTCTTTTTGTCCGTTTTCACTCTTTTCCTCCTTCCTCTTTCTCTTACTAACTTGTCTGGCTAGCTTTCTCCCTCTTTTCTACTTCTTCCTCTTCAGAGTTCCTCTCTTCTCACTTTTCTTCGTTCGTGGAATTCTTTGTTAACCACATCTCTAGCTCTTTTTTTTTTTTTTTTGCTAATTAATACTCAAACTTCCTTCTCTATTTTTTTTTTTTGGGTTTCTAGTGTCGTGCCCCACGTACAAAAGCCCACAACTCGAGCCCTAAGAGCCTTTGCACTTTTTTGCGCTTCGCACTCTTCAACTAAGGAGCAGGGTGAAATTCTTTATTGTGACAACCAGAGTGCTATATATTTGACAAAAAATCCAGTGTTACACTTAAGGACAAAGCAGATCAGGAGATATTGCTTCATTCGAAACTTGATGTAAAGTGGTGGAAGTGAAGGTAGAGAAGGTTGCTCGAAGCAAAAAAATCCAGCAGGCATGTTGACAAAGCAAGTTGATGTAGGGAAGTCCGACTCTACATGGCCTTAGTAGACCTCCCTGACTATAAGGTCAATCAATGCACTAGGAGAATTATGTTGATGGTGTGATGATTGTAGAGGCATTGGTCTCCAAAAGGGAGATTGTTGTGTATAGAGCCCAATGGAGGCGGAGCTCGATTCCTATGGTGTTAGAGGTGAAGAGGAAGCTCAGGGAGGTGTTGGACGACCCTTGTAGGGGTCATGTGATGCGCAGCATGGCCAGCACGGGCGACACGGATAGCCCGGGACACAACACGAGCCAGAGAGCACGTTAAGGAGTGCAACGGCTTGCACAAGTCATGTCATGAGTGACACGGACCGTGTCATCGGCCAATGACACGGACCATGTCAGTTGCGGTCAGCAGTTTTTGCGGAGGTCAGCTTATTTCGCTTAGGGTTTATCCTAATTATCATCTACCCGTTATATACCATAGTTAGTGAGTTGGTTATTGTATTCCACACTCAATTGAGTGAAACACACACCTAGAGAGTGGAATTTTTTAATCCTTTGTGAGAAAGTTTGATTCCAAGAGATGTCATAAACACTTGTAATCCTCATCATACTAATGCACTGATTTTGTGGTTCTTTTTCCCCGCTTTTGGGTTTTTTCCAAATTAAAAATTCTGGTGTTGATCTACTTTTTACACTTCTCTTTATTGTTTGTGGTTGTTCGAGTCTTTATGATGAAAACACTGATAACCTACAACCCATTCCTTCACAGAAGGGGAAAAAAAAGAGAAAGTAACAATAGAATCTAACTATTGACAAGAATTGACTAAATACCAAACAGACAATTTCCAATTTCCAACTGCTGGAAAGATCTCTACAAGGATATTTCCTTCTTTTTCTTTTTGATAAGGTCTACCCCTGGGATTTTTTTAATTGAACAAACAGACAATTGCCTTGATGATCCCCTGATTTCCTTTCTGTACAGCATTATATAATTTAGGATTTCAACATTGACAGCCACTACAAGAGTAGGCTGCCACATCCCTCCCTCAGAACAACCACCTAAGCAGGACTTGAAAACCAATACCAACAACAATTCTTAACAAATTAAGCACCACTTGACGCTGTGTCACCTGCTCAAATATCAGGCAAAACATATATAGGGAAAAAGAAACTTTACATGGTGGTTCCTAAATCACCTAGGAGGTCCCCAAAACTTATACTCCGAATTCCTTTTGCAACAGCGTTTCGGAATACACCTGGAATCAGCAATTTCACAATTTAGCCACAATTGAAACGGTTCAGAGAAGAACAAACTCTTATTTATAGTGGTAGATGCAGGAAAGAACCTGTTAATGCCTTTGTTACCGCATCCCTATCTGCAGTCGGAGGAAGAAGCCTGTAAAGTTTAAGTGCATATATATTTCAATTAAAGTCATTTTTGGGGTATTTGGCAGACAAGGTCATAGGAAAACAGAACAAATACCCAAGCGTAACAAAATCTTTCGCCAATGCATCAAAATCCCGGTTTACGAGATGAAGGCAAGCTTCAATGAAACCATCACGCAGTTCCTCTTTGAATTCGCCCATCATACCAAAGTCTGGTATTAAGATACAAAAAAAGAAAAAGAAAAAGAAATTAAAGAGCTATCCATTAGTGAGCTAATACGTGTAGTAAACTACGTTACCTGGACTCGGCAGCTAGGGCTGCCGTACCAGGGTAGACACAACACGACATGGATCCGGACACGGGATCCGTGGCGGACCCTGGGCTGGATCGTGGGACACGGCCAAAGTCGAAACCCTAGTCACAGAAACCCTAGATCGAACAATTGGACAACCAATCTTTTTTTGTTACAAGAATTTCATTAACCAAGATATTAAAAGGCATGCCTGCAAAGGATGCATGTGACAAAGAGACTAAATACAGTCAACCAAACTCCAGAAAATCAAAAAATTTCAAATAAAGAAGAGCAAATTTACTGATTAATATCCAAAATTACACATCAGAGACAGATCCATATTCGACACATAAAAGAGGTATTTCCTCACCCTCAAAAGGCCCCATACTTTCTTATGGGTGATTAAAATAATGGAATGAGCATAACACTAGCTAGCTTGTGCTCACAATGTCTATAACAAGAAGACCTAGTAGGACTTGAAGTAGTCCCAATTACAACAATTTAAAAAATGGGGATAGCTTTGTTCACTCCAAGAGCAAACAGAGAGAGGAAATGTCTCTTCAGAGGAGTACCGCCATACTAAAATCTTGCCCAAAATGTAAATTAAGGAAATCGAAGCTCATAAATGTGAAATAAAACTATTCTTCATGCTTAGGTAATGTACCACCAAAGTTTTGTCTAGAGGTAGTCCCACTAACAACAGTTTAAAAAATGGAGGAAGCTTTGTTCACTCCAAGAACAAACGGAGAGGGGAAAATATCTCTTTAGAGGAGTACCATCATACTAAATCTTGGCTAAACAGTAAATTAAGGAAATCTGAGCTCCTAAGAAATATAAAATAAAAGTACTCTTTATTCTTAGGTAATGTACCTCCAAAGGCTCATCTTGGACAAAATAGATGGCATATCAAGTAATCCAAACAAAGCCTAGCTATATATGAGTCTGAAACTAGCCCGCTTCCCCAATGCCAGTCTTTTGACTCATTCTCATTTTTAAGTTTCCATGCACGTTCATCAATATGTACTCATTGAGATTTTGAGGGTCCCAATGCATTATAATATTCTACCACATAAGTATGAACCTGACATTACCCCAAAAAATAGGAAGGAAAATTCTTCTAAATGCCTTCAATTTGTGAGCCACAAAGTAGGTGTGAGAAAGAAAAGGATAGTCAAGACACTACAACGCACGTTTCTGATAAGAGCTAACCTTTCCCACTTGCTCTATGCCTATCAAGAAGAAATAATTGAATCTCTAACTGAAGGGTTTCCTATTGAATTTTTCAATGCTTACTTCTCAAATGATTTTTCTCCGAAATGGAAGAACCAAAGCATAATCTAGGAAATCTCCGCAAATGGATTACTTTGCTCGCTTCTTCATTTGCCCTTGCATACTTCAAGTTTAATTAACTGAGTTAAAAGGTCGGAGATACAGGATTATGAATTTTGTGCAACTGAAACATGACTTTCAGCAATTTAGACCATAGGAACAAGGGATGGACTGGATATTCCAGGTCAGGGATGAGGGAAGGGGGAGTACACCTGGGAATTACAAGGAGATTTCAAAAATACAACAAACCCATTGTGATCCCACTAACACGAGGTTTGAGGGGATTTATATGTAGGCAGCCTTCCCTCCCCCCCCCCCCCCCTTTTTCTGGTGTGCATGAAGAAGTTGATTCCGACAGACCTTGGAGAAACCTTTCACAAGCCGAACACAAAATCAATTTGAAAAGCCATTTAGAAAACTGTTTGGGAAACAAGGAGATTTCAAAATAACAAACATAAATCCTCCAAGTCAACTTGTCACATTAGTGTCCACATTGGCTAGAGGTCACAAGGCAGATGAATTAACGAGCAAACATGGAAGAAAACAAAATTGAAATAACGATGAATATTCAATTTAGCAAATGTGAACAATAGATTGACAATACCTAAATAAGCTAGTTTTCCATCATATGTACGAAAGAGGTTTCCTGGATGTGGATCTGCATGATAGAAGCCATGCTCCAGCAATTGATTAAATGAACAATAAACCCCTACCTGTCCGTGAAAACATTCTCAGACAATGAGAAATAATGCTTATCAAATAATTGCTCATCTTACCATGATATAGGTGCATATACTGACCTCGATTAAGTAAAGATCTTTCACTTCAGCCAACTTTTGGCCCTTTAACAATGGAATTCACAAAAGTAGTTAGAACCCAACACTACATTCCCATAAATATACTAAATGAAAGAGAATAAATAGACTAGAGAGAAAGCAGAAGTGTAAACTAACTCGTAGGGAAATGTTTGAACAATGGATTTACTATTATTTTGCAACATTCTTGCAGAATTTTTAGTGTACTAATTTTTTGAAAGGAAAAATATAAGCTTATATATAGGGACTAAAATTCTTGGACTGCGATTGTGCAACTTGCTAGCTCGTTATGTTGATAGTTAGTTCGCTCGGATAAAAATGCCACTAAACTTGGCAAAAGTTGCAAAAATGACACCAAGATTTCGAATATTGACTCTGTGCCATTGAGACTTGTTGAAGAGAACTAAAATGCCACTTAATCGGCTGTTGAAGGTGAATAACCCCTAGGAGCCGGGAAAAACTCACCCCAAAAAAAAAAACTTTTAACCCCCTAATTTCCTTAGCTAATGACCTAATTAATTTAAAAACCCTAAAACTAACCCCCCTCTCTCTCTCTCTCTCTCTCTCTCTCTCTCTCTCTCTCTCTCTCTCTCTCTCTCTCTCTCCAATCTCGCCGCAAGACCCAGCTCATCTCTCTCTGCTTTTAACGGCCCAGTACCCACAAGCATATACACTTTCTTTCTCCCATCAATTCATGCTCCTTCATTAAATTGATCCCCAAATCCCAAACCCTAATCTCTCTACTCCTCAATCCACTCCAATCAATCCTAATGCACCTCCGATCCTCTCCAAATGGCATCTCTCAAATCTCAAATTTAGTTCCTACCACTTCAAATTTATGCGTACCTGCACCTCCAAACCTTCTCCTAAACCCAACCCATACGCCCCAAGACCGACCCCCATAACCTTAAATCGCCCGCCCCGGACACCCAGCTCGCCAGAGCTCCGCTGGACGGCAATACTAGAAAAAGCCCTTGTTTTTGTTCTTTTATAGAGGAGAAAGAAGTCGCCATTGTTGAAAGAAAGGGAAGTTTTTTGGGGTCTTCAGTGGGAGATGAAGGAGATGAACCAAAAAGGCCTAATTTTTGGGGCTTCAAGATGAATAATAGGAGAGGAGAATGGAGAAGCGGGGGAGTGAGTGAGAGAAGTGTGAGGAAGAGGGTGACAGACTAAGAGACTCTGGTGGTTTTAATAACGAAAAGGAGAAGGCAGTAATTAACTTAGGGCTAGTGATGATTTCAAACCCCCCCCCCCCCCCCAAAATTAATTCTGGAGCTAATTAGTAAAATAAAAAGTTCATTACCCCTTTGCAGCTGATAATTTTTTGACACAGTGGCATCTTAGTTCTCAAAAAGCTTTAATGGTATGGAGTTAACATCCAAAATCCCGGTAACATTTTTGCACTTTTGCAAAGTTAAGTGACATTTTTATCCGAACACTCCTGATAATTATGAGTGGGTTGAGTGCATATGCTTTAACAATTGGATAGGATTACTCCAAAAGTTGTTAAACCTTCCACGCATGTTGTGATCCTAATTCCTCTAATTGACTCTTGGCTACGCAAGAAGCAATGTAGAGTTTGCACATGAACGGGTACCCGCGACCTATGTTACTTTGACTCAGGTACCGGTGTCAAACCCGGGCACATATCCGTGGGTCAGACACAATTTTTTGTTTTGTAGGCTGCAGGGCATAGTCTTGTATTTGGAAGCGTGTAAGGTAACATGGATATGGGTACAAATGCAATTTTAATAATAAGCTAAATACTTAAAAAGTTCGTAATCATGTTCATAAAACAACAATAACTTAGATAAAGTCTAGCATAAAAATAAGCAGTAAACTTATGGAGTTAATCCATAAAACAATCAGAATTTTCCTAGTTAGCATGAGTGTATTCACTCTACATCATCCGCAAAATAACCGCTTCAAGTTATGGATCATCCAAAGACAACTCAGAAGTGTCTGATTGCCAAAGTGGGTGTCAGACACATATCCTGTGTCCATGTCATGTCGTGTCGGACACGGGTACGGTTACCATTTAGAAGAGTGGGAGTATCAGAGCTTGCGATCTTTGTGGGGTAGCTAAAGGTCACCATGCTTTGACTTCTAAATGGATCTAGAAGCAAAAAGAAGGCATCCCTGGGGTTGAAGTTGCAAGATGGACAACATGTTTTGGTTGTTTGTTGTTTAAACCAAAAATGTGTTTATTTAATAAGATGTTTTCCCCTATTGTTCAACATACCTCTATTAGAGTGCTACTTGCTTCAATTGCTATGCTTGATTTAGAATTGGAGCAATTAGATGAGAAAATGGCATTTCTCCACAACAAGTTGGACAAAGAGATATGCATGAAGCGATCTCATGCATTTGTAGTTTCTAGAAGGGAACATCTTGTGTGTTCCTTGAAGAAGTGAAATGTGAAAGAAGCTACTTGGTTGCAATGACTCATTAGTGAGCTTCGAGTTGTTGCACAGAACAAGGTATTATCGTTGTGTTTTCAGATAGTCAATGGCATTCATCTTGCCAAGAATGACGTCTACCATTCCAAGATCAAGCACATTAAAGTGAAGTGTCACTTCATTCAAGATACAATTGCAGTAAGGGAAATTGTGGTGAAGAAAATCCACACTTCATGGAATTTCGAGGACATGCTTACCAAGTCTCTCCCTAATACTAAGCTCGAGCATTGCTTGGACTAGTAGGTGTCAACGTCATGCAATATCTCTTGAGGGTTTCCGCCATACATGTTTCACTTAGTGGTTTTGGGTGTTAAATGAATTTTGGTCCAAAGTGAAGATTGTTGGATTTAATTAAATGATGGCCAAAATTTTCTATATAATTAGCCCAGAGTGTGATGGCGGGTGCAGCCCACTGCTATGGGTCCTGTCTGAAGTCAAGATCTCATATGATCAATTTGAATTTCTTTTTCATGCCTTTACAAGTGGTTACCATTACCAATGGCATTTGCTATTAGACCGCAGCAAGTCATGGAGTAGGCGACTGCTCCTCTTCTTTTTGTTGTTAGCCATTCAATTCATCAGTTGCTTGTGCATTTTGTCCATTTATAAAGGGTTTTCTACGTGCAACAAAATCAAGCATTCGTCCACCAATTTTTCCTCCACCAATACTCATACGCTAATTATATTCACTATTCTGATTTTGTGAGAGAAATTGAGTGAGATTTTATTCTCCTATTACCGATCTCTTTTTGGCACATCATTTTGGGCCTGATTTATTATCCTCTCAGTCATATATAGTGGATATTTTGTGCTCCTTGTCGACCATGGCTTTTTTCCGATTTAAGTTTCTAAGTAAACTTGGTGTCATGTAATGTAATATATTTTCCTCCTTATTTTCGTGATTTACTTTCGCATTTGATTTTATCCCTAAATTTCCAAACCAAAACAACCGAGTAAATAAAAAGCACTAGGATTGCTTTCAAATTACGTTAACAGGAAACTAGAAGAATGCAATGAGAAAGAGAAGTAAAGCACAGACTGAAATGTACCTCCACCCACTCCATGATTAGGACTTTCTGAGTTGTTTTCTCAATGTACATCTGCGGAACCACAACATCAGGAAGACCACCATATAACTCTCTGCATCCATAGAGGGACAAGAACTTAGACATGAGACCAAAAATTGCAAACATGAGGGAATGAAAACAATGAAAAATTTTCCTTTTACATGAAAATAAGACTTTGTGCAGCATAGAGAATAATGAGCAGGACATAATTCTTAGAAAGAACACCAATTTATTTTAAGAAAGGACAAATGGGGACAGGGAGAAATCAGCTCTCAATGGTTTGCTCCATGTCAATGTTGCCATATACCGGACATCCTAACATTATTAGTGACATTATGTCTTGTTCTCAATTGAACTTGAGGCCTCTTGAGAACACCAGATTAAGCATTATCAGTCAAATTCAAGCTCAAAAGAAAAGTGATAGAGATACATATTAATATATTTAGGAATAATAATTAGATATTTTATATGTTTTAGTTTCCTATTCTTGTTAGGAATATTATAGCTTCCTAGTTTGATTAGGAATATAACTCTAGTTTCCTATTTCTATTAGGTTTAGTATTAGGAGGGTTGTTTACCTATAAATAAGGACTTTGCTAGCCTTTATGAAACACATTACATTGATATTGAATATTGAATATATGAATTCTTACGGATTATGCACGGGGATGCTAATCTTTCCTTGAATTCAGCACGGGGATGCTGAATTCTCCTCTTGAATTCAACACGGGGATGTTGAATTCGTATCTTTAGCCTTTATTTATTTCCCGTTCTCTATCAAAAAGTCAAAGTAGCACCAACTTCTGGATAAAATAACATCAATGCCAGGTCTAATGATTTGAATGGATAGAAAACATCACTCAACTTCAAAAAGTTCTTGAACAATCATTCAAATTTCAATATTAAATTAGCCTACTCACCTAAATCTTGTTCCATTTTGTGCTTCTTTCCTGTAATCCATCTCCTGCATTCAATTTGATTTACCTGTATTCATTATGAAGCTCTAAGAATTTCTCCCACGTTACACTAAAAAATTAAAGAGGCCAAGATAAGCACCAAATACTAATGATAGTTAGAGTTGTAACAGTTTTAGAAAGCAATTAACATTGGGATGTCACGAGTTATGCCCAAAAGCTAAAGACACAAGCAACAGGTAAGCAAGCTAACAGATGATGATGGAAATCAAATGCATCCATACAACCCTACACTTCCAAAATAATATCGTAATAGTTCAAGTCAAAATTCAATGGGGACAATCGGACCTTTTCGGATTTTGTAGATAACACGATTCATGAGAGGTTGGAACCATAATGATCTTTCCCCTAGTCCCTTTTGTACATAGTGACATCCCTTTGATGTCATTTAATATAATTTTGAATTTTGACTACTCAATAAAAATAAAACACCAATTTTCTTAGCAAAACCTTGTTGTAGGGTGAAGGGTTGTTATAATTGGTTATGAGTTGTTTGTAGTTCTATAGCTTGTTAATACATAGGTGGGAGTCAACATATATATAAATGTTGTTAGAAGCTATCAAAGAGATAATCAGAAATATATCAACCATATTCTTGTCTCTATCTCTCTTTCTCTCTATAACTCAGTTTCTTTCTCTATCACACTGTTTCTCTATCTCTGAAATTGCTATATCCAGAGCTAACCTTGCTGTACCTACTCGATGGGATTCTTCTTCCATTAATCTCCCTTCCTCGAGCAGCAACATTAGTATCAGAGCAACAATCTTGTGCCAATCAGAGTCAAGCTTTAACAATGGCGTCACTTGAAAAATGATGACATCTTTGAAACATGTAGGAAAAACAGAGGAAGAAATTTACTAAACATCAATAGAAATTCAATAGGATGGCGAATCGATTGGAGTTTGTGGCAACGGAGAAGAGCTCCAGCGATTCTTCACCGGGAGGTTCAAAGGGCTCTAGTAGCTTTTCATCAAGTGGTTCTAGTATTACTAAATCAAAGGCTAAGATTGCAATTGAGGTAAGAATTCAATCCATGTCAATCTTAAGAGTTTCCTGTTTTTTATTGCAGTAATTCTAGACTTTGGATTAAAAAGTGTGTGAAATACTTCTCTCTTTGCAACATACATGATGAACAAAAAGTAGACTTAGCTTCCAAGTATTTCTCGATTGTGGCTTGGGAGTTACTGTTCGTTTAGGAGACATACTAATTGGGAAGATTTTGTTATTGATGTCAGCTCTAGATTCAAGGATGATGTTGGGTCTTTAATGGTTGAAGAATTTAGTGAGCCTAGTTCGTCAAGAACTCCTTATCATGTCCAAGAACTGCATGAGACCTCACTTAATTCAATTACAGATACCTCTCAAAACTTGTTGAATAAGTCTCAAGGTTCCACAGCTGATGTATAATGGACCAAGGGATGATCACATTACACTAGAATTCAGGATCTTTAAGAACAAGATAAGAATCTTTCAATTCTCAAAGTTCAAAGAACCCAACGAAATGGCTAAAATGATGATGGAAACGAAAAGAATGAATGAATGTTACCAAAAGATGATGATGGGCGATTGATGCTTGATGAATGTTTGTATGATTCTTGATGATGATTGACGTGAGAATGGGTGAATATTGATGAATGAACGAATGGAGATGGACGAACGATAGTATTGGCGTTTGAAGGATCAATGAGGATACAGCCACACCACCTCAAAGAGCTCTTCAATTCTACCTTTCACCACCAAGGGATGCCAACCCAAGGCTAGAAGTAGAGATAGGACGAATCTCCCTCAAGAGAAACGAAAAACTAGCACAAAAGCTAGAGAGAAAACACCATGTGTTTGATTGTATTTTGAATTATGATTGAATGAGATTACAAGGCACCCTAAGGGGTCTATTTATACTAGTTGGAGGCCCCCTTAGGCGTGTGTTACATCAAGAAATGAAGGGAAACTAGCTTACATCATTACAAACAAATGTGACATCATAAAGAAACAAATGTACATAAGCTAGTTTAAAACTAAGATAACTTGCTCATTCCTTGTCCAAATTCCAAGATTCAAAAGCCATTGTGAAGCTCCTTTGATGTAGATTATTTGACCTTTGGATGACTTCCACAATATCTTCAAGGATCTTGTGATATGGAGCAAATTACCGAACTGCCCTTGTTGAAACCATTCAAACGAGAAAGAGACTTGAGGGAATGAAGCTCCCTTTCCATGTACTTGAGTATTTGGGTCCCATGATGTATATTTGGGACCAAATCTACATCAACAGCTCCATTGGTTCCCCCTCTAAGCTCAAAGGATGGTAAAACATTCAAGGAAAATGAAGAGCTACAAGATGCCTATAACTTGTTCGACGAAATGCCCAAGAGAACCCAATCAACTGACCATCAGTTTGTTCATGACGAACTTGATGATGAGATTATATCACTTCACTCAACAAGTTGAAGAGATCTCTTCAAATGGTTCTCATCAAGATGAAGGAAAATAATGGTACCTATTTTGCTCAACTATGGAGAATGCAGTGATCGATGCTCCATCTTACATCATAACTCCCAACATCAAGCTACACAAGATGCTTGTGTCATAGTTGGCTTGAATGTTATGGGTATCATTAATGAGCCAATTGTTGGCGTTGGTGGTGAGGAGAATGTCCTGATCTTTTATCCCGGTGGTGGAACCCTTAATGTCTACTTGCAAGCGCAGAAGTATACGGAGTCAAGGGGGAAGTGTTTGAGGGATGCTAAGATAGATAAGAGCTTCGTCCGTGAGGTAGTCATTGTTAGAGACTCCATCATCACCATCTTTGTTCCAGGAGGAGCCACATGGTAGGGTTGGACAAGAAGGCAATTGTTGACTATTGTGAATTGATCTTTAAAGGGGAGAGAAAACAGGCTATCGAATGTTTGAAGCACCAATTGAAGAGGTTCTGAAGTTTTTCTGAAGTTTTGTCATATGAATTTTTTCCTTTGTCTATCTAGCTTTGAGCAAAGCTTTTCAAAGGAGGGTGGAATGTTATAGGGTGAAGGGTTGTTATAGTCAGTCATGAGTTGTTCGTAGTTGTGTAGGTTGTTAAGTACTGGAGCTATTAGCTTATCAATTCATAGGTGGGAGTTGACATACTATAAATGTTGTAAGAAGCTATCAAAGAGGTAATCAGAAATATATCACTCATTCTTCTCTCTCTCTCTCTCTCTAAAATTGCTAGCTACTCGAAGGGATTCTTCTTCCATTAATCTCCCTTCCTCGAGCTACAACACACGAGTACCCCTCTGAAGGCCTTTCATCTAAATTAGTATCATATACCCATAGGCTATTAGAATAAATTCATGATGATCACAGAAGATAACATTACCCGAAAGAGACTTGATGCCCATTCATCAACAACTGCCTGCAAAAAAAGATACCACTTTTTAATAACAATGATCAAAGATGCAATCAAGCACAACTAAAACAAATCTAAAACGACTGAAAGTGGTACACATAAGAAATTTTGTGATTGAATTATGTAGGTATTGACGAGATTATCATCACATAATGACCAATAACCTATTGCTCTTGATCAAAGCCAACTTAGAGGATCTGAAGAAAAAGCACGGGGTACTGTTTATAAATTTTCAACGTGGTACCAATAGTTTGACTACCATTACATGTACAAGTGTACGTTTCATTTACATGTACAAGTGTACGTTTCATTTTAAGGCGCCACAAAAACCTGTCTACCCAATTATCAGCAGAATTCATTGCACAACTGCCATCATGTTATCATTAACTTTTCAGACAATCTCACCCCCCCCCCCCCCGCGGCACCCCTCTCCCTCTCCTCTTTCTTCCCAAACAGGACGAAAAAAAGTCGGAACCAGATAAAGTGGTGGAGATGAGGAGAAAGGAAGAAGGCAAGGACAAGCAAGGCCTTCAGATGGTTCCATGAAATCAAATCACAGAGAGAGAGAGAGAGGCTTGAGAACATATTTAGGTCAAGCTTACTAAGAGCAAGGTGATATTTCTGAACCAACGCATTTCAAGACAACCAAGGTCTTGAAGTGGTTGTGTCCAAAACTTCAAATGTTGTAGCATTGCTTAAGATGCCAGGAGACGAACTCCAATATAGACTGATATTCAGATTGGTGACATGGATGGACAAACAGCCGGCTGGAAAAGGAGGGGGAGGGGGGAGCAGCGAAGCCTGTGCAATTCGATATCATGGTGCACTTGATGAGTATCATAGGGCTTTCTTGCCGTTGACTAATGTAGTCAATATGGTTCCTATGAATACTTGATTTAATAAATATACAACCTAGGAAAGCATCATTCAGTGTGCATATATGAACCGTGCAACTAGCCAAACTGCAGCATTACCGGCAAATCAGTATTGAACTTTCCAGCCTTCCGAATTATTCCAGCAATGAAACGCAAGATAAGTATGTCCAAGGCAATAGCAGCTTTAACACCAGGTCTCTGGACCTTGACAGCAACCATCTGTCCATTTTGCCGTAGTCTTGCTTGGTATACCTTTGTCAAGACATTATGACAATAACACATGCATTGGTTCAGGTGCAAATAAAAGAAACTTTTCAAATAAAACTATCCTTGCCAATAAAGCCCCTCCATGTCAAAACATCTACCCAACTTCTGATAAATATGGCACCTGGCCAAGTGACGCAGCAGCTACTGGTTCTGGTGAAATTTCTGAGAAAATTTCATCTATAGCAAGCCCAAGTTCTTGTTCTATGGTATTGAAAGCAACTTCATTAGAGAATGGATTTATACGGTCTTGCAACAGTGAAAGTTCCTCCAAGTATGACGGTGGAATTAAATCCTACAAGAAGAATCAGTACAAAGATCAATATGATTAAGGCAAGGATATAAAGTCATGCTAGAATCAGTTTCTGAATAAGGCAAGGATATAAAGTCATGCAGTTTCTGAATAAGGCAAGGATATAAAGTCATGCTAGAATCAGTTGCTGAATTCCAAAAATCCAACTACCTAAAGGATAGATAAAGGGAGGTCGTCAGATCCTCGAAAACAATATAGGGAATTCAGGAACATAGTTCAACTAGAATCATTGGTAAGGAATATTACTTTGAGCAACATCCGCAAAGTTCTTTCTGAGAAACACTTTGCAAATATAAAAAATATGATTCCCAATTGGCTGCTCTCAAACTAAATGAGAATAAAATATGGCAAAACCATGTATTGAAACTCATCATGTAGCACAGCAGTGTCAGCGCCATTCAGCAGCTTTCTCTTAAGCTCCAGATGGGGAAGAACTTCTCTAAAACACCTTGAGACTGGAGTACAGTCATATAAGATGACAAAAGAAATCAGGTTTCCTGTCCACTACCAGACAACCACCCATAGAAAATACGAAGGGAACACTCGACATGACAAATAAGAGGCCAAGAATAGGCACAAATGAATAGGATCTCTAAAGCTACTACGTAAATTATCAAACAATGGTTGAGTAAGCTACAAAAAGTGAACTTACAGATCTGGATGAAACAGCCTGAGCAATTTTCACATATGCCTGTAGTGAAACAGAAATTTGACAACTAATGAGTTATCAGAGGAAAAAAATAAAAAATAAATAAACAGGATAAACAAATCAATTGACCAAACAATATGTCAGCATAAAGAGAAAACATGTTCCCTCTCACAGGGCCTCCCTGTCTACTCTCTACCCAGTCCAACCCTTGTCCAAAAAAAACAATAAAGAAATAAACAAAATTGCACGGTTAGACATCTGTTAGCTTGAACATCCTGCCTACTGCCTTGGTTCAATTTTTTCATGTCTTTAATTACATAGCTGAATCTGACCAACAGGAGTGGAGGATCCAAAATACAGAAGCTTATATGAATAAAACTCTATATCAGTAACTTACAAACAGTATTCTCCATTCTCTTCCCATGACAACACTAGGAAATCAAGTACTTTACGAATATTCAGAGCTTTAAGCCTTTAACTATGATCATTATCCTTAACTAGGTTTAAGCCCGTGTGACGCAAGGTGTATGACAAAGTATGCATTTTAATAAAAGAAAAACCCAGAAGATAATTAGAATGTGGTAGTTAGACCGGCCAATGATTTTACAAACTTCTGAGACGAGAGCAAACACCAAAGTAGGCAGTAAATTGGCTGACAACGGAGTGGTTGAGTTAGTATAAAGTAATGCCAGTACATTCGTTGGGGTTTATCAGTCAGTTTTATTAGTGGAACATGTTCACTATATAATAAGACTCTTCATTTAAAATTTAAGTGGGGCGGGGTTACACAGAAAAAGTTAATAATGATATAAATTGGAAATGTAAATGTAACTGATGTGTTGATTTGGTTGATGTAGCAGTAACTGCTAAACTTTCGTTGTGGTTACCTGTATTAAAGAAACAAAACCTAAAGTAGTCGTTATTAAATATGTGCAATTCAGAAGAGATCTTTCAATACTTTGCAATATGAGAAACATAAGATATTGATCAGTATAATTAATCTCAAATTCTATTTGAACCCCATGTTAAAGACATTGATCAGTATAATTAAGTCTCTACATGAACCTTAGTTCAATGGGGGAAGGTTGCCTATATCTAAATCACCCAGACCGCACTTCAAACATGTTCCCCTGGGAGTTTGTTTTTGTTGTTGTCTATTTGAAACTGGTTAGAAGAGGGCTTACCCACAACTAACCTATAGATATAGAGTAATGTAGATTAACATGATAAGAGAAACACAAGATATTAATTAGTTCAATAACTAAATTCTAATTTTATATAAAACTCACTAAAAGTAGGGCTTATGTTTTCTGAAAAACCTATAAGATAATCAAAACGGAGTATTTCGACGGATATATAATTTTCAATAGACTTCGAAGATGAAAGCAAATACCAAGCAAACAATATAAAACCTATGGTAGCCATTAACCAGGTCACAAAATGGTATTTTTAACTAAAGTTGATGGCTCAGTGGTATGTTTAACTAAAATTGATAAGTTCAGTGGCACATACTTCAAAAATTTTGAGTGAGTGGTCTTTTCAACAATCTTAGATATAGTTGAGTGGTACTTTTACACTATGATTCGCTAAAAATATGTGTACCATTGCTTCCTAAAAGAATACGCGAACCATATTACCTGCCAAAGAATTTAAAAAAAGATGATCATTATCTCTGCTACTATCCAATTCAAAAAAGGAAATTGAAAATAAAAACTATTATCGAATAAAATATATAATAAGATCATTCAAAAATGGAATAAAAAAGGTGATCATTATCCAATTTTAAAAAATACAATTTTCTTAAGAAAAACATTATGCCGTGATTGGTCGGCTATCCTAAAATCACTAAGCTAACACTAACAACCTGTTGCCCAGATAAAAATATCAAAAAGCCCATATTTCCAAGAGCTTAAACATAGTTGTTTCAGAGTAGAAGACTACAGAGCACCTTTTTCGAGATTAACTCTTTATTAGTACATTTGAATGGACATTTTGAGTCATTCTAAGGAGCACTAGGGATGGGCTCCTGACATGATGATGATATTTCACAGTGAGCCGAGCCTTGGGGATTGCGAGGTGCAGGTGAAGGCATTTAGAATAGCAGGCAAGCCATTTTGCCATCAATTGGCACACTCGGAATTTCATAGTGCAACCGAGACACAAATTTCCAGCTCAATGCCATAGTACAGCAGAGCATTGGGACATAGACATATTTTGCTTCTGTTTTGATCTTTACAGACAATGTCTTCCATCGACTGTCCTTCACTAATATATACAACAGGATTGAAAAGCCTCTTGCATTTTGAGGTTTTCTTCCTCTTGTATTTTGAAGTTCTCTTTTGTGAGGATTGTTGTTCTCCCCACATGTACATTTTCTCTCATCCAATGCTTCTTTGAAAATAATTCCTTTTGCTATTATAGGAGAGCAAAGGAAACAGCATCTCATGAGTCATAAGCATAGATAGTGTATGCCATCTATAAAAAGCAATCTCAAGAGTCAAGATCCCAGATGTAGAGCAGTTTAATGCGTATAGGAGATAGATACCTATCATGATTCGTACAGGAAACACAAGATAACAAGATTACCAGAAAATTGCTGACCTATACAACTCAAGATTCAATTCCCTACTTCTCTTTTCTCTCCTCCCCTCCCTTTTTTTCTTTTTCCTTTTTCCTTTTGTGGGGTGTTGCCCCTACTTTACCCCGCTTCCCCCTACCGGATCCATTGGGGCTCACCCCTTACCTTATAGAGTTTGACAACATCCCTCTTGCGGAAAAAAAAAAAGGGCCACGGACAATTGTTCTTCTATCTCTGCGACTTTGTCCCATGAATATCCTGAATAAGAGTGTGTCATGACCAAAAAAATTGCTGGACAGTTATTCTATGAGCTCCAGCATGTGCGTGCAGCAATTGGCCAAAGGTACAAAACTAATAAAAGTTTGAGACAGTGAAAGGCTGCTATAGCAAACAGTACAAAAGGGCCCCTTTCAACCTCTTCTTTCTTGGTGTTTGGGCATCGCTTGGGAGGGTTTAGCACATGTGTTTCTTATTGTCATTGTATTAACACATGTTCAACTAATGTTATTCCTCAATATGGCCATCTATGACAATATAATCTCAGTTAGCTTCTATGACTTCCAACATCACAATCGCATTCGTTTTTAATGTCTTCTTAATATTAAAGCGTGTAAATGTCTATCACGTGCACATTTGTCCCTTTTCTTTAGTAGCTTCTTAGATCTTCCTTCAGCCAAATCCACATTAGGATCATTCTTGTTAATAGGATATGGCTTCCTCGTTAAATTGCAAAGCTCCTCCAATGAGCACATAATCAAAACACCATAAACTAAATATTAGCCAAACATTACCAGCACTTACCAGAATTTACCAAAGCTCACACGGTTACAAATATTTACTTTTCCCCAAAACAAAGGTGCTAATTTATTCAAGGAAAATTGGATCCTAATATTCCCTATTTTGGACGATTGGAGAATAATATCCTAATTTTAAAAATGTGCGTTAGTGGTCCCAAATTTCGATAAAATTCTATTTTTTTTGGGTACCAAATCCAACTCTATATTTTCACTTTGGGGTTTTTTAAAGTTTCAGATTTTAATTTTTTTTCATTCCTATCCCTAGAAAGGTTATGAACTGTAATTACTAAAAGAAGTTTTAGATTTTATTTTTTTTTAGAATCCGAACAGTTATTATGATTTTTTTTGAAGGAGGAAAATCATTAAAACTAGAAAAACGAATCGAAAAAAATTGGGACAAAGTTTGAAAATTCACTAAAAATCCCGGGAAAGTGTTGTGCTGTGTTTGAGAGAAAACGCAAGTCAAAATCCTTGATATTTAGGGTATACACTCGGTGGTGATCCAAAAAAAAATACAATTTGTCAAAATTTGGAATTGCTAGCATACATTTTTAAGTTTGGATTATATTTCCCAACGGCTCAAAATTTACCTTTACCAAAACTCAACTTTTACCATACCATCCATTTACCAATGAACTTTACGGGCCCCACTTTGACCAATCTAATTATTCAGTTTGTTCAGCAAATGAAAAATATGCAGTAAGCTTTGAAATTGAGAACTCAGTGGTTAACAATATTTGGATTTTGGAAATTAAACATAAATACAGAGAAGGCCCATCTTAACCTACAGCCCAAGTCCCATAAGGCTCTTAGCGATGTGCATCATAGGTGGAATGGAACTGTGTAAGTAATAAATGTACGAGCGGCCAAACAGATGCTTAATGCAGAGAAAAGATACACAGGAGCACCAGAGTGAGACAGCATTGCTTAAGCAAATGGACGTAATTGTCATGACGAACACCAAAAACATAGAAGAGCCAAGAACGATTAATAAGATATTTTAATGAAATTAGCTAGTAATTACCGGACCAAGTTGCACCAGTATCTTGCGAAGCTCTGCAGCTCGAACCTACAAACAATATGGAGAAAAGCTGGTGACATTCTGATGTAGGACGGAGCTAACAGCAATCCATTTCTACAATGGCCATTTCATGTATTCTTTACAAAATTGGATGTTGCAATGAGAAAACTAGTGATGAACACTTTCCTTCAAGATGTGAGATCTCCCATGTTCAGACAATTTTCTAGTGAAGTTAACGTAAATCAACACTACTTATAATAAACAGTAATAATGAAGTTGTTCTGGCATAAATGATGTGTTGTTGAGGCTCGTGATCAACACTCTCAATCCGCAAGATGCACGATCATGACCCCCTCTCTGGAAAGGGTGGCACAATCGTGACCCAGGAGTCACAACCACAGGCTGACCAAAATCAAGAAACGCACGATCGTGCAAGGCAAGCACACAATCATGTCATTTGTCTGTGACCTCTTTCATTCTTCTTTCCACCTCCAATCCTTCCTATGCTCGAACCCACGCTTGATCCGATTCTCAACGAAGACAAGATTGATAGGAGCCGAACATTACCCACTTATTCTTCCCGAGATTAAACTACTCCTCTAGAGGGTCTCCTGGCCAACCCAAAGGATGGTCGAGCAAAACATCGATGGCCCCAAACCTTCGAAAAACTGAATTTCCATGCTTCTGATTGACGACGCCTAACTCCCTTGATTGAGAAGGGTGGAGCAAGGTCTTGGAACCACTTCAAGAGCCCTTTAAGAAAGGATCACCTCTCAGCTTACCACCAAACAAAGGTCAGGTGAAAGCATAAAAGGGTAATGCATAAGAAGGGATGAGCACGTTACCTACTCTCTCATCTATGAAACTAGAGCTAACCTTGATCTCAGCCCAACTACCTCATAATTTTTTCCGCAGCAAAAAGAAAAGAAAAACAAAGAGTGGGGGGAAAACAAAGGAATGATACAAGAAGAAGAAGAAGAAACAATAAATATGACTGTGTGAACTATCCAGAACCAGAAGTACATGGTGGTACTGGTTGCCTGGTTGGTAACAATTAACAAAAACCTATCAAGTAAACCTTTTCTTTTTCTTAGTAATAATGTAAAAAATTAGAATAGTTGACTACTAAGAACTCGGTCTGACAATGACGTCAGGTCACAACTCACAACATAATAACATTATTAACATAGCATCAGCATTCAGCAACATGCATTGTATTGTATATAGTAGTAGGGACGGAGTATATGATTAATTGGGTGATTAAGAATAATGGACCTTGAACATTTGATCAGCAGTGTCCATGAGTCGATCGAAGTAGCGAAGAGCGAACCAATTCCCAAGGGTGGCAGCAGTCTGAAGCAGACGTCTACCCAAAATGAGGGGCTTCTTCCGATAAACAGCAGAGATTGTTGCGATGTCGTACTCGGAAAGCAAGTCGGCCTCAGAATCAGTGAGCTGGAACAAGTATCCTGAGTTCTCAGTGAAAGAGTCCACATCGCCACGGGCAGACAACGTCGTCTTCTTCATCCACCGCCCAGACCATATTCGCTTACACCCACCAATTGGAGTTAACTTCCAGTCTCCGCCGCCGGAAAATACGCCGATGGCCGGCAAAGCTGGTGGTCCGAGAACATGCGTCATTTTTCCGGGGGGAAATGAAACGATGGTCGACGGTGCAATGCAATATTGCTATTATGCAAAAGAGTTGCGGACGGCAGAGGATTTGATAGAGATTGATCACCCACTTCTATTGGTCCAAAACTTCACACGACGGATGCACCAATCTTTGCCACATTTTTCAATTGGATCTTTTTCAGTTGTTTTTTATATTTTAAGATTTTTGGAACCTAAAATTAAAAAAAAAAAAAAAAGGTAAAAGAGATACATCAAGAGTCAAGATTTAAGGGACCTTTCTATCAAGTCATCTAATCTGCTGCAAGGTTTGCTTCCTGATAAATATGACGTATGGAAAAATCATCAAGTTGCTTGAGAAGGATTTTAACGTCATGAACAATCATGTCGATTTGTCATGGGATGTGAATAGAGCCTCTGATAGTCTGAATGAGGATCATACTATCCCCTTCAATTTGGACTTTTAAAAGTCCAGCTTAGATTGTTTGTTGGAGGCCAAAGCGAAGGATAGATTTAGAGCTTACTGGCATAACCCCAACTTTCTTTAAATTACCCAAATGGTCGCGTATCACGAAACCAGTTGCTGATCCTTGATTATTTAAATATCCATCAAAGTCCACCGAACTTGAATGTGGTTGCGAAGACATTGTCTTCTTCGATTGTTGTGGTTGAGAAGTGATCGATCGTGGAAAGAGAATCGTTTCCTCACTCACCATTCTGCGAAGCTTATCTTGGCACGAAGGATGACTCTGGTGACATTGAAAATAGAGTTGTTGAAGATACTGTTGAGATACTTGTATTTTTATTTCTTTTATTTTTCTATTGTTTTTGTTTTGGGCCGGTCCTTAGCCCGTTTCCTTGCTAGGGTGTTTTTTCTTTTTAAGCCCTCCTTGTTGGTGTGGCTCGTTGTCTTGTATCTCTCCAGTTTTTCAATAGAATCATTCTTCCTCTTCAATTTTGCTCCATATCACTTTTCACGGTATCAGAGCAGGTGTAACCTCGCTCCTTTCCTCTCTCTTAGTTTTCTTCCTTCCTCCTCTCTCTCAGCTTCATCCGTTCTTGTTTCTTCCTTCTCTCCCTTTGCAAATGGGAAATGCGAAAGATGCTAAGGTCACGGTTTTCGATCCTTCAGATCCCGTTTTCGTCCACCTCTCAGATCACCTCGGGCAATCGTTGGTCGCTGAGCCATTCGCAGGTAAAGATTTTGAAAACTGGAAGAGAACTGCCACCATTGTTCTTTCAGCGAAAAACAAGTTTGTTTTCGTTGAAGGATCTTACGAGCAACCGAAGATCGATTCTCCCTTACTACCTTTCTGGAAAAGATGCCAACACATGGTCATCTCATGGCCGCCGAATTCTTTGGACAAGAACATCTGGGAAAGTGTCCTTTATGGCTTTATGCGAAAACCCTTAATTTGATATGGGAGGAGTTGAGTCAACTTTATGGGCAATCCGACAAGGCCAAACTATTCCAATTGCAACAATCTGTAAGTAGCATCGTGAAAGAAAACCTTGACATTGCTGGGTATTTCAATCGATGTAAAAAGATCTGGGATGAATTTAATCTGGTAGGGGGTCTGCCTCGATGTAGTTATGGGAAATGCCAGTGTACTCCGATGAAGATCAATGAAGCTTTGCATATGTATTTTGAAGATCAGAAGGTGATCCAATTCTTGATGGGTATCAATGAAAGCTACACTTCTTTAAGGGGGAACATTCTGATAATGAAACCTTTCTCAAACATTAGTCAAGTATATGGGATACTCCTTCAAGAAGAACGTCAGAGGAATGTGAGGCATACTTTAAATTTTCTTTCGGAAAGTGCCTCTTTTCAAGCCTCATCCCCTCAAGCCATGAATTATCAGAAGAAGTAAAAACCGAAGAAAGAATTAGTAATATGTAGCCACTGCAAGAAACCTGGACATCCAAGAGAGAGATGCTACAAGATTGTATGCTACCTCAATAGAAATGGACAATCTAACCGTAACAAGCCTAGGGCAGATCAAAATCCAAGGTTTGCAAACAATGTCCAAGAAATCGAGTCATCAGACGAGCATCAATCTCCTATTCTTGAATTGCCAGGATACACATTACCTGGGTTGGATGCTGGACAAACTAAGCAGATGATAAACTTTCTTGCTAAGCTTCAAGGCACCTCAAAGAATGACAAGCCTCTTCAAGAAATGGAGCTAAACTCAGTATTCATGGCAGGTATAACTTCTTTATCTTCAAACAGTGTTTGTTTAATTTATGTTACAAGAAACCAGACATGGATTATAGACTCAGGTGCCTTGGATCATATGACATATGATAAAACTAAATTATGTAATTTAGTTTCCTTACTTGAGCCTATCTTGATTGTGTTGCCTAATGGTCAAAGGGTTAAAGTCACACAATATAGGGATTATAAGTTGGGTAATGGTGTTTTATTGCATCATGTTCTTTATGTCCCTTTCTTTACCTTTAACCTCATATCCGTCAATAGACTTAGTCAACAAATGAACTGTAGTGTAGTATTCACACTCGAATATTGCACTTTGCTGGGCCCTTCTCTGAGGAGGCCTCTGGTTCTTGGTAAGTCTTCCCGTGGCCTGTATGTTCTTAATGACAAGATTGCCAAAACTCTGGAAGATCGTAAGGATAGGGTTATTAGAAGTTAGAATAAGCTAGAGTTAGTGAATACAAATAATTTTGGTCTTTGTAAAAGCTTCATTGTTGGGACAAAAGGAGTTAAATTTGCCTCTGGAAATTGTAAATTTTGATCCTTGTGGCACAAAAGAGTGGGACATATTCCTGTAAGAAAGTTGAGATTGTTGAATTTATCTTGGTGCTTTACAAATTATGGTTACAATAATGATCATATTTCTTCTTGTGATGTTTGTCCTAAGGCTAGACAACACAGGTTACCCTTTCCACATAGCAAAATTAGTACTACTCAACCTTTTGAATTGATTCACATAGATGTTTGGGGGCCTTACTCGGTCAAAACATACTCAGGGCACATGTATTTCCTTAGTATAGTGGATGACTTTTCTAGAAGTACCTAGACACATTTAATGATCACTAAAAATGAGAGTCTCTCTTTAATTAAATATTTTGTTCAAATGGTTAAAACTCAATTTGGTAAGTGTGTTAAGGTGATTAGGTCTGACAATGCTCTTGAATTGGGTTTGAGCCATGAAGCTAAGAATTTCTTCTCCCAAAATGGAATCATACATCAAACTAGTTGTGTACAAACACCCCAACAAAATGAGGTTGTGGAAATGAAACACAAACACTTCTTAGAAGTTAGTCATTCCTTGTTATTTCAATCTCACTTACCTATAAAGTTTTGGGGGGACTATTTGATGACAACCACCTATCTAATAAATAGGTTACCCAGTTCAATGCTTGATGGCTAGTCACCTTTTGAAATGTTAAACAAAAAGGCACCAGATTTAAATCATTTAAGAGTTTTTGGGTGTTTGTGTTATATGATGGCTAGACTTCTTTTGGAGAACACTAGCACCAATTTCCAAACTCTCTGCATTCAAACGCTGGCAGTGCCTGGAGAACACTGGCAGCGTTTGCTGTCTTCTTCAGCATTTGCTTTCTCTACCTTAGGCGCTGGCAGCGCCTCGTTGTTTCGCACAATTTTAGGCCGGTCCTTGAGCTTGGGCCATTGAATCTTCTTCAAACTTTCTTCCTTTCAACTCTCTTTTCAATTTCTCCATATTTTCTCCCCTTTTTCATTGATTTTCCATGCTTTTCTATGTATTTCCAATAGTTCCTGCAAAATGTACCATTCTCGCAACCAAGTGAAGAAATCACAGAAATTGATATAAAAATATGGAATTTCGGGCATAAAAAGCATGAAATATATGTGTTTTGAGCCCTAAAAATACTATATAAAAATCACTTATCAATAACTCCCAAGCCACGACCCACCTGACTACGCCGCAAATTTCTCGATGTGACCACGCTGCCCATCTCTTCTTCTCTCTTGTGATTGGATGAAATGAATGGATGAACGAGTGCAATTAATTGCCCTCATTTCTGTCTTTGGTGTTGGCTCAATAAGATGGTTGAACGAACCCAATTAATTGCCTCCCCTCTCTCTTTGTGATTGGGCCGGTTGAAAGACCGAAATAATGGGCTGAATGAGTGGAATTCAATTGCCCTCACTTCTCTTTCTCGTATGATTGGACCGAATTAATGGTCTCATGAATGATGGATATCAATTGCCCTTATTTCCTCTTGTGATTAGGCCGCATTCAATGGCTGAACGGGCCAAATGAATTTCCTCACTTTCCTCTCTTGTGATTGGGCCGAGTGAGTGAATGCCCCCAATTCCTTCAATGGCTGCACTTCTCTCCTTTTTGATTGGCTGAATGAAGGATGGTCCAAGAATAGAACCCAATTCCTCCCCCAAAATAAAATTGTTGCTGTTGGACCGTGGCATGTTCCACGGGCTGCCCGTGGTATCCAGTGTGTTGTCGTTCCTTGTTTCTTTCCGTCCCAAATTTACATCACGGTCTGGGTATATCATGTAGATGCCCGTGATGTCTTCACTCTTGCCAAAAGTTGAGTGAAAATTGGTGTTTTGGCTTCAAAACCTACAAATTCACATAAAAAACAACAACACCATATGTAAAACCCCGAAAAATTTGAATGCGTGGACTGTTACGTCGTTAGTAATTAAGTTTGACTCCATTATTTTTGAGATTTTATTGGCGATTATTTCTGCTAACACTTGAACTCGTAGGACCGTCGAGGGGGTATCAAGGGTAATATAGTCTTTTCTACGTGCATGGGAGATGTGTTTCAGAAATTTTATATGTTAATCATTGATGATATTGTTTTTAGTTTTATTTAATTATGGTATAGTTATTATTAGAATTATGGTTATTCTTACTTTAGAAAATAAAAATTTTTAATTTTCCCCACTGCTGTTAATAACTAAACATCGGTTTTAATTTTCCAAACTATTTTTTGTTAATTATGGTAGGTATTATATAATATATATTAGTTAATTATGGAAAATTCTATTAATACCTAAACCTTGATCCCTACTTTCTCTCCCTCACCCTCCCCTCTGCCGTCAATCCCTGTAACCGCCCAACAGCCAACCGTCGGCCACCGGTCGGTCGAAAACCGTCACCGACAACCACCGCAGCAACCCCCGTCCTCCTCTCTCTCACTCTCTCCCTCTGTCTCTCTTATTGCGGCCAATAGATCAGTGACTATCCCAGGGCACCGTCGCACCGCCGCCCTGTGTATGCGTCGTCCCGACCACCACCATCGCCGCCTGACACCGCCGTGAACACCTCGACGTCGACTGCTGCCCAGACGCGAGGAAACAAACCTCCTGTCACTACTCGTGCAACCACTGCGACACCTCTGCCGCTGCTGTTGTCGTTGTTGCAGCCCCGACACCGTGACTGCTGCCAGCCATCACAACCCCACCGTTCGACAACCGCCCTCTCTGCCACCCATTCTGCCCAACAATTCCCTCACGTAAACCCTACATCCATTCTACTGCTTAGTTTTGTTCACTATCATTGGTTATTGTTGCTCACACTACATTTTTTCTATTAGGATCTTATTGGTTTTGATGTTAATTACATATAGATTCATGTTTATAAGTTGGTTTTATTAAGTGTTTAATTGTGTGGCTTAAATTATTAATCCTTGCTCTTATTGTGATTTAGGTTATTATTGAGTGTAATTTATGTTAGAGTTTGATTAGGGTTAGTTTATGAAAGTGTTATTTGGGATAATTTGTAAGTAATATGTTATTATTGATTAATGGTACTTGTGAGTTGTGAGTAAGTCTTAAATGTAGTATGTTTTAGTTTTAAAAGATTTTCACAAAGGTGGAGTAAGTTTTGAGAAATTTTAATTAAAACTATGAGTTTATGATTATTATTATAGAATATTTTTGAAAGAGGGGTCTTGTTAAATTTTCTTATGGTTTTTACAAATTTAATTATGTTGTATTTAGTAAAGTTTTGATCTTTGATGTATTAATCATATTATTTTGGTTATTACCATATGCGTTATTGTTATACAAGTTTTATCAAGTCAAATACTTCAAATTTTCTCATGAGTGAAGGTTTAGTGTCCTTGCTGGGCGTGATTTATTTCCATAAGGATCGATGTCGGAAATCTGAGCTTTATTGAAACCTTTATGTTTGGTTTTCTTTTAAGAAAATGTTTACTTTGAAAATTTAATTGTTTATGTGAGAATTTGGTGTAAGTTTGAGTATAGTTTGACCTTGGTTGTGTTAGGGGGTGGAGGGGAAGGTGTTTGACCTTAAGTGGACTGTTTAGAGACCCAAGTTAGAGTTCCGGGGTAGCGTGGTTAATGTAAGACCGAAAAACCCCGAGCTAAAGATAGGTCAGTTTGGACAGAACTTATGAGTTTTACAATATCGGTCACCATATATTGTGTAGTTTACCGTTTGACCAGGAAGTACCGTGATATGTTAGCTTTCATAGGAATTTTATGGATAAGGCTTTCGAGGTGTATATTCTGAGTTACGACCCAAATAGCGCACCTAGGTTAGAACTTGACAAGTTTTATAGTTGACTGTTTTTGAAGATCTTAGGTGTGTTTTAGGTCTTGGAGTGAACATAAGAGTTTTAATAGACATCCTGAGATTTCCAGAAGGTCCAAAACCAAACCCATCAGATGTCGGGAGGTCAAGTTATGGTTCATTTTATTGGGGTGTTGAATTCTGTCCAGTTTGCATTTTTGAATAAATGTGTTGTCATGCGTATGAATTATTTATTTATTGTAATATGTTAAGTGTTTGTAACATGTGATAGTTTAAAATGTTTGAGATATGTTTAAAGTGTTAATTTATGAATGATGGGAACCTTATAGTGTTCCTAGGGGTGGGTTAGGTGGAAATTAGATTGCGTTAACTCTGTACGACGCGTGTTGATTTTAGAAATTTCTTTATTTTTAGGCGCGTTCTAAATCGTTCGTTCTAGTGAGCTCAAGTGTACCCGTGAAGTAAGGAGAAAAATTTTCAGGTAATGTCTATGTCCTAAATCCCACTGAGGTGCACATTAATTGTTTTGATTGATTTTAAGTTGCTTTGCGATTTGCATCCCGAAGGGATTTTATGGCGGAAAATTTGACTGTCTGTTCTGATGTTGAAATATGTTCTTTGAGTAATTAAATGTGGACAATCTTTTAGTGTGTGTGTTTAGAAATGGTTTTTGAAATTGGGATTGGATTAGATTGGATTGGATTGATTGAGTTTGGAATGGTGTGATATTAAACCGGACTAATAATTCAAATGAGACGTAAATGGGGGTTCGGGCAACGTCCCATAGACCAGAATATGTTCCTGCAGGGAGGTTGTCAAGAGATTAGGGATGCCTGATAAGTGCTACTTCCCTGAGGCTAGTTTTATGCACGTGTGTGAAATCGATGGTCATCCGTATTTTGAGATCGTGATTGATTGAGATTGAGAATGTGATATTGAGATATGATTATTGTGAAGTCTTGGACTTTGGGGGCCAAATAAGCAAGGTCTGCCCGCTTAATAATCCTGAAAGATGGTTTGGTTGGTTGGGAAAGAAAGTGTTTTTGAAAAGATTTGACTTGTTCACTCCCCCCCCCCCCAAAAAAATGAATTGAAATGGATTTTAAACTGTTTTGACAGTTAGGGGTAGGCATTATTGAGTCCTCCTCATGTTTTTAAATGTTTTGTTTTCAGGTGATGCATTCTCTGATGTGAATGGGAACTAGCAGTGAGGACGACGAAATAATTTTGAGGATAAGTTTAGTTTATGTTCTAGAGTTGAAGTTAGTAATGTTTAGTTTGCATTGTTTCTAGAATTGAAGTTTCTTCCATTTGTTAAATTGAAGTAATTAATGATTAGTTGTTCATTTTTTCCTTTCTTGCCTTGTATTCCTTCATGGTGATGTATGCTAGCTCACTATGATCAGAGTATTGAACTAGGATGCACCATACAGTCACACACACATAGCTGAATGCTTGTAAATCAATAACTGTTTGAAAGCAACTAGCTGGAATAGAAGACAACCCAATACAGAATATAAAGGATAGGCTTGCTTACAATTGATACAGACACACCACAACTGCATTCAAGGGCAAAGGACTCTCTCATTCATGCTTCTACAGACACACCAAAGTACAGATGATCAAGCACAGCTGACGCTTACTGGATTCTTGCCAATATCCAGTGACAAGAGCTGATTTAACCAAGATTTGAGAGTTATAGGACACTCACAAACATTCAGAGGTTCTAAGACACTCGAGAATACTATTGAATACACTGATGATCTTTCATTGCTCAAAAACTCAGAATATAAAGGCTACAAGCAGTTTGATTAGCAATTGCTTAACATAAGCTGATCTGCCTAATCTCCCTTACTTAATCTAACCTACAAAGCTTTAGAAATACTACGACTGATTACATCCTAATGGTCTCGAGTAAAACTTGTAAGAAAATAAAAGGAAAATACAAACTTAGCTCTGATTGGACCAAATGCCAAAAGGGTGGCAAAATGAACCAATCACAAGCTTGCCTGCCTAAGGAGGTAAATATTTAGTTACTGAGGTAGTTCCCGCGCAAACATTAACCTGGAAGTAATCTCAACAGGTTAAGATCGAGCTGGAAGGACCAAAATAACCCCTATGGACAGATAACAAAAGACTTAGCCTTAGAACTGAGGTTCCGGAAAAACTGATAACAAACAATCCTGGTGGGATTGTCTGTTCTGGTACTTGAAACTTGTTGATGCCATGCTCGAACATGCTGGGACTTGGCTTGGACTTGGAAATGGCATGATATAGAATAAAAAAACTCTTAGGAAACCTTGGCTGAATCTTCCTCAATCAAGAGATATGACATTGAGAAAGACTGCTGCTTGGACTTTTGTTGTTGGGAACTTACTTTGGTCTGAATGACCAATGCTGATGGGGTGAATGGCTAAAGTTGCCAAGACTTGTTTCACAAGTGTGTAACAAGCTTAGATGAATGCAGTGGGTGGCTTGGTAGCTGCTGAAGGTGTTGTGAACCTCCTGCTGGGTAGCTGATCTTCTAAGTGACATGCTGCTTCTGCTGGGATTTGGAAGCCTGCTGTTTCTGCTGGAGATGCTTCCTTAGCTGCTGAGTTTGGTGAATCAACATAGTCTCCTTCATGTGCTGTTGTTGAGAGTGCTGGTGAAGCTCCTCTAGATGCCTCCTTTGCTGATGATGTTGTTGCTGCTTGCTGTTCTTCATGATGGTCTCCATCATCTTCCCCAGGTTGAGGAAAGTTTGTCCTCAAACTTGGTAGGTCTTCATCTGCTGGATAGTATGGTCAAAGATCTGCTACATTGAATGTTGCTGAACCTTCATACTCTTCAGATAGGTCGAATCTATAGGCATTGTCTCAATTTTCTCAAGCATTTCAAATGGTCCATCTGCTCTTGGTAGCAGCTTGCCTTTTCTCTTGCTAGGAAACTTGTCCTTCCTCAAGTGGATCCAAACTAAATCTCCAGGCTGGAAAGTGACCTTCTTCCTGTGTTTGTTGGCTGATGTAGACACCTGCTCAGTATACTTGGCAATTCTCTCCTTCACTTGCTGATGAAGCTCCCTGATTTGATATGCTCTTTTACCTGCTTCAAAACTAAATTTGACAGAAGTAGTTAGTGGAACTAAATCCAAAGGGGAAATTTGATTTTTACCATAGACTACTTGGAATGGAGAGTAGCCTGTGGCCTTGGATGGTGCTTTGTTGTAAGCAAATTCAGCATGGGGCAAGAGAGTGTCCCATCCTGGTTTATGTGTTTGAATAAGTGCTCTCAATAGGACTCCAAGTGTTCTATTAGTAACCTCTGTCTGTCCATCAGTTTGTGGATGGCAAGTGGTGCTGTACTTGAGCTGTGTACCTAGCTTCTTCCACAATGTAACCCAAAAATGACTCAAAAACTTGGTATCCCTGTCAGAAACCATAGTCTTTGGCACTCCATGCAACCTTACAACCTCCTGGAAGAACAATTCTGCAACTCTTGTGGCATCAAAGGTGGTGTGGCAAGGTATGAAATGTGCCATCTTTGAAAATCTATCAACCATCACCATTACTGGATCCTTGCCTCTTTGAGTTCTTGACAAACCCACAATGAAATCAAGGCTGACATCTTCCCAAGGGCTGCTGGGAACTGGCAATGGTGTGTACAAGCCTTGAGGTAGGCTATGTGACTTAGCCAATTGAAAAATGTTGTACCTTTTCAGTAGATGCTCCACATCTTTTCTCATCTTTGGCCAACTATAATGCTCTTTTAGCATCAGCAGAGTCTTTTCAACTCCAAAATGACCTGTTAGATTCCCTCCATGGACTTCTGAGATTAATAGTTCCCTGAAACTGCTCCTAGGAACACATAATCTGTTTCCCTTGAATAAATAGCCCTGGTCTATATGACATGCACAGGTCTGCACGACACTTCTGGTACACCTACTTAAAATCTCCATCCTCCTGATACAAAGCTTTCAAATTTTCAAAACCAACAATTCTAGAATCAAGTATATGAAGCAACATATACCTCCTACTCAATGCATCTGCTCCTTTGTTTAGCACTCCTGATTTGTTGTGAATCATGAAGTGAAACTGCTGTATATACTCGACCCAAGCAGCATGCCTGGTTTTGAGCTTGTGCTGTCCTTGAATGAATTTCAAGGCTTCATGATCACTGTGTAAAATGAATTCTTCTCCAATGAGGTAGTGCCTCCAGTGCGGAAGAGCTCTAATGATGGCATAGAACTCTTTGTCATAGGTGTTGTACTTCTTCTTTGCATCATTCAACTTTTCACTGAAGTAGGCAACTGGCTTGCCTTCTTGTGTCAATACTGCTCCAATGCCAACACCTGAAGCACACATTCTACTTCAAAAACTTTACTGAAGTTGGGTAGTGCTAGAGCTGGGCTGAAGTGAGTCTCTCCTTGACTTCTTCAAAGGCTTTCTAGGATGCTGTTGTCCAAATAAAGGACTTCCCTTTCACCACTTCAGTCATTGGGGCCAAAAGAGTACTAAAATTTTTGACAAATCTCCTGTAAAATGAAGCCATGCCATGGAAGCTCCTGACTTGATGAATAGAAGTGGGCACAGGCCACTCCCTAATAGCGTGAATCTTCTCCTCATCAACTTGAATACCTGTTGTTGTGACAATGTAACCCAAGAAGTTCACTTGGGATTTAAAGAAGTGACACTTCTTGATATTTCCAAACAACTGCTCCTTGCTCAGAATTTCTAAAACCTCCTGCAAATGCTTGATATGTTCTTGCTCAGATCTACTATAGACAAGAATATCATTAAAGTATACAACAACACTCTTGCCTATGAGTGGTTTCAAGACCTGATTCATGAGTCTCTTGAATGTAGAAGGGGCATTAGTCAGACCAAAAGGCATGACCAACCATTCAAACAAACCTCCCTTGGTCTTGAATGCTATCTTCCACTCATCTCCCTCATAGATCCTTATCTGGTAATAACCACTTCTCAAATCAATCTTAGGAAAGACTGCTGACCCATGTAACTCATCCAACATATCTTCAAGCTTAGGTATAGGGTACCTATACTTAATTGTGATCTTATTAATAGCCCTGCAATCTATGCACATTCTCTGACTTTCATCTTTTTTAGGCACTAACAAGGCTGGCACTGCACATGGACTTAGACTTTCCCTAATCATCCCTTTTTTCAACAACTCATCCACCTGCCTCTGTATCTCATTGGTATCTGCTGGGGTCATCCTATAAGCTGGCTTATTAGGCAACACTGATCCAGGCAATAGGTCAATTTTGTGCTAGATATCTCTTTTAGGTGGCAGACCAGGTGGCATTTCATCAGGAAAAACATGCTGAAACTGCTGAAATAAGGGTAAGATTAAAGGGTGGTTATTTTGTGGAGCTAAAGTTTCTTCAAGGTCTAAAAGGATCAAGTCTTTCTGTGTGCTAAATTCATGTTGATCAGATAAAAGCAACACATCAAGACTAGGTTCAAGACATAGGTTCTTGGATTTCTTGGCTAACTGTGAGGGTTTCATGGGGGTAAGAATGATCTTTCTGTGATTCATGGTAAGGGTATATGTATTAGCTCTACACAATGACTCACAGATCTATCATACAACCAAGGTCGACCCAAAAGCAAATGACATGCATCCATTGGTAAAACATCACACCAAACCTCATATTTGTATGATTGACCAATTGAAAAGCTAACAAGGCACCCAGTAGAGATTTGGATACCTTTCCTTGAGCTGAGCCACTGAATGGTATATGGAGCTGGGTGGGGCTTGGTTGCTAGGCTTAGCTTCTTCACCATGGTGCTAGAGGCTGCACTGGTACAGCTCCCACTGTCAACAATCACAGAGCACACTTTCCCTCTAATGGTACACCTTGTATGAAAGATATTCTCCCTCTGCTCTTCTACTTCTTCTACTGTTGAGCTACTCAGAACTCTCCCGATCACCAACATTTCTCCTTCATCTGGACCCTCCTCTATGGCATCATCATAGACTGGATCATGTTCAGGCTCCTCATAATCCTGTTCTTCTTCCTGCACATGTTCAGAGTCAATAAACAAGGCTGCTTGGTACTCAGCAAGAGTAATCGTCCTCTTGTTTGGACATTCTGAGGCAATGTACCCAAGTCCTTGACACCTGAAACATCTTCTTTCTGGGTAGGTTTTGTTGATAGGGACTGGGGTTCTTTGTGGGGGATTTTGTGGCTGATTTTGAGGTGGTCTTGGGGATGGATATCTGGCTTGAGGTGGGGGTAGCGGTGGATAGGTTCTTTGTGGTGGATTGTAAGGCTTGCTGTAAGGATTTGGCTTGGCTGGTGCATAGGGTTTGGCTGGGTATCTGCTGCTGTACTCCTTCACTCTAGCCTTCTTATGTTGTTCTACTTTATGAGCTAAAGAGCTTAACTCATCAAGTGAATCATAAACCTGCAGCTCAACAACATTCTTGATTCCTTCATTCAAACCTACAAGGTATCTCTCATAAGTCTGCACTTCATTTTCCTGCATATTACACTTCCAAAGCAAATGTTCAAACTCTTTGGTATAGTCTTCAACATATTTGTTGCCCTACACCTAATGTTGTAACTTGAAGTAGTTTTCCTTCATATAGTTGTCTGGAAGGAATTTCTCTTTCAACTTCTGCCTCATTTCAATCCAAGTGCTTACCCTATCTTCTCCAATCTCCATTCTTCTTTTCTGCAGATTAGTCCACCAAGTAGAAGCATACTTTTTCAATTTTAAGGCTACTAACTTCACCTTATTCTCTTTTGAAACCTCCTTCAAGTTAAAAACCCTCTCTACTGTCTGCAACCAATCTAAGAAAACATCATCTAACTCCCCTGCATACTCAGGTATATCAATCTTGAAATCTAACTTCTCTATCCTCCTGTCTTCCCTTCTTTCCTCCTTTTCACTCTCACTCTGATCCTCAGGTTCACTGATCCTAGGTGATCTCCTAACTCTTCTCCTCCTTCTGTGTGTAGGTCTAGGACCTCGACCTCCTCTTCCTGTCCTACTAAAAGGGTTCTCACCTTCTCCTTCCTCCATCTCTTTATCAGTCTCTCTATTAAGCTCATTTCTATGCAATCTCATATAATACTGCAACTGCTCACTCAAAAATTTCATTTTTTTCTTCTCTATTTCTTCCTTTTATTTCAAAGTCTGCTCTAAGACTTCCTGAGGTGTTCTACTAGTTCCAGCCATTTTAAATGATCACAAACAACACACTCCAAGATAGAACACAATGCTCTGATACCTAGATGATGTATGCTAGCTCACTATGATAAGAGTATTGAACTAGGATGCACCATACAGCCACACACACACAACTGAATGCTTGTAAATCAATAACTGTTTGAAAGCTACTAGCTGGAATAGAAGACAACCCAATACAGAATATAAAGGATAGGCTTACTTACAGTTGATACAGACACACCACAACTGCATTCAAGGGCAAAGGACTCTATCATTCATGCTTCTACAGACACACCAAAGTACAGATGATCAAGCACAGCTGACGCTTGCTGGATTCTTGCCAATATCCAGTGACAAGAGCTGATTTAACCAAGAGTTGAGAGTTATAGGACACTCACAAACATTCAGAGGTTCTAAGACACTCGAGAATACTATTGAATAAACACTGATGATCTTTCATTGCTCAAAAACTCAGAATATAAAGGCTACAGGCAGTTTGATTAGCAACTGCTTAACATAAGCTAATCTGTCTAATCTCCCTGACTTAATCTAACATACAAAGCTTTAGAAATACTACAACTGATTACATCCTAATGGTCTCGAGTAAAACTTGTAAGAAAATAAAAGGAAAATACAAACTTAGCTCTGATTGGACCAAATGCCAAAAGGGTAGCAAAATGAACCAATCACAAGCTTGCCTGCCTAAGGAGGTAAATATTTAGTTACTGAGGTAGTTCCCGCGCAAACATTAACCTGGAAGTAATCTCAATAGGTTAAGATTGAGTTGGAAGGACCAAAATAACCTCTATGGACAGATAACAAAAGACTTAGCCTTAGAACTGAGGTTCTGGAAAAACTGATAACAAACAATCCTGCTGGGATTGTCTGTTCCGGTACTTGAAACTTGCTGATGCCATGGTCGAACATGCTGGGACTTGGCTTGGATTTGGAAATGGCATGACATAGAACAAAAAAAACTCTTAGGAAACCTTGGCTGAATCTTCCTCAATCAGGAGATACGACATTGAGAAAGACTGCTGCTTGGACTGTTGTTGTTGGGAACTGACTTTGGTCTGAATGACCAATGCTGATGGGCTGAATGGATGAAGTTTCCAAGACTTGTTTCACAAGTGTGTAACAAGCTTGGATGGATGCAGTGGGTGGCTTGGTGGCTGCTGATGGTGCTGTGAACCTCCTGCTGGGTAGCTGAACTTCTGAGTGACATGTTGCTTCTGCTGGGATTTGGAAGCCTGCCGTTTCTACTGGAGATGCTTCCTTAGCTGCTAAGTTTGGTGAATCAACATAGTCTCCTTCCTGCGCTGCTGCTGAGAGTGCTGGTGAAGCTCCTCTAGATGCCTCCTTTGCTGATGATGTTACTGCTGCTTGCTATTCTCCATGGTGGTCTCCATCACGGGGATACAGCAGTAACGCCCAATTAAAAAGAAAAAAAAGAGACTTCCGTTGTCACTGTTAGTCAACGTTTGACTTTGACCGTTAAGTTTAGAATTGAATTTTCATGGCGTTACACCAAGTGTAGTAGGGAAATTGGAATAAAAATTAAGGTTTACACTCAAAACTATCCCTAATTCACTATTGAAAACCCCTTAAAATATGATCATAAAACGAAGTTATCAAACCCCCCCCCCCCATGCTTACTCCTTGCTTGTCCCCAAGCAAGTACAAGACTCAAAACTAGATGAAAGGACTTGAAAAGAAGACTAATCGTACCTCCTCCAATAAAAGGGCATATTAGAAAGCCAAAACAAGCATACACAAAGAGACTCCCTAGCGAGATTAAGAATCAAATTGAAACAAAGATTGTTGTTCGAAAAAGAATCACAAGTCAAGAAGCAACACAACCAATCCATCACAACTCAAGCACAATCAAATTCCATTCACATGCTTGGCGAACTAGTTGGGATCGGTAGGATCTCACTTTAGGGTATGTGAATCACTCCCCTCATGTGTTTTTAAATAGATATGGCAGTTCACTCAAAACCTTCAACCAATGTAAATAACCTACCATAAGCTTGACAAGACTCTCAATTCTCTACCGCGATATACAACATGCACAAATGTTAATCATGAGGACTTTTCAAAGGTTGTAATGGGGCTTAGGTGTAGGGTAAGGAGGGAAATTATTTAGGAAATGTGGAGCTAAAGTGCCAAGGACCTAAAGAGCAACATTCCCAATACATAAAACACAACACCTCTTACTTCACACCGCGATTAAGCTAAAATATATATCCCGCATTGAAGGAAAAGCAGGGGAAGAGTCAATATAAGCAAGAAAGCGACTATGCTATTCACCTTCTTCTTAAAAGCTTCTCTCTTTGTTTCCTTTTTTTTTTCAATATTTTTCATTTTGGTGAATGGCATAGATACATAAAGAGTGACTCGCTTCCCCTCAAACCAACTTCAACCTCGAATGAAAAGAGGGGATAGATGACAATTAATAACGACGTTTCTCTCATTGAGTAAACCGACCAAGGAAGTCGCCAACAAATAGACTATGAAACTTGATATATAACTGGATCAAAGACTAAGGTTTGATCAATTATACATCAAGAGAGTGACGTGCAACCAATCTTGGGATTAGGGTATCTCACGTGAAAGGCTAAGGTTTGGAAGGGATTCACGTGAAAGGTTGGAACTTTGAGAGGTTACGGAAGTAGCCTTAGGATTGTAGGATATCTAACTAAGGATAGATAGATAAGGGATAGTTCAAGGGAATTGAACTTGATACAGAAACACCACAAGACAATCCCTAGGGCTACTTTCTCTTTCTCTAGTTACAGAAACACCTTCTAAGAGTAGGAGACAAGCTCTACCTCACCACTTGAATTGCCACATTCAAGATACAATAGTAGAGATCACGAGAGGTTGAGAAACACTCAAGGGGTAAGCAAAGCTTGTTTGTATTCATAATCAAAGTAGGTTGTGTTAAACGATTACAAGCTATGCCTGTTTATACTAGACCAAGTCCTTCTTCTACTAGGACTTCAACCTTGACGCCTAAGCTATCTAGAGGGAAGCCATCTAGGACTCCCTTTCTTAATCCTAATTGGACTAGTACAAAATTACCGCCAAAACAAGGGTAGTATCAGAATTGGATACCCCTAAACTACTCTAGACTCCTCTAGATCCTTCTAGACTATTCTAGACTCTTCTAACTTGATGTCCAAGCTATTAGATATTACTTGGCATTACACTCAGCTAATAATAGTAAAAATACAATAACAAACTTGATACTAATAAGGAAAACACCAAAAATGTGAACTTCTCTTGGAAATGCTAAAACTGTGAACTTCATCTTGGAAATGCCAAAAATGTGAACTTCTTTTTGGAGGTATACTTGGGCCTCCATTAGCTTGTTTGGACGTCCTCTTGGAAAATAGAGCACACCACATGAGTTGGCCTTTGGGCCTCCACAATAGATCCTTCTTTAATGGCCCTCTCTACTTCCTTGTAAATGAATTGGACCTCCTTAGTTGGGCTTGGGGTGGACGGATTTCCATCATTCCCGCCTTGTTGAGAAGAGTTTGTCCTCAAACTAGGAGGTCTTCTTCTTCATCATAGTAAGGTTTAAGGTCAACTACATTGAACATTGCATTTCCACCATAATCATCATTCAATGTAAGCTTGTAGACATTATCTCCAACCCTTTCCAAAACTTCAAACGGTTCATCAGCCCTAGGAACCAGCTTTCCTTTGCTCTTGGAGGGGAACCTCTCCTTCTTCAAGTGTACCCATACTAGGTCTCCTGGCCGAAATATGACCTTCTTGTTCTTCTTGTTAGCTAAGTTTGATGTTTGCTGAGTATACTTAGCTATTCTTCCCCTTACTTCCTCATGAAGCTTTTGGATCTCTTGGGCTCTCTTGCTCGCTTCATGACTGAATCTCATAGTAGTGGTGATGGGAGTGAGATCCATAGCAGTAATAGGGTTTCTTCCATAGACCACTTGGAAGGGTGAACAACCCGTGGCCTTGCTTGGGGCATGATTGAAGGCAAACTTAGCATGTGGGAGTAGTGTATCCCATCCCTTCTTATCTTTATTCACCAAGGACCTTAGTAATGAACCAAGGATCTGGTTGGTGACCTCGGTCTGCCCATCAGTTTGGGGGTGACATGTCGTGCTAAACTTGAGCTTGGTCCCCATCTTCTTCCATAAAGTAACCCAAAATTGACTAAGGAACTTTGCATCTCGATCTGAGACCATAGTCCTTGGTACACCATGAAGCTTCACAATCTCTTGGAAGTATAATTCAACAACTCTAACAGCATCATAAGTGGTGTGACAAGGAACAAAGTGAGTTATCTTCGAAAATGGATCAACAACCACCATGATATAGTCTTTTCCTCTTTGAGTTCTTGGTAGTCCCATAATGAAATCCAGACTAACATCTTCCCATGGACCTTCAAGGATTGGCAATGGCGTGTATAGACCTTGAGGAAGCACGTGACTCTTGGATAGATTGTAACTAGAACATCTCTTCACCATATGCTTAACACCTCTAATCATTTGAGGCCAATAATAATGTTCTTTCATCATAAGATAAGTCTTCTCAATACCAAAGTGCCCTACTAGACTTCCTCCATGAACTTCTAAGATAATAAGCTCTCTAAGACTGCTCTTGGGAATACACAGTTGATTCCCATGAAATAAGAAGCCCTTCTCCATATGATAGTGATCATTGGGGTGCTTCTTGCATGATTCGTAGACCTCTTTGAAATCTTCATCTTCAGAATATAGCTCTTTGATGCATTCAAGCCCTAATACTCTTGAATCAAGGACATGGAGCAATAGCACCTCCTTGTTCAAGTGGTCAGCCTTGTGTTGAATAACAAAGTGATAGGCTTGCATGAATTTAACCCACTTAGCATGGTGTGGGTTTAACTTGTGTTGCCATTGGATATACTTCAATGCTTCATGATCACTATGCAAGATAAACTCGTGGCCAATAAGATAATGCCTCTAATGTTCTAGGGCACGAATAATAACATAGAATTCTTTGTCGTAGGTGCTATATTTCTTCCTTGCATCACTGAGTTTCTCACTGTAGTAGGCTAAGGGGCGACCCTCTTGAGATAGAATAGCTCCAATACCAACTCCAGAAGCATCACACTCTACTTCAATTTTCTTATCAAAGCTAGGTAAGGCTAATACAGGTTGCGGTGCATAGCCTCTCTTTGATGATTTCGAACGCTTGTTGGGCAGCTAGAGTCTATGAGAACTCTTTGGACTTCAAGCTCAATCATGGGAGCTAGAATAGCACTGAAATTCTTCACAAACCTCCTATAGAAAGAGGTCAAGCCGTGGAAGCTTCGAACATCATGAATATTGGTAGGAGTAGGCCACTCCTTGATAGCTTTGACCTTTTCTTCATCAACTTGGATCCCATCATCCGAGAGTACATAGCCAAGAAAGACGAAGTTTTTGGTGAAGAAATGACACTTAGATAGATTGCCAAACAACTTCTCGTGAGCTAGAATCTCCAAAACCGGATTGGAGGTGAAAGACGTTATCTTGCTCACTCTTGCTATACACAAGTATGTCATCAAAGTAGACAACAACACACTTGCCAACAAGGGGCTTCAAAACCTAATTCATCAATCTCTTAAAAGTAGAGGGAGCATTAGTTAGACCAAAAGGCATGACTAACCATTCATAGAGACCTCCCTTGGTTTTGAAAGCTATTTTCCATTCGTCCCCTTCATGAATTCGAATCTGATAATACCCACTTCTTAGATCAATCTTTGAAAAGACAGGGCACCATAAAGCTCATCCAATAGATCTTCAAGTCTAGGAATAGGAAACTTGTACTTGATAGTAATCTTGTTAATAGCTTTACAATCAATACACATCCGTTGGCTTCCATCCTTCTTAGGGACCAATAATGCAGGGACGACGCATGGACTGAGACTTTCTGTGATCATCCCCTTTGCTAGGAGCTCATCAACTTGCCTTTGAACCTCTTGAGTGTCACTAGGGTTCATACGGTATGCAGGCTTGTTAGGTAAGACCGATCCAGGGATGAGATCAATCTTATGCTGAATATCTCGTTTGGGGGGCAAGCCTGGGGGCATCTCTTCTGGGAACACATGAGAGTATTGTTCCAAAAGAGGGGTGGCGAGAGAGTGGACGTTTGTGGGGTTTTCGTGGCTAGGCTTTTTGTGGCTAGGGTTTGTGTTTAGGTCTAAGATAATGATCTCCTTATGCTCACTGAACTCATGGTGTTCAGTAGTCATAAAGGTGATGAGATTGAGATCACTCTCCTTGGGTAGGGACGGTTTGGAGGATTTTAGTGGAGCTAGGGCTATCTTCTTGTTTTGGATCAAAAGAGTGTAGGAATTAGCTCTCCTATTATGCATCACACTCCTGTCAAATAACCACGGTCTTCCAAGCAAAATATGACATGCATCCATAGGAATTACATCACACCATAAGATACGACTTGCCAATAGAAAAGCTTACCCAACAGCGTTGATTCACTTGTAAGCCTTTGCCCTGGTTGAGCCATTGAATGGTGTATGGTGTGGGGTGAGGACTAGTTTGGAGATTTAGCTTGTTCACCATAGTAATAGAAGTTGCGTTAGTACAACTTCCACCATCAATGATAAAAGAACAAACTTTTCCTTGAACCGTGCACCGTGAGTGAAAGATAGCTTCTCGTTGTTGTTGATCTTCAGGAATAAGAGAGCTATTAAGAACTCTCCTCACAACTAGCGTCTCTCCTTCATCTAGCTCCTCCATGACCTCCTTCACAGAGTCTCCATGATCAGCGTGCACCTCCTCCTCTACATCTTTTGGTTCAGGTTCAAAAAGAGCGTTTTGATACTCCATGAGGGTGACTACTCTCTTGTTGGGGCATTTAGAGGCTATATGGCCGAGCCCTTGACACTTGAAACACCTCCTCCTATCCATGGGTGTGGCTTGAATAGGTTTTAGGACGGTTTGAGGCTGATTTTGTGGCTTTTTTGTGGGCGGCGTTTTGGGAGGATTAGGGTTCTTTTGTGGAGTGTAGGGTTGGGGTAAGTATGGGGTTCTAGGGTTTCTACTCGCCATCTCCTTTCCCCTTCTCTTTCGTTGCCGTTCAGCCTTGTTAGCCAAAGTACTCAATTCATCAAGAGTAGTGTAGGGTTGAAGCTCCACAACATACCTTATACTTTCATTCAATCCAGCTAGGTACCTCACAAGAGTTTGAGGTTCATCTTCCTTTAGCTCACACCTCCATAGTAAGTGTTCGAATTCTTTGGTATACTCTTCAACACTCTTGCTCCCTTAGGTGAGTTGTTGAAGCTTGAAGTAGTTATCTTTGAAGTAGCTTACAGGAAGAAACTTAGAGTTGGGTTTCTTCTTCATCTTCTCCCAAGTTCTGATCTTTTCTTTCCCAACATGTTGTCTGTTCTTCTGTAAGTTAGTCAACCATACACTAGCATGTTTTCGTAGCTTAAGAGCAATATATTTGACCTTCTTATCATCAGGAACATCTTTCAGATCAAATACTCTATCCACAGTTTGAACCCAATCAAGAAAAACTTCAGGATCAAGATTACCTTCGAATTCAGGAATATCAACCTTGAAATCAAGCCTTTCTTCTCTAGGCTCATGTCATGGTGGTTGACGAGGCCTCTTAAATGAGCTCAAGGCTTCGGCTTCACTTTCCTCTTCTCCTAAATCTCTAACCTCATATTGTTGTAGATGCATGTATCGTTCAAGTTGCTTTGTAAGGTATGCCACCTTACTCTCTAACTCTTCACGAGTGGGTTTAGGGTTGCCTCCACTCCCACTAGCCATGAGGATGGTAGTGTGTTTAGGGTTTAGAGGGAATGTGTTTAGGGTTTGGGGAAAGTGTTTGGCCGTTTGGGTTGCATTGAGGGAAAACCTAAGCTCTGATACCAATTTTGATGTATAACTGGATCAAAGACTATGGTTTGATCAATTACACATCAAGAGAGTAACGTGCAACCAATCTTGGGATTAAGGTTTCTCACGTGAAAGGCTAAGGTATGGAAGGGATTCACGTGAAAGGTTGGAACTTTGAGAGGTTGCGGAAGTAGCCTTAGGGTTGTAGGATATCTAACTAAGGATAGATAGATAAGGGATAGTTCAAAGGAATTGAACTTGATACAGAAACACCACAAGACAATCCCTAGGGCTACTTGCTCTTTCTCTTAGTTACAGAAACACCTTCTAAGAGTAAGAGACAAGCTCTACCTCACCACTTGAATTGCCACATTCAAGATACAATAGTAGAGATCACGAGAGGTTGAGAAACACTCAAGGGGTAAGCAAAGCTTGTTTGTATTCATAATCAAAGTAGGTTATGTCAAACGATTACAAGCTGAGCCTATTTATACTAGACCAAGTCCTTCTCCTACTAGGACTTCAACCTTGACGCCTAAGCTATCTAGAGGGAAGCCATCTAGGACTCCCTTTCCTAATCCTAATTGGATTAGTACAAAATTGGTGCCAAAACAAGGGTAGTAACCGAATTGGATACCCATAAACTACTCTAGACTCCTCTAGATCCTTCTAGACTATTCTAGACTCTTTTAACTTGATGTCCAAGCTATTAGATATTACTTGGGATCACACTCAGCTAATAATAATAAAAATACAATAACAAACTTGCTACTAATAAGGAAAACACCAAAAATGTGAACTTCTCTTGGAAATGCCAAAACTGTGAACTTCATCTTGGAAATGCCAAAACTGTGAACTTCTTCTTGGACGTGTACTTTGGCCTCCATTAGCTTGTTTGGACGTCCTCTTGGAAGATAGAGCACACCACATGAGTTGGCCTTTGGGCCTCCACAATAGATCCTTCTTCTATGGCCCTCTCTACTTCCTTGTAAATGAATTGGACCTCCTTAATTGGGTTGGGATGGACGGATTTCCATCAAAACTACCCCCAACTGAATTGTTGCTCCACTAACTTGGCTAAAGGATATGGGATTAAGAACATGTCAAGGGTGCACAATATAGGTGAAGCAATCAAGACAGGAAAAACTGCGCAAGGGCTAGCAAAAAGAAGTCAAAATGTGAGGTGGTTTTTGGCTATGTGGCTTCAAAATGGGCCTGAATCATATTAACACAATGCACAAGTCAAATGCAGTTTCAAAAAGCGTCAAATCAAGTTCTAGAGATGCAAACATGGTAAGGTCACATTCACAAGAAAATGGGACTATAAAAGTGATGGTCTTTTAGGCTTAAAAAGTCTCACGGGTTAACCTACCACAATCGCAAACAACCAGATCATTTGATGTACCAAACACAAGAACTTCACTATTATACACAAGAATCGATCAAGACTAGATGAGTCACAAACAAGACAACCAACCCAAATCAAACAAGCAACCAAGTATCGTTCATCATCTACATCAAGCCAGAAATCACAAGAATATGCTTGCGATGACAATCCAAACACACACCACATAAAGTATCATCACGGGAGGGGTTTTCGCAACCAAAAACTATCCTAATTTATTTATTTTTAAGAATCAAACAAGAAAGCAAGAAAACTATTCCTATATGCAACTGTTAGAGAAAAGTAAGTAGCAAGGTAATAGCGGAAGCGAATAATAGAATCGAAAACGAGATGACGGATATTACGACAAAATTTAGGAATGAAAAATAAGCGATAAAATCAAACACCACAATTACGTAGGAAACCGAAGAACTCGGAGAAAAACCCACGGACGGCGACAACAAAAAAATAATCCACGATGAGAAAGGAGGAGTACAACCTGATCACTATCACAGGGTGTGATACGATCCACAAAGGAGATTATAATAACAATCTCTCAACACTCAACTCACAATCTCTCAGGATACACTGGGGAAAATATTGGTGAGACCCCTTTCTCTCTCAATATTTTCTCTCTCTCTAGCTCTCTGTGTTTACCGATGTGTTTTGGTGGAGAAACATGTACCCTATTTATAGGGAAAACTCCCTATAACCTAACTTGACTCCCACTCCAATTAGATTTAGAATCTAATACAATTAGGAAACCTAACATAATAAGGAAACCTAAATAATACCTTAATACAATTAGGAAACAAATAATTGTGGGATCAAGAGATTTGGTGATTTTAGGACACTTTCCTAACAAACTCCACCTTGGACTAAAATAAACGAATCATCGATCCAGATAGACATCTTGACTGTCGCCATCAACACGCCCCTCCGCAGGGCGTGGCCCCGCAGGGCTCTCACATGCTTAGAACAGCAACAAAGTCCAAACAATGTTCGAACTTAGCTATAGATAGAGGCTTGGTTAACATGTCTGCTGGATTCTCAGAAGTATGCACCTTCTTCACCACGATCTCTCCCGCAGCAACTGTATCTTTGATGAAGTGATACCTGACGCTTATATGCTTGGTCTTCGAATGATAAGTGTCATTCTTTGTCAGATGTATAGCACTCTAACTGTTTGAATAAACCACTGTCTCGCCCTGTGGTACTCCAAGCTCCATGACCAATCCCCTCAACCATATGGTCTCCTTCACTCCTTCCGTTGCAACAATATATTCAGCCTCTGTAGTAGACAAGGCTGCTATAGATTGAAGTGAAGCTTTCCAAGATATTGCTCCTCCACATATGATGAACACATACCCTGAAATTGAGCGTCTCCTATCCAAGTCTCCACCATAATCAGCATCAACATAACCTGTAACATCTAACGTTGCAGCACTACCTCTATCATAGAGGATGCCTTTCTCTAAAGTACCTTTCACATATCGAAAGATCCACTTTACCCCTTCCCAATGCTCCTTCCTTGGATTCTGCATATATCTACTCACCACACTAATTGCATGTGACAGGTCAGGTCTAGTGCACACCATAACATACATAAAACTACTAACTGCACTAGCATAGGGAATATTAGACATCCTCCTTACTTCAAAATCAGATTTAGGACAGTTCTCACCAGACAACTTGAAGTGTGCACCTAACGGAGTTGAAACTGCTTTACAGTTTCTCATGTTGAATCTGTCCAACACCTTCTCCAGATATTTCTTCTGAGACAGGAACAACTTCCCTGCCTTTCTATCCCTTTGGATGTCCATACCCAAAATCTTCTTCGCCGCTCCGAGGTCTTTTATCTCAAACTCCTGGTTGAGTTGAGATTTCAGCTTCTTTATTAGTGACATGTCCCTGGAGGCAATCAACATGTCATCCACATACAATAATAAATAAATGAAAAACCTTTCTTCAAATTGCCTGTAGTACACACAATTATCATAGTGACTTCTTGTGTACCCTTGCCCTACCATAAAGGTATCAAACCTTTAATACCACTGCCTGGGTGCCCGTTTAAGTCCACACAAGGACTTTCTCAATCTGCATACCTGTTCCTACTTACCAGGAACGATGAAACACTCTGGCTGCCTCATATATATTTCCTCCTCCAACTCGCCATGGAGGAAAGCTGTCTTGACATCAAGTTGCTCCAACTCCAAATCAAATAGAGCAACAAAGGCAAGCAAGGTGCGGATCGACGTATGCCTCACGACTGGCGAGAATACTTCGTTGTAGTCGATTCCTTCTTTCTGGTTGCAACCCCTCACCACTAATTTGGCCTTCCACCTTGCACTTTCTACACCACGGATACCTTCCTTTCTCTTGTACACCCACTTCGCAGTAAGAGCGCGTCGCCCTTTAGGCAACTCACATAACTTCCATGTTTGATTTTTCTGCAGACTCTCCAACTCCTCTTTCATAGCTTCTATCCAGTTTGAGGCATTCGGACAAGAGATGGCCTCCTGATAGGTAGAAGGTTCAGCACCTTCAGGAGTCTCCTCTGCAACACTCAGCGCATAAGCAATCATAGCATCATCTTCTTCAGTATATCGCGCTGGTCTCCTGATCTCCCTCTTGGGACGATCTCTAGCAATGCATGGTTGTTCCTCCACCTAAGGAACAATCGTCTCAATCTCAGGCTCATCAACCTGAGTTGGTTCAGGAGCATCATCAGTAGTTTGCTCCTGATTGCAGGTTCCAGCAGCTCCACCTTGAGCCTGCTCCACCTCGAACACCATTCTTCCTGCATCCTTCTCCTGATTTCCTACATCATCAGAAGTACCAGTAGATTCCATTCCAGATAACATAGCAGTTTTATTAAAGGTTACATCTCTAGACTGAATAACTTTCTTCAAATCAGGACACCACATTCTATATCCCTTAGACTCAGACCGGTAACCTAGAAACATGCATTTAACAGCCTTGGGAGACATCTTCCCATCATTCACATGGACATATACAGGACATCCAAAAATTCTCAAATTAGAATAATTATTTGGATTACCTGTCCATACTTCCTCTGGAATCTGGTATTCGATAGAGGCATGAGGTGATATGTTCAGCAAGTAGCGGGTAGTAGATATCACCTCTGCCCAGAACGATTTGTTCTTACAAATCCCTGCATTTGAGAGCATGCAGCGTACTTTCTCCAGGAGTGTCCTGTTGATTCTCTCAGCTACACCGTTTTGCTGAGGCTTACCCACCAAGGTTCGATGCCTTGCAATCCCATGCTCCTCGTAGAATTCAGTAAATTTAGAATCAACAAACTCCAACCCATTGTCAGTCCTGAGTTTCTTGATTTTCCTGCCTATCTGGTTCTCCACCAAAGCTTTGAACTTCTTGAAATATGAGAATGTCTCATTCTTGTGCCGCAGGAAATAAACCCAAGTCTTCCTCGAGAAGTCATCCACGAATGTCAACATGTAGCGCTTGCCACCCAGTGATGGCACTCTAGCAGGACCCCAAAGATCTGAATGAATATAATCAAGGATCCCTTTTGTTGTATGTTTAGCCCTTGAAAAGCTAACCCTCTTCTGCTTCCCGTAGACACAGTGATCGCAAAACTCCAACTTGTCGATCTTTGCGCCTTCAAGATATCCCTTCTTGCTCAACATTGACATTCTCTTCTCGCCCATGTGGCCTAGTCTCATGTGCCAGAGTTTTGTGCTGTCGGACTCATCAAGATTTAGGACTGCCGCTGCAGATCCTGTCACTGTAGACCCTTGCAGGATGTATAGACTGCCCTCCTTATTCCCTTCATAAGAACTATGGAACCCCTACACACTTTCAAAACACCATCTTCTCCTTTGTACCTGCATCCGTTAGCTTCAAGAGTACCCAAAGAAATTAAATTTCGAGTCATGTTAGGGATATGATGAACCTCCTTGAGAGTTCTAACGATGCCATCATGAGTCTTGATTTTGATGCTACCGATTCCTGCAACCTTGCAGGCTGTGTCGTTACCCATGACTACGACTCCGGTGTCAACACTCTCATAAGACTCGAACAAGTCCTTATGAGGACACATATGATAGGTGCACCCCGTGTCAAGAACCCACTCATCTCTAGTTATCCTACTCGATGTGGTAGCCAATGCATCATCCGTAACTACAAACCCATCACCATCTGACTCGGACTATATGCAGTTGGAGGTACCAGGTTTGGTGTGATTATCCTTACTCTCCTACTTCTGGTCTCTCTGTTTTTCCCAACAGTCTCTCTCTATATGCCCCATCTTACTACAGTAATTACACTTCTTATTCTTATGAGGATTCCTAGACTTTGAACGGTGTTTAGACCTCCCTCTAGACCCGTTTCCCTTACGTTCAGTATTCCTACCCCTTACAACCATAGCATCACCACCCTGGTCATCACCATCGGTATCAAGTTTCTCCTTAGACAGTAAACTAGCCTTTACTTCACTAAGGTTAAGGACACCACGATTCCCATACAACATGATTTCCTAAAATTGTTTATGTGATACAGGTAGGGATAGAATTAAATGTAAAGCCTTATCCTCATCATTGTGTTTTATATCCATTGATTCCAATTCAGTAATAATAGAATCAAATTCACTAAGATGTGCGTGAATAGAAGTACCTTGGGGCATCTTCAGCCTGTAGAATTTCTCCTTCATTCGGTGATCCTCCATGGATTATTTTCTGGTTGTCGCCGTCCGTGGGTCATTAGTAACGGTTAGTGCACACTAATTATGCATTTGCTTAAAACGGAAACAATAAAATTCTTAATTGTTCATCCATTGTGGGCTTTTTGTCAGTAAAAAAACTCTTAATCATTCAGAATTAGAGTGTATTTAATTTGATGAGGAATTTTTTTTTCGATAATTTGTAAGCCAAGAGGCTAAGAAGGCATCAACGATGCTACAAAACTGCAACAGCAAAACCCAGCATAACAGGAAACAGCACAACTACGATACAACGAGATTACCCAAAATAAAAAAAACATTTAGATATCTAATAAGACTCTTCTTTTTTCCAGCAACTCATCCCTAAATGCTTTAGTCACCGTCTCATGGTCATCACGAGACATATTCAGCAAACGCACAACATTCGCCGCTCTACGAGCCTCCTCATCCAGCCTTTCTAAGGATATATCCACAACGTTCAAAGATCTTACATCAGAACTATCATCTGCATCTTCCCGAAAAGAATTGTCGCTATGAATAGTCATACCATCCCGTTTAACAAGCCTATGACCACTAGAACTGGTGTAAAACCCCGAAAAATCCAAAGATGTTGACCGTGACGTCGTTAGTAAATTAGGTTTGACTTCGTTATTTATTATTCGTTTGTGTTTATTTTTGCTAACACTTGAGCTCGTAGGATCGTGAGAGACTAACAAGGGTATATCGGTAATTTCGTGGGTTTAGTATTATTAGTTTTACTCTATTTTAGTATTATTATTAATATTATTGTGTTATATGATTAATTATGTGAATATTAATTGCTATGTGATTACTATTAATATTATTATTAGTATTATTATTATTATTACTATTATTATTATTATTAGTTTGTTTTTAGAAAAATCAGATTTTAATTATTTTAATGTTGGGTTGGGCTAGGAGTAAGAATAGACTAATTGGGCCTAATTATGTGTTTAGTATAAAACCCCCCCTCTCTTTCAAAACCCTAATAGTAACCCTAACCCTAGCCTCCCTCTCCTCTCTCTCTCTCTCACCCTCTCCTCTCTCTCAGTCCCACACCGGACGCCATCATGAGCCAGGCGCCGCAACCACCATCCTCCCTCTTGTCTCTCTTTCTCTCTCCCCGACTCTCTCAAACCCACCTTTCTCTCTCGCCTCTGCTCGACGCCTCACTGCCGCCGACCACCACCGTAGATCCCCGGACACCCGCGACCACCCTGGCAACCACCGAGAATCGCCGCGACGCCGCCGCGACGCGACGCATCGCCGCTGTGGTTCGACAACTGCCCAACTGCAGCCCCGACGTGTTGCCCTAGTCGAACGCCGGCGACCGTCCGCCACTGTCTTCCCTCGACGCCGCCGCTGCCGCTGCACCCCGTCACCACCCACTCGCCGGAAACCGCTGTCACCCTAAACCCTAACGTAAAACCCTAATTTTGTAACAAACTACTCTTCTTGATCTTATTTTTTCTGATATTATTATTGTTATTATTATTATTATTATTATTATTATTATTATTATTGTATTGTTATTATTTCTTGTTTTAGATCTTGTAATCTGGGTTATTAAGGGTGTAATTTTTATTAAGTTGTTATTTGTAATTATTTGTTCTTGTGTTGTATTATTTATGTGTAATTGCTTAAATTATTTTATGTAATCTTTATGTTCTAAATTGATGTATTAGGGTTGTAGTAGTTGTAGTAAGATTATTAATGTTCAATTGTTTGGTATATTTTGTGGGTATTGCTTAACACCGCCCCCCTTTTTACTAATGTCGCCCCCCCAAAAGACGTTTTTGCCCCTAATATATTTCATCTCACTTCTCTCTAACTCACTCTCCTCTCACTCTCCTCTCACTCTCCTCTCAAATTCTCTCTCTAAAATTTTGATTTGTTATTGAAATTTAACCTAAAATGTCAATAGAAGGTGGTAATTCAAGTGAAGAACAAGAGGTTAGTTTGTAAATTTAAATTTTAAAAAAAAATTAACACCAAAAATTTTTCCGGAAAAACACGCTGCGCCAGATCCGTGGCTATTGCAGGAACGTGTGCACAAAGAACAAGAGACGCTTCACACGGCAGCATGGCGCCAGCCGGATCCAGCTGGCACCGTGTTTTTCCGGAAAAATTTTTGGTTTTAATTTTTTTTTAAAATTTTTATAAAATGTTGATATTATTGTTTATGTAAAAAATATTATTTATTTATTTATGTTAATATTATTAAGGTAATCAATGTCGTTAAATTATAATTGTTATGTTAATTATGTTAAAATTTTGTTAAAACATATTATTATAAATAAGTTGTTTAGAAGTGTTGTTATTATTATTATAGTATGTTAATTATGCTAATTATTATTGTTAATATTATTATTAAAATAAATTTTTTATTAATATAATTAATGTTGTTAATTATAATTATTATGTTAATTATGTTAAAATTATGTTAATTAATATTATTAATACAAGTTGTTTATAAGTGTTGTTAATATTATTAACAATATTAGTAAATGTTGTTAAAATTATTATTTATTTATTTAAAATAATATTATTATGGTAAATAATGTTGTTAATTGTTATTATTATGTTAATTATGTTACAATTTTTTATTTTTTTATAATATTATTATTATGATAATTAATATTAGAATTGTATGTTAATTATTAATGTTGAAGCTACTAACATTATTATTACGAATTAGTATCCCAGTTATTATTAGTATATTAATAATTGTTTTTATTGTTTGAAGGTTTTTTTGGAGGACTTTGGCGGGGACGGCGTTGATTACTCCTCCCATTTTGTAACGCAAAATGTTTTCGAGAGTATTGAAGCATTGCAAGAATGGGCCAATGGAGTAGCTGCAATCGGTTTTAGGTTTGTACGGCTTCGCATAAGAGAAAAGATGCCGATAGTCCGTTAAGGTGTTATTTGAAGTGTTGGAGGTACGGAAAGTATCGTGGCAAATTGAACGATCTAGATGATGCGGCTCGTCGGAGTACGTCAACGAAGGCGTGCCAATGTAAATTCGCCATTGTTGCGTGGACTCGCAACGAAACGGAATGGCGAGTTCGTGTGCGACGGTGACCGGGGGAAGCACAATCATGCCTTCATCGTGTACGAGGAAGGGCATCGTCACGGACATCCATTAACCTCAAATGAAAGAACATGTCCGGATATGACCAACACGGGCACACCGCGACGATACAAACGTCGTTGAAGATTAGGTTCCCGCCTCTACGATAAACGTGAAGCAAGTATACAACGAGCGGGCAAAGATGCGACCGAGGAATCGATGGTAGGACGGCCGCGGGACAATGCTTCGCGCATGGCGAAACTCGCGGTACGCCTCTTTGTCGATTATGATGACGATGGCGAAGCCACGTTCAGTTTTTTATGTCATCCTTACTCGTTGAAGTTGCTACGTACGTACCCAAATGTCATTCTCATTGACACAACGTACAAGACTAACAAGGCAAAGTGGCCTTTATGTGAGCTCGTAGGCATGACACCGACAAACCGCAACTTCCAGATTGCTTACTCGTTCATGCGGGACGAGAAGATGGAATCATATGAGTGGCTAATGTGGAGGGTGCATGAATTGTTGGGTACCGATGTAATTCCATCCGTGTTTGTGACGGACAAGCAGGATGCTTTGTTGGGTGCTATTGCCAGGGTTTACCCAAATGTGCACCAACTTTTGTGCGTGTGGCATATTGCGAATGATGTGGAGAACAAAGTAAACGTCCTTACTAGGGGCAAGAAGCTCGGACTCGGGCTTCATTTCAGACATCATTTCTGGAACGGCATTGTACATGCGAAGACTGTTGGAGATTTCAAGGTCAAGTGGAAAGAGGTTGTTAATGCGTGGATCGGGCAAAACAAACCAATAGTTGATTATCTTACGGGGACATGGCTGAGTCATAAAGAAAAATTTGTTTGTGCTTGGACCGATAATGTACCTCATATGGGGAACACAGCCACTTCAAGAGTTGAGAGCCAGCATTCATCACTAAAGTATTATATCGGCAGTTCCAGAGGCACCTTCGATCGTGTGGCGAAGATTCACTATCACTGAGAATCAACATACGGAGATTAAGAGGAGCTTGAATACCAAGGAGCACGCAGTGCAATTAGGTCCATCTCATTTCTTTAAGAATTTGCACGGAAGAGTATCTCATCACGCATTGACCTTTTGTCTTATGAGCTCAATAAGATGTTTGGCGATGAGGTATGAAGGAGAATGTTACTTATGCGATCACCGTGTCGAACCCACCTCCTCCCGCGTGTTCTATGATGGAAGTTTACGATCCGAGAGCCAATTACCGACACGGATAAATATGTTTTAGAGACAATCGACGTGATTGGCGATGGTGAAATCGCATGCTCAAATGATGTTCCATCAGTGCATGCACTTAGAACAATTTGAGGAATCAAGCAACTGTGTTCGGAGAGTGACCCAGCAGTTGTATGACACGTAAACAGTGTCCTCAATGGAAAGTTGAATCCCGACAGTGAGTATATTCTTGATCCGCAGACAAGCCCCCCACGGCCCGGCAGACCGAAGACTTCAAAATCAACGCGACGCAATCCCAGTGCGTTTGAGTACGGACGATCATCGGACGGGTAGCAAGACAAATGATTTAACTCGTCAAGGAAAAAGGGAACCAGTTCTTCATCAGTTGGGATGGGGTCAATAGGTTTGCGTATATTAATCTTTATAACACTTGTTTGGTTTTAATAATGACTATATATTGTTGTTTATAACTTAAGATAATATGATTCGCAGGTATCAACCGGATGCGTCAAGATCCGTTCCCGTTCGAGGACGCTTTGCCACATTTCATTCTGCCATATGTCGTTGGATGGACGGATGTGGAAGCTGATGGCAACTGTGGGTTCGATGATGCAGGCGCGTGTTACGGGGATGAGGAAAAGTGGTCAATCGCTAGGTTCTCAATGGGCACCGAGTTGCGGGCAGTGAAAATGCATATGTTATCGCGTTTAACAAAGAAGGAGATGTTCCTCGAGACCTACGCAAGGATTCACGGCCACTGGCCGGGCCACCGCATTTAACATTGGACGCCGGCCCAAATGACTTATTTCCAGCTGCGATAGCGATGAATATGATGTGGATCTTCTTGTCAACACCTCCTGGTCCACGATCGCAGACAGCTGAACTATGCATATCAATATTACCCATAAGAGGAGGGCCTAGACTTACGACACCTGCGAAAGTTCAGGGAATTGTGCGATACAATAACCACTTCATGCTTATCCATTTACGGATGATCGCCTCTCTACCGATTCATATTGGATGGCGAGCAGCTAGAGACATAACTGTTCAAGGTTGGGATGAGCCTTTCCAGGCTCGTATTGATAGATGGCAGGCTATTAGGGCCGCTCAACGCCAATGATTGTTGTAGTTGTACCCTTGTATATATATGAATTGCTAATTATATTTATATTGAAAATGATGCAGTTAATTGAAACGTTATCGGCATCGTCTTAGTTTAGGGTACAATAAAAACAACGAAATTATATGTATATTGAAAATTAACACAAACCATTAACACAACGCAGAATCAGTTAATTAGTTCAACACAAATTAACACTTAGTTTAGGGTACAATAAAAACAACGAAATTAAAAAACACAATCTACTCCTCCTCCGTATCGTCTTCCGCCTCGGGGACTTCGATATGCATCTGATGGCACCAACGCCCGTGCAAATCGACCATCTCATCGTACCACGCACGATTAATTGTCGCTGTCTCATCGTCCGCTTGGAACTGATGCCTCCCTCGTTGAACTAATGATGCCCATGTATAGGCCCACTTTTATTAAAAAAAAATACAAAATAATGCGGTCAGACCAATAAAAAATAAAACAAAAAATAAAACACAAAATATTTAATTATGATGAGGGTTTAAGTGTACTTGTTCGTGTGTCGGAAGGTCCTCGACTGTCGATTGGCTTGCGGAGGCGTTGTTATTCAAAAACTTGTGTGAATGTGCCGCATACCGCCGTGTGTTTACATCCGATTCCCACGGCACTTGTTTCGCGGGCGGGCACATCACGACCGACATTTTGTTGTATATGGGAAACCCCGCCTATCGGGCCACGACGTTAGCATCCACAAATTCCAATTTGTAGGGCCTTCGCCGTCGCTCGCTTCTTTGGGACGATAATCTCCGTGGGATATGTTGTAGGTGCCCTAATCGCCGACGACGCGATCGGGCATGTACATACCGCTGATGTCGTATGCACGAATGCCTCCATTGTACAACGCCCCGCCGCATGACTTGTACGGGCAGACCGTGACGGGCCCAACTCACACGATCCGCCAACGCATCCAAGGAGGCTCTCAATCGCCGAGGCGTTCCCGAACTTGGCCGGGCGGATGGGGACCACCGCCGCCCGAGGCCCATTAACCGGCTGCTCCGCGTGTGGCCTAAAATCAGGAAAGTACTCATAGATCCAGGCCTGCAGCAGGGTCAAACACCCGGCCATCTTGGCTGTCCCGGCCCTGCTCGCCATCCCTAACTGGCGGTAAAGGAACGCCAAGGTCACCGTACCCCAAGCAATGCGATCAACGATAACATCAGTGCTAGGCCACGGATGCGGCCTAATTCTATCCCTCGATTTGTCCACGAGGATAGTGTTTCCCAGCATGCTCAACAACCACGCCCGTATCCTATGGGGAATGGGAAAACTGGTCGATAAACTAATCGACCTCAAATGGGAGTCAGCTATGCCACCCTTATCATAAATGCTATCAGCCTTCAGCTCCGCCGTTCCTTTTTCAAAAATCACGGGCACGTACTGGTTAACGACTTCCCGAGGAAGTCCTTTAGGCATCAAGCCATCAACTGCAAGACCCAATATATGTTGCACATCATGCAACATGATCGTCATTTCACCAAAGGGAAGGTGAAATGTGTTTCTGTCGGGTTGCCACCTCTCAACGAACGCCGAGATGAACGTCGTGTCGATGTGGTCGTACATCAACTCCATCAAATTGGTTATTTGGATTCTTCCCAGTGCAGCCTGGCATGCGGGATCCAACTTGTCGTGTACTACCCACAACTTCCTCAACGCATTCTTCTTCGTCACACAATCAAGGACAACACGAGGCGAACGCTCGCGACCCTCCCATATTACCCGAGCAATGTGACCTCCAAAGCTCGGTATTAATGAGGGAATTGCAGGTCCCCCGGGCACGTTACCACCAATCTTCCAGGAGTTGTCGCCGCTTCGCTTCCTCTTCGATATTCGCATCGACCCAGCGTCACCAGAGCGTAATCGCTTCTCGCCCACCCTGTCGAATTGGGGCAAACTTCCCGGCTGAATCCCTCATCGGCATGAAACCTGATGGCCTGTAACCTGGCCCAGTAGTCGTAAAATTGGCGATGGAGGTCGGGATCATCTGCATCTCGGGCTCCCCTGTCTCATCGTCCCCCGACTCCGATGTTTCAGAGCCGCTAGACTCATCCATAGCCTGGTTGAGATGGTCAACGAAATCTCGCGTTGCCTGACTCCCCGTGTCCTCGGGCTGGCCCACCGCTGCATCACCTGCATCCGTACCACGACCAGCACGACGAGTTGACGCAGTCACATTACGTCTGTGGGGGTCCCCAGACTCACCCCCCCTCCAACTCACAAGTCGATTCGCCCGGTCCAGAAACCCTCGACCCTTGCCCTTCCCTACCATTTTAGATCACCTGCAAAATGAAGACATACATAACATAATAATCATTTAAGCCGCAACAATATGCGCAAATGGGTTAACGTGTGTTGGTTAACTAAGTCGTGTCACGAGGCAAGAGGATCATGTTATTGTCCAAGGAGAGTGTGTTGTTTAACTGTTAATCTATGGTTGAAAAAGACTTTCATCAGCCGTACCGACTTCTCGTTTAATTGTTTGGTTCCCAAAAATTAACGCACTGTCAGCAGTGAAATTGCGCGAGGTCTACAGTGCTCTGAGAGTTAGAAGCGTATCAGATTCGGTACAATGCAATGTTTCTATTGTGCAGCCTGGTGGCCAACAAGATAAGGCGGATCTGAAAAAGAATCTAGTAGTGAAGGGTCTAATACAAATCGTGTTGGGCTTTCTTGCATGTAAGATTCACAGGTCCATCAAAGCAGTGAATTTGCATCGTCGTTCAATGCTTTGATGGACCTATGAATCTTACATGCACGAAAGTCCAACACGATTTGTACTGCACTTTCACTACTAGCTTCCCTTTCAGATCCGCCTTATCTTGTTGACCCACCAGGATGCACAATAGAAACATTGCATTGTACCGAATCTAACACGCTTCTAACTCCCAAAGCACTGCAGACCTCGCTCAATTTCACTGCTGATAGTGGGCTACTTTTTGGGAACCAAACAAATAAACGAGAGTTGATGCGGGGCATTGGTTAACCTTCTCAACCATACATTATCAGGTTACAACACACACTCTCCTTGGACACTAACATGACCCAAAACTCAACCTCTTTTTTTGACGTATACAACTAACATACTATAACTATACATTAACATAATTATTATCCTAACTTACCATCACAAAATAACCTATTCACTTACGTATCAACTGGTTGTTGAGTACCTAAGTTATTAAATTGAAGTGACATAACTAGTATGTCATAATTTGGAGTTATGTGTACATAAGTTGGCAATTAAGTTGGATTATGAATAAATTACCCATACCAACTATATACGCCAACTTACTTACAAATAACAACCAAAATCATCCAAACTCAACATCCTTTTAACACAACTACATATAAACTATTCGGAATATACACTAACCCCTAAACTTAACCCTACATCACAATTACAATTTTTTTCTAATACAATTAATCACTAACATTAACACATGCTTAATCACTAAATAATATTAACGCATCAAATATTAACAACGAATCACTATCACTGATATTAATCACTACTAATTGTCATATTAACACATGCTTAACATTAATATTAATATTAACAATATTAATATTAATCTAATTTTCATAACACAATATTAATAATAATAATACAATTAATCACTAATAATTATCAAATTAACACATGATTAACAATAATATTAATAATAACAATATTAATAATTATCATATTTAATAATAACAATAATAACTTTAATAAATATAATATTTAATTTTTATTTATTATTTAACAATAATCTAATAACAATTATTAACAATAATAATATTAATAACAATTATTATCAATAATAATATTAATAAAAATAACAATAACAATATTAATAAACATAACAATAACAATATTAATAAACATAACAATAATAATAATTAATATTAATAAAATTAATATTAAAAAAAGAAAAAAAATATTAAAAAAAATGTCGGGTGAAATGCGCGCGAACATACGGCAAGTCGCCGCGTTGCGGCACCGGATCCGGCATGGCGCGGCCGTGCGGATCTAGGCGCCATGGCGGCGCTTGACGTAAGCGCATTTTCCCGATCGCTTTTTAATATTTTTTTTGCTTTTTTCGGTCGAAATAAAAAATTACAAAACATAAAACTTCAAATTCAAAATACAAATTCGAAACATACCTCAAATTCGTCGATTAAATCCCGGTATGAGAGTGGTTTGTGGTGGTCGATGGTTGAGAGCGTTTTCTAGAGAGATAAACTAGAGAGATAGTGGAGAGTGAAGTTATGAGGTTCAAGGGCGTGGGTTGGAAATATTATGCGAAAGGTGGGCGACAATAGTAAAAAGGGGGGCGACGAAAAGCAAGCGGGTATTTTGTTTTCATGTGAAATCATGTTAGGGTTTTAGATAATGCTATTAATGTATGCGCGAATTCGTAAAGTTTAATTACCTAGTTTAATTCTTGAATTATTAGTTAAGTTTTCACATATTCTTTAATTCAATCATGTTAAATCTTGTTAAATAAGTTAGGTTGTTTGAATTACTAAAGTTCGATTCTTGTTTACTAATTTATGATTTTTTGATTGAATCTTGTATAAAAAAAAGAAATTAGTTGTTAGGATTCTTGAATGGTAGGTTGAATGTTTATATGTTCTTTATAATTTATTCACATGTTCTTTAAGACCTTTCTTGATTCTTGATTAAGAAATTTGTACTTTGTAATTATTCATGTTGTAATTAAAGGGTCTTGAAGTAGTATGTTTTAGATTCCATGTGTAGGGTAATGTTGTTAATGTTTCATGTGTTATATTTTGGTATTAGTGACAGGGAATTTGATGTTTGGACTTTAGATGGTTTAAACTAATTACCTTGGACTCTAGCTACTGTTTTAGGCCCAAATTAGAACCCCGGGACCGAATGGTGAAAGTTAGAACCGAATTTATAATTTTAAATAAGAACCGGGATCGGGACAGTTTCGTTAGTGTCTAAAGATCGGGTTACCACGGTTAGTGTAGTTGTCTTTTGATCGAACCCTTTGGACTGGAGCTTCTCTTAGATGTTAGCTTTAATAGGAATTTTACGGACTAGACTTTGGAATTTTATAATTCGAGTTATACCCTGATTACCAGACCTAGGTCAGATCTGGACAGTTTGGGACGATGACGGTTTTTGAGGATCTTAAAGCGTGTGTTGGGTCTCGAGTTCAACTTAAGAGTTTTAGTAGTCATCCCGAGGTTTCCGAAAAGTACAAAACCAAACCCATAGGATGTCGGGAAGTCAAGTTACGACCCTTTTTATGTGGATGCTGTAATCTGTTTTGTTAATATTTGTTATTAATAAAAGTGTTGTTGTGTGAAAGTGATGTTTTGAGCTGGTTATGTGATTATTTGGAATGTAATAAAGGTTTTACAGTGTAAATTCATGATTGATAGGAACCTATAGGGTTCCTAGGGGAGGGTTAGTTAGAAGGTAGTTAATACTAACTTCGAAGGGCGCGTTTTGATTAGAATAATTATTCTATTTTAGGCCCAAGCTAACTCGCGTCGTTAGTGAGCTCAAGTGTGTTCGTTTTGCTGTGAAGTGAAGTTAACCAGGTAATGTCTATGCTCTATTCCCCCTGGGATGCCCTTTAAATGTGTTTAAATGTTTTCTAATCTGTTTTGACAATTGCATCCCGAAAGGGGACTTTATGTTGAAATGTGATCTTGATTTATTGAGTTGAGAAATTGTGATGGTCTTTTATAAGTAGTTGAGATACTCGTTTTGAGAACCTGGGTTGGGTTTGACTTGAGAGTTGTGAGTTGAGTTTTTGCATAAGATATTAATAATTCAAAGTGAAACAATAAGCGGGTTTCGAGGCATAACTAGTTGTTCAGGATTTGGAATCCTGCCGGGTTATAGACTAGGAGTCAGGGCTTCTTCCCTGATATAGGATAGTTGATTTCTTTGATGCCTGTGGTAGGCGAGCTCTTTCAATGCCTGTGGTAGGCGAACTTTGATGCTTGTGGTAGGCGAACTATGATGCCTGTGGTAGGCGAACTCTTTGATGCCTGTGGTAGGCGAACTGTTGATGCCTGTGGTAGGCGAATATATTTTTGACGCCTGTGGTAGGCGATGTTACTCTAAGGGATGTGGTATCCCGCTCGCATAATAAAATATGAATTGGTTGGGTTGAGGAAAACAGTTGTAAGGGTTAAAGGTTGGTGAAATGGTTTGACTTGTTCCCTCTCCCTCAAATGAATTGGAATGAACTTAACTTGTTTTTAACGTTAGGGATAGACATTATTGAGGTTTTCCCCTTATTTTTTTGAAATAGTTTGACTTGTTCCCTCTCCCTCAAATGAATTGAAATGAAGTGAGGACGACATGTCTAGAAGTCGTTAATTTTGTTATGCTTCTTTTTGAAAGACTTGAAGTTAGGGTTGTTAAGTTGTTTTTCTCAGTTTGAGTTTGTTAGCTGGTTTACCGTTATCAGACAGTTATAGTTTCCTTCTCGCCTTGTATTCCTTCGGGGATACGGCAGTGACGCCCAATAAGAGTTTTGAGTCTTCCGCTAATTTTGTCTGTTAACGTTAGTTTGACTTTGACTTTTCGATAATTGAATTTCCGGGGCGTTTCATAATGGTATCAGAGCTCTGGGTTGCGACCTAGTAGCTCCTCAGAGTCCTTTAGGTTTAGTTGGACCCTAGGAAGCTAAGTCGGAGTGATGAGCGTAGGATGGGAAAAGGGTTTATGCTTTCCTATTACTACATGATTATGTCTTTAATTTCCTATGTTGCTAATATGTTCTAACCCTGTAGGATGGCACAACGCACACACTGTTATCGTCATCCCACCCCGTGTTTTCATCGTTATACTCCCATTCCCCCCAAGGAGAAATTGGGAACTCATATGATAAACTTCTACGACGAGATTGACAAGTACACCAAAGATGTTCCGAACTCATGCCTTCGTGGTAATGATGAGAGTCAGGCGAACGCATTTTTGCTCACGCTTCGGGACGACCCTCGGTGGGGCCATACTGTACCATTATTGCTACCACCCCCTCTCCCGGTCGAGGAGTATCCCCACCCGTGTTGTTGGTGTAAGAGGTACCGAATGGGGCCAGAGCACCGAATTCCGGAAGTCTTCGATGAGATTGTCAAGATTTGGAAGCGTGATGTGGAAGAAGTTCAAGTGAACCCAGCCCCAGCCCCTGTCATGGACATGGATCCAGAGAGTGACCCAGAGGAAGTTCCAGAGGAGGATTCTGAGCCCGAGGTGACATTTGGAGTTACAGTTGCACCTGCAGATGAGCCTGAACAGGAGACCGAACCCGAGGATGAGGTTATGGTGGACTGGGAGACAAGAGAAGACCCCGAAGAGAACTCGGGGGATGAGTCTGATGATCCAGATTTGATGCATAATGGATCAATACAAATCCATTATACATGAAATGCTAAGGATCTTTCCACAAGTGAAAACTTGCAATAGTTGAATTTCTCAAAAACTAGTTTCAAACGAAAGAATGGAATGAATTAGATTGAAAATGGACGAATGGAAAAGGCTAAACGAGAGTTCTAAATGTGATGAATTGAATGACAATCAAAACAATCAAAACAATGGCAAAAACGTACCAATTGTAAAAGAACTCGTTGAATTGTTGTAGAAACTTGATAGATTTTGGCAATGGAAATCTCCTTGATTGATACAGACACACCACAATCAATTTGATATCCAACTCCTCCTTTGCACCATCCAAGATTGCTCCCTCTTGGAATAGAAGAGAAGATTCAAAGGATTCTCCCTCAAGAGAACCAGATTCTAACACAAAGGTTAGAGAGAAAACAAAGCATAAGCTCTTGTTTGATTATGTGTTTAATATTGAATGTGAATGAATACAAAGGCACCCTAGGGGGTTTATTTATACTACTCCAAGACCCCCTTGGACATGCACTTAGGGTTCAAGAAACCAAGAATCAACTATTACATCATATATCCTATTTATGACATCATAAAACTCTAAAATACAACTCTAGAAAGAAATTGCTATAACTCCTTCAATACTTGTTCGTTTTCAATGATTCAAAAACCATTGGAAAGCTCTTTAAATGTACTCCAATCTGTCTTTTGATGACTTCCTCAATAGATGCTTGGATTTAGAGTTATAGAGCAAAATATCGAACTATACACGATAAGGTCCTCCTTTGCCGCGAATTCAATAAGGACTCTTATTTAGAGTATTTTGAGCTCATTGATGACTTCCATATATGAGAGTAACTCCATGTAAGCTAGAATAACATCAAGGTCCTTCATGCTTGCTTCCTTGATGTATAGAGCTTAATAAACCATTGTAATTGATGATGTCGTTGATGTCTTTTGTAACTTGAAGCTAGATCAAGGTCCTCTTAGCTAACCTTGATGTATATAGCTAGGCTATTATGCATCATTCTCCCCCGGTTGAAAAAGTTTGTCCTCAAACTTTAGACAAGACTTTCTTTAAAAACCATCATATAACTTCAATCACAAAACTTCTTTGATTCGTACTCACAAGTGATCATATAAACTTCTTCTTCAAAGCCCTTCTTCCTTCTTTGTAAGATGTCTTTCCTTATGTGTTGTAGACATCATTTCTCTTCTTCTTTCTCATGAGGTTACAACTTATCTTCTTGAATGCTTTGAAATCATCATAGATTCCTTTGATGCTTGACTTGAACTTCCACTTTCTTCCAAATTTTCTCATAACTAATCCAATGAAATCATGGAACTTCAAATCTCGTTTCTTCATAGAGAATGTAGAAACCTCATATAACTTCTCAACTTCAAAGTATAGATTCACAAGCTTGTAACTCATGATGAAGACAATAGTAAGACTTCCTTGAATCCATGGTACTTCAACCTTAGAATTCAAGTTTTCATCTCCATATAGTATAGAAGGATTGCAAATATCACAACATTGTAACGTTTGCTCAATGTCAACGATCATGCTAGGCCAGAAATAATACTCCTTCATCTTGTAATACATATTGAGAAGACCCAAATGATCAAAAGAACTTCCATGTACTTCCATGATTAAGAAGTCACGAATTCCACTCCTTGGAATACTCAATTGATTCCCTTTGAAAAGAAATCCATGAGTAATATGAAAGGGTTGTTGATGATGCTTCTCACATACCTTGAATACTTCTTTAAAATCATCATCATCTTCATATAACTCCTTGATATATCCAAGCTCGAGTAATTTTGAATCAAACATGTATCTCCTCGTTAGAAAACTTCCTTTAGTCAAAGGACTTGCTTCCTCCAAGTGACTTGATTTTGATGAACAAATCAAGTACTTCATCTCAAAGTATAACGATGGCTTGATCTCCTTATCATATGAAGCATACTCCAATACTTTGTAAGAATCACAAAGCTTAAGGATGAATCTTCCATGATAACAATCCTTTTGCTCAAATATCCTCATGATAACAACAAGTATGAATGTAAAGCCATAAGCATGAAGCTTCTCCTTTTCTCCAATTAGTATATCACCAAAATAATCCATGGGACAACTTCCTTGAGATAGGACTTCACCTTTCTCAACTCCATTTGTAATGAAAAAATATGTTGCGAGAATAGGAAATAAAAGAATATGATGATCTTTAGCATCCTTTAAGAGACATAGTACCTCAAGTATAGATGCAAGTATGGATCCTTCTTGAATATTTCCTTTCTTCCTTTTGTCCACTTGAATTACTCCATTTAATGAGATATGTTGAGATAGCTCATTCTTGATTTAGAGGTAAGGACAATTCTCCAAGTACTTCTCCAATTCTCCTTGTGGCTCCTCATGCTTTGTCATGATCAAGACTAACTCCAAAGGATTTACATGCTCCTTTCTACTTCTACTACATACAAAAATGTTATCAAAGTATACAAATACAATCTCTTTACATTGCAATGGTACATACTCTTTCAAAATATGTTGTATACTATGAGAACCAAAACCGTTGATGTAGTTATCCACGAATTGAGTTTGATCCCAAAGAGATAAGTGAGAGAGGTCACTTGTCGATGGTGCTTGTCTTTCATCCAAATATTCACAAATGAGAACAAGTGATGGCATAGGATCTTGATCCTTTATAGGCTCACGGTTTCCAACCTCCATTGGTGTAAGAATGAGACTCCTTGGTTCTTCAAATTCATGATACTTATTCTCCATAAGTGTCATAAGAATGCTTTGATCCTCCGTGGGCCATGAGTAACAAGAGGGTAATAAGGACGTCTCTTGGAGCATGATACTCCAATCATACAACTTTGATTTTCCAAACAAAGTATAACAAAAATCCATAGAAGTAATATTACAATATAATGAATCTTTGCAAATCTTGTAAAAACAAAGACTTACTAAACTTCTTGGATCAAGGTGTATGTTGTCGTCATAAACGTGTAGAGTAGGAAGTGAATAGCTCTCCAAATCCTTCATTTTGATCCTCTTTGTAGAAACATCAATGTCAAGATCAATGCCCTCGTCAATACTACAATGGGAAGTACAATCTTCTCCTCCTTGATTCAATGGACATACTTCTTCTTGAATGGTATATTGAGAGTAAGAAATAGGCTCTCTTTGTTGTAGATCATTTGATACACTAGCCTCTTTAAAGACTCTACTTACAACAAGCAACTCTTCTCCACTTAATTCTTCTACATACATCGTTTCTAGTACAATATCCTCTTCTTTTTCTTCCTCGTGTACTTCATGAGGCTCGCTACATACCTCATTCATGCCAAGTTTATGAACATCCTCATGCTCGTCAAATACATCAAATACCACACTTTCAATTTCTGGTTGCATGCTTAATGATGTTTGACAATCAACCAAAGATACTTCTTTCTCCTTAGGACATGCACTTTCAATATGATCAAAACTTTGGCAATGTAGACATGTACTTGGAACAATGATTTCCTTTTCTTGGACAATAGGAGTGGGACGGTTTTTGGGCTGATTTGAGGAGTTTTGGGCAGTAGGTATAGAGAGGTCTAAGGCTTGTTTTGTGGAGCTATGGATAGGATGTTGTAGGGGGCTTTTGTAGGTTTTTGAACCGTAGGTTTAGGAGATCTTTGTGGCTGTTTTGTAGGTCTTTAGACGTGAGGTTTGGGATTGATTTGGGGCTGTTTTGGGATGTTCTTGGCGTGGGGTTTTGTGGTTGGTATGTTTGGTTTTAGTTGTAGATGGTTCTCACCCCAAGGTTCTTTCATCTTTGCCTCCATCTCAACATTAAAAGCCAAGGAACTTAACTCTTCCAAGTTTGAATAAAATTGACATACAACAATATCTCCAATGTAATCATTAAGACCACTTAAGTAACGTACCAAGACTTGGGGGTCATCCTCCTTAAGAGCATACTTCCATAGTTGTATTCTGAATTGTATCGTGTATGGAACCACGTCCATGCTCCCTTGCTTCATTCTTGCAAGTTTGATGATGTGGTCTCTTTTGATTGGTGAAAATTCTTCTTGGACAGGATATCCCTTCTTCTTATTCAAACGTGTACTCCATTCGTAAGGAGCTTCATATTCTTCATCATAAGGACTCCTTTCATATGAACCAAACGTGCTTCTTAATCCTTCCTTTTGAAGGTTCCCAAATTTTTCCATTTGATTCAGATTTGATGTCAAATTAGAACTCACGTTGGGTAAAGGATGGAATTAGGCTAGGCTTGTGTTTAGTCTTAGGGTTTTTTGTGGAGGTTAGGGTTCTTGATGAATTCTTGATGAATTCTTGATGAGTTCTTGGAGAAAACCCCAAGATGGTGTGTGAATGGTGGTGAATGGCGTGTATATAGGTGATGTTTTGATGAAAACAAGGTAAAAGAAACTAGAGAAATCAACTAGCAAGGCTCTGATACCAATTTTGATGCATAATGGATCAATACAAATCCATTATACACGAAATGCTAAGGATCTTTCCACAAGTGAAAACTTGCAATAGTTGAATTTCTCAAAAACTAGTTTCAAACGAAAGAATGGAATGAATTAGATTGAAAATGGACGAATGGAAAAGGCTAAACGAGAGTTCTAAATGTGATGAATTGAATGACAATCAAAACAATCAAAACAATGGCAAAAACGTACCAATTGTAAAAGAACTCGTTGAATTGATGTAGAAACTTGATAGATTTTGGCAATGGAAATCTCCTTGATTGATACAGACACACCACAATCAATTTGATATCCAACTCCTCCTTTGCACCATCCAAGATTGCTCCCTCTTGGAATAGAAGAGAAGATTCAAAGGATTCTCCCTCAAGAGAACCAGATTCTAACACAAAGGTTAGAGAGAAAACAAAGCATAAGCTCTTGTTTGATTATGTGTTTAATATTGAATGTGAATGAATACAAAGGCACCCTAGGGGGTTTATTTATACTACTCCAAGACCCCCTTGGACGTGCACTTAGGGTTCAAGAAACCAAGAATCAACTATTACATCATATATCCTATTTATGACATCATAAAACTCTAAAATACAACTCTAGAAAGAAATTGCTATAACTCCTTCAATACTTGTCCGTTTTCAATGATTCAAAAACCATTGGAAAGCTCTTTAAATGTACTCCAATCTGTCTTTTGAGGACTTCCTCAATAGATGCTTGGATTTAGAGTTATAGAGCAAAATATCAAACTATACACGATAAGGTCCTCCATTGCCGCGAATTCAATAAGGACTCTTATTGCCGAGAGTATTTTGAGCTCATTGATGACTTCCATATATGAGAGTAACTCCATGTAAGCTAGAATAACATCAAGGTCCTTCATGCTTGCTTCCTTGATGTATAGAGCTTAATAAACCATTGTAATTGATGATGTTGTTGATGTCTTTTGTAACTTGAAGCTAGATCAAGGTCCTCTTAGCTAACCTTGATGTATATAGCTAGGCTATTATGCATCAAGATTGGACTCCGATCGCAGCTAGGAACAACCCTCTATGTAGGAGGATCATATGAGTGGGACAGTAATAGTAGTATTAGGATTGGTTGCTGTAACTTATTTATGCATGGTTAGCTTGATTGTGATATATCTCTAAGTGCGGTGTGCTGTTTCTTTGCGTGATAACCCCAATATAGGGGATAGATTTACATACTACGACGCTGGTGTACAAGATTTATAAATAATAGTCTTGATTTTAGAGGTGATAGTATATATCTTCTTCTTTCTCTTTTTATATGATGCGCGATGAAAGAGTATGTGGAATATGATGCTATTATCTAGGCTTACCTATTGAAATATGTTGCAGTTTTGTATCTGCTTAGGACTTTTATGAGATAGTTTGATTAGATAGTCCCTCCTTAGAATTGGTGATTTACGCTGTGAGATTAAACCTTAAGTAGTCTAAATCAACCCTTTGAACCAGGATGTCGGACGTGAACGGTTCTCAACCCAACCACGGTAATCGGGAGCGCCCGCAAGCTGCAGCCGAACAGCGCCCTCAAACCGCGACTGAACTGCGTCAGCGTCTTCCTCACTTGATATCAGGGCCGAGTACAACAGCACCAGGGAATGACCTTGCTAGCCTACTGATGATTGAGATGCTTAACAAGCACGAGGATCTTTTGAAGAGGGTGGTGGATCGACAAGGAGGAGAAAGGGAAAATGATCCCTCCGCTCTTCTCCAAAGGTTCAATAGCTTTAACCCGCCCACTTATACAGGGGTAGCTGACCCCAAAATCTTTGAAGAGTGGGTTAGAGAGATGGAAAAGATTTTTGATACGACACGCTGTCCTGAGGAGTTGAGGGTGGATTTTGCTGCATACCACCTGAAGGAGGAGGCCGACCTATGGTGGGCAAGTGTGAAGGAGATACGGACCGAACCGGGTTTTGACTGGAACCATTTTAAGGTTGTGCTGAAGGATCGGTTCTACCCTATGTCTCTTCAAAAGGCGAAAGAAAAAGAATTCATGGACTTACGCCAAGGAGAGCGTGGTGTGCTTGCTTACTCCACTAAGTTTACCGAACTATCTCGGTTTGCACCTGCTCTTGTGTCTAGTGAACAATTGAGGATGGATCGCTTCTGGGATGGATTAAACTGCAAGATTCAGGATCGGATGTCATCACATGAGTTCACGTCTTACCAGAACATGCTGAACGTTGCCCTCACTGTAGAAAGGGTAATGCACGACATGGAGCGACAACTTGGCATACAAGGGCATAAGAGGAAGGAGTCACCCCGTTTTAACCCACCTCAACCCTACCAAGAGAAGAGGTTCCGCCCCAACAACTGGCGGGGTAACCAGTCTTCGGGACAAAGGCCATCGCATATGCCGATATGCAAGATTTGTGGACGACCCGACCATTACCCCCGGGAGTGTAGAGCAAGGGATGTAAGGGGGGGTGTTTCAAGTGTGGAAGCCCCCAACATCATATAAAGCAGTGCCCTCAGCTGACTTTAGGGGGCAATAATAGTGGAAACAATGGAAACTGGAGAGCCCCGCAGTCAACATATCAAAATCGGGGAGGCTATAATGGAAACCAAAGGCCGCAACAACAAAACCGGGGTGGTCCCGGTGGAAATCAGAACAACCAAGGGAGGCCAGCAAACCCACCTCGTCAGCAGTAACAACCGCCGCGTAACGCAGGAGGACGAGTGTATGTGATGAGGAAGGATGAGGCAGAGAATGAAGCGGACGTCGTGACGGGTACCTTCTCTCTCCATATCTACAATGTCACTGTTTTATTTGATTCCGGTGCTAATCATTCTTTTGTTGGACGAGCTATAGTAGAGAAGGCTAAGATGAAACCCTCGGAGAATAGTAAGCCTATGTCGGTAGCCCTACCCACCGGAGATACCATTAGTTGTGGAGAATTATATGGTGGATGTCCTATAGTGATAGCAGGTCAGAAATTTGAGGTAGACCTCTATATGTTTGACCTAATGGAGTTTGATGTTATTTTGGGGATGGACTGGTTAGCAAAATATAGAGCTCAGATAGATTGCTACAAGAAAAAGGTGACCTTAGTAGGACCGAATGGGAAGAAGGTAGTGCATTGGAGTGATAGACATCTTCAAGGTGTAAGGATTATCTCTGTCCTTAAGGCTCAGAAGTTGTTGGGCCAAGGTTGTGAAGGGTTTTTATGCAATGTAATTGACACCAAGGCGGAGGAGCCTACAATCGAGAACATTCCGATAGTTCAGGATTTTCCTGATGTCTTTCCGGAGGAGATTCCGGGAATGCCCCCACTCAGGGAGGTGGATTTCTGCATCGATTTGAAGCCTGGGGCAGCACCTGTTTGAAAAGCCCTATATCGAATGGCGCCCGCAAAGCTTAAGGAATTGAAGACCCAGCTGGATGAGCTGCTAGAAAAGGGGTACATACGACCAAGCACGTCACCATGGGGAGCACCTGTACTGTTCGTGAAGAAGAAGGATGGTAGCATGAGGTTATGCATAGATTACCGGGAGTTGAACAAGATTACCATAAAAAATCGGTACCCTCTGCCTCGTATTGATGATCTCTTTGACCAGTTGCGAGGTGCAACGATGTTTTCGAAGATAGACCTGAGGTCAGGTTATCACCAGCTAAGAATTCGAGAAGAGGATATCTCTAAAACCGCTTTCCGAACTCGGTACGGTCATTACGAGTTCGTAGTAATGTCGTTTGGACTCACAAATGCCCCAGCTGCTTTCATGGACTTAATGAACCGAGTGTTCAAGCCGTTTCTGGAAAAGTTTATGGTGGTGTTCATCGATGATATATTGGTATACTCAGGAACAGGGGAGGAGCATGCGAACCACCTGCAAGAAGTGCTGACGACTTTGCGTAGTAACGAACTTTATGTGAAGTTTAAGAAATGTGAATTTTGGTTGGAGCGAGTAGCGTTCTTAGGACACGTGGTGTCTAAGGAAGGAGTAGCAGTGGACCCTCAAAAGGTGGAGGCTATCACCAAGTGGCCGACGCCGAAGAATGCCACTGAGGTTAGGAGTTTTCTGGGTTTGGCAGGCTACTATAGAAAATTTGTTCAAGATTTCTCGAAAATCGCCACCCCTTTGACCAATTTGACTCGGAAGTCAATCAAGTTCGCGTGGTCGGAAAAATGTGAGCAAGCATTTCAGGAGCTGAAGAAGAGACTTACCTCGGGCCCTATTCTCGCTCTACCTCAAGGGAACGAAGGATTCATTATCTACAGTAACGCATCACACGGTGGATTGGGTTGTGTGCTCATGAAGAATAGGAAAGTGATTGCGTATGCATCCAGACAACTGAAGACACATGAGAAGAACTACCCCACTCATGACACAGGTTAGCAGTGATGGTTTTTGCACTTAAGATTTGGAGACACTACCTTTATGGAGTACACTGCGAGGTATTCACCGACCATCAAAGTTTGAAGTACCTTTTCACACACACGGAGCTAAACCTTAGGCAGACTCGATGGTTAGAATTTCTGAAGGATTATGATGTAAACTTCCAATATCATCCCGGAAAAGCAAATGTAGTGGCTGATGCCCTGAGTAGGAGACCCTATCCTGTTGTAAATCACTTGATGATGATGTCGCACGAGCTGTGCGAGGAGTTTAGGAGGCTGGAAATTAACGTGGTGACACCTGGAAGGAAAGCTGTATTGAATGCCATGGAGTTGCAACCTACTCTCATGGAAGAGATCAAGAGGACTCAAGAGCTGGATTTGCAGCTTGTCAAGATACGGGAGGAGGTTTTGCAAGGGAAGGCCCCTGGTTTCGTGATTCACGAGGATGGTACATTACGGTTCCATAACCGCGTCTGTGTACCTAACATGGAGGAGTTAAAGAGGAAGATTTTAGAAGAAGGGCACAATACACCATATTCTGTGCACCCAGGGGGAAATAAGCTTTACAAGGATCTGAAGCAGATGTTCTGGTGGAGTAATATGAAACAAGAAGTGGCGGACTTTGTGGCGAAATGCCTCACTTACCAACGGGTCAAGGGAGAACATCAACGACCTGCCGGACATCTGCACCCACTAGACGTTCCCGAATGGAAGTGGGACTCGATATCAATGGACTTCGTAGTGGGTCTGCCAAGGACCAGGCGGAAACACAATACAATATGGGTAATTGTGGATCGATTAACCAAGTCGGCTCATTTTCTAGCCATCGCCAACAACTGGTCCCTGGACCAGCTAGCTCAAGCCTATGTAAGAGAGATAGTAAGACTACATGGAGTCCCTATTCTATAGTCTCGGACAGAGATACCAGATTCCAGTCTGGATTTTGGAAGAAGTTGCAAGAGGCGTTTGGTACCAAACTCAAGTTTAGCGCCGCTTTCCACAGCTACTGATGGGCAGACTGAGAGGACTATCCAAACCCTTGAAGATATGCTGCGAGCATGCGCATTAGATTTCAAAGACTCGTGGGATGACGAGTTGACTCTCATTGAGTTCTCCTACAACAACAGTTATCATGCTAGTATTGGGATGTCACCATTCGAAGCTTTATATGGGAGGAGATGTAGGACTCCCCTCTGTTGGCAGGACATCGATGAAGCTCTAACGATAGGACCGGACCTAATACAGGCCACTACTCAGAAGGTTCGAACCATTCAAGATAAAATGAAGGCAGCACAAAGTCGACAAAAGAGCTATGCTGACAGGAGGAGGAGACCTTTCGAGTTCGAAGTAGGAGAATATGTGTTTTTACTGGTTTCACCCACGAAAGGAGTTATGAGATTCGGTCAGTCGGGGAAGTTGACACCAAGGTTTATCGGGCCATATCCAATCTTGGAACGCATCGGAGAGGTTGCCTACAAGTTGCAACTGCCAGGAGAACTTCCAAGAGTGCACAATGTCTTCCATGTGTCACAACTCAGGAAATATGTTCCAGACCCAACTCATGTGATTGATCCTGAGCCGCTTCAGCTACAAGAAGATCTGAGCTATGAAGAGCAGCCGCTGGAAATTTTGGATCATAGGGAAAAACAACTTCGAAGGAAAGTGGTCTCCTTGGTGAAAGTGCGATGGGCAAATCATGCCACAACGGAAGCAACCTGGGAAACAGAAGAAGAGATGAGAACGAAATACCCTCACCTGTTTCACTCTTAAAGGTACGTCAAGTTTCGAGGACGAAACTTCTTTTAAGGAGGTAATGATGTAAAACCTCGAGTTTTAGGGAGAACGGAACCTTTAGGATTGTTACCGAACCGTTAGGCTTAAGTTTAAGTTTCGAGGACGAAGCTTCTTTTAAGGAGGTAATGATGTAAAACCCCGAAAAATCCAAAGATGTTGACCGTGATGTCGTTAGTAAATTAGGTCTGACTTCGTTATTTATTATTCGTTTGTGTTTATTTTTGCTAACACTTGAGCTCGTAGGATCGTGAGAGACTAACAAGGGTATATCGGTAATTTCGTGGGTTTAGTATTATTAGTTTTACTCTATTTTAGTATTATTATTAATATTATTGTGTTATATGATTAATTATGTGAATATTAATTGCTATGTGATTACTATTAATATTATTATTAGTATTATTATTATTATTACTATTATTATTATTAGTTTGTTTTTAGAAAAATCAGATTTTAATTATTTTAGTGTTGGGTTGGGCTAGGAGTAAGAATAGACTAATTGGGCCTAATTATGTGTTTAGTATAAAAACCCCCCCTCTCTTTCAAAACCCTAATAGTAACCCTAACCCTAGCATCCCTCTCCTCTCTCTCTCTCTCTCTCTCTCTCTCTCCCTCTCCCTGTTCTCCTCTCTGCCGTCCCAGCCGGACGCCACCGCAGCCATAGCCGCGCCGCCGCAACCACCATCCTCCCTCTTGTCTCTCTTTCTCTCTTTGTCCCTGACTCTCTCAAACCCACCTTTCTCTCTCTCGCCTCTGTTCGACCGCCCCAGCCGTCGCCGACCACCACCGTAGATCCCCAGACACCCGCGACCACCCTGGCAACCACCGAGAATCGTCGCACGCTGCCCAGACGCGAGACGACTGCTGCTGCTGTGGTTCGACAACTGCCCAACTGCAGCCCCGACGTGTTGTCCTAGTCGAACGCCGGCGACGGTCCGTCACTGTCTTCCCTCGACGCCGCCGCTGCCGCTGCACCCCGTCACCACCCACTCGCCGGAAACCGCTGCCACCCTAAACCCTAACGTAAAACCCTAATTTTGTAACAAACTACTCTTCTTGATCTTATTTTTCTGATATTATTATTGTTATTATTATTATTATTATTATTATTATTATTATTATTATTATTATTATTATTGTATTGTTATTATTTCTTGTTTTAGATCTTGTAATCTGGGTTATTAAGGGTGTAATTTTTATTAGGTTGTTATTTGTAATTATTTGTTCTTGTGTTGTATTATTTATGTGTAATTGCTTAAATTATTTTATGTAATCTTTATGTTCTAAATTGATGTATTAGGGTTGTAATAGTTGTAGTAAGATTATTAATGTTCAATTGTTTGGTATATTTTGTTTTCATGTGAAATCATGTTAGGGTTTTAGATAATGCTATTAATGTATGCACGAATTCGTAAAGTTTAATTACCTAGTTTAATTCTTGAATTGTTAGCTAAGTTTTCACATATTCTTTAATTCAATCATGTTTAAGTCTTGTTAAATAAGTTAGGTTGTTTGAATTACTAAAGTTCGATTCTTGTTTACTAATTTATGATGTTTGATTGAATCTTGTAAAAAAAAAAAGAAATTAGTTGTTAGGATTCTTGAATGGTAGGTTGAATGTTTATATGTTCTTTATAATTTATTCACATGTTCTTTAAGACCTTTCTTGATTCTTGATTAAGAAATTCGTACTTTGTAATTATTCATGTTGTAATTAAAGGGTCTTGAAGTAGTATGTTTTAGATTCCATGTGTAGGGTAATGTTGTTAATGTTTCATGTGTTATATTTTGGTATTAGTGATAGGGAATTTGATGTTTGAACTTTAGATGGTTTAAACTAATTACCTTGGACCCTAGCTACTGTTTTAGGCCCAAATTAGAACCCCGGGACCGAATGGTGAAAGTTAGAACCGAATTTATAATTTTAAATAAGAACCGGGATCGGGACAGTTTCGTTAGTGTCTAAAGATCAGGTCACCACGGTTAGGAGCTTCCCTTAGATGTTAGCTTTAATAGAAATTTTACGGACCGGACTTTGGAATTTTATAATTCGAGTTATACCCCGATTACCAGACCTAGGTCAGATCTGGACAGTTTGGGAAGATGACGGTTTTTGAGGACCTTAAAGCGTGTGTTGGGTCTCGAGTTCAACTTAAGAGTTTTAGTAGACATCCCGAGGTTTTGGAAAAGTCCAAAACCAGACCCATAAGATGTCGGGAAGTCAAGTTACGACCCTTTTTATGTGGATACTGTAATCTGTTTTGTTAATGTTTGTTATTAATAAAAGTGTTGTTGTGTGAAAGTGATGTTTTGAGCTGGTTATGTGATTATTTGGAATGTATTAAATGTTTTAAAGTGTAAATTCATGATTGATAGGAACCTATAGGGTTCCTAGGGGAGGGTTAGTTAGAAGGTAGTTAATACTAACTTCGAAGGGCGCGTTTTGATTAAATAATTATTCTATTTTAGGCCCAAGCTAACTCGCGTCGTTAGTGAGCTCAAGTGTGTTCGTTTTGCTGTGAAGTGAAGTTAACCAGGTAATGTCTATGCTCTATTCCCCTTGGGATGCCCTTTAAATGTGTTTAAATGTTTTCTAATCTGTTTTGACAATTGCATCCCGAAAGGGGACTTTATGTTGAAATGTGACCATCTGTTTTGGATAACTGTTTGTACTTTTGCGATCTTGATTTATTGAGTTGAGAAATTGTGATGGTCTTTTATAAATAGTTTTGATACTCGTTTTGAGAACCTGGGTTGGATTTGACTTGAGAGTTTTGAGTTGAGTTTTTGCATAAGATATTAATAATTCAAAGTGAAATAATAAGCGGGTTTCAGGCCATAACTCGTTGTTCAGGATTTGGAATCCTGCCGGGTTATAGACCAGGAGATCAAGGCTTCTTCCCTGATATAGGATAGTTGATTTCTTTGATGCCTGTGGTAGGCGAGCTCTTTCAATGCCTGTGGTAGGCGAACTTTGATGCTTGTGGTAGGCGAACTATGATGCCTGTGGTAGGCGAACTCTTTGATGCCTGTGGTAGGCGAACTGTTGATGTCTGTGGTAGGCGAATATATTTTTGATGCCTGTGGTAGGCGATGTTACTCTAAGGGATGTGGTATCCCGCCCGCATAATAAAATATGAATTGGTTGGGTTGAGGAAAACAGTTGTAAGGGTTAAAGGTTGGTGAAATGGTTTGACTTGTTCCCTCTCCCTCAAATGAATTGAAATGAACTTAACTTGTTTTTAACGTTAGGGGTAGACATTATTGAGATTTTCCCCTCATTTTTTTGAAATGTTTTGTTTTCAGGTGATGATCAATATGCTGGGGACGGGAATTAGAAGTGAGGACGACATGTCTAGAAGTCGTTAATTTTGTTATGCTTCTTTTTGAAAGACTTGAAGTTAGGGTTGTTAAGTTGTTTTTCTCAGTTTGAGTTTGTTAGCTGGTTTACCGTTATCAGACAGTTGTAGTTTCCTTCTCGCCTTGTATTCCTTCGGGGATACGGCAGTGACGCCCAATAAGAGTTTTGAGTCTTCCGCTAATTTTGTCTGTTAACGTTAGTTTGACTTTGACTTTTCGATAATTGAATTTCCGGGGCGTTACAACTGGCCTTACGTGAAGCACTGCTAACCAATCTCCACTTAGGGTTCCATAAAAAATTGAATTTCTTTTTTTTGTCGACTCTTGACCTTGACAACCCTATGAAACGAATCTTCAAACATCTGATGAAAAGAGCATAACACTTTATCATCTGCTTTGCCATGCTGGTCACTAACGGTGCGTTCACTATCAGAATGAACCACCTTATTGGCATCCTCTTTACCAACTTCTTTTAGGTCCCTCAAGATGGCATCTTTATAAGGAGACTTAATCGCTTTGGGTACACCCGATGGAATATGATCAGAAGTGGTGGCAGAACCATCAGACTCAACAGGAACTACACATTCACTTACACCATCCTTTACTCTATCCTGCTTTACCTTAGGAACCCAAATCCAACTTTCAGCGCCCCTCCTAGAAGGAGAAGAAGACCCTCGCTTCTTGCCAAATTTAGCCAAGCAACATGCAGATTGGAACCCCTAAAATTCCACCCATGCAGATTTGATGAGGAATTTTAGGGGTGATCATCGTATTTCTTGGGAATAAAGTCAAAGCTATTTTCTTATTAACCTACTTTCTTTTTTACAATCTGTTTAGAGTTTGTTTTGGGATTAGATTTGATCTTCTTTCACTTTGTTTTCATGCAATACCTTTTTTCTCATATTAATTAAACTTTAATGGTTTATTTGTGATTTTTTTCAGGACTAAAAGTGAAATTCAGCATGGATCATTGTTCAACAATTGAAATTTAGATCTTCTTCTATAGAGTGGAATGAATGTAAACATTCTCTGTTCCTTTGAGGCAATCTTTGAGATGCTTTTGAGGTATGGTAATCTATTTTATTTTTTTTCGTTGTATTGCAATAAAATTAGGCAAAATTTTCCTTTTTGATTACTACAATTTACTGGACGGAAAAGAATTGAGATCAATGACTTTTGTTATATGTTGATGTAGTTTAGTTATTTATTTTATTCTATTTATTTTATTTTATTTTATAATATAGTAAGTTCAAAAAATTTTCACAAAAATAGTAATTAAGATTTACATCTTAGTTAATATAAGTACATGCATGTCTATTTTTGTTACGGAAATAGAAGAATGTTTGATACGTTTAGTCATTAAATTATTGTGTTTGCTTTATAGTAATTGGTTTCCAATGAATAATTTGATAGTTGGTAGTTAGTGGTTACTATGGGTGTTTGGTGCCCGGCTTTTTGAATGGCTTTTTGGAGAAAATGGCTTTTTGGAGGCTTTTTGGCTGTTTGACTAATCAATATGCCAATTTGGGGTGTTTGGTAGGTTGGCGGATTCAATTGACTTTTTGCCCCCAAAAAGCCGATTTGTAAAAAGCTACTATGAGTAGCTTTTTGTAAATAGCTGTTGGCTTTTTATGTTTTAAATTACCATATTGACCAACTAATTCACAAAAATTACAAAAATTGCCATCAAAATAATTTAGGTTTAGTTCTTTTAATTGTTCTCTTATCTCTCACTTCATTTGCGTTTCTTATCCTTTTGGACAATGGGATTTATGTATAATGATACTTGTGTTCACAATTTCCTAGTTAATTTGTTTTTCCTATTAATTTGGATAAGAGTTAAATGAATTTAAATTGTATAAATACATCGGGATAAAAAAAATACATTAAATTGTAAAATATCTACATTAAATTGTACCTAAAAATGAATATAAATCATAAGGTTATGCCTAAAAATACATTAAATTGTAAAAATATCTACATTAAATTGTAAAAAAAAATTCTACATTAAATTGTAAAAATACTTATGGATAAGAAAAACTAAAAATGAATATAAATCATAAGGTTATACCTAAAAATGAATTACAATATGGACAAAAAAACCTAAAAATGAATTTAAAAATCATAATGTTAAAAAAACACTAAAAATAAAGCCAAGGGTACAATTGGAAATCAGGAGAAAAAGCTATCCTACAAACATCTAATTCTACCAAACACTCTTTTATACAAACAACTAATACAAACAGTTGACAAAAACAGCTAACAAAACAGCCAAAAGTCAAACAGCTAACAAAACAGCCAACAGCCGGGCACCAAACGCCCCCTATATATGAGTAAATAATTTATATAAATTGGCATAAACTACACTCCCTCCGTTATGTTTTATCTGTCATTCACGTTTTTTAGGTTTATCTTTAATCAACAATTTCTCGCGTAATATTTTTATTGAAAAATACGATATTGTACTTTTCCAATAGTATTATTCGTTACAAATCTAATGATATAATTTTATTTGATGAATCATTATACAAATTAAGATATTAGTGGTTAAAGTTTTTGACACGATTACTTAAGCAACACTTAAATAAAAATGGAGGGAGTATACTTTTTTAGAAAAGTTTTTGCACCGTTCTTTTGTGCGTTGCGTTTGCGTTGCGTTGCGTTTGAGTTTCGATAAGTTGCGTTTGGGTTGCGTTAGGTTGCGGTAGGAAATAATAAAAAGGTGAGTAGTAGTAAATAGTAAATTGTGATAAGTTGCGTTATCTTGCGTTTGCCATACGTTAGATTTTATTGATTTTACGTTGCGTTTGAATGCGTTAACGCACAAAAGAACGGTGCCTTAGTTTTAGGAATTTAAAATAAATTTGCTTCTTTCTAAGTATATAGATTAATCTTTTCCAAATTTTCTTTACTACTTTAACAAAAAAAGTTCTATCATATGGTGTTGTGTATATAATTGGAATGACACTATGTTGTTAAAAAATTTAACTAAAACTAAATCTTTTAGAAAATAATTGTATCAAGTAATATAAAGGTATATAATTTTGAATCAACAAAAACATCTTCATTTTTCTATATCTCTTCGCATTTGAGAAAACTGAGACTTGATTCAAATATAAATAAAAAAATGATTTAATTTATTTTTAAGTATTGTATGTTAGTTTGCTTTTTCTAATTAACTAAAAAAAATAAAGACGAAGTAATTTTTCGCAGTATAAATTTTTTTTCAAAAATATATATATTTTTCTATCATCATCCCGTGCAACGTACGAGTCTGAGTACTAGAATATATATATATATATATATATATATATATATATATATATATATAAGCAAAATTCATTATTGGATAAACACCAATTGTTGTGGGAGTTTATCAATCAATATGATTCTTCTTTCTCCCTTCTTTAAATTGGATAAAATTTTATCCAAAATTTAATTAAATAAATTTCTGAATATCCTTATAGAATTAAATTGGAATTGAAATTGGATTGCAGCTGGAGTTGGGATTAGAGTAGAAGACTCATTGATTTCGAATTAGAGTTGTTGTTGGAGTAAGAGACTTACACACAGATTACTATAAATTAGCCTCAACCTTTGTCCGTAATTACTCAGTTCATTGGTCTTGACTATTATTTATTGAGGTATTCTCCTCCCTACTTCTTTTCTAGGGATGACAATGGGGCGGGGAATCCCCGAACCCGTCGGGCCCCGCCCCGCTCTGGGGAAAAATCTCCGTCCCCATTGGGGATAAGGACGGGGACGGGGACGATTTTTCGAAATCCGCTCGGGGACGGGGCGGGGATGGGGACAAAATTTTCCCCATCCCCGTCCCCATTTACCCCGCCGGGGTGAATTCCCCGTCCCCATCCCCGAATCCCCATCCCCGAAAATGTTAAAATTACCAAATAATCTTTATTCAAATTTAATATATATATTAATGGGAAGGACAAAGTAGTAATTTTCCAATTTATTCTCACTTGTTGATGTATTATTGTTTGATTTTGATGTATTATTACTTGAGCAAGTTAAATACGTTGTGTTTTTAATATGCCAAAAACCGGGTTCGATTAAAAACCGGGTTCGAGTAAAAACCGGATCCGATTAAAATTTAATTAAATTTAGGATAGTTTTAAAAAATCCACTTTGGATCCCCGTTGGGGATGGGGAATCTGCGGGGATGGGGATGGGGCAAGAATCATTCCCCGAAACGGGGATGGGGATGAGTTTTGGGAGCGGGGATGGGGACGGGGGTATACTCCCCCATCCCCGATCCGCCCCGTTGCCATCACTATTCTTTTCTGTTGATTTTTTTTCCGATGATCATGATGCTGTTAACCGATCATCATGAATCTGATCAAGGTTTTGCTTTTCAAACAGAACTCCCCTTTTTCTTTTCCTTTTGCTGATGTTGATGATTTTGATCTTGACGATAATCTGCACTTTGATTTTTTTGAGGTAGATTGTGCTCCCATGATCTTGATTATCATCAACATCCATCTCTTTCCCTTTCAAAACCCCCTTCTCTTTTCTTTCCCTGATCATATAGTGACTTGTTTGTTTTGTGGAGGTAGAGCTTTCTTTGAAAAGCTGTTATAACAAGCGAGTCTTAAGATGCAACCTTCTCGTCTTCCTTGTTCCAATTGCACTTCAAATTGAAATTTTCTGTAAAAATTTAACAACAATATTAGCACTACAAACAAACAAGTATCATCATTCATTAATATTTGTATTCACAATAATAATACTAGAGAGAGAGAGGGGGTACCATGCACAACACGCCACTTGCACCCATAAGGTCAAAACTGAAAAGTCTGCAAAGTTGGGGAGAGAGAAATAGAGAGAGAGAGAGAGAGAGAGAGAGAGAGAGAGAGTACTATGGTTAATTGATTGGAAGGATTCACAAAAGCCTTGATGGATCTGTGGGATTGTTCTTCAAGCCCCTAATTTTGTTCAATATCATAGTACAGCTATGCTGCTATGAGTCTTAGATGGTGGTGTGTCAATACTAATTCTTGAAGTTTTGACTTCTTTTGAATGTATGACACTCTTCATGAGTTGTATGCTCTTTTTGTGCTCCTTAGCACTCTCTTTATTTACATAAAAGGACTCGTATAGCCGCTACTTATCAAAAAAAAAAAATCAATTGCCATTAAGTCTCTGCAGCTTTTGCATATTGCAATTGCACATTAAAGAGGAGAGAGGAGAGAGAGGAGACAGGAGAGAGATGTAATTTTATTCACTTTCCACTGCCGTTTGTATCTGTACAAGGAAAGCATATCTAAATTTATAATTTTTTTTATTTATGTATAGTAAAGTATATGATTTTTTTTTTGAAAAAAATCATAGGGTGGGCAATGGCCCTGGCTGCCCCCCCCCCCCAAACATCCGCCCCTGATGCAAATCATGTTTAGGGTTCTTGTTAGTATTACTAGGCCTCAACCCGTGCGATGCACGGGGTGAACTCAATTAGTTACTTTTGAAATTTTATAAAAGTCATGGATGTGAAACTTACTGATGAATATTGAGGAAAACGTTTACGAACGTGAAACTTATTGATGGGGAAGGTGAATGATTATGTCTATATGATTCTGAAGTGCAATAAGATTGATCTTGCTTGCTCATGACTATAGATAAAGAGATGTTTAATTTTGAGATATTTAGTCTGTTGTTTGTGAAAGTAGATGCATAATAATAAGTTAATATTTGAGAAATAGATATAACCTTTAACAGATGTGTTATATTTATATTTATATAAATATATACAAAAACTCATGAATCTCATTGACCTAATCGCAAGGGACATGTTAATAATCTAATTGGTAATGGTTTTGAAGTGTTTCGGATATTAAGGTTGTTAGTTATGGACGGTTTTGTTTTAGTGGTGTAATTAAATTAAAATTGAATACTAATGTTTGAGATTTCGTAGGACTCGTTCAAGGATATATTTTTTAATTTCTTGAATTATAAATAAAATCTGGAAAAAAATAGAAAATAAAATATAATATAAATTTAAATTAAAATTGAACACTACTGTTTGAGACTTAGTGTGACCTGTTTTGAATTTAACTTTTGTCAAGCAGACGTGGATTAAGGATATATTTTTTAATTTCTTAAATTTTAAATAAAATCTGGAAAGAAATAGAAAATAAAATACAATTTAAGTTAAAATTGAACACTACTGTTTGAGACTTAGTGGGACTCATTTTGAATGTAAAACTGTTGTTAAGAAGATGTGGATTAAGGATATATTTTTTAATTTCTTTAATTGTAAATAAAATCTGGAAAGAAATTGAAAATAAAATACAATTTACTGCGCTATGATTGGTCTAGACTCCGAGAAACGCTCCTGTGGCTTTATTTCGAGGTGCCACAATGATTTCTATTATAATAATAGATATATTATTATTATTATTATTATTATTATTATTATTATTATTATTATTATTATTATAGACAACACCAAAATAATTACTGTTATTTGCACCAAAATAATTTAATTCAGAGTCTAAAGTAGTCGAAGATTAGTGATACTTTATAGTTTTTTTAATTTTAAAATAAAATCCAGATTGAAATTAAAAAAAATTGAAAATAGAAAAAAAATATATAGTTTTCTACGTTGTGATTGGCCAATTCCCCTACAATCACTCCCGTGACTGTATTTCGTGGGACCCACAATGATTTCTATTATAATATATAGATTTTATGCATGAATTAGAGTTAATTAAAGTGTAAATATGAAGTTTATATTCTTATACTTGATTAGGATGCATGTTGTTAAGTTCTAACTAGGGTTGTGTTTTGATTCTCAATTTTATTTCAAGTTCATAAGTTAAATTCTTGGGCTTATAGTTATTTTGTGAAAATTCTTAAGTTAAAGTTTTAGCTATACTTATTATTTTGTTTTAGTGCTTGAAACAGTATTTCACTATGTTTCCCTATTGTTTTGCAAGTTTAAAATAAATTATGTTAGTAAAGTTTGAACTTATGTATTATTATTATCGTGATTATATTGTTTTATGCAAAAAGTTGTTGGGGGTGCCACACATTTTTTTTAACTGACTCGCGGATCACAACTTTTTTTAATGCATTCTTGGGGGACATTAAACTTACTTAAGTGGTTGGGGGTGACAATCCGGCATGTTTTGGCTGAAATCCCGCGAAATGTGATGAAAAAGACAAAAATACCCTTATTTTTCTCTCTAATTTAACTTAATATACCCTTTATCTCTCTTTCTCTCTTTTTTTTTACTCACCCTCTTCCTCCATGATTCATTCATCTCAAATCCTCACCATTTTCAAAACCTTTATATTTAACTAAAGGTGATTTAGAAATCAGGTTGATGAAGAAACTTGAGAATAGATTAAGTAGGGCAACTTCGTAGCAATTATTCCTTTGCCAAACTAGCATTTTCAAAAACAAAATAGTAAAGAAAACCCTTCATACAGCAGCAACTCCATAACCCGCTTCAAAGGTTAGTCATCCTGTCATGTCGGCATCAATTGCGACAACGGAGAACCCATGGCGAGCGAGCGAGATCCCGATGTTGGTGGTGGTGGTGGTGATTTTTCCGACGCCGCCCTTGCCGGAGGTTATGACGACGACTCTCGGCATTGTTTCAGCGAGTTAGGGCTTGCGAATGTATTGGAGGATGGATTTGATGGTGGGGAAGGAGGAGCTACGGTTTAGGGAGTGGTAGGGTTTATGGAGGGGTTTGAGAAAGAGGGAAAATGGGGATGAATTGGAGGATGAAAGGGAAGAGAAGGAGGTGGGGATTGGAGAAAGAGGGTGGAGAGTGAGCATTGCTGCAAATGTGGGGTTGTTAATGGATGTGGGAGATGATGAAGATGAATATTTGAGGATTAGGAATGGAGGATTAGTGGGAGCTTGGGTTTCTAGAACCATTAACAACCTCAGAATAAAGATAATATTTCAAGGGAAAATAAGACTTTTCCCTCATTTCGGCCAAAACACGTAGGATTGTCACCCCCCAACCGTTTAAGTAAGTTTAATGTCCCCAGGGAATGCATTAAAAAAAAGTTGTGACCCACGAGTCAGTTAAAAAAGATGTGTGGCACCCCTAGGAATTTTTTGTGTTTTTATGTGTATAATACTTTTTCGATTCTATCAGGTTTTCTTATGTAAAGTTATGGTATAATTATCATTTAACATAATATATTCACAAACTTAAACTCTAGCCTCCTCTTTTCTTTTTCTCTCTAGAAAACCCTAGCCTCCATATTCTTGGAAGGGCTGCCATCGATTCTTTTGCAATGGTAAGTCCCAATTTGATTGATTTCTACTCCAATTATTAGTTTGGTTTTACGTTTACGCAAACAAAGTTAGTCTATTCTTTTGTAAGAGTTTTTTTTTAACCCTTATTTAGGGTTTTTAGTCTCTTTCTAGAGTTTTTGTTCAGTTGGTGTGGTCTAATACGTTGGATGAAGATCAATTTTCAAATCGCTATAGCAACGGGTGTGAGGTTCTCCATTAATGGTAAAGATGCAGAGTCATCGAAGAAAGATACAGAGTCATCGAAGAAAGATACAACAAAGTCATCGAAAAAATCAGAGCCAAACGTCAGTAAGATTAGTATTAGTTATTTGGAAGTTGAATTTCATATCTATGTTTTAGATCTACAATTGTTCAATCACGATTTTCATTGTAAATGTCGTATGACTTGCTATTAATGAAATCGTCATGTTTGGTTTAAAAAAAAGAAGTTATGGTATAATTACCTAAAGAGTGTTTTAAAATTCCTTTTACTATTTTATAAGTTTTATAACGTGTTATGTGTAGTAAAGTTTCAAACTTTACATAATCATACTATTACTATGTTATTAATACGTAGTTTATTATTATTATTATTATTATTATTATTATTATTATTATTATTATTATTATTATTACTACTACTAGTCTTAAACCTGTGCAATGCACGGATATATTAAAAGTAGATATTTAATTTTAAAAAATGACAACTATAATATAAATGTATATACAAACTATAAAATAAAAAGTAATAAATAAAATCATCACTTAAAAACTAAAGAGATAGTGTACACATTCTAATGAAAGATACGAAAGCAACTCATACACATCTCTTACTAAATCTACCCATTGTCGTTAAGGACTATAGTGAATGATAACATATTTCATTGAGTGAAAATATATAGATTCCCTATCTATAGAGGCTCATAGATACAAAACTGGATGGCACTTGCAAATTGACCAGTTTGTACCATTTGCTTGACAAACTTGTTGGAGCCTTCAGAATAAAAGAGATATCTCAAGCAACAACACCTGCAGAAAGATAAGATACAGTACTTAAATTGCCAAAGGTTTTCAATAGTTCTTCACAAACACGTACACACCAAAACATAGAAACTGACAGAACCCAAACTTTTAGTAATAAAAAACTTTGGCTACTAATACTGATAACACTAACACCAACATGTGTATATTGTGCCACTAGTCAACACAAAAAGCCATATTTTGCATGTTAATGATTTCATACTATAGACCAAACAGTGACCTAAAGCATTAATCTCGCCACGAAAAGAGTAAAAACGATTGGAGACTTTTTTTTCTAGTTATATCGTTCAAACTCATACTAACATTAAAAAAAAGAAAAAATGATAATACACATCCATTGATGACATATCTAATGGTAATAATTCGTACAAAAAAGGGAAATTGGATTCTAACAATACGAACTTTTGGTCATACAAGACTTAATAATACGAACTTTCGATTCAGTGATGAATAATATGAACTTTGACCCCCAGTTGCCCCTAATAACACACCACCTAGTTAATATTAACTTGACTTGGTGGCGGTTTGACGTGGCGGCGGAAGCACGCGCCTGGTTGTTTTGACTTTGCCACGTCATCCACGTGAGCTAAAAAAATAACACAAACTTTACCTTATGTTGCTCTGAATAATACGAACTTTTTTCTCTCTCTAAAAATCTCAGATCCCATTTTTACTTCTTCATCTTCTTCAATCCTCCCCCTCTCTCTCCTCCTCCATCGAAATCAAACCCAGAAAACCCCGACAAACCACTCCCAGAACTTTCAAGATGGAAAACCCCTAATTCGGTGATGAGTGACCCTCGGATGCCCGGTTTGATGCTCCTTAACCCGCTTTTGAACCCAGAATTGTGGTGGTCAAGGGAGGAGATGGGTTCGGTTTATGGGCAGAGAGCAGAGTCGAAGGTGGTTGGGCGAGAGGGGGTTCGACAAAGCTAGGGTTTCCGGCGATGATTCGAGCAAGAGAATCGGTCGGAATCAATGGTGGAGGGTGATGGATCTTGGTTTACAACAACAATAAAGGGAGAGGAAGTAAAAGACAGAGGAGAGAGATGAGGTTACCGAAGAGGGAGATCGGCGACGGAGGATGTGGATTCCGGCGAGTTGGTGGCAGATTGGCCTGAGAGGGGAAGAGGGGTTTTCTGGCTTTGATTTCGATGGAGGAGGAGAGAGAGGGGGAAGATAGAAGAAGATGAAGAAGTAAAAATGGGATCTGAGATTTTTAGAAAGAGAAAAAAGTTTGTATTATTCAGAGCAACATAAGGTAAAGTTCGTATTATTTTTTTAACTCAACGTGGATGACGTGGCAAAGTCAAAACAACCAGGCGCGTGCCTCCGCCGCCACGTCAAACCGCCGTCGAGTCAAGTTAATCTTAACTCGGTGGCGTGTTATTGGGGGCAACATGGGGTCAAAGTTCGTATTATTAAGTTCTATATAGCCAAAAGTCCGTATTATTCGAATCCAATTTCCCTACAAAAAATCATTGTATATGTTGAGAAAATAATTTCCAAGGTGACAAATAATATGAAATAGATGAAGTATGTAATTATTTTATTGACTATACTATGTAATTAAGAAAGCAATAAAAGCGAATATTATTACTTAGAGTCTTTACTTCACTCTTGAACAATCGTGTTGAATTTAAACAGGGTAACACCCTTTAGGCACTTCAACTTAGATTATGAATCCTCGAAATTTGTCAAACAAATCATTAATCCAAGAAGGAAAATATATCATATTAGACACTTGTATGAAATCAAGTAACATGGCATAAAACAGATAAGCATAAAATACTTGAGCCATAAGATAAAGACTGTTGGTGGACCAAGGACCTGCATGATTAGATTTAGTGCTCAATGAATTCTTTCATTGCAAAGTGGGATTACCTTGTAATAATATAATTCTATCAACAGATTCCAACAAATACCCCAAATCAAACAAACAGAACCCCAAAATTTCATCTCAAAATCAAGAAACTTGAAACAATCCAGCATCAAAGGAAAGAAGATAAATTACCTGGAAGAAAATGTCAGTAGGCCAACGCATAGCTTTCATAGAAGGCGCATGATGTTTCTTGAGATCAATTGACAGATCCGCTTGATACGTCTCCCGTTGCTTCAATTTCAGACACAATTAACACCAAACACATTCAATATTTCATCCTACTGATCAGAAACTCTAAATCCATTAAACAATTGTAAATTACGATTCAAATTACTTACCATGAAGTATGACAACCTCCATGTAGTGTCATCTTCCTTCGTCACCTTCCTCGATTGCACTCCCCTGTAACTTACAATCCCTCTTTCACCATCGTCGGCCGCTCCGTTCTCCTCCGCCGGTGGAGTTGCTGGCTTTACCTTCGTTGGCCGCATCCACTGCCACGGTGCTTGCCTGCCTCACCGGAAACGCAAACCTCACCCTCTTCCATCTCAATCTTGGATCCATACACATCCAAAAATCTAATCTCACATCATAATATTTTGTTTTCTCGATCTAGGTCTAAACTTACTGGAGTTAGCCGGCGACGATCAGAACACAGGAATGCCACCGAAAAAGGGTTGACAACTTACTGTCTGCTCGACCAGGCCCCAAAACCACCCGTTTTCTTCGACTTAAACCAAATCTGGGCCTAGGATAGCCGCATAGAACCACCAACGTCATTTTTCCGGCATGAAAACAGTGTAAAAATAGGTGGTTTTGTAGTGCATAAAACCAACTCCGGGAAAACAAGTATAGATGAGGAGGTGAATGGTCACCGTGAATAGGAGAGAGAGGGGGGATATGTGCGGGATTTTGGGAAGGAAACGGTGGTTATTGCGGAAGAGAGAGAAAGAGAGAGGAGAAAGACTCCCAAAACTAACTTTCCAGTTATAGAAAAAGTAATTCTAAAATTTGGATTTTTCTTAATTGTGATTGGCTAGGGTTCCGTGAAACACTCTCATTGCAGATTGTCAATATTATTATATAGATTATCGAGTTTTTCTTTACGTAAAAGGTTGGATTTTTTGTTTATAATTGGTGGTAATTGATCCTTTGTTGCTGTATGATGTGTTATTGGAGTTTTGATGTCTAGAGTTTAGTTTTATTTTGGTTATTAACTTTGAGTTTGGGAATATGTTTTAATCGGGTGTTAATATGTTTATTGGTGAATTTTGTGTTTATTAATTTGGTAGGGTTGGCCATGATTGTGTTAGGATGCAAGGATGTGTCTTTTGAACTTAACTAGGTGCTTAGATGTCAAAGTGGGAGTCTTGGGTTGAGTTGATTAGAGTTAAGGTTGGAGATACAAAATATAATTAATTCGGTTTCGGGTTAGTTTTGATAGTTCGTGTTCGAACGCCCATCGTGAATTGTGTAGTCAAGATTTAACCTTACCATTCGTTCTGGGAGTTCCCTAGGATGTTAGCTTTCATAGGAATTTACGGACCGGGTTTTTGAGGTGTATGGTTCAAGTTGTGACCCAATTACCAGGCCGAGGTCAGAATAGGACCAGTTGGAGTATGGGTTGTATTTGGGAACCTTAGAGTATGTTTTAGATCCCAGAGTCAACATGAGAGTTTTAGTAGACGTCTCCAGGTTTCCAAAAAGTTCAAAATCAAGTCCATGGGGTGTCGGGAAGGCAAGTTATGACCCTTGCAATGCATGAGAAGTAATATGCCTAGTTTTAATTATGTTAAATGTGTGTGTGTGTGTGTGTGTGTGTGTTTTTGATAAAGTTAAATGTGTTGATTGTTTGAATTATGTTAGTTATTTGAAATGTGTTGAGTAGTTCCAATGTGTTGATTCATGAATGACGGGAACCATATGGTGTTACTAGGGTGGGTTTAGGTAGAAGGTAATGAGTACTAACTTCGAGAGCGCGTTATTGATTATAGAATTATTCTATTTTTAGGCACGATCTAGACTACGTGACTTTAGTGAGCTCAAGTGTGTTCGTTGAAGCGAGGTGAAGTGAAGTGAAGTGAGGTGAAGTGAAGACATCCGGGTAATATCTATGCCCTAATTCCCATTAGGATGATCTTTATTTGTTTTGTGTTTATAATCAGTTTTATGAAACAGTGCATCCCGTAGGGGATTTTCTGTAAAATTAGACTGTCTGATTTGTATGTCTGTGAGTTATTTTCTAAGTCGAGTAAAGTGTGACAGTCTTTTAAACTCCGAGTTTTATTCTGTCAGTTTTGGGAAACTGGGTTGGGTTCTTTTTAAAGTCTGACGTTCGATCACTACTAAAAATATTTGTATTACCAACCACTTTTTTCCAACCAATTTAAAGTGGTTGGAAAACCAACTATTTTAGCAACCATTTGATATTCCAACTATTTTTCAAAAAGTTTTGTGGGGAAAATGGTTGGAAATTCCAACCAATTTTGCTAAAATTGGTTGGAAAATTTTCCTACCATCCTTTTTCCTACTATTTGAAATTGGTTGGAAAAATGGTTAGTAATCCAACTATTTTTCCAACCATCTTCAAATAGTAGGAAAAAGGGTGGTAGAAAAATTTTCCAACCATTTTAGCAAAATTGGTTGGAGTTTCCAACCATTTTTCCCACAAAATTTTTTGAAAAATAGTTGGAATATTAAATAGTTGCTATAATGGTTGGTTTTTCCAACCATTTTAAATTGGTTGGAAAATGTGGTTGCTAATACACATATTTTTAGTAGTGGATATTCATAAGATATTAATAATCAAAGTGAAACCATAAGCGGGTTGCGGGTAACGACTCAAAGACCAAGATATGTTCCTGCAGGGGAGTTATCAAGTGATTGGGGAGTCCCGATATGTTTATGATATTAAGTGTGCACGCGGGTGATTCTATTTCTGGGATTGCCATCTATGTTCTGATTATGAGGATCGAATTTGAGATCTTGTTTTGATTCAGAGATTGTGATTATGATTATGATATTCTGGGGATAGACATATCCCGCCTGCATAATGAAATTCTGAATTGTTTTATGAGGAAATGATTACTCTGTATTTTGATATTTAATGTTGGTTTTGAGATTGAAAGTTAGTTGAGGTTTTTGGAATGTTGTGATTTAGGAGTTGAAGGGTTATTTGGTAATTTTCTGAATTATGTTATTCTGAACTCTGTTATTTTGGGATAGGAGTAAATGGTTTGCGAAAATGTTTGACTTGTTCACTTCTCCCCCTAAATTAATTGAAATGAATTTTAACCTATTTTGGCGATTAGGGATAGACATTATTGAGTCATCCTCATGTTTTTAAATATTTTGTTTTCAGGGGAAGAGTTTTGTGATGGAAATGGGTTCTAGAAGTGAGGACGATGAAGTTAGAAGTTGAGAATAAAGTTTAGTTTATGTTTAGCCTAGAGTTAGTTAATGTTTAGTTATGTTGTCTCTAGAATTTGAAGTTTCTTTCGGTTGTTAAATTGAAGAAAATAGTTATCATAGTTAGTTTCTTTTTCATTCTTCCCTTGTATTCCTTCATAATTGAATTTAGGTTGTTACCATTAGTCAATGTTTGACTTTTTCATAATTGAATTTCCGATGCATTACATCACCAGTCATGAACACATAAAAAACTCGATACTTTAAACACCAAGTTTAATTAAATTGGAGATTCTAGGCCTAAATTGATTAGGTACGATTAATTCAAGAAAAAGTTCAAGCAATCAGGCTATATACCATTACAAAGTGGAATGAAAATACCTTAATGCGGAAGCAATTAGGATCGTATTACTGATCTTGTCCCACGAATACTGCAATCTCCTTTCTCGAGTCCTTCAGGGCAACGCCTTGGAATGGTGGCAATCAATTATGGAGTAAATTAACAAATTGATGATTAATTAGTTGCTTATCTCATGACCAACCACATGCAAGGATTCTCCAGACTAATGCCACGATCGCTTCAAAGTAATCCATGTTTCTTGCTTAATTCATACAAGCCTTCAAACATACACCTCATGTATGTGTATGATTTCAGTCTCAAAAATAACACCACGACCGATCTATTATCACGAAGGCATCCAAAATGTTGAAAACATTTGCCCATAAAAATCATCTCAGTGCATCTCCAAAATTTGATCTTGATCTTCTCATACCCTGATTCAAACCTGAACTTATATAAGTCAAAGATTATTGAAGATAAAAGGTTGATGTAGGATGGAAATTACTTAGATAACCAAGAGATTCGTAGGCGCATACACTATCCTTTGACTAATATACCAACCATACATAGTCGCAGGATACAACTATTGTCTTAAAGGGACGAGACTTAACAAATTCACTTTCCAAACTTAAAATGTGATGCAGTCATACTAAGAAAGGAGAATTTTTTGGAAGGAATGAAGTAGTATGAAAGTGGCAAATTACACTCCTATTTATAGAGCAATGATGCACTCTTGCATGACCTTATGGATAGGATGATGGTGCATGATCTTCATGGATAAGTTAGTTAGAATATCCAACCAACACTAACTACCTTTATCAACATGAAAAATGTGTGTAAAATGAATTGGGAACACGTGAAAGACATGAAAAAGGGAACAAAATTGTACCCAAACACTTGACACAGAATGTATCAAGGCTTAACATGGACGTGTCGAGCCGTGACACGCTTGTGTCAGTTGTACAGTGTTCATAATTCTAAGTTTCGAGGCCTGTCACTCTTGTGTCCAACCATGACACACCCGTGATAGACACTCTGCATAGAATCTGGCTAACTTCGAGCCCTATCATTCTCATGTTAGACTATGACACTATCGTGACAGATACTTTGTATCCAAATTTGGGCCTTTTGTACCCAAGATGTCGTCTAATGGCATCCTTTGGTCCTCTTATGATGTATGTGTAACTCAAGGAAATCAGAGTGCAAAGAGCTAGACAACAGCAATGAACACCAATTGAGACCTTGTTGAACTTAAATAAGTTATCTTTGGAATCGAAGACAACATCGAGGAAAGGAAAACAAAGAAAGAATAGAATAGAACTTGCGCCTAAGCTGATATAGATCTCACCACAGGTTGAGAACACGAGGGGCAGACTCAATCCACACTCGAAGATATTGACCACACCACTTCAAGCATGAACTAAGCTCTACCTATCACCACTAAGCTTTCTAAAGCTTAGTTATAGTCAAGTAGAAATACATAATTACATCGTTTGTAACAAAAAGGAGCCAGCAAACTCCAAGTTGTTGCCTGGTTGCCTTCTATTGGTCCAACAGAACTCTCCCATGCAGTTTACCCTTCTTGGCTGAGTTTTCATCGAGCTAGATAACTCTTTCAACTCCTGAATGCTTGTTGTGAGTGATAGTTACTAAGGTAACTCGATCATAAGGGAAAATGACCAAAGAAACCTCAATCAAAGCTGACATTCCCTGAACCGCTTCATCTTGCTCTACCAGTGATAGTATGGGATTGTTGAAGTTGTAGAAAATGTCCAAAGATATTAGTGCCCTGCACTCTTTAACCCTTGACACTAGGAACATCAAGGATCTCCTTGGTACCAACTTCAACCATTAAGGTCACACACACACACCATGCACGAGCCTTAGGGACCTTGCTTGTTAAGGCTGGGGTTCTGCAAAACCTCAGTTCAAGAAAACTGAGTATTGTGACTAAGGTCAAGCTGCTCCTTCATGGCTGACCCTGGGCTAACCAAACACCTTATACACATATCTTCAAAACTCCCACAGGGCCTTCCCTTTATAGCTGCCTCAAAGTAGTTGAACGAGGGTTACAAAAACCCTTGATATATTGCCTGTATATTCCAGCGGCAAGAAGATCTGCTTGGAATATCTTGGGTAAAAATCAAACCCATGGAACCATCTTGACCCAAGGTTGAAGTAGATAAGGAATCTACATCATCTTAGCTTATCTTTACACTTTATACTTAATTTTTTCATGCCTTTTAAGTTAACTAAATGAACTCTTACATTTGAAAAACATCAACCTGTATTAACTTACACTTTCTTGTACCAAAGTACATCTTCCCTACAGCAAGCTGCATCAACTTATACCAACATATATCAACCTACATTTACCTGCAAACTATACTTTTCCAAATTTCCTAAAGAACATGTCCAAAGTATTTAAAAATTATTACAATAAAGTCAATACTGTAAATTAGTTAGACATGGATGGGTAAATACTATACCAAAAATGTCAATAATTTCAACAAAAAAATGAGGAAACCTCCTGGTTTCCTACCGTATGCAGTTAAGCCTCAAGCTCCCGGGTAAAGAAGGACAAAGGGGGTGTTTGGTAACTAGCTATTGGTGGTTCGCTGTTTGACTTTTGATTGTTTTGTTAGGTGTTTTTATAAAGAGTGTTTGTTAGAGTTAGTTGTTTGTAGAGTGACTTTTTCTCTTGATTTCCAATTGTACCCTTGACCTTATTACTAGTGTTTTTTAACATTATGATTTTTTAAAATTCATTTAAGATTTTTTGTCCATACTTTTAATTCATTTTTAATTTTAACATTATGATTTTTTAAATTTATTTTTACTGTTTTTTGAATATCGACGTACTTTTACCATTTAATGTAGATATTTTATGCACTATTCTAAACAATAGGTACATGCATAACCAATTAGTAAATACATAGTCAAAATAAAACATAATGACAATATGAGTCTCTTATCCAAATTAATAGGGAAAGAAAATGAAGTAGAAGATTTTGAACACAAGTATCACATACATAAATCCCACGATCCAAAATGATAAAAAACACAAATGAATGAAGACTACTACAATTAGAAGAACTAAACCTAAATAACTTTGATGACATTTTTGTAATTTTTATTAATTAGTTGGCCAATATAATAATTTAAAATATAAAAAGCCAACAACTACTTACAAAAAGTTACTTATGTTGGCTTTTTACAAATTGGCTTGTTAGAGCACATAATATATATTGTAACTAACCAAACCCCTCAAATTGACATATTGATTAGTCAAACAGCCAAATACCCTCTATTAGGGTGTAAAATTCATGGATGAAAATGAGTTGGATAAAAATTAAATTTTGGTAATTTGTGTCAATTTTTGATAACTTTTGGTAAGTTTTGGTAACTTTTGGCAAATTTACACTAACATACCAAATTTTTTTTTTGTTTTTTTAACTTTTGTGATTTTTGATAAGTTTTAGTAAATTTAGACAAAAATTGATAAATTTTGGTAAATTGAATTTAGTCTTGAAATAATTTTTTTATTTTTTTGATTTTAATAAATTTTGATAAATTTAGAGTTTAGACAAAAATCGGTAAACTTAGGAAAAGCTAGGTACCCACGTGGGATGGTGATGGGAGTAGTGACTAAGGGCCCGTCCCTCATTCTGAGAGCGGCAAATACAGGCGGTTCGACCCACCGAAGCTCATTGGGGGCTGCAATTCATCAATGGCGCCTGTAAAACTCTGCGGCAACAACGGCTCAGGGGTGGGTGTTTGTGTAACCGCTGTCAGTCTCTCCATAGTTGCCATCTCTTACTTCCTCTTCTATCAACGTACTATTTTCAAGTCTCCCAAACCAAAGTCCCTAACCCCTAAACTCCTTTCTCCTAACAAACTCAGGAAAGGAATCGTCCATGCTATTGGGAACACCCCGCTTATCAGAATCAATTGTCTCTCTGATGCAACTGGTTGTGAGGTCTTCTCTCTCTCTCTCTCTCTCTCTCTCAACTAAATTGTTGATTTCAGACGAATTTGGTATCTGGGTCTGTCTATTTTTGTTGCTCGTTTAGCTGGTTGGCTAAGAATCAACATACATTTATTTACTTTGTTAGGGCTGGTAAGATTATTGGAAGCTTTGTTTACAGGGTTATGCATGACTGTGATTTTCAATCAGATGTAACATTTCATCCCAAACTGAACTGAATGACCCCCCATTTTCTGAACTTTTCTGTAGTCTGGTATTCATCCTCTTTAATTGCATTATATAGTAGATGATTGTTATTAACTTTGACGGCCAGATTCTTGGGAAAGCTGAGTTTTTGAATCCTGGGGGGAGCGTCAAGGACAGGATTGCTGTCAAAATCATAGAAGAGGTATTCTAGCAGATGTCTTTTCCCACGGTTTTGTGCTTTTCCTGTTATGATTTTTATTGTTGTAACCCAATTTTGTTTGTAATTCTCAATTTTCCTGCTTTTCCATTGTGATCCAGAGACTAGTTTATTTGGTTTCTATGTCAACCTGATGTAGTTTTCAGTGAAAACCAATGGTGTGGCTAGTCCTTAGATCCTGTTGTGCTCTATTTGACTATACTTGTGTGCTAATTGCTGTACACACCTTTCATACTGTCCCGTATCCCATTTTTTGCAATGTTCTTGCACATATAAGGGAAAGGGGTTTCTAATGCGGGGATTTTACATGAAGGAGATAAATTTGAGATCCAGTGACTGGATAAAAGCCAAGGTTCATAGGTGCAGCCAATGGATATAATCAATCCCAGCAAGGTGGCAACTATGCTCAAATGTTGTACAATTCCTGAAATTTCAAGGATTCCATATTACTGGATTAGCTTTGATAGACAACTAGACATAACTAATTAGCTTTGGTAGACATAACTAAAATACTTTTAGAAAACTTCATCACGCTAAAAGCCTCTTAAACCTCTTATTCACGTGTAGCAAGTTAAACCTGCAGGTAGTGCAAATCGTAGAGTTTGAGCAGCATGGTTGGCATGACAGTAATTTGACAAGCAATTTGTTTTAATGGCTTTTCATTGAGTCATTGGTGGATGGATTTCGAGTTTTTGAGTGTGAGATGTAATTCTTTTGTTGCTTCAGCGGCACTGTTCCAATCATCATTCCACCACCACTTTTTCCATGTTTATGTTGTATAGTGTTTGTTAGCGTTAAAAAGTGTTCTCCAGAATTCAGCTCAGTTGCACTCTTTTTTTGGGATAGGTAATTCAGTTCAAGTACTTCCCTTATCTATTTGTTCATCAGTTTCAAACAATGTCCTAGGAAGCTTTCATTGAAACAACCTCCCTGTGCTTTTGACTGGGCAGGCTTCCTAAATATTGACTTTCCTGGGCCTCTTCCTAGTCAGGTTCACATCGGTATGGTAATGACCATCATTAAGACAATAGTTAAAGAAATGCCTCTTTTCAATTGACACAGTGCCTTGGGATATATTATGGAAAAGTCGAATGATTAATTAATTCTGGTAAAATTTGTGTTTTATTTATTTTATTTTAAAAGAACTTCATGAAAGTTGGCAGGAATCGGATATGGTGTTCTTATTGTGGGGGTTCTTCCTTCTCTTGTGAATTGACATAAGTTCTTTCCAAGTCTCCATTGTTTCTGTTCATCAATGTCTTTCTTTATTGCCTCTAATTCATGGAATTTGTGCAGGCTTTTGCTGCAGGACAACTATCTCCAGGAGGAGTTGTTATTGAAGGTAGTGCGGGAAGTACTGCAATTAGCCTTGCCACAGTAGCTCCTGCTTACGGATGCAAGTGTCATGTTGTGATTCCAGATGATGTCGCCATTGAGAAAGTATGTCTTGGGTCTCCTCTATAATAATGTAGTAACTTATCTTCTCATATAATTCTGCAGTCGACCTTCTGGACACTGAATGAGTCAGTATTGGGCTCTCCTGCTCCCAGCTGTAGATACAGGACTACAATGTAATTTCTTTGTAGGAAGTTCCTTGCCACTTTGGTTGTGAACTATGTTACTTGGACTCCGCAATACCCACACCAAAGTGTAGATGACATAGGGAGTCTTGTCCAACTTGGCAATTTTTTGAAAAGTGATGACCATTTTTTGTCTACAATGAACTGTTCAGTGCCATTCCCATCATGTCTGAGTGTTGAGTGTGTAGTTAAGGCAAAAATGTAGACTTCAAGTCACATATGTTTAGAATAGAAGGCTATCGATGCCTTATGGATTTAGGGTCTGACAAAAATAGCCTTGGAAACATTTAGGCTCTGTTTGGTGCTTAGAAAGTAAGATGGAAAGAAAACATTTTAAAAATGACTTACTTTCCTTCACTTGACTTTAATTAAAACTGAAGGAAGAAGAGCTGGATGCAAAACATGATGGAAAACCTGCATTGATTTTGTCAGCAACGTTTCCTTCCAAATTGAAGTGGAAAGTGAGGGGGAAAATATGCTAGGTTAAATGAAAGTGTAGGACTGGGAGGAGAAAATCAAGGGATGGATTGGTAGAAAAAGGTGGAGGCATTCATACTCAATTATTGAAGAGAGACGGAAAATTTCTTTCCATTTCATTTTTCATGGACCAGACGGAGAGTCGGAGACTTGGGAATTGTGTACACGTTACACCCCCCTCCCTTTTTCCTTCCAAAATATGAAACTGAACCCCTTTAAGCCTGCTGACTTGGAGTAATTGTGTGCTTGGGTTGGCTTGCTTTCCTGTGCGGTTTGAATCTCATTCATGTTTTCTGTCCCCCTCCCCAAACTATATATATAAAAAAAAATCAGTCAAAAATTATTGAAGCCCTTGGAGCTACTGTCGAGCGGGTCAGGCCTGTGTCCATTACCCACAGGGACCACTTTGTCAACATAGCCAGAAGGAGGGCAGAAGAAGCCAATGAAGTGGCAGCCATGCATGAGAAGAGTATTCAGAAACATAAAGAGGAAACTAACGGTGAAGATGACAAAAGGAGAAAAAATCACTTATTTTCAAGTGAATGCACTGGTGGTTTCTTTGCTGACCAATTTGAAAACCTGGCCAATTTTCGAGCCCATTATGACGGGACTGGGCCTGAAATTTGGGAGCAAACAGAGGGTAAGCTGGATGCATTTGTTGCTGCTGCAGGGACCGGGGGAACTGTGGCTGGTGTTTCCCAGTTTCTCAAGGTGACATGCTTTATTGATATTGCCATTTGTCGGTAATTGTGTGCGTGTGTATTTGGTAGCCACCCTCCTGTCCCAAAAAAGGCACTAATGCTCTTTTTGCCTGCTGGACAGGAGAAGAATGCAAATATCAAGTGTTTCCTTGTCGATCCTCCTGGCTCAGGTTTGTTTAATCGGGTAACCAGAGGAGTGATGTACACAAAGGAGGAGGCTGAAGGAAAGAGGCTGAGGAACCCCTTTGATACTATAACTGAGGGAATTGGAATCAACAGGCTCACACATAATTTCCTGCTGGCTAAGCTTGATGGTGCTTTCCGAGGCACCGACAAGGAAGCTGTTGAAATGTCTAGGTTTGTTAGCTCATACCTTCACCTCCATCTGCTTGTCAGCCCTTGGTTAAAAGCAAAATAATAATACAATAAAAAGATTTTTTAAAGTTGTGTATTGTAGTAGACTAGAAGTAGCGGAACATTTCACACTTAACTCACTAAATTAATTGGTTGGGGAGTAGGCAAAAACACCATTAAAATTCTTGGGGTAGGTCTAATGGATGTGAATCTGTGATGCAGTTTTGGACCTAAGCGGGAGTTGAGGGTATGGATTTTTGTCCTGGTGACATTAGCATGACATTTTTGTGGAAGTTTGTTCTCATTCATGTTAAAAAACTTGTCAGGTACCTGGTGGAGAAGGATGGGCTCTTCCTTGGTAGCTCATCAGCCATGAATTGTGTTGGAGCTGTTAGAGTGGCACAAAAGCTGGGTCCTGGTCATACTATTGTGACGATTCTATGTGACAGTGGGATGAGGCATCTTAGCCGGTTTTATAATGACGAGTACCTCTCTCATCTCAGTTTAACCCCGTCTGCAACTGGTTTGGAATTTCTCGGTCTTTGATGGTGCTACTGAAAGATCCATACTTCCATTCCATTTTTTCAAGGAAGTTGTTTTCTCATATGGAACGTGCTGAGAATTGAGAAGAATGAGAGACTTCCATTCTTTTGGTGTCGCGCACTGTCTTTTATGGCATACATTAAAGGGTACTTTTAATGGGTGTTTGGCTATGCTGGTGCTGAAGAAAGCTGGGAAACAATGCAGCCGCCAGAACCTGTAAGTAACGGGGATGATAGTGCTTGCTCTTTTGCGATTAGTTGTGTCAGGAAGTGACGTTTTTTATTGAGAACCAACAACTTCAATTTCAAATATCTATACTTGTAAAAGACCTCATCAACTATTTGGCAGCAAGACTAGAAAAGACGTCCATTTTATGGACCTGGGGTTATGCTTGAGAAAGACTCCTCATCATTTGACAAGGACAGTCTTCTGTCATGGCTATAGGGTACCCTTGTCCTTCATTCACTGACATTATGTGTTCCGCAGACACCACATTTTTGTCATAGTTAACATAAATTAGTGGCAGTTTCATTACATGTTTTTTTCGGGTGGCAAAATTGCAATTTTTGTAAAGTTTAGTGGCATTTTTATTCAAGAACTCTCTATATATATAGATAGATTCAGACCTGGCTTTCATTCCTAGGTTGGCGCCTAAACCCATCAAATCTTTTGTGGATCCAAACCCTGGGAATCCAAAATTATTGGAGCCGAACCTGCCTAAATGTGTGGGTCCAGAAGCAACTGACATTCTTACATGCAACCGTATAATTTGTACAAAATCCAAAACTGGGAGCTAAATCCTTTATGTAATTTGTACAAAATATGGAAACAAAAATGGATAGTGGAGATGGGAAAGTTGGAATGTTTGAGGAAACAAATAAAAGATGGCAATAGGCAATGGGCTTTCATTAATAAGCATATGAAATTAGGGAGTGAAGAAAAGTTATGTAAACTAAGAGCAACTGGTAGTGCCGCGGGAGTAGCATATAATGTCCGTAGAACATTATATTAATTACCGGTTGAAGACTGAAGAGTAGGTGAGTAGAGGGAGCCGCTAGAGTAGACTGTCGTTGACTTGACATTGTATCGATGGGGGAAGCTATGTCGTTGACTTGAGATTGCTCGGAAGGTCTGCAGAGCCATTAATGTGTGTCCCAAAGCTACACCCTCCTCCTGCGGACATTATATTAATTACCGGTTGAAGACTGAAGAGTAGGTGAGTAGAGGGAGCCGCTAGAGTAGACTGTCGTTGACTTGACATTGTATCGATGGGGGAAGCTATGTCGTTGACTTGAGATTGCTCGGAAGGTCTGCAGAGCCATTAATGTGTGTCCCAAAGCTACACCCTCCTCCTGCGGACATTATATTAATTACCGGTTGAAGACTGAAGAGTAGGTGAGTAGAGGGAGCCGCTAGAGTAGACTGTCGTTGACTTGACATTGTATCGATGGGGGAAGCTATGTCGTTGACTTGAGATTGCTCGGAAGGTCTGCAGAGCCATTAATGTGTGTCCCAACGCCACACCCTCCTCCTCCTCCACAAAGATCTACGGCAGCTACGATCAAGTGCTAGATGACCCCAGATGTTGATGCAGTGTACGTGCCACTTCCCACCAGCCAAGAAGAAGAATCACATCCAGTTCATGCACCATCCTAGAACCTCCATCATGGCTCACTTTTTGGCCGATACACACCACTTTGGCTACACTAAAACTGTGACTTTTTTTTTAATTTTTTTTGCTTCTTTTTTCAGTCTCACCATTTTATTTGTGTCTTAAATGAGTGTCACTGTGTATGTGATTGTGTGTAATGTGGGTGTGGTTTTGTTTCTGTTGACGGGGTTAATTTTGAGATATACATATATAGTTACAATGGGAACAGTGAAAAGTTAGCCATCTTGGAGCTCCACCCAAACAAATAAATAGCTGAGACTGAAAAAAGCACTCAGGTTGGATCCCGCAAGGTTCACCATATATTCACCCAACCCAAAATTGCACCAACATTTTAAATACTAAACACCATTTTTCGATCTAAAACTGAAATTATCAAACTCGCAAAATTCAAAAGTCCGCAGATTCAACCTAAGGCCCCTTCTTTTATACCGTTGATTGGTTGCGGTTTCACACCGCATCATAATTTTCCATATTTTACTACAACCTATGATAATCCACCAAAATTACCACAACCCACCACAATCTACTTTTTCAATTTCAATTTATATTTTTATTAAAAGTTAAACTTTTTCCAACCCACCACATTTCACCACAACTTTTCTCAACCCACCACAATCCAACATACGCACCGCAATTAGCTGCGTAAAAAAACGAGGTCTAAATCGAACTTGAAATCATATCGCCCACTTGGAATTATTTTTTAATGTTGATTAATAAGACTGTTTCATTGTAATTTGACGCTTATTTGGAATTACTTTATGAATTATTTTAATATTAACAATGTTTTAGGGGTGTTTGGGAACCCGCCGTTAGTTGTTGGCTTTTTTTGACTGTCGGCTATTTTGTTAGCTGTTTGATTTTTGGCTGTTATTGTTGGTTGTTTGTATAAAAAGTGTTTGGTAGAGTTAGCTGTTTGTAGTGACTTTTTTGTTTGATTTCCAATAATACCCTTAGCTTTATCTTCAATATTTTTTTAACATTATGATTTTTAAATTCATTTTTTTGGTTTTTCTTCTATATTTCTAGTATTTTTTTTCTTGATAGTCTTTTTTCCGTCGAATTTGTGTGTTTAACAAATAATCACTAAAAATTGGAATTTGTATTAATAGGCTAATAACTAAATTGTTCATTGATTGCCAAATTTTCTTGAGTAAGACTAAAATTTTTGTCACAATGTATTTGATATTTTATAAATTTTTATCCCAAATTTACTTTTAAAATTTGTATTAATTGCAAAGATATTTTTTATTTGTACATCTTAGATAACATGGTAATCTCCATTATAAACAACTAAAATAATTTGGATGGTTGTTTTGGTGGAAGATGGAAGAAAAATTAGAAGAAATAACCCTAAATAATTTGGATGATAATTTTTGTAATTTTTATGAAGTGTGTGGTCAACATGGTAATTTACATCCCAAAAAACCAAACGCCATTTACAAAAGAGTAAAGTACATTTACCCTACCTGACATTTGTGGTAATAATTTTTACACACCCGACATTTGTGAAATAATTTTTACCTTACCTGACATTAATTAAGTGAATAATTTTTGTGACAGAATCTGATTACTTCTTATCGGAAATGTGAATAATACCAGAATGCCCCTATATGACTATATGAATGTACCATGTTGCCCCTAACATTGAGAAGATAATGACTTAAATAACATTTTCATTTTCAGAATGGGGAGGGGTTGAGTTTTCGAAGAAATAAAGTAGATAAAAGGTTGATGTTTAAATGTCATATGAATTAATATTAAGGGTAAAAACGTCAATTCATATTTAATTGAAAGTCATATGAATTAATATCAAGGGTAAAAAAGTCAATTCACATTTATCTATTCTTTTTAACGTTTGGCGGAAAATCCAACAAAAATCAATTATAGAATATCTTAGGAGATTTAAATATATGAACACTCAATGTCAGGTAAGGTAAAAATTATTTCACAAATGTCGGGTGTGTAAAAATTATTACCACAAATGTAAGGTATGGTAAATGTAATTTACTCATTTACAAAAAGCTACTCGTTGTAGCTTTTTACAATATGGCTTTTTGGGGTGAAACGTCATTTCAATCCGCCAAATTACCAAACACTTCAAATTGGCTTTTTGAATGGTTAAACAGCCAAAAATCCCACCAAAAAGTCATTTTCTCCAAAAAGCCAGACACCAAACACCCCCTTAACCTTCTTCGTCTTAGTCTTCAAAATATTTGAAGAAACATAGATGATATGTTTGGTCAAAATCAAAATTATTATAAATTAATGAGATATAAGCATGGTGCAATTTTAATCCCATATTTCTAATAAAAGTTGAATGGAAGTTTAATATCTTAATTCTTTTTAAGATTATAATTTTTAGATTGATTGGTTAATTGATATTGTAATAACGTAATCCGATATTCTAAACAAAATAGCCAAAATAATAAAATTTGTTATAAAATAGTTATTTTCGATTCAAATTATGACCATTATACTGCAAATATAATTCTAATACATATTATTTCTCAAAATTAAGTGTAAATATTTTTTAATTCAGTGTCGTGAGAATGTAATAATTAAAATATTTGATTCATATATTAAATAAATTGAAGTGCTAAGAGTTAATTTCATTTTTCTTAGAAAAAAGGAAAAAAGGTCTGGCCGCGACCCAAGAGCTTGACCCAAAGCCGCTGGACCTGTATTTACTCCAACCTGAAATATACATGACTCTTATTAATCCAAACCAAAACACATGACCCTATTTACTCGGAACCAAAATTCACTTAACTACCCCTTCAAATTGCCATATCTAAATCTAGACAAACTGATATGTAACCAAAAATCAAATCAAATTATCTCAACCTATATTTAAGAATATTTAAAATTAATTCATAAATTTTTTGTATATAATCGAAATATCTATAATAATATAAAAGTAATATATTCAAAATTTGAAATACTCAACCCAGAGTGATTGTAGGGGTTATCGGCCAATCAGATTAAAGAAAAAAATCAATTCAAAAATACAATAAAAAATTCCCGCCCATGAAATAATAATAAAAAAATTGATTAAAAAAAATAATAAACAAGACGACTAATCAGATTAAGAGTGTACTTATCTAATTAGAAATCTACTTCCCAACCCAATTAGGATTCCCATTCTATCTGATTATATTGATCCCCACGAAAGTCACGTATCCCAACACCACTATAATTGTAACCGGCCATAAACTCCTAATAAAGGCTTATATATATTTAAATTGCCATCATTATTCATTTCTTTTGTTATATGGTAAAACCTCTTTTATCCCGCTTAATTAAATTCTAACAATTATACTTATACTAATAATGATAATATTTCCTTTTCAATTTGCAGAGAATTGAAGATTGTGTTGCAGTAATCAAATTGCAAGTTGGTATACAATGAATATACAATCAATTATTGTTGTCACACCCACTCACCGTCATCCCCCCTCTCGCTCTCCGGTATATGTGTAGTTCTAACCACTCATGCATTCTATTTTTGCTTTTGATCTCATATAGAACTCTATAATCTCCTCCGCCAACTCTCTAATTACCGAAGCTCTAAACTTGATTTATTTATAACTTTTTTTTATTTTAATTGGCAGGAAACCTACCTAATTTCTTTCTGGTTGTGATTGGTGGTTAGAAGGTGTATGATGATGCAGAAGAAAGGAAGACAGGTAAGATTGTGTTTCTATTTTTTCCCCCATTAAGTTCATGGTATGCATGTTTTAAGTGGAGTTATATTTTTGTTTTATCAATTGCTTCCTCCAAACTAAGCTTTGAATTTGCTATCTATCAATTGAAATCTCATGTCGCTTTGGTTATGAAGATTTAATAGGAACTAGGTATGGGTATGGCAGGAAGACTGAGTCAATCGGGATGAGTGAGTATGACAAACCAAGGCTAATAGTTAAGGTATGACTTCAACTATATTTAAAGTTCTGTATGTATGTGTTGGAGATCTGTTAGTTTTAATATAATTTTATACTCTACTTAAATTTACTTCCATGGGAGCAATTAGCCAATTATCTCTAATGCAGCCATTAAGAGCTTGACAAATATTATGTTATACTCGAAGTCTGAAAATGTATACTATTGAAAGAACTCATCAAAATGAGTTTATGCAGCATATTAATATAGCACCATGTGAAGGGCTTAGAGGAAGCGCAACACATTGTGGGGAGCATCACATAAAATCATATCAAGCAAAGAGAAAACAATCGAGCAACGTGAGAAACAGAGGAAGCAGAGACCACGGTTATGGCATGTGGCAAACGAGCTTATTCTGCCAAAAAAATCAGATATTGGAGAGTGATCCTAAGATGCGAGGAGGTTTTCTTGAGTATTTTAATCTCATTTTAAAAGACATTTTTATGTATAGTAATTCCTTTTAAGCATTGGTTTTAAAACACATTTTTAATTTTATTTTTATGACTTATAGGCTGTGTTCAACAAGAGAAATGAAGTTGCTCACAACTTAACTAGAATATATATTTGCTGTAAAAAAAATAATAAAAAAATAAGAATATATATTGCCTATTTGTGGTGGAGTAATCTGGATGAGATTTGCCCTCAAGAACTCAAGAAGTCCCTTTAATTTATATATACACCCCTCACTCTCTTTAATTTCTTCTTTTTTTAATTGTAAGATCAAACTCCCTTTAATTTCATAAACGTGTATTAGCAATCAATCATTGTATCAATGCATTATCTATTTTTATATACTCCTTCTATTTTATATTAATTATCACTTCATAAATGTTATATACTTTAAGGTCTCTAATATCCTTCTCTAACTTAGAACATTTTAGATACAAAACAAAGAAGGAAAGTACATGTTAAGAATTTAGTGGAGAAAAATTTTAAAGTTTGATTAAATTATAAAGGGTTATTGGATTCTAATAATACGAACTTTGGGCCATATAAGACTTAATAATATGAACTTTCGATTTGATTCTTAATAATACGAACTTTGACCCCCTGTTGGCTACAGTAACACGATACCGAGTTAGGGATTATTTGACTCGCCGGAAACATGAGTTGGCAGGCAAGGCATGTGTTCCCTCTTGTTTGACCTTGCCACCTCAGCAGTTGACCAAAAAAAATGTCATGTCAGCCCCCTCTCTCTTTCTCTCTCCTCTCTCACCCCCTCTCTCTCCTTTCTTTGTTTCAGATTTCCGATCCAGGCCCCCCCCTCTTTCACAATCTTCATCTTCCTCCCTCTGAAACACAACCCAATTCAAATCAATTAGCAACTCAGTGTACCTAGAACAGGGCAATCCAGAATTAGATGTGAATCTTCAAACTCAAACTCAAATGCATACTCAAATTTAGGTAACTGGACTGCCATTGATTACCAAGTCTCCAAAATCAACCCTATTCAAATCATCTCTCCCACATCATCAGTCCCTCTGTCAATGGCGTCCGCCATCGTTGAACCCTCAAAGCATTCGAAGAAGGTCTGTTTGTTCAACTGCCCCGAGACGAAAGATCTTGCTGAAAGAGTTGCTGCTCAGTCGGATTCTATCGAGCTTCGAACCATCAATTGGGGGTATTTTATTACTTTGCCTTAATCAAAACTGGGTGGATCTTCAAAAATCGAACACAAAACCCAGTACGAATCAAACACAAAACCCTAAAATCAAAAGGGCAGTTGATGTTCAGTCGGATTCTATTGAGCTCAGTTGGAAAATTGATGGGTTTTTGGGGTGATGCAGAGGGGATGCACCGTTTTGCAGTGAAGAGTGCAGGGAAGAACAGATTAACATCGAACCCCAACTCCAATCCGAAATCAAACCCTCGATTTCGATCTGGGCTAATAAGAATTGGAGAAAAAAATTGAAGTGGGTTTACACACAAAAAGGGGGGCTCCTGTTCTAGAAGCTTCTTCTCGACGTCGTCGTTTGGATCTTGTTGCTCATTTCCGCCATTATCGTCTTCTTCTTCTTCTCTTCTTCCTCCTCCTCGTCTTCAATTTGCAATTTGGGTTTTTACTTGCAGAAGAATGGTGTGAATTTGCAGTCTAGGGTTTGAGTTAGGGTTAGGGTCAGGGGAAGGGGAATGGTGTGAATTTGCAATCTGGGTTTTTACTTGCAGAGGAGGGGAAGGGGAATGGTGGGAATGGTGTGAATTGAGGTCTGGTGGATCGAAGAAGAGGTGGGGAAGAGAGAGAGGGGAGAGAGAGAAAAAAATTGAGTCAATGGGTGACGTGGCAATTTTTTTTAAGTCAAACGCTGAGCTGGCAGAGTCAAACATCAAGGAGCACATGCCGCCACCGCCATGTCATTTTACCGACGAGTCAGAACAGTGCTAACTCGGTGTCATGTTACTGTGGGCAACAGGGGGTCAAAGTTCGTATTATTAAGAATCAAATCGAAAGTTCAATTTATTAAGTCTTATATGGCCCAAAGTTCGTATTATTAGAATCCAATAACCCAATTATAAATGATAATTATCACAATTAAGCCGAAATGAACAATAAATATTTTTGTACTAAAAATATCTGATTCCAAATATATAAATTATTAGTCACTCTATATAAAACTTATCTACACAAAATTATACTATGGTGGTGATAAACTTATAACAATCTTTTTGTTTATTGTCCAACAGTATTAACCACTCATTATGAAATCTTTTTGTTTGATAAATCATTTATATTTTTCTCAAACTTTTACATGTATATATTTACAATTTTGTTTCTACTTTTAGTAAAATATTTGTTTTGTTATATCCCATACATTACACGGATTTAAGACTATATATATTAATTGGCTAATGGCTAATCGTTCTTTCTGTAAGTGATCAAAATACAGACTAATTGATTTCTATAAACAATTAAAGGGTAAATTAATGGATACAAAATGATTCACCCATGGTAAACGGATGCAAATGGAAAATACGAAGCCACTGGGATCTTAAGTTTGTGTTCGTCAGTGGTATTTAGTGTTTATTTGGCCTAGTCTTTGAAAGTGTTTTTGGAATTAAAAAACACAAATTATGCAAAACAATGTTTTTCTAAAAGATAATAACTGTTTTCCAAAAACGGTTTTGGCAAAAAATAGCTTCAAAAGTAGAAGCAGTAAATTGCTGCTTCTACTTCTTACAAACTAATCATTACTAAATCTATGTGATTCTCTAGTGATTAGTTTCCATAATTTCCAATAAATATTCTGATTCTTATAAATATAGTATTTAGATATTTTAATATTATGTTAGAACATTTAATATTATGTTGGATATTTTTACTGTCTAATTCATTTGCAAATATGGTATTAGCAAATTTTTTATATATAAATATTTAATTTACAGAATTGTATAGTTAAGTAAAACTATATATAGTTAGTATAATATTAATTATTATAACTATAATTATAACTATACGATTATAATTATTGTTAAAATTAAAATATGATAATATGTTTAAAAATAAATAAAAAGAGAAAAATGTAAATAATCATACGATAAATTTACTCAAGAAAAACACATGATAATTTTTAAAAGTTAGGCTAAACATTTAAGTTTAGTAAAAGGACTATATCATAAGTTATGCCAAATGTACACTTTAATTTAGTAAAATCACTTATGTCATAAGCTTGGCCAAACACTTTACGGTCTCTCCAAAAATAGCTTTTATAAAAACTGTTTATAAGAAGCAAAAACATTTTTTTTAGAAATTAGGCCAAATAGGCACTTAGTATAATATTTAGCGTTTTGATTAAGTTAACATTTTATTGGATAAATATTAGTGTTTGGTAAATGTTTGGTAAGCTAGCGCGTTAAGTAAAATTTAAGATTTCAAGGAACGTTTTCTAAAACATTAATAGAGTTAACGTTTATGCTCTACATGGGAGGTGGGTAAAAGGGGACCGGGGGGAGGGGGATGCTTACTCCTCCTTACCCCTGCTTGGGAAGGGAGTGAAAGAGGGTAAGGGAGAGTGAAGGGGAGTGAGGTTTACCCCCCTTTACCCCTATTAACTCTTATTTTTTTTACACCCCAATTTGGGGTGTAAGGAAGAGTTTAATTAAATCATAACATACACAAAATAGAAAATAACCATATTATCCTTAACCCTAATTGAATCATAACATACACATCCATCTCTCTCTCCAACTCTATCTCTCTCTCGCTCGCAGATAAACACACACATCCATCTGTCTCTCCAACTCTCTCTCTCTCTCGCAGACACATACACATACACCTCTCTCTCTCTCTAGTGTGTGTGTGTGTGTGAGAGACAGAGAGAGAGAGAGAGAGAGAGAGAGAGAGAGAGAGAGAGGGTGGAAAGAGAGAAAGAGGGTAGAAAGAGAATAGACAGAGAAAAGTGTTGTTCAAAGTGTGTGAGAGAGAGAGAGAGAGAGAGAGAGAGAGAGAGAGAGAGAGAGAGAGAGAGAGAGAGAGAGAGAGAGAGAGAGAGTGTGACTATAAAGCTATATGAGTGTAATACATTGTCATTGTATTACATATAATATTAAATGATAAATATGTCAATCAAATACTTACTCTTATGAATTCTTTTAATTGAGTTCCAAACAAGGGTAAATAGTTTACCCTTACAAACACTGTCATGCCCCCACCCTCCTTTACTCTTATGAACTCCTACCCTCCTTTCTAACTCTTTCCCTAAGCAGATCATTAGTGTTTAGAGTAACATTTCATTTTTTTGGTCAAAAAATACCCTTTAAAAGTTCTATCTGCGGAAATTATTTAGATACTTTTATGTCAATTAACATTAATAAACTAACTCAACCACTAATTTTACACAACACAATGTTCATTTGAACAACTATCAATTATCAACTACATAAATTGTTGTTCATTGTCAAAACCTCTAATTTCACCAAACAAAGCCCAAGTCTCAATAGTCTGACTTAACAACAAAATTTAAGATGTCCTTTCAATAAAGGCTTTTCACAACTAAACAAAGTTTTAAGAAATAAAGCTTAAAAATATTAAATTTCATACTCTAAAGAACCATGTTGTTCTTGAAAAAGCGATCATAATCCTGAACATTCAATGCACGTTGCGTATGAGTTGTTTTTTGTTTTTTCATTTTCTTTTTCTTTTGAAATATGGACACCCTTGTATTTTAATTCAAGTAGTCCAATGTATGTCTAAATCCATTGGTTTACATTCTTTTGAATTTCCAATCCAATTCAATCCAACCTATTTGTATCATGTGTTTACACATACCAATTGATATATCAGCATATAGTCGTACCAACACCTGGTTCTTTTCTTGTTTTTTATTTTTTCCTCCTGAAATCACTAGAGCATTGATTCATAAGGTTGTATTATATTAAAGTCATTAACCCATTAAAAAAGGTCAATCCAATTTAGATTCCGAAATTCAAATTGACTTAATCCTAACAAACATTATTTTGTACTACCTAGTGTATGAATCTTTGCAAGTCAACTTGAATGAAAAGTAAATCAATTGCGTTCAAGATCATGGAAGGGAATTTCGTCATGGTACCAAATCCCATCAAGTCCAGAAGAATAGATGAGCTTCGTAGTGACATGGAAATCTGTTATCCATGATGAGATTCTATTGGGTGTTGTCTTTATAATATGTTTTCTATCTCAGCTTGACTTGAAATTAGTCCAACTACAATGACCTATTCGGTAGAGGATGGTTTCGAACCTATATCCTTTGCTAGCCTTGGTAGATATCATAATGGTGAAATACCTTTGTGGATAAGACTTGTTTGTAGGTTTTTATTTTAAATTTAAATGTAAATAGTAGATTGAGGTATTTTTCTAATTATGGACTCGTTGTTTCCAGATATAATCAAATTTCTCATTCACAGCTGAGAGTAATTTCCTTGAAAATAACATTGGTGTGAAAGCTGATGTTGATGGACTTGGAGCACTTGGTGATGCTGGGTGGTACTGCATCCGAGCCATCCTTTGGGCTGCAGCCTACCAACTGCCCAAGTTTGTGACTAGTCTAAAAAATGTAGTTAAAAACGAAGCAGGGGTGATATTGTCTTGTGGGGCTTATTTACATTGGGAAGATGGAAAAGCAGCAACATTCTATTGCTCGATCCTTTCTATCCAATCTAACCATGGACATCACGGTTATTGGTACCAAGGGAACCTTGCGGATTGATGATTTTATCATTCCATACAAGGCAAATGAAGCCTCATTTTCAACAATATCTGATGCTTGGCCTACTGATATGGGCTTGGAATGGACCAAAACTCCTCCTACTCAACATATCGTCAACACTGATCTTCCTCAACAAAACTCGATCTCATGGTAAAAGAATTCTCTGCTTTGGTTGATGCCATTAAGTATCACGGTCTACCCCCAGAGAAGAAGTGGCCAACTATTACTAGGAAAACACAACTTGTAATTGATGCTGTCATGTCTTCCGATCCATTGATAGAGGCTTTGAGCCAGTTGAGGTCTGCTACTAGCAAAGTTCCGTCCAAAATCTCACAACTTCACTCTTTTGCCTCATATGGAGGCAAATTATTGTTTACTATGGTAGTTGCATCTTTTGTGCTACTTATTTAGGACCTTGTAAGGATCTTGTTGAAACATTTTATTTGATTTTACTTGTAATATCTTAATTTATTATGTCCTCCAAGAAAGACAAAAGAGTGTTATTGACATGTGAGAATTAACCCGGGTTGTTAGCTCAACATGATAAGCATTGAAGCAAAGCATGAAACATTCAACCAGTGGGAAGTGCGACAATGATGGGGCAATCAAGATGCAGGCTTATGTGAAGTGCTTGCAATCGAGAGGTCAGGTGGTCTAATAATGTTGTGGTCAAAACAAGAATTTGATATGCAGAAGGTCAAACAGGCTCAAAAATGGATGCTTGTGGAATGTAAATTCATCAAGGAGGCTCTTGATTGTTCAATTTGTGTTGTGTATCCAACTAATGGCCAAGGCAGACATACTAGAATTGTTCAAATAGAGGAGACAGTAGAGTGGTCAAAGGAAGAATTTGAGATGCAGAAAGTAAACAGAATTTGAGATGCATAAATTTGATATGCAGTATAAAGTAAGTACTACAATGAAGTTCTGTCCAAGAACCTTTTTTATTATTCATTGCCAAAAAACAAAGATTAAGGTTTTAACAATTACTAGCATATAAAACAAAAACCACAAAAGGCATAATGGAGTCACTATCTTCTACTTATCGACGGTCTTGATCAAGGGGTTGAAAACAAATAATGAACACAAATAGTCTCCTTAACCTTTTTGGTGCTATGTGTGCAATATAGTAACATTTGTACTTGCGTAGTATAAATAATGAAAACAAATAGTCTCCTTAGTAAGTCTAAGATGAAATTCTCTAGAATAAAATGTAAAACAACCTTATATTGAAGCCTCAGGTCGGATATAAAATGACTAAGCTTTGTTACGTATAGGGATAGCAGTGGGTCTTGGACCCGGTTTGGACCCTATCAGACCCAGTCCATTAAGATGTGTCTGGGTCCAAAAATTTTGAACCCAGTGAGTCTGAGGCGAGTCCGGGTCTAGAAAAAAAATAGCGGGTCCGGGTCCAAGCACGGACCCATGGACCCGACCTATGTACCCATTAAAATATAAACATATATAATTTTTTCCTTTGAAAAAGTTAAAAACCCAAGTACTACACTACTACTCATCTACTGCCTGGCGCCTGCTGGCACTCCTAGGAGTATTAGGCTTGTTGAAGTGTTGGCTTCTATTTTCTAAAACCCTAGTATACTATTTTTTCCTTTAAAATGTTTTTATTGTGTTAAAAATAAATGTATTTAAACATAATAGATATTATTATACATGTGTACAAGTATAAAAATAACCCAACAAATTGATAAATCTAGTAAAATATGCATAATAGAGTAGGATCCACTAAGGACCCGTGGACCCTTGGACGCGTTAAGTCTGGATCTGGGTTTGAATTTTGGGACCCATCGGGTATGGGGGCGGGTCCGGGTCCAAAAAAATATGGCGAGTTCGGGTTTGGGTCCTGCTGGACTCGCCCCAGACCCTGCCCATTGTCATCCCTAGTTACGTATGTCGCTTAGGTTAACCACCTGTTTGGTTTGAGGTAGAACTAGACTTGTTATGTGCATGGTATAAAGAAAAAAAATGACGATCTTACCCCAGTGGGAGTTATACCATGATACACAATTTATACTATGTGTGCTTTAAGTCAATCTAATGAAGTGACAATTGATTCCCTACCTCGTTACTGTGTGATCCTAGTAAGTCTCAGTTGTCTACATTATACAATCCCCTTTGACTTAGTGTTATGGCATGGAATCTAAATGAGATGGTTCCTACTTTAGTGTACACTCCAAGAGCTATAGATGTTTACAGTTCAACGGAACACATTAGGAAAGTAGTTCTACTGAAACATAGTGCTATGAGTAGCTAAGAAAAACCAATTACACATTCACCATATCAGCTCGAGCGATTATATTAGAAATATAATCACCGATATATCGATTGCCGAAAAAGGGACTGTGTATGCCTAAGTGGTAATGTTATGGATGGTTTAGGGTGTTGTCCGTTCCCTTGATAGTGTTATGTTGGTGATCAGATGATGATTTGATATAACACTACTTACACTTATCGATACTACACCCCATTCCTGTATGAAACGAGAAGAGAACTGCGAGATTAGATTTTTCCCTGATCGGTCTACGTGGCCGAGAGGGAGTTGTTGGTAATTAGCGGTCACTTAATTATTTGTTAATTAAAGTAATTTAATTCATTTAAAATTTGGTTTCTAGATATGTTAGGAGTTGTAATCAGATAAAGAATATGACTCCTTATCTGAGTTGTATTCTTATTCGGTATTGGAATACAACTCTATATGCTAATGTATAAATAGATCCTTGCGTGAGATATATTAAACATACAATACACAACAAGTGTTCTAATCTCTTCTCTATTTGGATAAACTACCATCAAGGTTTTTGGGGTTTGGGTGTGACTAATTTCCAGTGGCTCTATACTAGTAGTCATTGGTAATTGATAATCTCCCGGTGTTGAACGTGAACGATGACGTGCTATTCGTGGAAACAAGACTCGACAATACGATCTCGCTTCCGCACTTAAAGTATTATTCGATCTCACTAATCCGGCTGGTTGTATTTGACTTTAATTTGGGAGAAAATATTATTTTTATCATGCATAAACTTCCAAATTAGTTTACATTAAAAAGCTAAGTTGACAACATAGGCTTTATAGTGACCAAGACCACCTCTGCCCTTTGATTTACTCCCTCCTTCCCGAAATATCTGGCACCACCGCCTTATTCACACATACCAATTTACCTACCCACCTGGTGTAAATAGCAAGATGTTGCTTCCTATATTTCTCTCTCCAAAAACAAAAAAAAAAACTCTCCACCTCCCAGACTAATGAATCTATGGCTACTCATGTGAATTGGTCAAGACTTACCTCTTCAACTTCATCACTAGATTCATCCTCCCACCTCACAAACCCGCGCGAATTCAACCTAAAAATTTTATTTTTCCCACCAAATTATTCGATAAAATGGGATTTTGACATAAGAACAAAAAAGAAAGCAACGAAAACAACAATTCTGGAAATCGGAAGACTGTAGTTTGGCCATAGCTGAATTTTCAAGCTTTTTTGGAAGTCTAGTACTTGCTTCATCAACATTCAGGTTCAGTTTCAGTGAATCCAGGTTAGTATTGTAATGTAGAACAATTTACAATTTGTTCTTTGTAAATTTTTAGGTTTAGGGTTTTAATTGTTGTTTTAATTCAAATCTATTCTTAGATTTGAATCCTAGTGTAGATTTATGTTTAATTTCGTATTTTGATTTTTGTTTGCCTACTGAGTTAATCGTATTTGGTTATTCAAGTGTGAGGCTTGGACACCTTGAAATTGAATTTGGGATTGGCGTTGAAAGATATTTGAATCTTAGTTTATTCTGGGTAGTTTCTTGCGTGATTTCATAATTTTTCTGAGTTTTTATCCTAATTTTCCTAACTGGATCTTTGTTGTTGTGGTTCATGTTTTATGTGCCTATTTTTTGCTCGATTTCATGTATCCCTGTTTTCCCCATTTATTTTGTTCCAGTAAGTTTTCCCCTGTTATTTTGCTCGATTTCGTGATTTCAAAACCTTGGCTTGTTTTCTTCCCTTTCGTTTTTCATATTTTCCCCTTTCCTTCTACTGTTGCTATGTTAAGTCTTCCATATTTGCATGCTTATAGTGGCCTAGACAATAACTTCTATTTTGATCTCTTGACTGTACATGTGATTTGTTGCCTAGGGGTAGCTTGTTGTGATGTGGCAGAACTTGCAGATGTCTCGTGCAAACTTTTGTGCTCAAAGGCACTTTTTATTGATGAATAAAATTTGGGTTGTCACCCGTGAACTATCCAAAAAAATGTCAAGTCTTCCATATGCTTGAATAATTATACTTGCAGAAGCTCAAATTTTTGTTCGACAAATTTTTCCCTTGTTTCTCCCTTTCCTCATAGTTCCAAGGCATTTTGTTGTTCAGTAAAATCCAACCAAAAGTAACCAAAAACTGACATTTCTCCATTATCAAAAAAATTTAATGGAAGTAAACCTTCCCATATGCTTGCATAATTTTACTTACAAAAACTCCAACTAAGTACTCTGATGTGGAATTGAATAAGCATTTAATGAATAAACATGATAGAAATTGGAAATGGGTTTGTCAGACAAGCCATAAATACATAATTGTACTAAAAGGCATGCCATAGATGCCCATTTTCCTGATGAGGAGCAGGAGGCTTGGAAGGGTGGGGATCCGCCAAAAAATGCGGGAAAAGAAGGAAGTAGCAGCAGCAGGAAAAGACAGAAGTTAAGCATCCACAGGACGACAAACCTCAACATTCCAGAAACAATGAAAGAAGGGTTAAAACCCTTCTTTAATCGCAAAAGAAAGGCAACGTCTTTGCCGGAGCTCTGTATTGAAGAAGGCCGCTACGCAGACATTGCCAAGGGAGGCGTCTACTCCACTCTGGCTAAGAGAGCCAAACAGGCTGAACTCGATCGGCTTTGGCTCACAGGGGCAGATGTTCGGAATGCAGCAAAGTATGAACAGACCAATCCAGGAGGCAGCCAGGAGGAAGCTGAGGCCACATCAACTGAGTCTATAGGGGTCAGCGGGGAAGGGCCCCCACAAGAGCCATGAATGTCTGTGTGTGGAACTGCAGAGGAATAGGAGAAGCGAAGACCTCTGTAGTTCCCTACCTGAAGTAGATTCTTCGCAGTTTTCAGCCTAGTTTGTTGTGCTTGTTGGAATGTAAGACTTCTGTTGAGTATGTGTGTAAGAAATTAGTTGGGTTAAATCTTTCTGTAGTTGCTAGGTCGGATTCTAGGGGTCGTAGTCGTGGCGTTGTGGTGCTTTGTAAGCCGGAGGTTAGTGTAACAGCAGTATATGTCTCTCCTCATGTTGTTTTGTGCCGAGTGAATGAAATGGGGAGCTACCCTTTGTTTTACTGTTTTGTTTATGGACATCCGGAAACCCAGCATTGGAAGGATGTATGGGAGGAAATCACAACTGTCTGTGCCGATATCAGGGACCCCCTAGTCTTGTTGGGCGATTTTAACCAAATCGAATATAAGGATCAGAAAGTAGGGGGATCGGTTCAGATCCAAGGACATGGATTATTTCAACAATGGAAGAATAATTTGGCCCTCTCCGACATTCCGGCGACCGGGGTCACATACACCTGGTCAAATGGACGTGAAGGGGGACAAGCCATCTTTGAAATACTCGACAGGGGTTATACGAACCAGAATGGTTGCCAAACTTTCCCAGACGCTAGCATCACCAATCTCCCAATTCTTTTCTCTGACCATGGGCCCATTGTTTTTTCCGTTGGGCTGAAGCGCAATGCAGGAAGACATAGGGGGTATCGAGTAGAGGCTTGGGCTCTTAACTGTTCAGAACTAGTGGATCTCCTGGGCCTGCTGTGGGCTGAGAGTCCCAGGAGACAAGGGAGTGTATGGGATGTCGTCCGAGATCTCCGTAGCCTACGGCTGAAATGCAGACAATGGACCCTGGAGTGGAAACGTACACAAGAGGCCCATATTAATTCTAAAGTTAACCAATTGGGCCAGGCCCAAGACGAAGCGTCCCTGGCAGCGACCGAGCCTGGGCCTCAAACAACATTCAGGAATTATTCCAGGGGCTGGGCCTTGAATCTTCGACACTTAAAATTTTCTGTGAGCAAAAAGGGCTGGTGGAAGAGGCATTCCTTCTAGCGGAAGTTTACTGGGCTCAAAGGTCTAAAATTCGCTGGCTAGGGCAGGGAGACTCGGTATCAAAGCTCTTCTTCAGGCAGTTTCAGCAAAGGAAGGCTTCCACAAGAATTAGGGGGCTACAGACGACTGGGGGAGGCTGGATAACCAATGAAGATGCAATAATGGGGGAAGCAGTGAATTACTTCAAAACTCTCTTCAAACAACCTTCTGGGTGTGCTTACTCTAGGGAACGAGCGAAACAAAGAGTTCTCTCTGGTTTTGACAAGCACCTGTCAACTGTTGATCTGAACGTGCTTAATCGCCCATTCATTGTGGCGGAAGTACACAAAGTTCTGAAGAAAATGGGAGGGCTCAAAGCGCCAGGTTCTGATGGGCTGCCGGCGTGTTTTACCAGAAATTATGGCCGCACATAGGCCATGATGTCACCGCAGCAGTCTTACAGATGCTCAATTCAAGGGTGCTGCTTAAAGAACTTAATCTGACCTACATCACCCTCATCCCAAAGAGCTCAACGGCACAGTCCTTGACAGATTTCAGACCCATCAGCCTGTGCAATGTTCTCTACAAGCTACTGTCAGGGTGTATGGTCAACAGGTTGAGGCCAATACTCAAAAAGATCATTAATGAGTCTTAGAACGCCTTCATCCAAGGGCGTCTCATAGGAGACAGTTGTCTCATAGCCCATGAAATCCTGCACAATGTCAAGAATAAAAAGCAAGGAGCAAAGCTGGCTGCAATCAAAGTGGATATGAACAAAGCGTATGATTGTTTACAATGGGATTTCATCAGAGACGTGTTGCAACAATTGGGTTTCCCAGGACATTGGATTAAATTAATTATGGAATGTGTGAGCACTGTCCGATATTCGGTCCTCATCAATGGCATTCCTTCCCCTCAATTTCAGCCAGAGGCAGGGCTCCGTCAGAGAGACCCTCTGTCCCCATACCTCTTTATCCTCTATTTAGATGTTTTGGGAAGCTATCTCAATCAGGAAAGAGATAAAGAGAATCTCAAAGGGATTAGTGTTGCGAGAGGAAGCCCGGAAGTAAACCATATGTTCTTTGCGGATGACTCGATCTTTTTTACTACCCTCAGGGCCGACTTTTGCCTCAACCTTAAGGCCTGTATTGATAATTTTTGCTTAGCCTCTGGATAAGTCATTAACATAAACAAGTCTCGAATGATGACCTCCCCGAACACATCCTTGGAAGAAAAGAATGGACTCTCGGTTATATTTGGGTTTGCCTATGAGGAAGTCTTTGAAAAATACCTGGGGGTGCCGCCGATAATAGGGAGACACAAAACATCTCAGTTTGGGTTTCTTTTGGACGCCATTGATCGAAAGTTGCAAAATTGGAAAGTTGCCCTTCTGTCTCCGGCGGGTAGGTTGGTACAAATCAACTTAGTGCTTTCGGCTTTACATAGCCACATCCTGGCTATCTACAAATTTCCAGATAAGGTAGCTCGCCGATTGGACGCCATCATGACAAGGTTTTTTTGGTGGACGAGTGGTGGTGACCAAGGAAAGCATTGGGTCGCTAAAGAAAAATTGTTTGCACCCAAAGGAGCGGGAGGTCTGGGGATGAGACGAACAGAGTGGGTGAATGATGCTCTGTTAGCGAAGCAAGCTTGGAGACTCCACAAGAACCCAAACAGTCTTCTCTGCAAGATGTACAAGGCTAGATATAAAGCTATAACACCACTGACAGAGACGACAGTCCTTCCCGCCGACAGTTCTTGGGGTTGGAGAAGTTTTTTTAAAGCGACAACCAAAGTCAAAAGCCAGATCAGAGTGAGAATTGGGTCACGCAGAAACACAAAAATTCAGGGGTCCAACTAGGCAGGAAGTGGGGAGATTTCCCTCATTGATTAGACCAACTGCACAGCTTGGGAACATAAGACGATAAGTGAACTCCTCCTTCAAAACCCAAGACGTTGGAATATGGAGATCATTACAGCCCAATTTACAAGAGACTCTGTAAAGCACATACTTGCCCACCCAGCGCGGGTGTAGACACTGAAAATTTGAGCTCAATTTCAGACAAATTTTTGTGGATTTCATATTCGGGCCCAGATAAAATTCTCGCGGATTTAGCATTTTTTTCGGCTCAGATAAAATTCTCGCGGATTTTGCATTTTTTCGGCTCGGATAAGATTCTCGCGGATTTTTGCATTTTTGGCCCAAACAAAAATTCTTGCGGATTTTGTGTTTTTGGCTCAAACAAAAATTTTTGCGGATTTTTTATTTTTTGGCTCAGACAAAAGTTCTTGCGGATTTTGCACTTTTGGTCCAGACAAAATTCTTGCGGATTTTGCATTTTTTGGCTCAGACAAAAAGTCTCACGGATTTCTTTCTTTGGCCTATGCCAGTTCAAACTGCGGCCTAGTACAAAAATCCAGCCCAAAAGGAAAATCTTGCGGATTGCAGCTGAAAAATCTCGCGGATTTCATTCTCCAGCCCATAGGAAATTCTCGCGGATTTGCTGGGGTGAGGGAGGAGGCAGCTGTTGCAAGTAACTCCTAGACATATTATTCTATAAATGGGAGGTCCTGGCGGATTTTTCAGAGGTGGGAGCGTCTGGTATAGGTGCATTTCTAGGCATAATCAACAGTGAGAAAAACAAGAAAATACTCGTTCTGCTTTAAATCTGATCCTCGCGGATTTGTTAAAGGGGAAAATCATTGTTGGCGTTTGAATGCAGTGTTGACAACAGCGGTAAAATGGTCGGATTGAGCATAAATTCTCGCGGATTCTGGGGGAGGCGGGACGACCATTTGAAACTTAATTTCTGCCTAATTTCTCGCGGATCTTCGGGGGTCAATAATCGTTTTTTTTCTTTTTTCTTCTGTTTTTCTGGGTTTTATCAAATTTGTAATTATGTAGTTCTAACACCCTGCCCGCTGTAATTTGTTTTACTTTCTTTTATTTCCACTCGGATGTTTGCATTTCTTTATTGTTTTGTTTGCATGTTCTGTTTTTTAATTTAGTGTGACAACTTTTGCGTTTTAGTCTCCTTTTTTGAGAAAAAACCTGATTTAGTAAAGGCCGCCATGGCGGGTGATGTAAAGGCATCCCCTTTACATGGACACCTTTACCCCCGATCTCGGCTTTGGTTCACAGATCATGGAGTTTTCCTTTTGTTTTGTTAGTTTTTGTAAAAAACTAACTGGCGACTCCGCTTCACTCCTTGCATGCTTTCTTTTTTTTGATTTAACGTTTGTTTTCTTTTGACAATTTTCGGAATATGAGTCGTTCAAGTTTGGTGCAAAGATCTCCTAGCCCGAAGGCCTGGAGATCCTCGCGGATCCCAAACCCAAGAGGCTCCTGATCCCCGCGGATCTGGTGCCCCATGGGCCTGGGATTTTCGCGAATTCCAGTTTTGCAGGTTGGGTGAACCTTCGATCCAAACCTTAACTGTTTGTGATCCGAGGCCCCATTCAAACTCTCCCGAATTAAGAAATCTGCGAGGATTCATGCTTGGGAGGCCCAATTTAATTTTGGTCTCGGATTACAAAAAGTCCCTCAATGTCACTGAAAATTGATTCAAGGTAAATTTCTGGTTAAATCAGATTTAAGCAACATGGTTTGAAGATAGAAAATAATTCGTGCATAAAAATTGAATTTGCACCCTAGGAAAAAATAAGCAACCCTACTTCGATTAACACTCCGTGGGGGACCGTGCCCTCCGGGCCGTGGGCTCTACAGTGGCGACTCCAATGGGGACTTATTTAGAAAGTGGGTAAGCCTTGAAAATTCGGGTTTTTTTTTCTTAAAAAAAAAGGTTGTCACTTTTTTATTTTAGGCATTTTATGCATTTTTTCGGCCCTTCCCCTTCGTTGGGCACGTAAGGCACCGTTTAGGTTTATCCATTTTCTTTATCATTTTTGGGAAAACAAAATCATTCAACTTGGTGGGTCCACTTAGACCTTCACCAAGCCGGTGGTTGTTTTCCCATTCGTGCACCATTCCTTAGTCCTCACGACAAAGGGAGCAACCCGAATGAGTTAATCTTGCCATGCACCGCATGGAAGATGAAGCGTTTGGGACACGAGCTAGAGGTTAGGTTAAACCGACTCTTTAACCCTCAAACATAGATCCTTGGATAGGGTGGAATGCATTTGTATGCTATTTATTTCTTTCGATCCTCGAACTTGAGACCATGTCGTAATGCTTAGACAAAAAAAAAAAAAAAGGAAAGGTGGTCATATTTTGCATAGCGGGCCGAGATAATTAATTTGGTCTATACAAGTTTTTGGCCTCGGGGATTCTCGCGGATCCTATGTTTGGTCAGGCCTTGTATAGCCAAAACTAATGGTTTGGTTTTCCCTTTTAGTAGTCAACCTCGGTTTAGGCTTTATAGTGAACTTGAGCCCAAAATTCGCGAGGATCTTGGTGTTCGGACACTACGAGGCCTAAGTTAAGGTGTTTTTAGGATCATGCATTATGAGTTGTGGTAGCTGATTTGGCCTATACAAGGCTCGGGCCCTTGGAATTCTCGCAGATCCCAGGTTGGGCTGGGCCCGGTATAGTCCAAATTTGTGTTCTACCCTTTCTCTTTTAGTTGTCAAATCTTGGTTTAGGCCCAATAGTGGGCTTGAGCCCAAGAAATCCGTGAGAATTTTTGGTGAGCTCGGTCCCTACTATGTCTAAACTAAAGTTTTTAGGATCATATGCATTTGCATAAAGTCGTCCCATTTAGTGTAAGTAGGTCATTTGGGTCACAAAAGTCTGTTTGGGCCTTGGAGATCCTCACGGATTTCCGGGTGAGCCCGGCCTTATGTTGTTCAAATGGGCTCCTTGTTGTGTGTAGTTAGCTAAAAATGATATATTTAGCCCTTATGTGAGGCCTGAGCCTGAAAGTTTGATGTTGGGCTCGGTCCGGTAAGATCTAAATATGTTTTTTTTTTGGCTCGAGTCTGCATTTTCATAAGGGGTTTATTTGTGCTTCGCACATGACTTAGAGCTTTAGTTCGGTCATTCAGGATGCAAATAAAATTCTTCATTCATGGTGTGTATAAAGTTTTAGGGGTCGATGTTGAGCTGAGTCTTCGAATTCCTCCATCTTTCAGGACAGGATAGGTTGGTTTCGGGTATATCAAAGGGAGGAGAGCGGCCGGTTGGAGACTTTTGACATCCACTATGACAGCAACGAAAATCGTGCATCATCTGAGGCAACTGATTAAGAAGCGACCGACGAGGAAGCGTTTGAAGAAGGTGTTGAGTCTTTGGTGATTGACCTATCTGAGTCAATGTGGGACCCCAATGGTGATCATCTTGAAGGTCATCTGCATAGTGATCCAGAGGAGGAGTCGGTGCCTCCTCCACCACCTCCTCCACGTACTGAAATGGAGCAGCTCACCAACATAATTCAGAATATGCAAGTCACTATAAATGCTCAGCTAGAGGCACAAAATCAGAGAATTGATGTTATCATTCACGCTATGGAAGAGGCAAAAAATCGAATCTGAAGAATCCCTCTACGGGTGAAGTTGAGCAATCAGGAAAGGAGAAGGACGGGTCGGTCCACGAGGTTTCGAACTCGAGACTTGACCGAATTGAACAAATGTTGAAGGAATCTACACTCTTCAACAATCAGTTTATGGACGACATAGGTTTCACGCCTGTTCCAAGAGGTAGACTTCCCCCTAAATTCAACATGCCTAACATCAAATTTCATGGTACTGAGAACCCACATCAACATGTAAGGAACTTTATGGGGGCTATAACGCTGAAAGGAGTTGAAGAGGATATTTATCATATTATCTTTCGTTGGACTTTTGGCCCGGATGTTATGAAGTGGTATAACACACTTAGTCCTACCAAGTCCTCACAATGGAACTCACTTTGCAAGGAGTTTCTTCACCAATACTCCTACAATGTTGACATGCCTGTCACCTTAAGGGATTTGGAGCTAATGAAGCAAGGAGAAAAGGAGTCTTTCTCTGACTACTTTGCTCGATGGAGAGCAAAAGCAGCTCAAATGGTGGACCGACCATCTGAGGAACACCAAGTTGACATGCTTATTCGATGTCTACAACCCTCGTACAACACTCATTTAAGGTTTAAACCTCTCAAACACTTTGTCTCGTTGAGGTTAGCTGGAACAAAGATAGAAAGCGAGTTCGCTAAAGGGGTCGCAACTAAGGGATGGAAGAACACTTACACCAACAAGAAGCCAGCTAGCCCATCCACTTCGGCTGACAAAGGGAATGAAGTGAATGCTCTACAACGCTACACCGAATACACCCCGATAGACACTACATATGCTCAAGCCTTAGAGCGTCTATTAAGCAAGGGAATGATTACCCTTCCTGACTTAAAACCTGAGCCAAAAGAGAAGCCACGAGGTTGGGAAGCAGGTAAGTTCTGTAAATACCACAGGGCTCGAGGACATTATACCGAACAATGCTTCACTCTGAAGAATAGAATGGAGGAGATGTTTAGGTCAAAGCAGCTACCTTTACCAAAGGCAGTACAGAAGCCTAGCAACACTGGCAACCCACTAGGTTCTTTACACATACGTGCTATTTTCGAAGAATCTAAATGGGATCCCTCTGATTTCATTACTGATAAAAAGAAGCCCGCTTACATCATGCGTTGCTTTTCTGATGATTATGGGGTGAATGGTTTATGGGCTAGTGATGAAGAAGATGTCTATGGTGAACCTCACACCAACAATGTCAGTAACAACTTCTGGAATTCTGACAGTGATGACGACTTTTGGGGAGTAGCAAAATCTAGTAAAACTAAAACCCCGGGCGTTACCTTTCTTACCCGGTCCGGACGCCATAACTATCCAGGAGGTCCATCCCAAGTCCAACCTTAAGACAAAGGGAAGGAGAAAGTCGGGGAGACAACGATCCCTACTACCGAAGAAGACCTTATGCTGAAACAGTTGAAGAGATTGAAGATGGACATCACTGTTTGGCAATTACTCGCAGCTTCACAAAAGCATAGGCAGGCTTTAATCGAGGCTTTAAGTAAGATTGAAGTGTCACCTGAAACCTGTAGACGCTGAATTTTGTATCAGTATTTTAGTACTAGTTTTAGAAAATAAGCTAACCGATTAATTTAGTAGCATGCAAGCCCCTCACCCACCTAAGCCCGAAAGTAAACAAAATGGCCCAGTAAATCCAAACCCGTCTGAGTGCTGGAAGGCCAAAAGCCTGCTTGAGCTGGGCAGGAACCCGTCTGGGTTCCTTGGGGCAGGAACCCGTCTGGGTTCCTTGGGCCTGAGCGCGGCTCAGCTCATGAAGCTCAGCGCTAAAATCTAAACCCTAGGACGCGCCCCCTGTCCCCCATTCCACTATAAATTAAACCCTTTCTTCCCTTCCAAAGACACCATGGTATGCTAGAGTATTGACACTAGCATATTCTCTTCACCTTTTCTCTTCTCTTGCATGCTGCTTTACTAAAAGGTTAGCCTAGTTGATGTAAAACATGTAGTAATCTATTGAATTCGTTTTCTTTTTATTTTCATTATTTTGCATGATTTTAATGATAAAATTGTGAAATTCATATCTAATTCCTCCTTTTTGTTTTGTTTTACTTTAATTTAATTCTAGTAGAGTCTATTCGTTGAATAGGCGGATTTGATGATTTTTATTGTCAAATTCGTAACCTTACCCCCGAATCCATCTCTGGATTCGCAGGCTGGAGTCTGTATCTAATGGTTTGTTGTTTTTCTCCTAAAATTCAACTGGCGACTCTTTTTCTCGTGCTTTTGTGATTTTTCCTTTTTTATGATTTTTGTGACCTAATTTGTGATTAACGCCAAAGGTGATCCGGCTTGGTTCAATCCATGAACCCAGGCGGGTTCCTGTCCTCTTTTCACTCTCCTTTGTTTCGTCTTTTTATTCGGCAGAATTCGCAGATGGCGCGAAGGAACCCGGCTTGGTTCTTCAAGAACCCAGACGGGTTCTCACTTCTTTTCTCTTCTTCTTTTTTTCCTTTTGTTTTCCTTTTCGTAGGGTTTCACTGCCCGGAACCCGGCTTGGTTCTCAGACGGGTTCTTCTTCGTTGTTTTCCTTTTTTTTTTATCTCTTTCTTTCGTCTTTTTTTTTTTTAAAATCTAGGGCCGAGCGCATAAATCGTTTTTAACCTGCTAACGAAAACATTCTTAAAAGTTCAACCTTATTTAAGGTTAAGCAATCCTAGTCGGCTCCCAATCACTTTTAAGTAGCGCCGCGAAAAAGGTCCATCGATCGATTTTTTCGGTGTCTACAGATTGGCGACTCCACTGGGGACTTAAACTTAAAAAGAGGGTAAAACTTGAAAGAATTGAATTTTAGTGTTTTTTGTAAAAAAAGGGAGGAATTAATTTATTTCACATTTTTATCATTGTTTTAGGCATATTGCATACCAGGCTACTCTTGGGCCTTTATGGCTGGGTAGCACAAAAGCGTAGGTTTAGGTTTTAAAACTAGGAATCAACCCCGAGAGCCGGAGGTCACTACTTGTGGGATGCACTTACATCGCCAAGCATTTGATCTCTCCTCTCCCCGTGTTACACTCTAAAGGTTTCCTTGAAACCCAAAGAGCAACACCCCACACATTCTTCCTTGAATTCCATACAAGGAAAATGCACCGGGGCGAGAACATGTGGTACCCTATTCATCTCCCTAAACCTAGAAAAACCTTGAATCTAAAGCCATGGTTAGGCTCATCCCGCATCTGTATGTCATGTGGTTTAATCCTGTAAAAGTCGAGTCCCAGTGTCTAGCCCATTCATGAGTCGAGAGTCGTTCTAGTCCGCGTAGGAACATGCGAGGTGCGTTTTGGCTTATCAGAAACCCAGACGGGTTTCTGGCCTGTCAGAGCCGACCCATTCGTGTCAATTGTCCGTCAGTCCAGTCCGTCAGAAACCCAGACGGGTTCTTGGCCATCAGGACTGGCCCATCTGCTGTAATTGATGCAACGGGCCCGATTAGAGGAAGGGAACCGGCGGTTTCCTAACCCACCGCCTTCTCTTCTCTTCACGGACAGCCCAATGCCTTGCTGATGATCCTATTCGGCCCTTTATGATATTCCCTGAGTCTAATCCCCATTGCGTCCGTTACTTGAATCTGAGCCCGCAACCGAAAGCGATCGTGACTCGATCCAAGTAAGGACCCAATGGACGATTAATGTTGTCAGTCCGCATACTAGGTCCATGTAGAGTTAGGACATGCACTCCCATAAAAGTGAGTGAGTCATCCTTGTGTTAGCATATAGGCGTCATGTCCATGTCCTAGGTTCATATAGGTCCACTAAGTCATGCATGCATCGGATGGGTGGCGTGAAAGTTCTTTCGAGCACTAATCAGTTTCCATGCAGGCAAGATAACAGACCATCTCCGAGCCCGCATCCGTGACCCACAAACCGGCAGGCTTATTCGCAATCCCAATTACAGACTGTCGGCTCAATCCAGTGAATCCACCATGTCAGGATCCCTCGCCAACAACCTTTTTGGGGAGAGTTCTGGTGACAAGCAATTTGACGCACTGTACGAGCGGGTACAGGAAGCAATTGCCATTTGCATGGCAGATCAGGAGGACAGAACCAATGAGAAACTGGAAAAGAAGTTCAATGAAAATCAACAAACCATGAATGGCGTGCTGGAAGCCATTAAACAGATCAACAAAAAGCTCGGCATCGGACTTGAGGAAGAAGAAAACTATTATGGTTCTGAATCTGAGGCCGAAGCAGATGATGGGGTTGGAGAAGGTCACCCCAAATCCAAAAATGGAGGCCCAAAACCTAAGTCATTTGGTGAGGTCAGGTCCAAATCTGTACTGAATAACTCCAGAACTTCGGAGGACCCTTACGTCAAGAAACTTGAGGAGAAAGTTGATATGCTCACTAGAAGGATGATGAAAACTGATCCGACCTTCACCGACCCCTGTATGGATTTTGCCATCCCCAAACATTGTGTATCGAGAATAAGGGACAAGGTTGAGGTGCCAAACATGAAATTTAGACCCTCTGAAAATCCATCGCATCACTTGGAGGAATTCCTGAGGCTGGCTCCCCTCCATAAGGTAGATGAAGGTCTCTACACCACAGTCTTCCCTTCCACTCTAGAAGGTAAGGCCAAGGTATGGTACCAAAGTCTACCCCAGCAAGTTAAGACCAACGCAGATGAGTTATTCAGAGCCTTCATAAGCCATTTCAGTCGCCTGCAGCAAAAGGAGGTCACTGTGGATGATTTAACTTCCATGAAACAAAAGGAGGATGAATCGTTCCTCTCTTATTACAAGCGATGGCATTCCATGCTATCTGAAATCGACGAGTCTGTCCCCTTTAGGATGCAACTAAGCACTTTCAGGCAAGGAATTCATCCCCGCATCACACGACATTTTGGCTTCCAATCCATCAAAGACTTTGAGACTTTAAAGGACTTGTGTGTTCAAATTGAAGCTGCTAACAATGAAAAAGGCACACAACATTCTGGTTGGAAAGGATCTAGATCCAACAGGAGGGCCACTAGCGCGTCTAGCCCCCCTCAGAAAACTGTTGAGACTAATTCCATCCAACGGAGGCCGTAAACCTTTCTTACTTTCTGTTTAACTTGCTTCACTTAGAAAAATCTGGACGAGATCTCAAAAGTTTTTAACCTTTTCCTTCAAACCTTCTGATTTTGAGACAAGTTATGAAAGTTGCATCTGACTGCTTTGACTATCTTAGAAAGTATAAATGTGCGTGCCGCAAATCTTTGGGCTAAGTTTAGTTGATTGAGCCCCATCCCGTGAGTCCACATTGCCTAAATTTTGAATTGATCATTTTCATCAATTCCATGATCCCCTGAGTGACTCACCCATTAGTCGTATCTCTAGAACTTGTTTTGCATCTTGCTTGAGACTACATGTTTGCATTGTACACCGTGACAAAGTGATTGAGGCATTCGATTTTCTTTTTAAGCTACATAGCCAAATAGCCTTCCCTACATTGTATTTACCGTTCTTTTTGCCCCGCCTAGCCTTTGCTTATCCCTTTTTCATGTTTGAACCCTAACAGTACAAGCCTTAGCCTATGATATCCAGTATCCCTTTGCCTTGCTTGGTTGGATGAAGGTCTGTCATTTTTGGGAGGGAACAATTGGTTTGGTGTGAGCAAAATATGAAGTCTGGGAGAATATGAAAGTCCCATGTCTTGAGCAAATTTGGTTATGCTGTTCAAAGTCGAAGTTATAATAGAGATTTCTTCTCCCCGATCACCCACAAAAAATCAAAAATAAAAAAAAAAGAGTTTCAAAAATAAAAGGGCGATTGGGGAGACACAACTTAAAGTTCAGAAAACTTTGATTTGGTTGTATTCGGTTGAGATGTTTTAGGGTGGAAGGGGAAACGCTTTGCATACATTAAGAAAGAAGGAGAGTTTAGAGTGTTTTATTCATTGAAAATCAATCCAAGCATGGCTCTCAACTCCTCATTCCCAAATTTTACCGCTCCTTACCCTAACCTAAGCCCCGTTACAACCCGAAAAAGTCCTTTTGATTGTCACTTGTGCATTGCATACCAGTAGCGGAGAGCGAGGTTCTTACCAAGCTTATGGTAGTCTGCTTCTATTGGTTTGAGTATGAGAGAAACCCACATACATATTCAAAATCGAGTGTTTGAGTGTTCATTCTTTCCTATGAGAGTTTTTGCTCTTTCTGGCTAGCTTACGTCCATAACCAACCACGCATATTTGCATTATTCTTCGAACTGTTGGCAGACTTATGCCTCTGAGTTACTTGTTCTCTCCCTTAAGTTTCGAAAATTTCTTCCTATCTCTTTCGAACTGAGTTTTGATCTTATCCAATTTAATCTTTGTGCTTGCTTGTTGAAATGATTTTGTTTTAATCGAAAATTCCTTATCCCAGAATGTTTCAGCAGCACATAGAAAATCCCAATATCAAATGTCTTCGCCGGCCCCGAAACTGTAGCTCGAACTTACTTGTAGTGTGTAATTCTCGGTTTTTTATTCTTTTTCGTTTGGGGAAGTGGGAGTAATCCCACCATGTAGATTGCATATCGCATTGCATTATTGTGCATAAGGGTACATGAAAATAAAAGAAGTGCATTGCATAGCATCATTACCGCATAAGTGTTACATCAGTAGTTCGCATTAGTAAAAAAAAAATAAAAAAAAGAGAGACAAAAAAAGAGAAAAAGAAAAAAAAAAAGAAAGCAAAAAATGTCATTGCATTGCATCGTCATGAGTGCATAGTAGAAGAGTCATACATAAGCATTACATAAATTCATTGCATAAGAGACCCTGCATCCTCATCATGCCAGACCTCCGCCACCACCGCTGGCACTATCAGCCCCATGGGCTCCGCTTCCTCCCGCTCCAAAGTAAGTGTCCCATTGATAGTAGAAGGAGTCTACTACCTCTGTATCACCGCCTGAGCCAGACAGGTGCAATATTTCGGTACTGCCCGCGTTAAGCCAAGAGTGCTCTGGAACCTTCCATTCTTGATTACCTCCAGGCCACCCCTGTGGAGCAGGCCAAGAAGTTCTTACTACAGGCTCTGGGACAGGCCACCCCGACCATTCCTGAGTTTGCGTTCCCCATCCAGACGATCGAGGCTGCTCCAAACCCCCTTGCGAAGGAGTAACGGGAACAACTGGTTGGGACGGAAGCACTGATGAGGCGTCATCTGCGAGGGCACGGTTATACCCCATAGATGCACCCGAATCACTGCGAAGCACCACAGTAGGATCGACCGCCGCAAAGGAAGTGCCAAAACCCAAATCCACAGTCGGTGCAGGAGCGTACTCGGGCATTCCATAGGGGTACTGAGGCGAAGGATGAGAAGGTTGGCGTCTAGACCCCGAATGATGAGATTCTGGAGGAGTACCTAAATGCAGTGAAATGCCTTCTTGCTCACCGCACACAGCTCCACCAACAGCGCTAGATTCGGAACACGTCTCCACCACAAAGCTGGGAGTGCCACGCCGAGAGCCGCGGCTCCGGCGAGAATTCCCATGATCATGAGACCCCGCCTGATGCCCGCGCTCACCTAAAGACATGGATGATATGCTGTTCTCCACAGACCGCTGAAAGTCGTGGCCAAAATCCGTGTCTCCGTAGTGGGAACTAGTTGAATGACTATCTTCAAGCAAGATGCCTTTCCCACGATCATCGTGCGCCGGCGTGCCGGTACTCCGCCTACTCCTCTCCCCGTGCCTTCGGAGAGCACCATCACCCCCATAAGACCGCCTCGCGTCGGCCATAAAGGAAGAATGCCGAGGAGGGTCAATCCGCTCCGACCGGCCACGAGGCACGTGCGCATCTGAACGGCGAGGAGGATCCACAGGGTGAGACTGTGCATCGTCATCCACGTCTGCGTCCCCGACCACAGAACCCGCAAGGTCTTTCTCGCGAGCCCATTTAAGTGTGAAGTAATTCTTGAGAAAGCCTTTCGCTTGTTTCCATCGCCACTGAATAAGGAAAGTTGGTCAAAGTTCGAGCAAATTGCAACTAAGCAAGAAAAAAAGGGGGGATCACCTACCGGCTTTCCCATGATCTTCTCTAATTCTGGTTTGATGTCCTCGCTAGTCGCCCTTGGGTAGCCACAAACTGTGTCCCTAGAGTTACTCTGGCTCTTCTCGTCATCCTTGCAATAGGGCCCCAACTGCAACAAACAAAGAATTGGTCACATTAGGCGGTAATAGAAGGGATATGAAAAGAATAAATAGAGGTCTTCTTCCCTACCTTTCTGAAGGCCAGGCGGTCCCGATATTGTTCCCATTCCTCCCAGAATTGGTCGGGCGATGCCATCGATGCGTGGTTAGTATACCAGGAACCCGTCTTGGCTGCTACAAACGCCTCGGCATGCAAGGCTCGCGGATCGTTCATGGTCTCAGGAGGGTCTGATGGTATTATCCACCTTTCATGACCTAGGGTTTGCCTCGTAAACCTCTCACCAAGGCTCCAGACCCAACCGGACGGGCTCTCCATCACCAAGCGCAGGGTACTATCCCTATGCGCCGCATTTCGTGAGGGGATGAAATCTTGTGGAATCGCAAAGCCAACCCAGGCATTCCAATTAACATCATCCTGCACAAATAGAAGAAACATAAGCATCAAAGAAATACAAGAGAGATTACATGAAAAATGTACCTCTTCAAGGCGATCCAGGATGCGGCGCAGCTCATCCAAGCTCCCAAATGGCTTCTTTTTTTGCTCGAGGTAGTTTTTGTGCCACCGTTCTGCTGCTGGCACTGTCTGAGCATGTCGGGTAGGGATGGCGAATCCCTTAATATACTCGTACCCCCATACCTGCAAATATGTCAATATCGAGACTCACGATATAAGAAAAGAGAGAAAAGCATGTAAAAGAGAAGCGTCTCGAAGATTACCTCGAGCACCTTCCACATGCTCGGGCCGCTCATCTCTTGCGGACTCTCTGGCGCGAAGAATGGGTCCACATCAGTACCAGGCCGTACACCAACGCGAAGCCAGCGAATGAAGTTGGCATAAGCAGCTTTGGCCCAGTTCCGGTGAATGACTTGCTCTAGATCGAGGAGATTCTTCATCCAGGTCAAATAAACATCATCACCTCGATTGGCAAACATTGTGGCAGAGATGAAGTATGCCAGGAAAATAAAGCGACGCTGAAACTCATCCATATGAGTGAAGTCAGCGGAAGTGATGACAGCCTCGAAGGAACCATAAGAGAGCTTCATCTTTCGACCAAATCGGCGCCGTTCGAGCACCGGCTCTAATAGTTCCATCACCTGGTCTGGCACAACAGGGTCGAATTCGACGTCTTGACCACCCCAGCGTAGCCCGGTAATCATCACAAAATCGACAGGGGTTATGGCCATTTCTCCTACCGGGAGGTGGAAGGTGTTGGTAGAATCCCAGAATCTCTCCGCAAGCGCACGCCCCATTACCCGTGGTGTGAAAGGTTCCCAGGCCTTAACACATTTCCAGAAGAGATCGAGTCCTGACTCTTCTAAAAGTGTAAGCGCCCAGTTGTCTTCTGCAAAATGCTCCACCACCTTGATTGGCTTCCGCATATTGCCACCAGTTCTAAGGGAGTCTTCCTGAGAATCCACCATAAAAATTCAGAAAAAAGTCCTTACGGCAGCCTATCAAGTGATCCCTAATTTAGCAAAAGTCAAATTGAACTTCCACTAAACTAGGGGGCTAAAAAAAAATCATCTTTCGGCCCGAATAAAGAGCTCAACCAAGACGGGTTCTAAGGTTTCGGCCCACCCAACAAAAGCTGTTTTGGGCCTCGCTGATTCCGGCCCACCACAGAACGCAGCCGGGTTCCATGGTTTCGGCCCACACCTAAGAACCCAGACGGGTTCCATCAAGGCGAAAGGAGGCTGGGCCTAGTTTTTTTCGGCTCACCCAAGAGAAGTTGGGCCTCGCTGTTTTCGGCCCAAACAAAGAAAACTCAGACGGGTTCCATGGAAGTTGGGCCTCACTTTTCGGCCCACCCAAGACAATCGGGCCTCGCTGTTTTCGGCCCAATAAAAGAGAAAACGCAGCCACGAACCAAGACGGGTTTATTTAAAAGGGGGCTGGGCCACGTTGCATTTGGGCCTCGAAAATTTGAGCCTACCATGAACACAGGAAGAACCGAGACGGGTTCCTAGCACGAAAGGGGGTTGGGCCACTTCAACAATGCGCCAAGGCAGATGGGCTTATTTCCTGGGCAAACCAAGACGGGTTCCTCAAGGAGAAAGGGGGCTGGGCCTAGTTTTTTCGGCCCACCCAGGAAAGATGGGCCTCGCTGTTCGGCCCAACCGGAAAAAAAAACGAGGACGGGTTTCTCTTCGTTTGGACCTTGCTTTTGGCCCATCCAACAAAAGTCGCTCGGCTTCGCTATTCCGCCCACCACGTAACGCAATGGTTCTCTTTGTTGGGCCTGGCTATTGGCCCACCACAGAACGCAGACGGGTTCCTCTGTTTGTCTCTCTCTTTTTGGCCCAGTGAAAAATTAATCAGTATTGGGCCTTGTTTTGTTCGTCCCACCCGAAGCGCAGACAGGCTCCCACGGGCTCAAATTTTCGTGTTATTTCAGACGGGTTTGATTTTCGGACTAACTCAAGATAGGATCGGCTTATCATTCACAGTTCTCTAAAAGATCGATTTGAGCAATACGGGTAATTGACATAAATTACTTCATTATTATTAGCTAAATCAACAAGCTAGAATTAAACATTTCTACTTGCAAATTTAAGCTAAAACCAAAAGCAAAGTCAAGAAGAAGACATTACCCGGACAGGTGAATGCTTATGCCATACGTGGTTCCATGGTTCGGGCACCAATTCCGACGGTTCCCAACCGGGCCGGGGAGTCCATGCTCGCCGGGAAGACATCTCATGTGCCCAGTTCGCCGCATGGGGTTGAACGGGCGGATTTCTAGTTTTCCTAACCATTATTTCCTAACTAGAAAATAAGTGGTTTTGAGCAAGGAAGAGAGAGAAGCAAAGGAATGAGAGTGAAGAGAGCTTGAAGTGTGAGATTAAGGGGAAGAGGATGCCCCCTTTTATAGAAAAATGGGTGCATGCACACCACACAAGTGGCTAAGCGGCGGGCCCTAGCATCCGGATCATGGAAGGCATGCATTGGCCAAAAATCCACCCCTTTATCTTATCTTATCGGCTTGCAAAAAAAAAAAAGAAAAAAAAAAAAGAGAAAACGAAAAGGCCTGAACCCAGACGGGTTCCTGCGCATTTGCAGGACCAACGCGCAAACTGAGACGGGTTCCATGTTCGTGGGCCTTGTACTTACAAGCCCAACGCAGACAAGTCCGTGGGCTTTGTTGGCCTGCAGTCTGATGGTCCGTAATGTCGCGGTTCGTGCCCTGCGCCAGAAATTCACACCACGGCCCAAGGCCGATAAAGGAAAAACGACCGGGTTCACTAAGCCAAAATGGGCCCAATGCAGTGGAAAGCCCAAGTCGACGTGTTCGCAAAGCCAAAATGAACCCAAGTTCGTTGCTCCAATTCAAGCCCAAAGCAACGGCAAACTTAAGCCCGTTTCCGAGAGCTAAAGCACAACTGACAGGTAAATTCTCTGACTCGTTCTGATTTTCATAAAAACTGATGCCCTTCTCCTCTGTTTTGCAGGACAATGCGCGAAATACAGCGGCCGTCATCGGGCCCTAACAATACATGACATCATCAGCCGTCGCCGGGCTAATACGCGACATTTCCCCACCAGCGGCCGTCATCGGGCCCTAACAATACATGACATCATCAGCCGTCGCCGGGCTAATACGCGACATTTCCCCACCAGCGGCCGTCATCGGGCCCTAACAATACATGACATCATCAGCCGTCGCCGGGCTAATACGCGACATTTCCCCACCAGCGGCCGTCATCGGGCCCTAACAATACATGACACCATCAGCCGTCGCCGGGCTAGTACGCGACATTTCCCCACCAGCGGCCGTCATCGGGCCCTAACAATACATGACATCATCAGCCGTCGCCGGGCTAATACGCGACATTTCCCCACAAGCGGCCGTCATCGGGCCTTAACAATAAATGACATCAGCCGTCGCCGGGCTAATACGCGACACTTCATCAACAACGGCCGTCATCGGGCCTTAACAATACATGACATCAGCCGTCGCCGGGCTAATACGCGACACTTCATCAACAACGGCCGTCATCGGGCCTTAACAATACATGACATCAGCCGTCGCCGGGCTAATACGCGACACTTCATCAACAACGGCCGTCATCGGGCCTTAACAATACATGACATCAGCCGTCGCCGGGCTAATACGCGACACTCCATCAACAACGGCCGTCATCGGGCCTTAACAATACATGACATCAGCCGTCGCCGGGCTAATACGCGACACTTCATCAACAACGGCCAGCATCGGGCCTTCACAATGCGATGAACATCATATCGACATCGGCGCAAGACCAAGCTTCCAAGCGTCAACCAGCTTCAGAACAGGCTTCTGATTCATATCCAAGATCATCAAGACTACTTTGATCATCGTTTTACTCAAACTCGATCAAAGTGGGGGCTATCTGTAGACGCTGAATTTTGTATCAGTATTTTAGTACTAGTTTTAGAAAATAAGCTAACCGATTAATTTAATAGCATGCAAGCCCCTCACCCACCTAAGCCCGAAAGTAAACAAAATGGCCCAGTAAATCCAAACCCGTCTGAGTGCTGGAAGGCCAAAAGCCTGCTTGAGCTGGGCAGGAACCCGTCTGGGTTCCTTGGGGCAGGAACCCGTCTGGGTTCCTTGGGCCTGAGCGCGGCTCAGCTCAGCAGGAACCCGTCTGGGTTCCTGGGCTGAATTCCGGCGCGACGGCTAAAATCTAAACCCTAGGACGCGCCCCGTGTCCCCCATTCCACTATAAATTAAACCCTTTCTTCCCTTCCAAAGACACCATGGTATGCTAGAGTATTGACACTTTTTCTCGTTGAATAGGCGGATTTGATGATTTTTATTGTCAAATTCGTAACCTTACCCCCGAATCCATCTCTGGATTCGCAGGCTGGAGTCTGTATCTAATGGTTTGTTGTTTTTCTCCTAAAATTCAACTGGCGACTCTTTTTCTCGTGCTTTTGTGATTTTTCCTTTTTTATGATTTTTGTGACCTAATTTGTGATTAACGCCAAAGGTGATCCGGCTTGGTTCAATCCATGAACTTAGGCGGGTTCCTGTCCTCTTTTCACTCTCCTTTGTTTCGTCTTTTTATTCGGCAGAATTCGCAGATGGCGCGAAGGAACCCGGCTTGGTTCTTCAAGAACCCAGACGGGTTCTCACTTCTTTTCTCTTCTTCTTTTTTTCCTTTTGTTTTCCTTTTCGTAGGGTTTCACTGCCCGGAACCCGGCTTGGTTCTCAGACGGGTTCTTCTTCGTTGTTTTCCTTTTTTTTTATCTCTTTCTTTCGTCTTTTTTTTTTAAAATCTAGGGCCGAGCGCATAAATCGTTTTTAACCTGCTAACGAAAACATTCTTAAAAGTTCAACCTTATTTAAGGTTAAGCAATCCTAGTCGGCTCCCAATCACTTTTAAGTAGCGCCGCGAAAAAGGTCCATCGATCGATTTTTTCGGTGTCTACAAAACCACACCCGAGGAAGTAGTGTCTTTTGTCACATCTGGCAAGAGTACTATAACCTTCAGTGATGAGGATTTGCGTAAAGAAGGTCTTGCACACAACAAGGCCTTATACTTAACTGTGGGTTGTTCCAATAAGGTGATGCCTTTAGTATTAGTTGACAACGGATCCGTCGTGAATATTTGTCCATGGAGGACAGCTCAAAAGCTGGGTATTCAATCCTATCAGCTTACTCAACAAGCCATCCAGCTTAGGGCTTATGATAATACTCCTAGACGAGTTTTGGGTTCAATTCTCTTGCCCGTCACTATGGATACAATTTCTAGCAACATTGAGTTTCTGGTACTGGATATTCCAGCTTCCTTTAACCTGCTACTAGGGCGTCCTTGGTTGCACGAACAACGAGCGGTGTCATCTACCTTATACCAGAAAGTAAAGATGATGGTCAAGGGGCAAGTAATAACCATCAAAGGAGAGGAATTATCTGCTGCAATTACTTCTAAAAAGCCAATGTTAGAAGTGGAACATAACTCAAAGGATGAGGAATTCCATCACTTTGACGTTGTCGTTACTTTAGAGAAGGACGAAGCACCATTGGACTTTGATCCTTATTCCAACTGGAAAGTTAACGCTATCCTCAAGAAGCATGGTTATTTTCCTGGTTTACCTTTAGGAAGGAGAGCTCAAGGGCCCACATCCTTTCTCTTGACTCAAAAAGGTAATCATCATTTTGGATTAGGGTATACTCCAACTGAGGAGGAATAACGATTAGCCAAAAGGGTCGTGAGGGTTAAGAAGAATGATTCAATACCGCTTTATAGTGTAAAGCCGTATCCACTCACGCTTAATGGTCAGTTTATGAAAGAAGGAGATTGTTTTCCCTACTTTGGCTTTTCGGAGCCATATTACTTGAAAAGCAAGGGGATTTTGGTTCTGGTTCCGGAGATTTTCAACGACTGTATGCTACTAGAGGAGGAACTGTTCACACCAGCATGAGAGAGAAGGACCCCACTAGATTGGACACACCTAGCCGAGAGTAACATCTTTGGAATCATGTTTGGGCGAGAAGCACAGAAAGAAGAGAAACCTGTGAAGGCACTTTCTTTAGCCTTATCAAGCCTGGATTTTGATCCTACTAAGCTCATCACAACATGGGGCCAAGAGAGCAAGCAAATCACTTGGATAGCGGCTGATGGTGACAAGGAGTTCACTCTAGCTTTAAGAGAGTCTGTTCATGGGTCTGGGTCTAGTTTCCATTATGTTTCTATTCCATTTTCCGAGTCTGTTCTAGAGTCGGGCTTTAAGCCCACTAAGTCTATTGCATCTACCTCTGGAGGGTCTATTCAGTCATCTGTTGATGTTCTTGTTTCTCAATTCAATGAAATGAACTCTTTCGCTTACGACTCTTCTCATCCCCCATCCTTGAACTGCTTTGCCTCAAATGAAAATAATAATGATGCTGTAAACGAATTTGAAATTCCTAAAGATCTTTTAAAGGCCGTGGAGGACCATGAAAATCGAATCTCGGTAATTGAGGAGACCATAACTGTGAATCTAGGTACCCCGGGAGAACCTAAACTTACCAAAATCGCGAAATCTTTAACTCTCGAAGAGCAGACGCAATTTACTTCACTCTTACGAGAATTGGTGGATTGCTTTGCTCGGTCATACCAGGATATGCCCGGTATAGACAGGGAAATAGCTGAGCATAGAATACCACTTTACCCTGACGCTAAACCAGTAAAGTAGAAGCTTCGTCGTATGAAACCAGAATGGGCGTTGAAGATCAAAGAAGAGGTTGAAAAGCAGTTAAGTGCAGGATTCATTAGGGTGTCAGAATATCCACAATGGATAGCAAATGTTGTCCCAGTTCCGAAGAAGGACGGCAGAGTTCGGATGTGTGTAGATTTTAGAGATCTAAACAAGGCGAGTCTGAAGGATGATTTCCCTTTACCCCATATTGATGTTCTAGTAGACAATACTTGTGGTCATGCCCTTCTTTCATTCATGGATGGGTACTCAGGTTACAACCAGGTTAAGATGGTCGAGGAGGATATGGAGAAGACAACATTCATTACTCATTGGGGTACGTTCTATTACGTAGTGATGCCATTTGGGTTATAGAATGCTGGGGCGACCTATCAAAGGACGGTCACCACATTGTTGCATGATATGATGCATAGAGAAGCAGAAGTCTATGTGGATGATATGATCATTAAATATGTGGATCGTGGCACACATTTAGATAGCCTTAGAAAATTTTTCCTTAGGCTTCGTAAGTACGGAATGAGGTTAAATCCACAGAAATGTGCCTTTGGAGTAACTTCAGGTAAACTGTTAGGTTTTGTAGTAAGTTCTAGAGGTATTGAGGTTGATCCCGCAAAAATCAAGACGATACAGGAAATGCCACCGCCTAAGACGGAAAAGGAGATAAGAGGTTTCCTAGGACGATTACAATATATCAGTCGGTTCATATCTAAACTGACCATGATATGTGACCCTATATTTAAGAAGCTAAAGAAGGGAGTCAAACCAGAATGGGATGAAAAATGTCAAGCTGCCTTTGACAAGATCAAGGAGTACTTGGCTAATCCGCCTGTTTTAGCTCCACCCATGCCTGGTGAACCGTTGCTTTTATATTTAACCATCACGGAAACAGAAATGGGGGCTATGTTAGCCCAAAGATATGAAGGAGAAGAACAAGCAATATATAAGTAAAATATTCTTGGAATATGAGACTCGGTACTCCAACATAGAGAGGTTGTCCCTTGCTCTTGTTTGGGCAACGAGGAAATTACGTCACTACATGCTTTCTCATACTGTGCATGTGACCGCTTTCATGAATCCTCTCAAATACTTGATGGAGCAACCATTGGTCAATAGTAGAGTAGCTCAGTGGATGGTCATGCTGTCAGAATTTGATTTACAATTTGTTTCGCAAAAAGCCATAAAGGGAAGAGTGGTGGCAGATTTTTTAGCCGATTTACCCATAGAAGAGGCCCATGAAGAAGAACTTAAATTTCCTGACGAAGAAGTATTTCAAACCCAGAAAGATACTTGGGATATGTATTTCGATGGGGCCTCTAATCAAAGTGGATATGGAGTAGGAATCATTTTGATTTCTCCTGAAGGAGCACATACTCCGATTTCAGTAAAATTATATTTTGAAGCAACAAACAATGCATCTGAATATGAAGCATGCATCATTGGTATGCAAGTCACGGTGGAAATGGGCATAAAATGCATAAGAATATTCGGTGATTCAAGTCTCATAATAAATCAAGTTTCTAATAAATGGAAAGTGAAGAATGAAGCTTTGGCACCTTACCAAGCTTATGTAAGAGACTTAGCGGAGTATTTTGATGCGATAGTTTTCACTTATTTACCTCGGTAACATAACGAACCAGCTTATGCTTTGGCCAAGCTGTCATCCATGCTTATATCCCGAGAGGAGCTGTGTCTATGCCTATATATGTAGAGTGAAGAGATCAACCAGCTTATGTTTACTCTTTGGAGGTTTGTGAGGTAGATCCAACTTGTTGGTATTATGACTTAAACCAATACCTCACTAAAGGAGTTTACCCTGAAAATTCCACGATGAGATCGCAAAAAGCAATTAGACTCTTGGCTTCACAATATTGTTTGATTCAGGATCAGTTGTACAAGAAAACTGACATGGGCATTAATTTGCTTTGTCTAGACCGGGATGAAGCTAAGAAGTTGATGGGAGAAGTTCACGGAGGAGAATGTGGTCCACATATGAACGGACGAATGTTGTCCAGAAAGATACAAAGAATGGGGTATTACTGGTCAACTAAGGAGGCTAATTGTCACAATTATGTGAAAAAGTGCTACAAGTGTCAAATCTATGCGAACTTGCAACACCAACCTCCTTCATTTCTAACTACTTTAACCTCGCCTTGGCCATTTTCGGTGTGGGGCATTGATATCATAGGGAAGATTACTCCTAAAGGAACAGGGGGACATGAGTATGTGCTTATAGCCATTGACTACTTCACAAAATGGGTAGAGGCGGCATCTTATGCAAAATTGACTTCTAAGCACGTCGCCAAGTTCATACTTAGAAACATAATATGTTGTTATGGAGTACCTCATGAGTTGATAAGTGATAATGGAGTTCACTTTAAGAAGGAAACAACAGAGTTGTTAGCTAAGTATAAGATCCAACACCATAGATCTTCGGTATACCGACCTCAAACTAACGGGGCAGTCGAAGCAGCTAACAAGAACGTCACTAGGATAATAGAGAAAATGGCCACAACGTATAAGGATTGGCCCGACAAGTTACCATTTGCGTTGTGGGGTTATCGGACTTTTATTCGTACATCAACCGGAGCCACACCTTACTCTTTGGTATACGGAATAGAAGCGGTTCTACCAATTGAAGTGGCGATACCCTCCCTACGAATTATAGTAGAAAGCCAGATTCCGGAGGAGGATTGAGCTAAGGCTAGATATGAGGAGTTGGTTAATATTGATGAGAGGAGATTCAGAGCCATGCATAACGTCCAGATATATCAAAACCGCATATCTAGGGCGTTCAACAGAGAGGTTAAGCTAAAAGACCTTGGGGAAGGTGATTTGGTGATGAAAGAAATAAGGGCACCTATCCAGGACCCGAGAGGAAAGTTCAGGCCCAATTGGATGGGTCCATACATTATAAAGACAATCTTTCCCGGAGGAGCTGTGAAGTTGATGGATTTGGAAGGCGAAGAATGTGCTCAGCTAACTAATTTAGATCAACTGAAGAAGTTTTACGCTTAAGGGTAAAAGTGGATATAGAAACGGTGACCTAAACCAGCAACTATTCTTAAATTATTAGCTACTAACTCATCGGGTTAGCAACTGAATTCTTTCTTGAACTACGATGGTCTGATTCCACTCTTTATGTGGATACGTAGGAAGCTTTTTTTTTTTAAGAAAAAGTTCGGCCCGGATAAATAAATTTCCCGTTAATTTCTTTTGGTTACATATGGCCCATATTATTCAAAGCTTAATCTCAACTTAATTTTTGGCCCTTTAAGCAACTTGGGCTTCTCGCGGATCCCACGAAAATTAAGTGATAAGGTTCAAAATTTTCGAAGTTCTATTCAAGACTCAAAAAATCCTCGCTGATTATGCTTGCCTGAGTTTTGAATTGTGCTTTGCCGTAGCTAAATTCAATATTGGGCCTTAAAAGTAGCAAAGATCCTCGCGGATCTTGTAAAATTTGAGGCAAAATGTTCATAGATTGCTTTCAACCGAAATTCCCACAGAGTTCCCACACCAAGGCTTCTGGACTTTCGCGGACTTTTCTTCACCTTCGGCCCAAAATACATACAAACTCTGTTTCCATCAAATTCGGCCGAACCCACAGCCAAGGTTCCTTGCGGATCTTTGGTTTCTGATTAATCTCTTGACCCAAAATCCATGCAATTTTAATCCCCGGGCTGTTTGAGGATCCTTGCGGATCCCTTGCTCTTCATGGCCCAAATCTGTTTCTGTTCGAAGTGGGGGCTGCTTAGTTTTTTTTTTTTTTTTTTTTTTTTACTGTGATACTCGCGGATTTTCATATGAATTTGTGGAATTGGATTGTTTTTATGCAGAATTCCTCGCGGATTTTACATAATTTTGCTCAGAAATAAGTTATTTTTTTCTTTTCTGTGATCCTCGCGGATTTCCATATGAATTTGTGGAATTGGTTTGTTCTTATGCAGAGATCCTCGCGAATTTTACATATGTTGTTGAAAATTCTGAAAGTTCATAAACGAAAATTCTTATTTCAATCAAACTTGAAATCCAATGATCTAAAATCACAAAATTCAAATTAAAAAATAAAGCACACCAACCATGCAAGCTTCCAACTTGCAACTAAACCGTTCATCAGTATAAAAAAAAAACTAAAGAAAAGCCTAAAAATTAAAGGTAAAGCAGCATCAGTTCTTTAATCTTGCTTGAGTTTCTTTCCTGTCTCTGGAGTGGTGCTCGACCCTTCACCTTTTGAAGATACTCTTCGTTGTCTTTTCCTAACAGTCGGGTCACTTGGAGCCTTTTCTTTGCCTTTTCCATCATTCTTTGGAGTCTGTTGAGATGAAGTTTGAGTAGGTCTAGGTTCCCTTATCACTAAGGTTTCCGGGGGCGAGTGCGCTGTGTCGTAGATGTTGAGCTAGGAGGGCGGACTCCAATGGGTAAAGGTTGACATCCCTTTTCTTCCCTCTCTTTTAAATCCCTCCTAATAGTCGAGTCCGTTTCAGTTATCCAACGGCGATATGCCTCAGATACAAAGGTGCTCCCGCCTGTTGTAGGTACAGTGAGAGCAGGTCTGCTCATCCAATAGTCTTGCCACGATCTAACATTCACATCATCATTAGCAATGACTCTAGGGTTAGGTGGGATGCAGTCAAGTGTTGGAATCCACTGTTTTCTCCTAATTTGACGTTTGGCTCGCTCAGGGAAATAATAGGTGGTATGCGTCAGACCCACAAGTCTCACAAACGGGCATCGGTGATCAACGGTCACTACTTCCCTCATCCTCCACCAAGTAATATGCCACTTGACGACCATCTCTTCAACAAACCATTTCAACCACTTGTCCGTTGGCACGTTGACAAAACTGGGACATCCGGAATGTCGGCTCATTCTTAGGAGGTGCTAAGAAGCGGGTGTGTTCCATTAACCATATCTACAAGAGCAAGCAAGAGGATTTAGATTCTCAGCAAGACGAATTCTCGCTGATTTGCGAGGAAATTCCAGGGGTCAGTTTCAGGGGATTCTCGCGGATTTCTTGAAAATTGCATAAATAAATCTCAGTAGCAAGTGTATTTGACGAAGATTCACAATGATGTTCGAATTGGATTCTCGCGGATTCAGTGACAAAATTTAGAAAAGGGAATGTGTTTGATATGCATTGTTCAAGAAAATTAGCAAAAACCATTCTCACGGAATTCATAGAAGTTTTACAAATAAATCAGTCTGGTACTTGTTTTGAAGACAAGATCCTCGCGGATTTTAGTTGAAAAGGTAGAAATTAATCTGAAAATTTACCTGAAGCAGCAGGGGGCTTCTTGAGAAGTCACCCTCGGGTTCCTCACATAGTCGATCCAAGCACAAGATAGTTTCAGCCACGATCATTGGCGCTAGATTTTGATCGCAGCGGAGACTCTCGCTGATGTTAATTAATGAAGCCGGACCGCTATTCGTACCACCAGGATAGAAACAAAATCCCCCCAACAGACACAGAACTAAAGCCGTAACTTTTTTCTCGAGACTGTTTTGTTCATCACCACTTTTGAACAAGGAAATTAAAGGCAAAAAGTTTACTCTTTCACCTTCTAAGACTTTCTCTAGGTTATTTTTCTCCAACCCGAGTAGAGAAGTATATCTCGGGGCAGTATTTTTGGAAGAAGTCGGAATTACGGGTGTTGAGGTGAACTTAAAACCTAATATCGCCCCGAATTCTTTGGGGAGAGGACATAGTTCATTCTCTCCAAACCTAAATAGATGGAGTTCAGGGTCCCAAAATTCAACAGCAGCCCTCAAAAAGTCCCACATGATCCTCACTTGCCTTAGACTGATCAGGGTGTGAAGATTATACCTTTTCAGTTCTTCCTTTTCGGCAAAGGGAAGTGAAAGCATCTATTGTTTTAGCTCTTTTTGGAACGACATATTTTGGGATATCTCAGATGGTAGGGTTTTAGGATTCTATGGATGGTAGATCCTCGCGGATTTTATAGAATTTAAAGATTCAAAGTTTGGATGGAAGGAGGTGGATGTGAACTAGAAGTTCACGCAGATTTTTGGATATGGCTCTATGAGTAGAAGATTCTTGCGGATTTTAATCCTTGTCACGGAAGTAATATGTATCAAGGACTCCCAGTAGATTGAGGTGTGTGCATATTCAGTTAAAGAATTGTGATAGTGGACCGACATCAAGGTTGGACAGGATTGGGACTTCGCGGATTTTGAGTCCGGGGAACAAAGTCAATCCTCGCGAATTTGTTAAATAGAAGGAATTATTCATGATAGTGTGCCGTCAACAGTGTTGAGTCTAGGGAACGAAGTCAATCCTCGCGGATTTGTCAAGTTGTTTGGGTCGATTAAAAGACCCGAGTCATTATTTGCAGTAGGGCTTGTTATGTAAATTTATTTCAGACAATGTTTATTGAAATCTTCTTTTGACCACAGCTCAATGTCTTTCTTTATTTGTTGTGTCTTGCATTTCATTTAAGTTTCTCTTAAAGAAAAAAAAAATAATAAACAAAAAGCATAATAATTCAGGACATACATTAGCATTTGCATCAATGTCTGCATCTAGGATAGTCCATGAGTCAAATAACAAACAAGACAGCAGTTGTTTAAGCATTATACATGGATAATTTTCAATCATCCTTTTCGTCGGAGACCAAGTCTATGCATTCGGAGCTTGAAAAACCGAAGCGTCTACCTGACAGCGGAGGGGTGGGGTTTTCTCCGGTAAAGTAGTTCCATCCATCAACTGCCCAGGATGAAGGTTGAGGAATAGGGTCGGGAAGGTACTCTTTCACAGTAGGTTCTCCGGCCCTTGAAGTATTGGGGGTTTCATAAGTATAAACTCGTCCTGATTCGTCAATGTGGTAGGAGCCTGGGTAGTGACCTTGCAAGACAAAAGCTCTAAAGACTGGGGTTGTTAGGCTCCAATCATCACCATATTCCTTCTCAACCGGTTCCTCCTTACCCATGATTTTTAGGCTCTAATTTCCTTGTTCAAGAGAGGGTTAGGGACCTCTAGAGTTCCGGTGTCCTGCAGGTTAATCAAATTAGCCACAATGTTTGAGAGAAAAATTAGAGTACATAAATTCTATACTTACCATAGGCCCCATGAGGCGACGACGGATGGAGTATGCATAGTCGGCACCCTCAATCAACAAATTCTCGATGGGAAACCCTATAAGGTTGGCTTCGAGCTCTTCAAGGGTTAGAGAGCGAGGGTAGAACATTTTCGCCAGGGGGTCTATCAGCACGCGAGAAGGCCACATATGGAGACATTGATGGGTCACTCTTTCACCGCAGTACCAGATAAAGGTGAAGGGGCCTTCGAATAGAATCCTTCGATAATTAATATCTTGTAGGATATCAAGGTCAGGAAGTTGATCCTCAGTAATCTCATAGGCAGCCCAATGACTTAGTGCACCCTGAATATATATTAAATAGGGTTGTAATAGTGAAACAGTGAGATGAAGGAATAAATAAAGGATCTTACCTGCCCGAGATTGTTCAAAAGTCCACGGAATAGCTCCAGGTGCTCTACTCTGCGCTTTCTTTCTACCAATTCGTCGTTACCCCAACGAACAGCGATTGGGAAAACAGGCCCAACATTGGACTTTGGGGATAACTCCTCAAAATATTCATAAAACCAGATCTGTACCAATGTAAATGAGGTCAGTGTGCATTTTCTTGGAAAAGAAGCAAAGTTAGAGAAGAGATATACCTCGATAACTTTCCACAAGTCAGAAAGGTAAGTGTTGTTCTTGTCAATTTTTTATTTCGGGACTCGAACCCCAGAACGAAGCCCTCGGAAAAGGCATGTGTAAGGAGCGGCACCCCAGGCTAGATTATTGAGGTTATCAAGATCCTCTAGATTCTCCAAGTAGTGAAAGTACGCACGATCACCGCGTTCCGCAAAAATTGTGGTACTTATGAAGATGGCAAGTATTACTCGTCGTCTCTGGTCTTCGGTATAATTATGGTCCCAAAATTTCCCCTTTTGGACTTTGTCGAAGATAATGGAGTATCTGAAGCTGCGATTGTCGTCCACATTTGCCATAATGGGACCGAACAACTCCAATTGTGGGTGCTTGTTATGGCCCAAAACGTTGGAATATCGGAGAGGATCACCACCAAAGGATAGTCCAATGATCATGGCAAAGTCTAAAGGTGTGATGGTCATTTCACATTGGGGGAAATGAAAAGTATTCGTTGTATCCCAAAAGCGTTCGCTCGGGCACGTACGACACAATGTCCGGTGGGCTCTCACATGGCATGTAGAGCATTGAGTAAATGAACGAACCCCGCCTCCTGGATTATTTCTTTGGCCGGGTAGTCAATATGTTCTAGTTCGTCCAACAGCTTCATTACTTTCGCGATGGCCCCACAGGCTTGCACGTTGTCGGCCTGCAAGGTGACAGAACACGAAGAAAATCAATTTAAGAGTTTGTCAAGAGTCTGGCCACGTATGTGATAGTAAGGATGTGTAGAGAAGCACGTGAATTACGTACTGGGATTTGGGACGCATGGTGAGAGATATGCATGGTGCGACAGTACAGAAGGTCATTGTTGTCCCATTGGTCGGGGCCGACCCATTCTTTACTCATATTGCCTTTCTGGGCGATATGGGCTGCCTATGCTGCTCTCTTTGGATGGTATTGTCCAGGTTTTGTAGGCGCCATGGTGGAATACTGTAAGCAAGATTACAAACTGTGAATAAAACTTGGAGGTTCCAAGCAAAATAATGGCTCAACTTGGGCATAGACCTCTTAAATGCTCAAGCAAAGCTTGAAAAATAAGGTGGTTCAGTCCATTAGCCCACATTTCAAAGTGGGCTTATAGACATGATTTTGTTTTTTATTGAGTGATTTAAATAACAAGAAGGTCATTTGATTTCAAAGCAGATCCTCGCGGATCCAATTTCTTACTTGCTTGATGTTTTGAAAATACAGTAAAAAAAAAGTTGGGTCGAGCCAACAGAATCCTCGCGGATTTGGTTTCTTACCCAAGCCATTTTGGTTTTTTTTTGGTACAGTTCAAAACAAGTTTCCTTGTGGGTTTGACGGAAAAAATAAAAAAAAATGTTCAAATGCAACTAGGCTCCTCGCGGGTTTCAGCCACAAAATGAGTGTGAAAGGTCAAAATATGGATATTAATTTTCTGAAACATAACACATCCAAAACTTGATCCTAGTAGGTTTGGGTTCAAGACTCGATAGCATGTTCAGAATTAAAAAAATATATAAGACACGTGCACAGGTTCTGTTAGATTCTTGCAGATTTATCACCTCACACATAGCATATTTTGTTGGAAGATTTTATAATCTGACTTTATCCAAAGGAAATTTTGGCTCATGTGCCCGGGAATAATTGAAATCCGCGTGGATTTATATCCCGACACTCATCATTTTCTAAACAAAGAAAAAAACCCCCACACTGTTTTTTTTAACAGCCTCAAGAATTGAGTATCTTGCGGATTTTGGCTTTGGTTATAAAAAATTCTAAACCAAAATTTGAAACTCCTCGCGGATTTTGGCTTTGGTTACAAAAAATTCCAAACCGAGACACAAATTGCAGCACAACTCAGTACATTTTCAGCTTGATTTCAAGCCGGCTCTTTGCGGATTTTACTCTATGCAGCAGCCCACCAGCTCAAATTAAAAGCAACAGTTCAAAGTTGGATTGATGAACTTACTTAATTGTTGATTTACAGATGAGTATCTCACGGACTTCGCAGCAGCAAATCTGTTCGATTTTTTTGAACTTGCACCTGAAGTGGCTCAACTTCTCGCGGATTTTGCACCTGAAGCCCAACTCAGGAATCTTCACTCAACTTCTCGCGGATTTTCTGGGCAAAATGAAGAGAAATTTCAGAATTTTATCGGACGTGTCTCGCGGATTTCATTGGAAAACTTTGTAAAATTTTGACAGCCCAAGTTCGACCTTCAGAGGCTCTCGTGGATCTGTCTAATTTTTGAAGAAACAGAGCTCAAATTTTGAGCAATTTGAAAGGGGTATTACAAACTCGTCGCGGATTTGACAAAACTTGACACCAAAAATTTGTGTCTTCTCAATTTCTCATGGTTTCAGCTCGTCAACAATGCTCAACAGCTCCTCGCGGATTTTGGTTAAAATCTGTAAAATTTCGAAATATGGAACTCATTCAAGATGGAGAAGACATGGTTTCAAAAGAAGTAAAACTTGTTTGGGTGCATGTAAAAATTCTCGCGGATTTCCAGCCCAATAATGGTGTTTCAGAGACTCAAAACTTGACTGAAAAAAGAACATACCCAAGTAGATCTTCGCGGATTTTTCTCAGCTTCACGCGGATTCCAGCCAAAGAATCTGTCAAGTTTTCGCAACTCAAGTAGATCTTCGCGGAAATGCTATACTTTGGAAAAAAAACAGAGCTCAAATTTTGAAGTATAGGAGGCTCTCGCGGATTTTGGAAACAGCCTGTCAGAAATGGAGCTTGATAAATGGTGGGAGTGAGAAACTTGCAGCAATTCCTCGCGGATTTAGCTCGTCAATGGCTCAAATACTCGGTTTTTAGCTGCACTGAAATTAAAGAGGAAATTGAACAAGATTTGGGTTGCAAATGCTCATGGATGTTTCAAGCTTCTCGCGGATCTGTTGAATACTCAAAGAAATGGAGCTCAAATTTTTTTTTATACAGTGGTATGGAAGTTCCTTCAAAGAGTTGAGTTTCTCTAAAAAATCTGAAGACTTACCTAAGAGCACCTCGCGGATTTCTCCACGTTCAGCAGTGGAGGTCCTCGCGGATTTGTTGAAGCTCAAATGGTGAAAGTGTGGGAGCTCAAGGTTGAAGATGCAAGTTGTGGCATGGAATTTAAAGCAAATGTGGTTGAATTGCAGAGATAATGGATGGTGGACATAAATTGGAGGGAAGTACTCTTATCTCTTTTCATTAGTACTATCATTATCTTTTTTTATTTTTATTTTTGTTTATTTTATTTATTTTATTTTTTATTTTTTAATTTAATTTAATTTAATTTTATCTTTATATACTCATAAGCCTGTTCATTTTCAGGTGGATGATTACATTAAGCTTGGACAATATCCAGCAACAAAGCTAGCAGTGGACTACCTCCGGTCAAATTTCTGTCATTCAAGCTACCTTTGAATAATCAAGCCTGGTCGATATCCAGCAATCAAGTCAACATCGGACTACCTCCGGTCAAATTTCTTTATTCAAGCTACCCTTGGATAATTTAGCTTGCACAGTATCCAACAATTAGTAATCAGACTACCTTCGATTATCTATTAGCAGCAGCATTTTCAAGATGTGTACTTTGACATTCGCCTTACTCAGGCTCTGTCAAAGTGGGGGCTAATTGTAGACACTGAAAAACTGAGCTCAATTTCAGACAAACTTTTACGGATTCCATATTCGGGCCCAGGTAAAATTCTCGCGGATTTAGCATTTTGTTCGGCTTAGATAAAATTCTCGCGGATTTTGTATTTTTCGGCTCGGATAAGATTCTCGCGGATTTTTGCATTTTTGGCCCAAACAAAAATTATCGCGGATTTTGTGTGTTTGGCTCAGACAAAAATTCTCGCGGATTTTTTACTTTTTGGCTCAGAAAAAAATTCTCGCGGATTTTGCATTTTTGGCCCAAACAAAATTCTTGCGGATTTTGCATTTTTTGGCTCAGACAAAAAGTCTCGCTGATTTCTTACTTTGGCCTATGCTAGTTCAAGCTGCAGCCCAGTACAAAAATCCAGCCCAAAAGGAAAATCTTGCGGATTGCAGCTGAAAAATCTCGCGGATTTCATTCTCCCGCCCATAGGAAACTCTCGCGGATTCCGGTTTGAATTCAGATGAATTGGGCGGGATTTTTGTCCTCAGTCAATGGGCAGTTAACTTAGTCAAGAGAACCGTCTTTCCCACTATTGCGGATTGCAGCTGAAAAATCTCGCGGATTTCATTCTCCCGCCCATAGGAAACTCTCGCGGATTCCGGTTTGAATTCAGATGAATTGGGCGGGATCTTTGTCCTCAGTCAATGGGCAGTTAACTTAGTCAAGAGAACCGTCTTTCCCACTACTCCCACTACTTGAGTGTCTCGCGGATTTGCGGGGGTGAGAGAGGAGGCAGTTGTTGCAAGTAACTCCTAAACATATTGTCTATAAATGGGAGGTCCTGGCGGATTTTTCAGAGGTGGGAGTGTCTGGTATAGGTGCATTTCTAGGCATAATCAACAGTGAGAAAAACAAGAAAATACTCGTTCTGCTTTAAATATGATCCTCGCGGATTTGTTAAAAGGAAAAATCATTGTTGGCGTCTGAATGCAGTGTTGACAACGGCGGTAAGGGACGGATTGAGCATAAATTCTCGCGGATTCTGGGGGAGGCGGGACGACCATTTGAAACTTAATTTCTGCTTAATTTCTCGCGGATCTTCGGGGGTCAGTAATCGTTTTTTTTCTTTTTTTCTTCTGTTTTTCTGGGTTTTATCAAATTTGTAATTATGTAGTTTTAACACCCCGCCCGCTGTAATTTTTTTTACTTTCTTTTATTTCCGCTCGGATGTTTGCATTTCTTTATTGTTTTGTTTGCATGTTCTTTTTTTTTAATTTAGTGTGACAACTTTTGCGTTTTAGTCTCCTTTTTTGAGAAAAAACCCGATTTAGTAAAGGCCGCCATGGCGGGTGATGTAAAGGCATCCCCTTTACATCGACACCTTTACCCCCAATCTCGGCTTTGGTTCACAGATCATGGAGTTTTTCTTTTGTTTTGTTAGTTTTTATAAAAAGACTAACTGGCGACTCCGCTTCACTCCATGCATGTTTTCTTTTTTTGATTTAACATTTCTTTTCTTTGGACAATTTTCGGAATATGAGTCGTTCAAGTTTGGTCCAAAGATCGCCCAACCCGAAGGCCTGGAGATCCTCGCGGACCCCAAACCCAAGAGGCTCCTGATCCTCGCGGATTCGGTGCCCCATGGGCCTAGGATTCTCGCGGATTCCAGTTCTGCAGGTTGAGTGAACCTTCGATCCAAACCTTAACTAACTGTTTGTGATCCGAGGCCCCATTCAAACTCTCCCGAATTAAGAAATCCGCAAGGATTCATGCTTGGGAGGCCCAGTTTGATTTTGGTCTCGGATTACAAATAGTCCCTCAATGTCACCGAAAATTGATTCAAGGTAAATTTCTGGTTAAATCAGATTTAAGCAACATGGTTTGAAGATAGAAAATAATTCGTGCATAAAAATTGAATGTGCACCCGAGGAAAAAATAAGTAACCCTACGTCGATTGACACTCTGTGGGGGACCGTGCCCTCTGGGCCGCGGGCCCTACAGCGGGACATGGACGAGCCAGACGAGCTTTATTGGGGACTAACGAGAGACGGTAATTTCTTTGTCAAATCATCCTACTTCTTCTTATGGTCCACCTCTAGCGATCCTGCCGTCCATCCAAATGCTGAGGAAGAGAGGAAAAAACATAGTGGAGTAAATTCTGGGCAACCGGAGCACCCCCGAAATGGAAGATGCTTCTTTGGAAGGCCATCAACAATACCCTTCCTCTGAGGGACAAAAGGATAAGGTGGAACCCCATGACGGATCCAAGGTGCTACTTGTGCAACAGGCGAATTGAGAACAGGGATCATCTATTTAAGGATTGTGAATGGACTAAAAGGGTGTGGTTCGCTTCCCCCCTAGGCATCGTTGATAATATTATGGGTATAGTGCAGTTGGACAGGTGGGTTTCCAACTGGCTCGAGTTCTTCTGGAAGCAGAAGAATGAAGGTAATGCTATGGTACAAGACTTTATGGCTACACGTTGGTTTCTCTAGGTTGCGAGGAACCGTATAGCATACAACAATGAAAGAATTTATCCGGAAGATATTCCTAAATGGATCCAGGCAGAGCTCACCCTCCTTCGGAAAGGAGAACCAAGGAGAGGAAAGAGGCTAGAAATGATGGAGACACAGTTGGGAGAGAGCACTGTTAATCAGGTGACTGATTTTTTATGGGCCACGCACGTGGACTCTCTTAATGAAGGGGATTTTTTCAGCAATGGGGCCTGGAACCATAACAGTAATCGTGGTGGAATCGGGTGGGTTCTAAATTGCCAAGGACTCCTAATAGAACAACAGGCAGCACCTCTGTTCGGCAGCTCGGCACTACAAATGGAACTGGCAGCGGTGGAAAGTGCCATCATCAGAGCTCAGCAGAAGAAGATGCGACACATCACTATATTTACCGATTCTTCCGAAGTGGTCCAAGTTTTCAACAACAGGATGAATTGTCCGCCTTTGTGCAGGAACATTTTTTTCTATTGTAGAATGCTTCTCCTTAACTTTAGCTATTGTAGAATTAGGAAAGTACCTAGAGTTACCGTCAAGGAAGCCCACACACTTGCCAAACAGGCTAGTGGTACTTCGCTTCCTTGATTTGTTGTTTTAGTTATTGTTTTCTGTCTATCGATTCCAAAAAAAAAAAAAAAAGATGCCCATTTTCTAAACCCTTTTCAACTTATTTTTTCTTTTATTTTTTGAGTAGTAAAAATAGTGTGAATTTGCTCCCATTGTCTTGGAAGACCAAGTTGTTGGCTATGAATATAATCTTGATCTTCTTTTAATTTGCTTGCTCCTTTAATGCTAATATGGAATTTTGTATATTGTTTTGACATTTTTTTTGAAAATGGTGCTAGTAAAAATGAATGTCATCAAATTTCGTTTAATTCTAATTATTCTTCAGGATGGTTGACTTGAACTTGTAAGTAGCACAACACGATAATGTTAATGAAGTTGGGGAAGGAGAATTGCTTATGAATATGAATGGCACCAATGAGATTATTCGTGACCTAAATCTCAACGCTTCTCCATAAACTAAAAGTCTTGTGCCACTGGATGCAAACTTGAACAACAATTTGCTGCCCGGCGTGAATCAAGAACCAGTTGAGGAAGATAAATCACGTGGAGAACTATATGAGCAAGGACAATAAAACTCCATTGAAGGTATTGCTTCTGTCACTTCCTCTTCCCCCCCCCCCCCCCCGGTCCACACACACACACATAGTAGGCTACTATGACTCATGTGATTGTTATGTATGCATCTATGCTCTTTTCAGAAACCATGTCAGTCCCATTTGCTCAATGCTTCTCATCTTGCTTGTTTAAAACCGCTAAAAATGTGTTATTTTCACGTTTTAAATAGTTAAGAGCAAATGATTAACAGGGAGGGATTTGAAAGATACTAATGTAGACAAAGAAACTTAAAGAAACTTAAGTTTCATAAAGCTCTAGGTTTAATTTGAATCCATACTATGTTAATGGCCTAGTACAAAGATGAATGTTTTTTTTTTTTTAATATAGATGAACCTACAAGAGAAAGGAGGAAATTGAAAACCCTAACGAATGATGAGCGTAGAATTGTATATCAAATTCTAGTTCATTCAAGTTCCAATGGTATACTACCAAAATGGTGATAGGATGGGTGGCAAACCAATTTTCAGTCTCCACGCAAACCATACAACGTATTTGGAAGCAAGCAAACACTACTAAAAATATGTGTATTACCAACCACTTTTTTTCCAACCAATTTAAAATGGTTGGAAAAACTAACTATTTTAGCAACCATTTGATATTCCAACTATTTTTCAAAAAATTTAGTGGGAAAAATGGTTGGAAATTCCAACCAATTTTGCTAAAATTAGTTGGAAAATTTTCCTAACATCCCTTTTCCTACTATTTGAAATTGGTTGGAAAAGTGGTTAGTAATCCAACCATTTTTCCAACCATCTTCAAATAGTAGGAAAAAGGGTGGTAGGAAAATTTTCCAGCCAATTTAGCAAATTTGGTTGGAATTTCCAACCATTTTTCCAACAAAATTTTTTCGAAAATAGTTGGAATATTAAATAGTTGCTAAAATGGTTGGTTTTTCCAACCATTTTAAATTGGTTGGAAAAATTGGTTGGTAATACACATATTTTTAGTAGTGAAAATATCATGGCGATATTGATCATAAAAAGGCTAAAAATTGTGGATGTAAAAGAGTAGAAATGGATTTAGAGCAACTACGTAGCTTACCTTGCAGAGTAGGACGACTCTTTTGTCAATAGCTACTATAATGGGAATGAGCAAGTCCACACTTTGGAGAAATTTCAAAGATGGAAAAATAAAGTGGCATTCAAATTCTGCAAAGGCTCATTTGACGGATGACAATAAGAAATCTCGGCTCCAGTTCTGTATATCAATGCTCCTTCCGAGTAGTATTCCACATAGTCCAACTTTTGTTGGATTGTATAATGTTATGCACATAGACGAAAAGTGGTTTCTTATGACTAAAAGATCTCAAAATTATTACTTGTCTCACGATGAGAAGCCTCCACATCGAACTATTAAGAATAAAAACTTCATACGAAAAGTTATGTTTCTAGCCGCAATAGCTCGACTGACGTTCGATGGTCAATGGAATGAAACGTTTTCAGGGAAGATTGGTATATTCCCCTTTGTTACTAAAGAGCCAACAAGAAGAAGTGTTAATCGACTAGCAGGGACACTGGAAATAAGACTAATAGCTTCAATGGAATAAGGAAATCATGAAGTCATACCTAATTGAAAAGGTTATACCTGCCATAAAAGAAAAGTGGCCAAGAAAGGGTGTAGGAAATCATATATATATTCAACAGGATAATGAAAGAACGCATATCGGGGATAGAGATCCTGATTTCGTCAAGCGGCTAGTCAAGATGTGTAACGCCCCGGAAATTCAATTATAGAAAAGTCAAAGTCAAACTAACGTTAACAGACAAAAATTAGCGGAAGACTCAAACTCTTATTGAGCGTCACTGTCGTATCCCCGAAAAAATACAAGGCGAGAAGGAAAATTACAACTGTCCTTCAACGGCAAACCAACTAACAAACTCCTACTTAGGAATAAACCTCAAACTAACTTCAAGTCCTTCCAAAAGAACATAACAAAATTAACGACGTCTAGACATGTCGTCCTCACTTCTATTTCCCATCCCCAGCATATTGATCATCACCTGAAAACAAAATATTTCAAAAATGAGGGGGAAATCTCAATAATGTCTACCCCTAACGTTAAAAACAAGTTAAGTTCATTTCAATCCATTTGAGGGAGAGGGAACAAGTCAAACCATTTCACAAACCTTTAATCCCTTAACTGTTTTCCTCAACCCAACCAATCCATATTTTATTATGCGGGTGGGATACCATATCCCTTAGAGTAACATTCGCCTACCAAAGGCATCAAAACAATCGCCTACCAAAGGCATCAAAAGCATCTATCCTATATCAGGGATGAAACCCTGATCTCCTGACACATAACCCATACAGGCATCAAATCCCGGTCTCCGGGTTATCGCTCACAAAAACATTAGCCTATCAAAGGCATCAAAACAATCGCCCACCAAAGGCATCAAAACATTCGCCTACCAAAGGCATCACAAACATCTAACCTATATCAGGGATGAGACCCTGATCTCCTGACACATAACCCATACAGGCATCAACTCCTGGTCTCCGGGTTATCGCCCGCAAAAATATTAGCCTATCAAAGGCATCAAAACAATAAACTCGCTTAATGTTTCACTTTGAATTATTAGTAAATTATTCAAACTCAGCTCACAACTCTCAAGTCAAACCCAACCCAGGTTATCAAAACTAGTAACAAAACTACTTATAAAAGACCACCACAATTTCCCAACTCATAAATCAACAATCACAACAAATACGCACAGTTATCTAAAACAGATGGTCATATTTCCACAAAAGTCCCCTTTCGGGATGCAATTCTCAAAACAAATTCGAAAACATTAACACACATTTAAAGAGCATCCCAGTGGGGATTAGAGCATAGACATTACCTGGTTAGCTTCACTTCACAGCAAAACGAACTCACTTGAGCTCACTAACGACGCGAATTAGCTTGGGCCTAAAATAGAATAATTATTCTAATCAAAACGCGCCCTTCGAAGTTAGTATTAACTACCTTCTAACTAACCCTCCCCTAGGAACCCTATAGGTTCCTATCAATCATGAATTTACACTTTAAATTACCTAACACATTCCAAATTATCGTATAATAATACCAAGTAAACCTTTTCAATCAACAACACATTTATTAACAATTTCACATAACAAAACAGATTACAACATCCACACAAAAAGGGTCGCCACTCGACTTCCCGACATCTTATGGGTCTGGTTTTGGACTTTTTGGAAACCTTGGGATGTCTACTAAAACTCTTAAGTTGAACTCGAGACCCAACACACACTTTAAGGTCCTCAAAAACCGTCATCTTCCCAAACTGTCCAGATCTGACCTAGGTCTGGTGATCGGGGTATAACTCGACTTATAAAATTCCAAAGTCCGGTCCGTAATATTCCTATGAAATCTAACATCTAAGGGAACCTCCAGTCCAAAGGGTTTGATCAAAAGACAACTACACTAACCGTGGTGACCCGATCTTTAGACCCCATCGAAACTGTCCCGTTACCGGTTTCGATTTAATTTGCAAATTCGGTTCTAACTTCCACCAATCCGATCCCGGGGTCCTAATTTGGGTTTAAAACAGTAACTTAGGTCCAAAGTAATTAACCTAACCCAACTAAGGTCCAAACATCATAATTTCTATAATTAAAACTCACTAGAACCAACTCTAATCAATTTAACTTGATTACCCACAACATTAATCATGATATAACATATCACAACCCAAAGAAACATGTAATTACTTGCTTAATAAAACAAGGATAAAACTTTGATAACCAAACACCCTAATCATGCTTGACCTATATGAATTACAACATGGGTAATTATAAAATACGAATTTCTTAATCAAGACTCAAGAAAGAACTTAAAGAACATGTGAATAACTATAAAGAACATATAACATTTAAACTACTAATCAAGAATCCCAACAACCAATTGCTTTAAACAAGATTAAATCAAGAATCATAAATTAATAATCAAGAATTGAACTTTAGTAATTCAATCAACCTAACTTATTTAACAAGATTTAAACATGAAACTAAACATGAATGAACCCTAAGAGAATTAAAGAACATATGAATATTTAACTAACAATTCAAGAATTAATCTAGGTAATTAAACTCTTTAATTCGTGCATACAATAATAGTGTTGTCTAAAACCCTAACATGATTCACATGAAAACAAAGTACATTAAACAATTGAACATTAATAATCTTACTACAACTATTACAACCCTAATACACCAAATTACAACATAAAACTACACATAATAATTTATACAAAAAAATTACAAGTAAATAATACAACATAAGGACAATTAATTACAAATAATAACTTAGCAAAATTTACACCCTAATTACCCAAATTACAAAATTAACCAATTAAGAAAATAACAATAACAATAACAATAATAATAATAATAATAATATCAGAAAAATAAAGATCAAGAAGAGTAGTTTGTTAGAAAAATTAGGGTTTTACGCTAGAGGGTGCTAGGGCAACGATTTCCGGCGAGTGTGGGCAGTCGGTCGAGGCGGCGGTGGCGTCGAGGGTGGACAGTGGTGGCCGGCGTTCGACTAGGGCAAAACGTCAGGTTTGGCGCAACCTGGCTCGACAGCAACAGCAACCGTCAGGGTTGCTCTTCGCGAGTCCGGGCGTACGGCGACGACTCCGGCGGTGAAAGTTGCGTCGGGTGATGGTGCGGCGTTCGCAGGGTGGCGCGGCGATCGATGGTGGTCGTCTGGGCAGTTGCCTAGAGAGAGAGAGAGAGAGAGAGAGAGAGAGAGATCAAGAGAGGGGAAAGAGAAAGAAAGAGGGAGGAGGGTGGTTGCGGTGGTTTCTGGTGGTGTGGACGGCGGCGCGGCGGTGGTGGGGTGGCGCGACAGAGAGGGACAGCAGGGAGGGAGAGAGGGGGGAAGAGGCTAGGGTTAGGGTTTAGGATTGTTATTAGGGTTTTGAGAGAGAAAGAGAGGTTTTTATACTAGCTAATACTTAAGGCCCAATTAAACACTCTTAATCCTAACCCAACCCAAAACTAAAACAATTAAAATCTGATTTTTCTAAAAACCAACTAATAATAATAATAATAGCAATAATAATAATAATAATACTAATAATAAGATTAATAGTAATCACATAGCAAATAATATTCACGTAATTATTAGATTCACGTAATTATTCATATAACACAATAATATTAATAATAATACTAAAATAAATAGAGTAAAACTAATAATACTAAACCCACGAAATTACCGATATACCCTTGTTAGTCTCTCACGATCTTACGAGCTCAAGTGTTAGCAAAAATAAACACAAGCGAATAATAATAAATAACGAAGTCCAAACCTAATTTACTAACAACGTCACGGTCAACATCTTTGGATTTTTTCGGGGTTTTACATCATTACCTCCTTAAAAGAAGTTTCGTCCTCGAAACTTAAACTTAAACCTAACGGTTCGGTAACAATCCTAATGGTTCTGTTCTCCCTAAAACTCGAGGTTTTACAAGATGGATTTAATATCCATATCATTAATCAACCCCCTAATTCACCTAATTTGAATGTATTAGATCTCGAGTTTTTCAATGATATTCAAGCTGCACAACAAAAGAGCGCATCTAAAAAAGTTGATGATCTTGTGGATGTTGTTGTGAGGGCCTTTGAAGATTATCCTTCCAAGAAATCAAATCGTATTTTTGTCGCCTTGCAACTATGTATGAAAGAGATAATGCGACTTAAGGGTTCGAATGATTATGACCCTCTTCATATTAATGAAGAGAGGTTAGAACGAGAAGTTCTAATACCTAGTCAAGTAGAATGTGATCCCCTATTAGTACAAGAAGCCTTAAGTTATCTTAATTAATTAATAGATTATTTAGTTTATGCCTATGGTGTCCGGGTTGTGGTCGCCTAATAAATTTCTTAATCTAGTAGTATAAACTAACTTTATCAAAAGTGTTCTCCTCCTAATCTTAGCCTCCTCTTTTCTTTTTCTCTCTAGAAAACTCTAGCCTCCATCTCCTTGGGAGGGGCTTCCATCGATTCTTATATCAAAGTGTCCTTGAAACTCTCCCATGCTTCATGAAAACTCTCATCGGGATCCTGCTCAAAAGAAGAAATTTGATTTATTAGATTCGCCAGTTTTCTAGGAGGAAAATATTTAGCAAGAAATATTTTAGCAAGATGATCAAATGTAGTAATGGCGTTGTTAGCTGGCAAGGAGTCGAGCCACTCCCAAGCTTTCCCTTCAAGCAAAAAGGGAAAAAGTCTCAGCTTAACAGCATCATCTTCCACGCCATTGGCCTTGAACGTGTCACACGCTTGGCGAAATATGCGCAGGTGGCGGTTCGGGTCCTCATTTGGACGTCTATGGAATGGTGATTTGGACACTAAGTTGATGAGGGACTGTCGCAGCTCGAAGTCATTTGCTCCAACCGTCAGTACTCGAATTGCAGATTGCTGGTTGGTGACACTAGGGGTCATGTACTGTCCCATAGTAGGATTTTGATCACCCATCTCTTCTTCTTCTGACTTCTCTTTTTCGGAAAGGGAACTCTCTTCTATGTCTAATTCCTCTTTCTCAGAAATGGAATCCTCCTCTTCTTCCCTTGCCAGCTTGCGCTTCTTTAATCTAGCGTGGAATGTACGCTCGATTTCAGGGTCGAATTCGTAGAGATGAACTTCTTGGATAAACCTGAAACATCACAGACAAGTACGCCAAATGCAATCAAATTGGTAAAGATAAAATAAAATAGATAAAAACAGAAAAAATAAAACCTAGGCACCCAGAATCTCTTCGTCTAATGGCACCTAGGGACAAAGTCCCCGACAACGACGCCAAAAACTTGATAGGGCCGCAAGTGCACGGTGTACAATGTAGTATATCAAGGTCGTTCCCACGAGGACTTGTTCTAGCTTACACACTAGACTAGCCCATTACAAAGGATGCTAGGTTAATCAAAGGGGTGGATTTTTAACTCAGGTTTAACTAAAATGATCGAAATTATAAAGCAATCTAGTTTAAACTACGAATTTATCTAATCGAAACAGCAAACAAAATTTTATGAAGGTTTTCTTAATATTATAAAGGCGTTTATGGGAGTTACTCTAGTTAACCAATTAACCTAACGAAGGTCTGATTTCAGTATTTAGCAGTTTGTACCAATTCGGGGTCAATAACCAAACCAATATCTATCACAACAATCTTTCAATCCGGAGTGAATTGCTCTGACTAAATTACACACCTATTTCATGGCTATCTAATTTAGTCAAAGTTAACAACAGGTTATTTAAACGATCCTAGGTATGAAAAACATTATTTCTAATCGAATTTTATACCTATTCAATCTTCGTCAATCCAACTCAAGGAAGCAATCTTTCGATCCGAAACTAAGAGTCTAGACACAAGTAAATGGTGGTCAATCAATTACTGTCGTAATATAAGCACGAAGACAGAACGAAAGTGACAAACTTTTTCATACCAAAATCAAAACTGAGGGTCAAATGAACAACATCGAGTTTCCCCTAAACTATAAATTAACTACTCATACTTGATAATATAAACAACTAAACTAATTGAATTGAGTCTAGAAAACATAGTAAAAATTAGGGAAGAGAACAACCACAATCGAGGGATGAACGAATATGTCGGCTCGTGAAAGTTTCCTTCTCCCGTGCCTCAATCTCCGATTTTTCCGTCGCCGATTGAACACTTTGATCTCCAATACTAAGACTAGAATTCTAGAAATATTGTTTTTGAGAACTAATAATAATAAAAATAGATGTAGTGTATGCTATGATCTGATATGCCAATCTGCCCTCCATAAATCGCTGCTCCTGTCTCTTTATAAAAATAGATGTCTTAATCTCCAAGCTGTGCGTAACAACCTACGCGCTACCAGCGCGAGACTTGCCTTGGAGAACAAGCAGTGACGTAACAACCAGGTATTTGCGCCGCACTTTAACGCTCTAAACCTTCGCTTGCAGTACGCTGGCAACTTTGCGCCACTAAACCTTGGCAAATATGCTTTCTTGTTTTTCCTTGCTCTTTGCTTTGTCTCCCCACCTTTCAGCTTCTCCTCCTATTTTTTTTCTCTTCATACTTCATGTAATTCCATTCATAAACTTACAAAATTACACCAATGTCCAGACCAAGTGAAATATACACGAATTCGAGATATAAAATGTCGTGTTCGATCACAAACAGACTTGAAATTCATGTATTAAACACCCAAATAACCCTATAAAATGTAGGGTTATCAACAGTGGATAGATAACCTTCTTGACGTGGGTTAATCCAAGCCAAGGGATTTTTAAAATAGAGGAGTGATCCTTTTCCAGAATCAAGTCCACCACCCAAGAGGCTCCCTCCTTTACTGCTCGTTGTTTCGTTGTCCTCGTCAAGCTCATTAATAAGTTTAGGCCATTTGATGTATAACGGGATCAAAGATTGAATCTTGATCAATTACACATCAATGAACACGTGCAACCAATTAGTACATGGGATGCTTCACGTGAGAATGAAGGCAAGAAAGAGGAAGTTCACGTGAATACCAGGATCTATGAAAGCTTTTGTGATGTGAGGTCTTTTGTGGGAGAAGAGATTATGAAAGATTGATTCTTGGAGAGAATAGAGAGAGGGTGACATGAGAGAGATGGGAGAGAGAAAGCTATTTTGGCGTGAGGCCTTGCTTGTGAGGGAGAGAGATGATTGCTATAAAGTAGGGGATTAGTTAGAGGAGAGAGAGAGTTTGTTATGGAGAGAGAAGGTGGACGTTTGAGAGAGGGATGGGAGACGTTGGGAGAGTATTGCGAGAGTTGTTTGACTAGCCTTAGGGTTAACTAACTGAGATAGAAGTAACCGAGATAGTTCAAGGGATCCTATCTTGATCTAGAAACACCACAAGAAAGAAAACCCTAGGGCTAACTTGACCTTTAACTTAGTTATAAAAATACCTTCTAGGTTCAGGGTTCAAGCTCTTCCTAAACTACTTGGTTCCCAAACTAAGATACAGTAGAAGAGATCAACGAGGTTCTCCTGAAACACTCAAGGGGTAAGCTAAAAGCTTGATTCTATTCATGGTTATAAACTGAGGTGCCTTTGAAAGGCTACAAGCCTAGCTATTTATACTAATACAGTCCTATATAGACTAAGACTCTAGACTTGGCGTGCAAGCCAGTCAAAGTAGTCTAGGATTCTCCTACTTGGCGTGCAAGCTAAGGAATCCTAGATCTAGACGCCTAATAACAACTTCCACCTTGGATTAGGACTCCTTATCCTAAGGGGAGTTTGTTATAACAACCTTATCCTAATAGTACTTGGCTTTCCTAATCCAATATGGATTAGTTACAAAATAAGTCAACCTTATCTAGGATAATAACAACCTACTAGGCACCAAAGCTACTAATTCACACGCCTAACACACACACCTTCTAGAACATTCTAGAACACCTTAGAACATTCTAGATTAATCTAGACTCCTATGACTTGATGCTCAAGTTTATATAACTTACTTGGCGTCTTACATGACTCAAAATAATAAGACCATAATATAAATCACACTAAAAATAACAAAAAAGATAAACTGTGACTTTAGAATCCAAAAGATCAAAACAATGAAATTCAATTTGAAATTTGTTTTTGCAGTTTATAGCCTTGGACGTGTGATGGCGTGATCTGGGCTTCAACTAGGATGTTTGGACCTCCTCCTAGAACAAACTGCACACTATATGAGTGGCCCTGTTGGCCTCTACACTGTCTCCTTCTTCGATGGCCCGTTCTACCTCCTTGTAAACATATTGGATCTCTTGACTTGGGCCTGACGTGGGCTGATTTCCATCATTACCCTCTGGTTGAGATGAGTTTGTCCTCAAACTAGGGAGGTCTTTGTTTTCATCATAGTAGGGTTTCAAATCAGCTACGTAGAAGGTGGCATTTCCTCCGTAGTCATCATTTAGTGCAAGCTTGTAAGCATTGTCTCCTACCCTTTCTAGAACTTCAAAAGGACCATCAGCCCTAGGAACTAGCTTTCCTTTCCTCTTGGAGGGGAACCTCTCCTTCTTCAAGTGAACCCATACTAGATCTTCTGGTTGGAAAAAAAAAACCTTCTTCCTCTTCTTGTAAGCTAAGTCTGAGACTGACTGAGTGTACTTAGTTATTTTTCTCTTTGACTTCTTCATGGAGCTTCTGGATCACTTGTGCTCATTTTTGGGCCTCGTAGCTGTACCTCATTGAACTGTTGTTTGGCGTGAGGTCCATGGGTGTAATAGGGTTCCTTCCATAGACCACCTGGAAGGGTCAACGTCCCGTAGCCTTGCTAGGAGCCCTGTTGAATGCGAATTTAGCGTGTGGGAGAGGAGTATCCCACCCCTTCTTTTTCTTGTTCACTAAGGACCTCAATAATGAGCCACGGGTCCGATTGGTGACCTCGATTTGACCGTCTGTTTGGGGGTGACCCGCGGTGCTGAATTTTAGCTTGGTTCCCATCATCATCCAAAGAGTAACCCAAAAGTGACTAGGGAATTTTGCATATGGTATGAGACCATAGCCCTAGGTATTCTATGGAACCGAACAACTTCTTGGAAATATAGCTCCGCGACTCAAACTGCATCATAGGTGGTGTGACATGGAATAAAGTGAGCCATCTTCAAGTATTGATCAACGACCACCATGATAGAGTTCTTCCCACATTGAGTCTAGGGAGTCCCACAATGAAATCGAGACTGATATCTTCCCAAGGACCTTCAGGAATGGGAAAGGGCGTGCACAACCCTTGGGGAAGAACGTGACTCTTGGACAGATTGCAAGTTGAACACCTTCTAACCATATGCTCGACATCTTTGACCATGTGAGGCCAAAAGTAGTGTTCTTTCAGCATGAGATAAGTCTTCTCAATATCGAAGTGCCCTGCTACACTTCCTCCATGAACTTCTAAGATAAGAAGCTCTCTAAGACTACTCTTGGGAATACACAGCTGATTCCCATGGAATAGAAAGCCATGTTCCACGTGATATTGGTCGTTGGGGCGTTTCTTGCAGTCCTCATAGATCTCCTTGAAATTATCATCTTCTTCATAGAGATCTTTAATGTATTTAAGCCCTATCACACATGAATGAAGGACCTGAAGGAGCAAATAGCAATGAGACAGGCCGACTTTGTGCTGAATAACAAAGTGATAAGCTTGCATAAATTCCACCCACTTAGCATGGCGTGGGTCTAGCTTATGCTTGCCCTGAATATACTTCAATGCTTCATGATCGCTGTGTAGGATAAATTCGTGGCCAGCAAGATAATGTCGCCAATGTGCTAGGGCACGAATAATATCATAGAACTCTTTATCATATGTACTGTATTTTTTCCTTGCATCACAGAGTTTTTTTCTGTAGTAGGCCAAGGGGCGGCCCTTCTGAGATAGTGCAGCTCCAATACCAACTCCAAAAGCATCACACTCGACCTCAAACTTCTTATCAAAGCTTGGTAGGGCAAGAACAGGGGCGGTGCAGAGTTGAACTTTGACAGATTCGAACGCTTGTTGTGCTGCTGGCGTCCAAATAAACTCCTTGCTCTTTAATAACTCGGTCATGGGAGCCAAAATTGTGCTGAAGTTCTTCACAAACCTATTATAGAAAGAGGTTAGGCCGTGAAAACTCCTGATGTCGTGAATACTGCCACTCTTTGATTGCTTTGACTTTCTCTTCATCAACCTGTATCCCATCACCCGAGAGTACATAGCCAAGAAAGACTTATTTGTTGGTGAAGAAGTGGCACTTGGCGAGATTCCCATATTGCTTCTCGTGAGGTGCTGGATAGGGTCCTCCTCACTCTTGTTGTATGTAAGTATATCGCCGAAGTAGACAACAACACACTTGCCAATAAGGGGCTTCAAAACCTGATTCGTTAGTCTCATAAAAGTAAAAGGAGCATTAGTTAGTCCAAAAGGCATAAATAACCATTTGTAGAGACCTCCTTTCGTTTTGAATGCAGTTTTCCACTCATCCCCGACTTGGATTCGAATTTGATAATATTCGCTTCTGAGATCAATTTTCAAAAAGACTTGGGGACCATATAATTCGTCCAGCAAATGTTCAAGTCTAGGAATAGGAAACCTATACTTGATAGTGATCTTGTTTATGGTCTTGCAATCGATACACATTCACTGGCTACCGTCTTTCTTTGGGACCAATAGGGTTGGAATGGCACAAGGACTGAGGCTTTCCCGGATCATACCCTTTGCTAGAAGATCATCAACTTGTCTGTAAATCTCCTGTGTTTCGCTAGGATTCATTCTGTATACAGGTTTGTTAGGTAAGACTAATCCAGGGATTAGATCAATCTTATGTTGAATACCTCGTTCAGGTTGTAAACCTAGGGGCATCTCTTCAGGGAACACATGAGAGTATTGTTCAAAAGAGGAGAAATAAGGGGGTGGACGTCTTGGGGAAATTCATGAACAGGGGCGTCGTTTGTGGACTCTTTGTGGCTGGGATCTGTGTTTAGGTCTAAGAGAATGATATCTTTTTATGCTCACTAAACTTATGATGTTCAACGGACATAGAAGGGATAGGATTTGGATCAATCTCTTGGGGTTAGAACGGTTAGGATATTTTGAGTGGAGCTTGGGTGATTTTCTTGTCGTTGAGCCTAAATGTGTAAGTATTGGCTCTTCCATCATGCATCACGCTCCTGTCAAATAACCACGGTCTTCCCAGCTGAATATGACAACCATCCATAGGTAATACGTCACACCAAATAAAATCTTGATAAGATTTGCCAATGGAAAAGCTTACCAAACATCATTGAGTAACTTGTAATCCTTCACCCAGATTGAGCCATTGAATGGTGTAGGGCTTGGGATGTGGACTAGTTTCCATCTGCAGTTTGTCCACCATAGTTGTTGAAGCCACGTTGGTGAAGCTACCTCCATCAACGATCAAAGAACAAACCTTTCCCTTGATTTTGCAACGAGACTGAAAGATGGCTTCTCATTATTGCTGATCTTCTAGAACAATAGAGCTGTTGAGGATCCTCCTCATGATGAACAATTCGTGAGCCATGAAGGGGTTTTGGGGATGCCAGATTGACGTTATGTAAGGAGGGAAATGTGTTTGGTTTTTTTGTGGAGTTCAAGGTTGCACTCTGTGAGAACCTAAGCTCTGATACTACTTTTGATGTATAACGGGATCAAAGATTGAATCTTGATCGATTACACATCAATGAACACGTGCAACCAATCAATACGCGGGATGCTTCACGTGAGAATGAAGGCAAGAAAGAGGAAGTTCACGTGAATACCATGATCTACGAAAGCTTTTGTGATGTGATGTCTTTTGTGGAAGAAGAGATTATGAAAGATTGATTCTTGGAGAGAATAGAGAGAGGGTGACATGAGAGAGATGGGAGAGAGAAAGCTATTTTGGCATGAGGCCTTGCTTGTGAGGGAGAGAGATGATTGCTAGAAAGTAGGGGATTAGTTAGAGGAGAGAAAGAGTTTGTTATGGAGAGAGAAGGAGGACGTTTGAGAGAGGGATGGGAGACGTTGGGAGAGTATTGCGAGAGTTGTTTGACTAGCCTTAGGGTTAACTAACTGAGATAGAAGTAACCGAGATAATTCAAGGGATCCTATCTTGATCTAGAAACACCACAAGAAAGAAAACCCTAGGGCTAACTTGACCTTTAACTTAGTTATAAAAATACCTTCTAGGTTCAGGGTTCAAGCTCTTCCTAAACTACTTGGTTCCCAAACTAAGATACAGTAGAAGAGATCAACGAGGTTCTCATGAAACACTCAAGGGGTAAGCTAAAAGCTTGATTCTATTCATGGTTATAAACTGAGGTGCCTTTGAAAGGCTACAAGCCTAGCTATTTATACTAATACAGTCCTATATAGACTAAGACTCTAGACTTGGCGTGCAAGCCAGTCAAAGTAGTCTAGGATTCTCCTACATGGCGTGCAAGCCAAGGAATCCTAGATCTAGACGCCTAATAACAACTTCCACCTTGGATTAGGACTCCTTATCCTAAGGGGAGTTCGTTATAACAACCTTATCCAAATATTACTTGGCTATCCTAATCCAATATGGATTAGTTACAAAATAAGTCAACCTTATGTAGGATAATAACAACCTACTTGGCGCCAAAGCTACTAATTCACACGCCTAACACACACAAACCTTCTAGAACATTCTAGAACACCTTAGAGCATTCTAGATTAATCTAGACACCTATGACTTGATCCTCAAGTTTATATAACTTACTTGGCATCTTACATGACTCAAAATAATAAGACCATAATATAAATCAAACTAAAAATAACTAGAAAGATAAAATGTGACTTTTACATCCAAAAGATCAAAACTATGAAATTCAATTTGAAATTTGCTTTTGTAGTTTATAGCCTTGGACGTGTGATGGCGTGATCTGGGCTTCAACTAGGATGTTTGGACATCCTCCTAGAACAAATTTCACACTATATGAATGGCCATGTGGGCCTCTACACTGTCTCCTTCTTCGATGGCCCGTTCTACCTCCTTGTAAACATATTGGATCTCTTGACTTGGGCCTGGCGTGGCCTGATTTCCATCATTCCCCTCTGGTTTTGAAGAGTTTTTCCTCAAACTAGGGAGGTCTTCGTTTTCGTCATAGAAGAGTTTCAAATCAGCCACGTAGAAGGTGGCATTTCCTCCGTAGTCATCATTCAGTGCAAACTTCTAAGCATTGTCTCCAACCCTTTCTAGAACTTCAAAAGGACCATCAGCCATAGGAACTAGCTTTCCTTTCCTCTTGGAGGGGAACCTCTCCTTCTTCAAGTGAACCCATACTAGATCTTCTGGTTGGAAAAAAAAAAAACCTTCTTCCTCTTCTTGTTAGCTAAGTCTGAGACTGACTGAGTGTACTTAGCTATTTTCTCTTTGACTTCTTCATGGAGCTTCTGGATCTCTTGGGCTCATTTTTTGGCCTCGTGGCTGTACCTTATTGAACTATTGTTTGACGTGAGGTCCATGGGTGTAATAGGGTTCCTTCCATAGACCACCTGGAAGGGTCAACGTCCCGTAGCCTTGCTAGGAGCACTGTTGAATGTGAATTTAGCGTGTGGGAGAAGAGTATCCCACCCCTTCTTGTTCTTGTTCACTATGGACCTCAATAATGAGCCAAGGGTCCGATTGGTGACCTCGGTTTGACCGTCTGTTTGGGGGTGACCCGCGGTGCTGAATTTGAGCTTGGTTCCCATCTTCTTCCAAAGAGTAACCCAAAAGTGACTAGGGAATTTTGCATCTCGGTATAAGACCATAGTCCTAGGTATTCTATGGAACCGAACAACTTTTTGGAAATATAGCTCCGCGACTCAAACTGCATCATAGGTGGTGTGACATGGAATAAAGTGAGCCATCTTCAAGAATCGATCAACGACCACCATGATAGAGTTCCTCCCACGTTGAGTCTTAGGGAGTCCCACAATGAAATCGAGACTGATATCTTCCCATGGACCTTCAAGAATGGGCAAGGGCGTGTATAACCCTTGGGGAAGAACGTGACTCTTGGACATATTGCAATTTGAACACCTTCTAACCATATGCTCGACATCTTTGACCATGTGAGGCCAAAAGTAGTGTTCTTTCAGCATGAGATAAGTCTTCTCAATACCAAAGTGCCCTGCTACACTTTCTCCATTAACTTCTAAGATAAGAAGCTCTCTAAGACTACTCTTGGGAATACACAGCTTGTTCCCATGGAATAGAAAGCCATGTTCCACGTGATACTGGTCGTTGGGGCGTTTCTTGCAGTCCTCATAGATCTCCTTGAAATTATCGTCTTCATAGAGATCTTTAATGTGTTTAAGCCCTATCACACGTGAATCAAGGACCTGAAGGAGCAAATAGCAACGAGACAGGGCGTCTGCTCCCTTGTTCAGACGACCGGCTTTGTGCTGAATAACAAAGTGATAAGCTTGCATGAATTCCACCCACTTAGCAGAGCGTGGGTCTAGCTTATGCTGGCCCTGAATATACTTCAATGATTCATGATCGCTGTGTAGGATAAATTCGTGGCCAGCAATATAATGTCGCCAATGTGCTTGGGCACGAATAATAACATAGAACTCTTTATCATATTGTTCGGTTTGTAATTTTTGTGGTTTTATAAGTAAGGATTGTCGATCTCAGGGATGGGTGTTAGGCTTGATTAAGGTAAATCAGTTTGTGTAAATGGGTTTTTCTCAAGTGCGGAAAGCAATAAATTATGTAAAGAAAGCATTTAAATCTAACCTATGCATGAATTAAAGAAAGCAATTAAAAGCATGAAATAAAATAAAGCAATTAAAGCAAGGAATGAAAATCTAGAATGAACAATAAAATTAGAGACTAGAAATTATACCTTTGATGACCAAAATCTTCTAACCTTCAATCTACCTTTGCAATTTCCCCCGAACAAACAAGAAATTGTGGATTGGATTACCAAGGATCTCCCAAATTCTCACTAGGAAGTAGAATTGGAATTCCTTGACCCTCCTCCCCACTAAAAGATGGATTTGATGTGGCTAACCCTAGAAAGCTTTGAAATCAAGTCAACAATGGAGATTAGAGAGAGAGAGAGAAGAGAGAAGAGAGAGAAAGCTTTGTAAAACTTCAATGGAAACTTGTTTGAATTGAGAAAGCTTGAGAAAGTTTGAATACAAATGCTAGAAATCAATGAAAGCTTGAAGAACAAAGAAGAACAATTGAAAACTTGAAGAACAATTAAGAAAGATTAAAGCAAATAAGGAAAGCAATTAAATCTAATTCTACTCCTAAACTACCTAGGCTAATTGATTCTTTAGATTAATACAAGTGGGTATTTATAGAAGAAGGAAAAATACAACCCAAAACCCTAGAAACAATCGCAGCACGCGCGTCTGCAGACAGAGTGGCTCGGGCGAGCTACCCCCTGGCTCAGGCGAGCTAGCATTCTGGCTGGTGTCTTTGTTGCCCAAGAAGCCTGGCTCGGGCGAGCCAGCAGATGGCTCGGGCGAGCCACTGTTCTGGGCAGTTTTTCCCTGCCGACTTCAAACGCGCATAACTTCTTCATCCGAACTTCGTTTTAGGCCCGTAAGATATCGATGGAAAGCTCTCGGTGTGTACATTAAGCTCCCAAAATTTCAGACCTATCGAAGTTGTAACGAAGGAGTTATGACCCAAAGGGTGAAGGCACACGTATTTCAAACCTTTGAGTTTGTACCGTTCCCCTGTTTTGCGCCAATCTTGATATGGAATTTCCGGCTTCGGTTTCGCCTCGGCTCTTGGCTCGGGTTGACTTGGTTTGACTCGGCTCTCAGCTCGGGTTGACTTGGTTTGACTCGGGTTGACTTGGTTTGACTCGAGAAATAGCTCGGGATTCCCTAAAAACCTTCAATTAAGCCCAAACTTCTTCTAACTCCTTATTTTCCTACAAAACACCAAATCATTACATCTAATATATAAATAGGGGTTAAAACAAGCAAATATACCCTATAAAAGAGAAGAATTTCGGCTCTGAACGAGGCCGAACACCACTCCAACACAAGGGTTTGCTCGCCCCGAGCAAACTAAAAACAAAGAAAAGGACTAAAAAGAAAAACTAAAAACCCTAACTCACTTTCGCAGGAATCGCGGATGCATTTAACAAATGCATCAAGCCCTTTAAACCCCCCGGCAGCCCGGGTGGACGAGGTAGGTCTCGTGAGGGTTTATAGCAACTAGACCCACAAAAGCCATAGAAAAAGGAAAGAGGGAAAGTGAAAAACAAAACAAGTTTAAAAGAAAAGAAAAAGAGAACTGCTCATTTCAATGAATCAAGTTATTTCAATTAAGAAAACGGTATTAATCCTCCATAAGGAACCGTTATGAGCATCTCACAACTCTTAACTCAAACAACTGCCAATCTTAGAAGTTTTTGATTCCTTACACCTCATGTAGAGTTTAATCCCATTTGAAAGAGTTTTAAACAGTTCTAATCGATCCCGGACGACCCAAAAGACTCACACTCGAGCTTACAAAACAGCGAAACGAACAAAGGAAAGGAAAGAGTTGCCCCTCCCCGCATTTGGTCGCTTCTTGCAGTGAGGGCCGCAGGTGATGCAAGGAAGAGCCCCTCACTTTATTAACACTTCAAACTTTTTCTTCTTTTTAATGTCGGTGTTAGCCTTATTTTCGGGAATTGGACGACCCATATAAGGGGTATACCCTCCCAACACGGTCTTTTCCATTCGCCTCTCCGTCGCAAAGCGATATAAGAGGAGGGTTCAGGGGCATCCGTGTCGTACCACTGATACCGGGCCCGTGTAGGTTGGCTAAGTGTATGATGGTTGATGTCGTAAAGCCGACACGCCCCACTTAGTCAAATTATTTAATTTTGCTGCTATTTTCTTACTTTTGCTTTGGCTTTGGCTTTTTCTCTTTTTTTTCTTTTTCTTTTTAGAAAACAAGCTCGGATATGAACCCCTAGAATCTCCTAGTTTCAACCAGAACATAAAAAGAAGAAATGAAATCTCACTAGACACTTGATGAAAAGAATCTAATTAAGGTAAGTCATGACAATCGCCCAAGTTAGGGTCGAAAATGCTCAAACCGGTTTCTTTCAAAGAAGATTAAGAACGGCTTCCTGATTTCAACAACGAAATCCAAGAAACAAAGCAAAAACAATAACAAAACGAAAACTTCCAAGGTTTTTCACTCCCTTTTTTCTCCTTTTCACACAAAATTTTTCAAATTTTTCGACACAAACTACAAAAAATGTAAACAAAGACTCAAACTAGGTGATCTACCCATGACAAATAGAAGTATCACCCCCCACTCCCACACAAAACTTCACAATGTCCCCATTGTTAGAAGAAGGGTGTCACAAATAAGGTAGAAAACCTAAAAACACACAACAAACACATAACAAACAATAATTGGTGGCGACCCGAGCCCACACGGCTCCAACAACAATAATATCCCAACATTCACACTCAAGGGGTTCGCCACCCAAAAGGAAGAATCAAGCATGCAACATGGATCATCGATATATTCACATAAAGAGAGAGTGGAAAGTAATTACCTCAAGATCTTCAATTAAAAGCACTCAATCCACGATCCAAAGAACGTCACACAAAAAGTTAGAAATAAACAAGAAAAACATACTATGTATGATTGTTCTCATGCAAGATCAAAAAGAAAAACAAACTACACAAGACACTAAGGATTAATGAAGTAAGAAAACAAACTAAAATATTTACAAAACGACTCTTTTTTTTTTCTTTTCTTAGACTCGAATACTGGAATACATACTACCCTCCCACTCCAACACAAAGAGGTTGTCGTGTCCTCAAAATGGAAACAGAAGTAGGTAAGCAAGCATCCCAAAATAAAAGAAAAAGACACACACAAAAAGAAAATAAAAGAAGAAAAGAAAGACCAACTCACTAATTATACAAGAAGGGTGAGGAAGGATATTACCTCAAAGGCATCTTATCAAGAAATTCACTCCTTCTCACCTCAAGATATCGGGCATCATGTCAGAACCATTCAACGCCCGGAGTAACAAATCATGCATCCTCTCATGCATCTCAGAATGGTGGTGGTAAGAGCACACTCGCAATAGTACATAAACAAACATTAGTGCCCTTAACAATTTATCAAATGCCTTAGAAAAGTCATAGAACTGATGAAATTCATGAATATACAAGACTTTTCTAGGCACGGTGAAAGAAGACATGACAAATGGATCCTCCCATTGACTCGTAAATGGAGATTGGGTATACAAATCAACGGAAGGAGGCAATACAACACATTTCTGAACATGCTCATGCGAATACTTGGATGCAAACAATGGTTCAAACTCAATTTCCATGCAATTTTCATCAATCACAAATTCCAAATCACCACTCTCATCCAAATAATCATCACAATCATCAATAGGTAATAAGGAAAACAGAGGGTTAGACCACATCATAACACTCCCAACATCACACACAAGCACATCTTCATCTTCATCAATATCAGACTCACTAGAAGAACTATCAACATCAAAAGACAAAGGTGCATCATCCAAAGCAACATCAAAAGTGAAAGTTGAAGGTTCAGGGTCATAACTTATCGTGAATGACTCATAAAGCATGTCATCATCAAAAGAATCATCATCAACAACCAAGTTCAAACAATCATGATCAATCCCCAAAGAATTATGCTCATCATCATAGGTATGCACATCAATGGACTCACATACAAGGGTAGCTAATGCCTCACTAATGCAATGATCCTCAATGAAAGTGAACAAATCGTTATCAAGCACACATTCAATCACAACAGATTCAATTTCACTCTCAACAAGATCATGCTCAATTACATCATGGCATTCACTAAACTCAATCTTTTCTTCACATAAAGGCATGGACAAGGGTGTGGACAATAGTTCATCATCTAGCATGTTTTCAACTAATTCTACATCATCACACACAGAATCATCTTGTTCCTCATGCTCACAAGGTGGGGCTAGAGCTAAGGAATTACTAAGTAGTCCAAGGCATGGTCGGTTATAATAATCATCATCCTCATCATACACAGCAGAATCAACATGCATTTCAGGACTCAAAGACGATGAATGACCTATTTCAACATTCGAATCAACCATTTGTGAAGGAGTTACTACCCTTTGATTACTCTCATGGACAAATTCACGCATATACTCATTCATGTTCGCACATAATTTTTCTACTTCTGCCTTGAAGGAAACCACTGTAGCTTGCAAACAAGAAATTGAACTATGATACGGCGAAGCACACAAGGAGCACACGGAAGGAGACTCAACATCGACACTTTGGGAAAGATCATAACAGTTTTCCACATATCCCCCATCATAAGATTGATCATCAACATACACGGGGTATTCACATGATTGTTCAGTTTCGGTCCCAAAGGGTGGTGCATAAGGAGGTTGGAAGCTAGGACTAACATTTTGTTGCTCAAATTCATAGGAATCCCTAGACAACCATTCAAGTAACTCCCATGTTGGTTCTTCTCCTAAACTAGAAAACTCGTAATAATCTAAAAGGTTTCGGGTCTCATAATTCACACCCTCACTAACAATTCCCAACAAATTCAATGTATCATAAAAAATGCCATACAATTCACATTGAGCACGATAATCATGTAATCTAGCAAAATACCTCCAAAATATTTCATGCTCAAATTGAGGGAATTGGGGACTATCCGTAACTCTCTTTTTTCTATTTTTCTAATTTTTTTCTTTTTGTTTTCTTTTCTCACTTTTTTCGATATTCAATTTTTTTCGCTACATTTTTCTAGCATAATCGAGAAAGCAATAAACTATGTACACACAAACCAATAGCCTAATCTACCAAATAACACCATCCCCGGCAACGGCGCCATTGTTCGGTTTGTAATTTTTGTGGTTTTATAAGTAAGGATTGTCGATCTCAGGGATGCGTATTAGGCTTGATTAAGGTAAATCGTTTTGTGTAAATGGGTTTTTCTCAAGTGCGGAAAGCAATAAATTATGTAAAGAAAGCATTTAAATCTAACCTATGCATGAATCAAAGAAAGTAATTAAAAGCATGAAATAAAATAAAGCAATTAAAGCAAGGAATGAAAATCTAGAATGAACAATAAAATTAGAGACTAGAAATTATACCTTTGATGACCAAAATCTTCTAACCTTCAATCTACCTTTGCAATTTCCCCCGAACAAACAAGAAATTGTGGATTGGATTACCAAGGATCTCCCAAATTCTCACTAGAAAGCAGAATTGGAATTCCTTGACCCTCCTCCCCACTAAAAGATGGATTTGATGTGGCTAACCCTAGAAAGCTTTGAAATCAAGTCAACAATGAAGATTAGAGAGAGAGAGAGAAGAGAGAAGAGAGAGAAAGCTTTGTAAAACTTCAATGGAAACTTGCTTGAATTGAGAAAGTTTGAATACAAATGCTAGAAATCAATGAAAGCTAGAAGAACAATGAAGAATAATTGAAAACTTGAAGAACAATTAAGAAAGATTAAAGCAAATAAGGAAAGCAATTAAATCTAATTCTACTCCTAAACTACCTAGGCTAATTGATTCTTTAGATTAATACATGTGGGTATTTATAGAAGAAGGAAAAATACAACGCAAAACCCTAGAAACAATCGCAGCACGCGCGTCTGCAGACAGAGTGGCTTGGGTGAGCCACTCCCTGGCTCGGGCGAGCTAGCATTCTGGCTGGTGTCTTTGTTGCCCAAGAAGCCTGGCTCGGGCGAGCCATTGTTCTGGGCAGTTTTTCCCTGCCGACTTCAAACGCGCATAACTTCTTCATCCGAACTCCGTTTTAGGCCCGTAAGATATTGATGGAAAGCTCTCGGTGTGTACTTTAAGCTCCCAAAATTTCAGACCTATCAAAGTTGTAACGAAGGAGTTATGACCCAAAGGGTGAAGGCACACGTATTTCAAACCTTTGAGTTTGTACCGTTCCCCTGTTTTGCGCCAATCTTGATATGGAATTTCCAGCTTCAGTTTCGCCTCGGCTCTCGGCTCGGGTTGACTTGGTTTGACTCGGCTCTCAGCTCGCGTTGACTTGGTTTGACTCGGGTTGACTTGGTTTGACTCGGGAAATAGCTCGGGATTCCCTAAAAACCTTCAATTAAGCCCAAACTTCTTCTAACTCCTTATTTTCCTACAAAACACCAAATCATTACATCTAATATATAAATAGGGGTTAAAACAAGCAAATATACCCTATAAAAGAGAAGAATTTCGGCTCGGAACGAGGCCGAACACATATGTACTGTATTTCTTCCTTGCATCACAGAGTTTTTCGCTGTAGCAGGCCAAGCGGCGGCCCTTTTGAGATAGTACAGCTCCAATACCAACTCCAAAAGCATCACACTCGACCTCAAACTTCTTATCAAAGCTTGGTAGGGCAAGAACAAGGGCGGTGCAGAGTTGAACTTTGACAGATTCGAACGCTTGTTGTACTGTTGGCGTCCAAATAAACTCCTTGCTCTTCAATAACTCGGTCATGGGAGCCAAAATTGTGCTGAAGTTCTTCACAAACCTCTTATAGAAGGAGGTTTGGCCGTGAAAACTCCTGATGTCGTGAATACTAGTCGGTGTAGGCCACTCTTTGATTGCTTTGACTTTCTCTTCATCAACCTGTATCCCATCAGCCGAGAGTACATAGCCAAGAAAGACTAATTTGTTGGTGAAGAAGTGGCACTTGACGAGATTCCCATAGAGGTTCTCGTGAGCTAACAGATCTAGAACTGACGCGAGGTGTTGGACAGGGTCCTCCTCACTCTTGTTGTATGCAAGTATATCGCCGAAGTAGACAACAACACACTTGCCAATAAGGGGCTTCAAAACCTGATTCGTTAGTCTCATAAAAGTAGAAGGAGCATTAGTTAGTCCAAAAGGCATAACTAACCATTCGTAGAGACCTCCTTTAGTTTTGAATGCAGTTTTCCACTCATCCCCGGTTTGGATTCGAATATGATAATACCCGCTTCTGAGATCAATTTTCAAAAAGACTTGAGCACCATATAATTCGTCCAGTAAATCTTCAAGTCTAGGAATAGGAAATCTATACTTCATAGTGATCTTGTTTATGGTCCTGCAATCGATACACATTCGCTGGATACCGTCTTTCTTCGGGACCAACAGGGCTGGAGCTGTACAAGGACTGAGGCCTTCCTGGATCATACCCTTTGCTAGAAGATCATCAACTTGTCTCGGAATCTCCTGTGTGTTGCTATGGTTCATTCTGTATACAGGTTTGTTAGGTAAGACTGATCCCGGGATTAGATCAATCTTATGTTGAATACCTCGTTCAGGTTGTAAACCTGGGGGCATCTCTTCAGGCAACACATGAGAGTATTGTTCCAAAAGAGGAGAAATAAGGGGGTGGACGTCTTGGGGCTGTTCATGAACAGGGGCGTCGTTTGTGGACTCTTTGTGGCTGGGATCTGTGTTTAGGTCTAAGAGAATGATCTCTTTTTATGCTCACTAAACTTATGATGTTCAGCGGACATAGAAGGGATAGGATTTGGATCAATCTCTTGGGGTTAGAACGGTTGGGATATTTTGAGTGGAGCTTGGGTGATTTTCTTGTCGTTGAGCCTAAATGTGTAAGTATTGGCTCTTCCGTCATGCATCACGCTCCTGTCAAATAACCACGGTCTTCCCAATAGAATATGACAAGCATCCATAGGTAATATGTCACACCAAATAGAATCTTGATAAGATTTGCCAATGGAAAAGCATACCAAACATCATTGAGTAACTTGTAATCCTTCACCCAGATTGAGCCATTGAATGGTGTAGGGCTTGGGATGTGGACTAGTTTCCATCTGCAGTTTGTCCACCATAGTTGTTGAAGCCACGTTGGTGCAGCTACCTCCATTAACAATAAAAGAATAAACCTTTCCCTTGATTGTGCAATGAAACTGAAATATGGCTTCTCGTTGTTGCTGATCTTCTAGAACAATCGATCTGTTGAGGATCCTCCTCATGATGAACAATTCGTGAGCCATGAAGCGGTTTTGGGGATGCCAGATTGACGTTATGTAGGGAGGGTAATGTGTTTGGGTTGTTTGTGGAGTTCAGGGTTGCACTCTGTGAGAACCTAAGCTCCGATACTACTTTTGACGTATAACGGGATCAAAGATTGAATCTTGATCGATTACACATCAATGAACACGTGCAACCAATCAATACGTGGGATGCTTCACGTGAGAATGAAGGCAAGAAAGAGGAAGTTCACGTGAATACCAGAATCTAGGAAAGCTTTTGCGACGTGAGGTATTTTGTGGGAGAAGAGATTGTGAAAGATTGATTCTTGGAGAGTATAGAGAATGGGTGACGTGGGAGAGATGAGAGAGAGAGATAGCTATTTTGGCGTGAGGCCTTGCTTGTGAGGGAGAGAGATGATTGCTAGAAAGTAGCGGATTAGTTAGAGGAGAGAGAGAGTTTGTTATGGAGAGAGAGGGAGTTTGTTATGGAGAGAGAAGGTGGATATTTGAGAGAGGGATGGGAGACGTTGGGAGAGTATTGTGAGAGTTGTTTGACTAGCCTTAGGGTTAACTAACTGAGATAAAGTAACTAGGATAGTTCAAGGGATCCTATCTTGATACAGAAACACCACAAGAAAGAAAACCCTAGGGCTAACTTGACCTTTAACCTAGTTACCGAAACACCTTCTAGGTTCAGGGTTCAAGGTCTTCCTAAATCACTTGGTTGCCAAACCAAAATACAATGGAAGAGATCAACGAGGTTCTCACGAAACAGTCAAGGGGTAAGCTAAAAGCTTGATTCTATTCATTATTATAAACTAAGGTGCCTTTGAAAGGCTACAAGCCTAGATATTTATACTAATACAGTCCCATATGGACTGAGACTCTAGACTTGGCGTGCAAGCCAGACAAAGTAGTCTAGGATTCTCCTACTTGGCGTGCAAGCCAATGAATCCTAGATCTAGACGCCTAATAACAACATCCACCTTGGATTAGGACTCCTTATTCTAAGGGAGTTTGTTATAACAACCATATCCTAATAGTACTTGGCTTTCCTAATCCAATATGGATTAGTTACAAAATAACCCAACCTTATCTAGGATAATAACAACCTACTTGGCGTCAAAGCTACTAATTCACACACCTAACTCACACACACACCCCTTCTAGAACATTCTATAACACCTTAGAACATTCTAGACTAATCTAAACTCCTATAACTTGATGCTCAAGTTTATATAACTTAGTTGGCATCTTACATGACTCAAAATAATAAGACCATAATATAAATCACACTAAAAATAACTAAAAAGCTAAAATGTGACTTTTACATCCAAAAGATCAAAATTGTGAAATTCAATTTGAACTTTGCTTTTGCAGTTTATAGCCTTGGACGTGTGATGGCGTGATCTTGGCTTCAACTAGGATGTTTGGACATCCTCCTGGAAGAAACTGCACACCATATGAGTGGGCCTGTGGGCCTCTACACTGTCTCCTTCTTTGATGGCCCATTCTACCTCCTTGTAAACATATTGGATCTCTTGACTTGGGCCCGGCGTGAGCTGATTTCCCTCACCATCTTTCAAGGATCAGTTTCACATTTTTGCCTACATTCACACCTAATCCATTAGCAGATGCTTTAAGCTAATATAGGAACATTTGCCTAGTAATCATCATGTAACCATAAATTTTTCAAGTCTAAAATTAATAAAGACAAGAAAATAATGGACAAATATTATTTGTATTGATTTCAAAGAATTTGGGTACAATCTCTATAATATTTGTTACAAGTTGAACAAATAAAAAATCCTCTGATTTGATCTCTGTCGTCTTCTTGAAGGAGGGCCGATGCGGCTTGAATCTCGATCAAGTTTGTGTTGAATCTCTAGAACAAACCACCCATAATGAAGTGTTTGTTGTTTAATTCTAGGGAGAGTTTTCTTGAGAGTTGGATTTTTCTCTTTCTCAATGAGAGTAAGTAGTCCTATTTATAGAGGAGAGACTCCCTCTCTTGGTGACTTGTTAGTCTTCTTGGGCCGTTGACCGGGCCTTGAGTTTGGGTTGACTTGGCTGTCCATTTGACTTTGACTTGGTAGTCAACTTTAAGCAAATTTTAGTTGAATAAATTAAATTAATTCGTTTGGACCGACCAAAATAATCAACTTAATTTATTTTAACTTTTGACACTATTTTGATTTTTTTTTAGTGTCTACGAATTGCCCCCTCGAGACTAGGTCGTGTACACTATCATGTGTTTAAACGCGAGTAACGTCTTGACACAATTTTTATTACTTGTCTGGACAAAAGATTGACTTGATTCGTCATTTTTTCGCCATAAGGTGGCGTGCATGATTACCTATTCGTGCATGATAGACGTCTGATGGAGACCATCCTGAAGAACAACAAGCAGCAGCAACTTCATCCGCAAAGGAGGCATCTACAAGAGCTTCACCAGCACTTTCAGCAGCAGCACAGGGAGGAGGCCATGTTGATTCACCAAACTCAGCAGCTAAGGAAGCATCTCCAGTAGAAATAGGAGGCTTCCTAATCCCACCAAACACAGCAAGTCAGTCAGCTGTCCAGTCAATCCAACAGGAGGATCACAACACCTACAGCAGCCACCAAGCCACCCACAGCATCCATCCAAGCTTGTTATACACTTATGAAACAAGTCTTGGCAACTTCAGCCATTCAGCCCATCAGCATTGGTCATCCAGACCAAATCCAGTTCCCAGCAGCAACAGTCCAAGCAGCAGTCTTTCTCAATATTGTATCTCTTGATTGAGGAAGATTCAGCCAAGGTTCCCATGAGTTTTTTGTTCTATGTCATGCCATTTTCAAGTCCAAGCCAAGTCTCAGCATGATCGAGCATGACATCAGTTAGATTCAAGTGCCAGAACAAACAATCCTAGCAGGGTTGTTTGTTATCAGTTTTTCCAGAACCTCAATTCTGAGGCTGTCTTTTTTATCTGTCCATAAGGGTTGTTTTGGTCATTCTAGCTTAATCTTAACCTGTTGAGATTACTTCCAGGTTAATGATTGCGCGGGAACTACCTCAGTAACTTAGTATTTACCCCCTTAGACAGGAAAGCCTCTCATTGGTTCATTTTGCCACTCTTTTGGCATTTGGTCCAATCAGAGTATAGCTTGCATTTTTCCTTTTATTTTCTTACAATTTGTACTCGAGATCATTAGGATGTAATCAGCTGTAATAGTTCTAAGCTTTGTAGATTAGATTAAGTCAGAGAGATTAGGCAGATTAGCTTATGTTAAGCAACTGTTAATCAAACTGTAAGTTTTCTTTATATTCTGAAGTTTCCAGCAATGAAATGATTATCAGTGTTCATTCAATAGTATTCTCGAGTGTCTTAGAACCTCTGAATGTTTGTGAGTGTCCTATAACTCTCAACTCTTGGTTAAATAAGCTCCTGTCACTGGATTTTGGCAAGAATCCAGCAAGTGTCAGTTGTGCTTGATCATCTGTGCTTTGGTGTGTCTGTAAGAGCATGAATGTGAGAGTCCTTTGTCCTTGATTGTAGTTGTGGTGAGCCTGTATCAACTGTAAGCAAGTCTATCTTTTATTTTCCTTGTTGGGTTGTCATTTATTCCAGTTAGTTGCTTTTAACCAGCTATTGTTTACAAGCATCCAGTTGTGTGTGTGTGATTGTATGGTGTATTCTGGTTCAATACTCTGATCATTGTGAGCATACATCAACATCCTGACACAATTTTCTTTTTCCTTTTTTTTTAACTTGTCTTGACGGACATTCGACATTGTTTTACTTTATGGTATTTGTGTATAATCTTCCATTACAAGAAAATTGTGTAACAAGTACATGCTTGGCTTCCAATTTCATTATCCATCAATGAGTCACCAGTTCCTCTTCGATTTGATACACCATGCCATGATTGGAAAATATCACTTCATGCCATAAATTTGAAGTGAATTATTGGCAACTAATCATGGCTGATTTTTCGCACTTGAGCAGCAAAAGATCTTCATATTCCTAGTTGGGTTGGATTATGATCATCATAATATTTATATGCCTATTATATATAAGCACATAAGTAATTGGCCTCAGTGATCGACGCCTCACACTGTCTTAAAGCCGTGACAACTAAAGCAATGCTTTTGTCAAAGTGTCGAGAAATTATCCCATATATTAAATATTGGCATAATGATCCTGGAGATGACAATATTTCAAAGGTATCTTTCCCTACCTTTTATTTTAACCACACTGCCATTTTTTTATGCACAGCCATATGAGTGACATCAAACATGATACATGTCTCCACTTCATTGATCATTGGTGTCATCAAAAGGCATTATGACACTTGTAATCTTGAAATCTTTAACCCTCATCAATATAGTATTGTTCACGAAGCACAAGACACAATGTCTTCTTATATATACATTTTTTTAGAAGGCATTCTTGACTTCCTCTCACTTTTTGAATAAAGTGGGTTATTTGCTTGCTTGAAAACACTTGCAACGAAGGAATTCTATGACAGTACCATGAGTTGCTATTGATTAACCAAGAGAATTTAGACGCTTTCCCTTCAACCGAATGCCAAAAATTGTCTCTTTTTGATGTGTTATTGTCTTTTTGTAGATATCAAGACTGATGAACCACTATACACAAGGATAACGGGCTCCGTGTAATGTAGAGGTGATTATCCTTGTTGGAGGTGATGAGTCGGATATTTTTTGGAAGACCGAGTACCGCCAAAGACAAGGGTAACGGGCTACGCTTTTGCGTGAGGAGTTTATCCTACTTGGAGGTGATGAGTCGGATATTTTTTGGAAGACCGAGTACCGCCAAAGACAAGGGTAACGGGCTCCGCTTTTGCGTGAGGAGTTTATCCTTGTTGGAGGTGATGAGTCGGATATTTTTTGGAAGACCGAGTACGGCCAAAGAAAAGGGTAATAGGCTCCGCTTTTGCGTGAGGAGTTTATCCTTGTTGGAGGTGATGAGTCGGATATTTTTTGGAAGACCAAGTACCGCCAAAGACAAGGGTAATGGGCTCCACTTTTGCGTGAGGAGTTTATCCTTGTTGGAGGTGATGAGTCGGATATTTTTTGGAAGACAGAGTACGGCCAAAGACAAGAGAACGGGCTCAGCTTTTGCGTGAGGAGTTTATCCTTGTTGGAGGTGATGAGTCGCATATTTTTTGGAAGACCAAGTACCGCCAAAGACAAGGGTAACGGGCTCCGCTTTTGCGTGAGGAGTTTATCCTTGTTGGAGGTGATGAGTCGGATATTTTTTTTGGAGATCGACTACCGCCATAGACAAGGATAACAGGCTCCACTTTTCGTAGAGGTGTTTATCCTTGTTAAGGTGATAAGTTGGATAATTTGGAAGACTCGTCCCATGCCAAGATGACAAATCTATTATAGAGCCCACAAACTTCTTTTTTTTTTTTAATTGCGTTGGACCCCCTCCCCCTTTTTTTTTTTTGGTGCAGGTTTGCGGGGCTACACAATGTACGTAGCTTGTACATCTAGGTGCCAAAAGATGGACATGACTTTAAGAGGTTCATGATTTGAAGCAGTATCCAACAATCATGCCAGTTTCGCATGTGACGCCACTGTTGGCCTTAACTTGATGGAAGCCGCCAAAAATTGTGGGAATGACACAATTTTTGGCGTGGAACACCAACTATGACGATGGCGCAAATGTTAACATAACACGATATTGGTGAGAACTTTTAATATGATGACAATAAAGACAATACAACTGTTGGCGTAACACAATTGTTGGCCCTAACATGAGGATGACACTTTACAATTGTGCGCGACACAATTGATGGCACAATGCTTGATGGTCGTCGAAAATCATGGTCAAGATGCAATTAGTAGAGACACATTGTCAGGCTTTCTTGAAGTGGTGTACCAACAATTATGACGAACAATCATTGATGCTAATTTGACGAGGGACATCCATAGTCATAGTGGCGCATGTATTGGCATTGACACTATGGTTACTAACAATTGTAACAGTACGAAAGTTAGTGTCACTTGACAAAATGCTTTGTTTGCTCTACACTCTTATGAATGAATGGCTCAGGAGTAGATGAAAATTATGACTTGAGAGTCCACAGGCTTGATGACTTAGGATTCTGGAATTTAGCTAACTCGAGAGTTTCCTATCTTGGTCAATCTCGGCGACTTAGAAGTATTTTGACTCAAGTGTTCCTTTGTAGTCACTTGAAAGTCTTTGATAGCGACTTGAGAGTCCTTGATGATGACTTGAGAGTCTTTTTCTTGTGATGACCTGGGAGTCTGTTGATGATGACTTGAGAGTCTTTTTGTGATGACTTGAAAGTCTTTGGTCATTTGATAGACTTGTGGGTCTTGCGCGTCGACTTTGGAGTCTCTTGATTAGGTTGACTTGGGAGTCATTGGTGGCGACTTGGAAGTCTTTGTGTACTTGAGGATTTTTTATTTTTTTTTGATGATGGACTTGGAAGTCTTGTGGTGACTTGGAGATCTATGACGGTCACTTGAAAGTTTTGTTGCTTGAGTCCCTTTTTTTTAGGTGATTGCTCTTTGCCTTCTAGGGTGTCTTCTCTCTTTGCGCGTGTCACATCTAGTCAGACTCGTTAGTTTCTTCTTCATCTAGTGTGATTTTCCCTTCCTTCACTAGTTGCATGACTTTCTCTTTGAATGCTCAACATTTCTCTAGTGGGTGGTTGACAATCCTGTAGTACTTGCAATACTTAGGATTGCTCACTTTTCTTACTTCTTCAAGGCGCTTAGGCTCAGGGAGTTCTATGAGTCTCTTCTCAAGGAGTTTGTCCAACATTTCTGGTGCATCAGAGTCAGAAAAACAATAGTCATCTTCAATCATAGGGTCTCTTCTTGGCATGTCTTCATAAGCAGTTGTGGACACACTATTGTTAAAGTGTTTTCCATGGTTGGCAATTGTAAACTCCATGTCATGAGCTTGTGTCACCAAGTTTTGAAACTCTTAGGCTTGTTTCTGACATATGATCCTTGCACAATAGGGAAAGGGCACGCCAACAGTTGATGTAGTCAACCACTGGCTCGTCATCCCATTATTTGGCATTAGTCAATTCTATCATGCTAACGACACGACTTATGCTATAGAAACGATTTAAAAACTCCTCCTCCATTTGCCCCCAACTATCAATGGACTCAGATGCAAGGTTGGTATACCAATCAAACGTGGTTCCTTTCAAGGAGCATACAAATTGTTTGACTAAGAGATCTCCGTTTGTGCCAGCGTTGTTGTATGTCTCAAGAAAGTGCGCGACATGCTGATTTGGGTTACCATGTCCATCAAATTGATGAAATTTAGGAGGTTGGTAACCATGTGGCATATGAAGAGTGCTAATTCTCTTAGTGTATGGCCTAGTGTACCCGGGAGTTCTTTGTGAAACTTCTCCTAGTTGATCCTTGAGTTCCTTTGCGATCAAATCTTGGATTTGTTCCGCGGTCATTGAGCTTGTAACTAATAATGGCTTGTCGCCCTTCTTAGACATGTCACTCTCAGCCTCACTTTCACTAGATTCATTTTCTCCCTCTGCGTCTGAATATTTATTAAGGGACTTTGTTGGTCGTTGCTTTAACTTCTTCTTCAACTTAGCAATCTTTCTATCTTGACGCTTGATTTGCGCGTCCCTCTCTTCACTCTCTTGAGTAAGTTTCTGCAACATGGCATTTATGTTAGCCATTGCTTCTTCTTTAGTCACAACTCCTGTAACCATGACTGACATGGTAACAACACCAGATGACCTTGTTCTACCATGAATCCCTTGTCATGCCAGTAACCTTGTGGTTCATCTTCACATTTGTTGTGAGCTCTTCCTTAGGAGGTAGATTGGTTGAAGTTTTCATAGCCATGTCTTATTCGTGGAGAGGTTCTTAAAAGTCTTGATTTCAGAGATAGAGATGAGAGGTAGAGATTCTCCCACCAAGCGTGCCAAAATTTGTAACCATAAATTTTTCGAGTCTAAAATTAATAAAGACAAGAAAATAATGGACAAATATTATTTGTATTGATTTCAAAGAATTTTGGGTACAATCTCTATAATATTTGTTACAAGATGAACAAATAAAAAATCCTCTAATTCGATCTCTGTCGTCTTCTTGAAGGAGGGCCGATGCGGCTTCAATCTCGATCAAGTTTGTTTTGAATCTCTAGAACAAACGACACATAATGAAGTGTTTGTTGTTTAATTCTAGAGAGATTCTTCTTGAGGGTTGGATTTTCCTCTTTCTCAATGAGAGTAAGTAATCCTATTTATAGAGGAGAGACTCCCTCTCTTGGTGACTTGTTACTCTTCTTGGGCCGTTGACCGGGCCTTGGGTTTGGGTTGACTTGGAAGTCCATTTGACTTTGACTTGGTAATCAACTTTAAGCAAATTTTAGTTGAATAAATTAAATTAATTAGTTTGGACCAACCAAAATAATCAACTTAATTTATTTTAACTTTTGACACTATTTTGATTTATTTTAGTGTCTACAATCATGTAAATCTAAAACAATTCAAAACTCCATAAAAATTCAATGTTAATTTACTCAACCTGCATACGTACCAAAAACAATGGAAATAGAAACATTATCTAGAATTGATGCACGCAATGAGAAAGCCAATTGTGGATGAAGGAAAATTGAAGCAGTAGAAACAGGTCAATTAACTGGAACATGATTCACACAATCAACAATATCATCCATTCCTCATCTTTAGTCTAAGATTCTATTTACTATTATCAAGTGTTTACCCAAAGGAAACTAATCAGTCTAATCCCATAAAACAACAAGAAATTACAGTTATGACAAAAAAAAAAAAGAATTTCCTACCACATCTTCAATGTTGTCAGGTAGTCTCAATCTCACTCGCTTTGCAAGCAATGCCTGCCTTCTTGAGTCCCAAACTTGAACATAATTTCAAAAAGTATGGCAAAAGTACAGCAAAACCCCTATGCCCAAAAACCAAAATAGAAAACCCTAGTAGAGAAGGATCCCATCTTTCTCTGGCCAACACAATTACAATTTGCAACATTGATATTTAGTAACTCACCTAGCTATTAAACCCTATCACTTATGGGCTCTAGCCCTTTGCAATGTAAAATCATTATCATGGAACTGGGAGTTTTTGAGATCTAAGGGGGAACCCACTTCAACCAAGGCCCATGATACAATTGGTTTTAAGATGGAACCTCACTTAACTTGTGTACTATGGGCCTTGGTTGAAGTTGGATCCCCCCTTGGATCTCCCCAACAAGTGGTATCAAAGCCGATGGTTCGTTCAGCAGGGCGCATGCAAGGTGCGGGAAGATCACCGTGGACAGGAGCAGGGACCATAGCGCGTGCGCGGCTGGGTCTCCTGAATGCTCAGAGTGGTGGCATGAGACTCGGGTGGAATAGGGTGCGGTTGTGACTCTTGAGACAGAGTGGTGGCATGAGACTCAGGTGGAGTAGGGTGCGACTCTGTAGAGTAAGGTGCGGCTATGATAAGCTCCAGATGGTGACTTGAAACCTTGGGCAAAAGAGGCTTCCAAACAAGGGGGAAAGACTCATGTGTGAAGGGGGAGATTATTGGGATTCACCCATGAGTAAAAATGTCCCACATCGCAAAAGTAAAGAGAAACGACATAGTATATGTGTCAAGTGGGCTACTCCTCTTAACACCAATTGGTTTTAAGATGGAACCTCACTTAACTTGTGTACCATGGGCCTTAGTTAAAGTGGGCTACCCCTTAGATCTCCCCAACAGAAATTTCTGTTCTTCTTCACGTCATTCCCTTTACATTATTCTTTCTCATTTCGATCTAAGAACCTCAACTAGAGAGAGAGAGAGAGAGAGAGAGAGAGAAAGAGAGTTCAAAATAGAGACTTTAAGAGGGAGAAAAGACTACCTTTAGGATTATCAACTTTTTGGCAGAGAAAACTACTGTTGATGTTGCTTGTCATCGATGGATGATTGTTTTTTGAATGCGGAAGATCCAGATATGGACAACTCAAACTCTCACACCGAACCAAATTCTGGAACAAAATTCTGCTACAAAACGAAAACATCAAAACGCAAGGTCACAATCATCTCAAATCGAGCAACATTGCATCAATGGAAGCTCTAATGGCGGCCATTGATGGCACCTTTGAGAGGTCCGACGAGAGTTTGTTTCGGATCGAGACCTCTCAAACTCTCATGATGGACCAAATTCTGCTACAAAACAACACATCAAAACATCAAATCGAGCAACATTGTATCAATGGAGGCTCGAATGGCAGTCATTGTTGGCATCTTTGAGAGGTCCGACGAGAGTTAACGTAATTCTGCTACAAAACAAAAGAACAAAACACAAAAAGCACAACATTGCATCAATGGAGGCTCAAATCGAGACCTCTCAAATTCTACCATCTTCCTCCCATCGCCGTAGAGAGTAGAACAGGAGAGAGAGAGAGAGAGAGAGAGAGAGAGAGAGAGCATGTGCAATGCAAAATATAAAGTTCCATTCTCTCTCCTCTCTGTCTCCTCCATCTCATCTTTTTCCTTAATTTTTTCTCCATTTCAAAGCATTCCAAGCCATTTTGGAATGAGGCAGAGTTATGGAACAAGAGAAAATTGCTTGGGGAAGTGTGAGGGGATCGAGGAGAGAGAAGATCCACATCATCAAAATTCCATGGATGAAGTTCTGCATTGCTCTTGCTCTAAGAAAACAAGGAACGTGGGGTCTCAAACTCTACCATCTTCCTCCCATCGCCGCAGAGAGTAGAGCGGGAGAGAGAGAGAGAGAGAGAGAGAGAGAGAGAGAGAGAGAGAGAGACAGTTTAAGAGAGAGCAGGGAACGTGGGGCATTGATTCTACAGGGAACTTCATATGGTAACTTCTTTAATTTATGGAAATAGAAAATAAGTGCTTGTTTGGCCTAGCTTTTGGAAGTGTTTTTGGAGTTAAAAAACACAAACTAGGCCAAACGGTGGTTTTTTTAGAAACTAATAATTGTTTTCCAAAAACCGTTTTGGCCAAAAACAGATCCAAAAGCAAAAGCAGTAAATTGCTGCTTCTACTTCCTAAAAGCTAGTCTCTAATTAGTCTATAGGATTCTTTAGTGATTATCTTCTATATTTCAAATAAATATTTTGATTCTTATAAAGATAGCATTTAAAGATTTTAATATTATGTTAGAACCTTTATGTAGGGCCCGCGACCCCGGAGGGCACGGTCCCCCGCGGAGTGTCGATTCGACGTAGGGTTGCTTATTGGTCCTAGGGTACAAATTTTAACAATTTCCTTTAAGGTATAAAACGTTTACCGTGCACTTTAATGCTAAATCGGGCCAACTCCTTTACCTCGGAATTTCAGTACCAATATCTATTCGGGAATGGCCCGTGAGCCCGATGTAATTGGAGATCCTCGCGGATTTCCCAGATTACTCGAGGCCCAGGTCCATTCTGAATGGGATATTGGTCACTAGACATCAAAAGGGTGTACTGGGCTGGCAGACTGGCCCAAAATCCGCGAGGATTTTCTAGCCAACATGCACGACCCGGTCCACCATTTTATGTCCAACGACCTATTATTAGAATCGATCGGGCGGGCCATGACCGAGAAATCCACGGATTTACGAGCGGTCTCTGGGCCTTGACGAAAATCCACGGATTTACGGGCAAGATGTCGAACATGACGAGAAATCCTTGCGGATTTACGAAGATCTGTTACGGTTATGGAGGGGCGAAGTACTAGGCCCAAAACATTAATTTGCATAAACATAAAAAGGATTCGCAAGTTAATTTTCGATAAAATTAACAAAAACAAAAGATGACTCCGGTCTCGAACCAAAATTCGGATCCGGGGGTAAAGGTATCGATGTAGGGGGATGCCCTTGCATCGTCGCCGTAATGTGACCCTTCTCGGGTCGGGTTTATTAAGAGAAAAAAAAAGTAAAAAAAAGGTTGTCACTCTGAATTAAAAAAAACGCATGCATAGAACTTTTAATAAAGTTTAAACAAGTTCGAAATTTAAATTACAGCGGGCGGGGTGATTCGACTACATTTTTACAATTTGATCTACTAACTACTGGCGGAAAAAACACAAATGAAGGCGCCCTACCAAGCCTTCGCAAATCCGCGCAACTCCCAAGAGGTATCCGAAAATCTCCACCCAGAACTGCTCAGAATTGCATAAATACGGTGCAGAAATCTGCGTGGACTTTCAGTAATTGGCTCTCAAGTGTATCTCGCTTTTGTTTCTCCCAGAATTCTCTCTGCTTTTTTCTTCCAGCCTCCTCCCCCCCTGCAGGATCCGCGCGGATCCTTTTATAGACAGTCGAAGTGGTCGACACGATTTGCCCCTCACTACCGGAAATCCGCGCGGATTCCAAGTAGTGGGGCCGGCAGTTGTTGACTACCAAGAAATCCACGTGGCCTTCGGTTGACAAAATCTGGCAAATCCGCGTGAATTTTATGCGGGTCGAATAATTTGATTTTTCGGGTGGAGAAATGGGATCCGCGTGGATCCATTTTCCGGGCCAGAATTGGCAAATCCGCATGGATATCTTCTGGGCTGGAAAATGAGATCTGGCAAATCCGCGTGGATATCTTATGTCCAAAACTGGGATCTGCGCGGATTTTGCTTTTCTGGGCCAAAACTGGGATTCTGCGAGGATCCGTCTTCCAAGCCCCATTTTGAGTTGACTTTGATCAGTTGACCTTGACCAAAAGTTGACTGCTATTTTCGTGTCTCTGATTAGCCCCCACTTTGGTAGTCGAGTAAGGCGAAAGTCAAAGTATACATCTTGAAAGAGCGTTGTAGTTAATCGGAGGTAATCCAATTGTTAACTTTGATTCCGGATATTGTCGGTGAGCTATCAAGGGTAGCTTGAATATCGTAAATTTGAGGTAGTCCGATCTTGGTTAGTCTTTGGATATTGTCCAGGCTTTAATACTCAAGGGTAGCTTGAGGATTTATCCGAAGTTAGTCCGTTGCTAGCATGGTTGCTGGATATCGTCCAGGCTTGATACGTTTTCTCCTGAAAAGGACAAATTTTGTAAGTATATGACAGATAAAATAAAATAAAAAATAAAAAGAGAAAAATAAAATAAAATAAAATGAAAATAAGATAAGTAAAATAAGATGAAAGTAAGATAAGGATACTCCCCTTCCATTTATGTCCACCATCCATGCATTATCTTCATTTATGTCTAACCATTATTCACTCTCTTCTTTCAACCACTCACACTCTCCTTCTCCATTTCTGCAAGAATCCGCGCAGCTCCAAGCCATTCAAAGAGCAAATCTGCGTGGCTCCCCAGTCCTTAGTATCTTCATCTTCAACCTTGTGCTCAAGCTCAGGGACTTGCAATTTTCAACACAAATCTGCGTGGTTCTCCAGTCCTTAGTACCAATTTTCAAACTCAGGAACTTGCAGAAGAAATCCGCGTGAACCCAAGCAAAATTGCAACCGGGTAAGTTCTGTTGTTTGGTTTTTTTTTGAACTTGAGCTAGAGTTACTTGAATCCGCGAGGAGCCTCAAAAGCGCAGATCCGCGTGGATCTGACACAAATAATTCACTCTTTTTTTTTTTGGCATTTTTGTGTACCCAGATCCACGGGTGTTTCTAAAAGAACCCATTTTCAAGTGAAATCCGCGTGAGCCTTCACTTTTCTTCCATTTTTGTTTGAGCTTTTGGAAAAAGTCCGACTATTTTTGAGCTGGTGTTGAACCAAAATCCGCGTGGAGTTGGGTGGAGACTAAGCTAGAACCGGGCTGAATTTGAGCTGGATTAGAGCTGAATCCGAGCTGTACTTTGAGCTGGGTTTGTAATTTGAGTTGTGCCGTTGCGGAAATCCGCGTGGATTTCAGTGGCGGTTGAGAACTTTTGCTCTGTTTTCAGTTGTTGTAAAATCCGTAACTAAGCATTTGCTGTATTTTTGAGGCTGGAATCTACGTGGATTTCAGTTGCAGTTAAGTCGTTTTTGCCCTGTTTTGTTGCTGAAATCCGCATGGATTCCAGTTGCAGTTGATAATTTTTACTTTGTTTTGTTGCTGAAATCCGCGTGATACACAGCTCAAAATGTGTCGAGCTTTTTGTTTGGGCCTATGGACCGGGATTTCTGGCATGGCATAAAAATTATGTTTAAGAAATATAACGTGTGTTGGGTAATAAATCCGCGTAGATCCGACTCGATCCATGCACATGCTGTCAAGTCTTGAACTTAAATCCAATAAGATTAAGTTTTGGACATCCCATTCCGTTTTGCTGCTGGATCCGCGTGGAGCTCCACTGGGCCGGGCCAAACAAAAATTTACTTGGCCCAAATCCGCGCAGACCTCCTGCTCGGCGGTTTTTTTGCTTAGTTAAATCCGCGTGGAGCTTGATAAACCTGGTACAGAATTTCCATTTTGTCAAATCTGTATTGGCTTTGCTCAATTTGGGTAATTTTTCTTCATTTTGTCTCCAACTTATTTTCTTACTTTGCTCGAGCATTTGAGAAGTTTACGCTTGAGTTGAGTATTGCTTGCAGTATTTCACTATGCCTTCGACAAAACCCGGGAAATACCACCCTAAGAAAGCGGCGTGGGCTGCTGACATAGCCCAAAAGGGCAACATGAGCAGGGAGTGGGCCGGTCCTGACCAATGGGACGGTCATGACCTCTTGTATTGTCGAACCACCCACATTTCCCATTATGCGACTCAAATCCCGGTATGTAACTTTCTTTACCCATTATGGTATTAAGATGACAACTCGTAGGTTTTTTATCGCGTATTGTGTTACCTTGCAGGCGGATAACATCCAAGCCTGTGGGGCTATAGGGAAAGTGATGAAATTGCTAGACGAGCTGGAGCAGCTAGACTATCCAGCCAAAGACATTATCCGAGATGCTGGACTTGGCCATCTGCTCAACGCTCTGCATGCCATGCGAGAACCTACCGGCCACTGTGTCGTGCGTGCATTAAGTGAACGGTTTTGGGATACAACCAATACCTTTCACTTCCCCGAGTACGAAATGACCATCACCCCTTTGGATTTTGCAGTGATTACCGGTCTATCTTTTGGTGGTGATCCCCTGTATTACTCTGATGTTTTGGGTCACGACAAGGCCCAGCAATTGGCCCTGTTTGGTCCAATAATGGCTACCGTGCATGACAATCGAAGTTTCAGATACTCTGTTCTTTTCGACGAAGTTCAGAAGGGCAACTTCTGGGATGAAGTTTATACTGATGCTCAGAGACGGCGAGTGATACTTGCTATCTTCTTATGCACCACCATCTTCGCAGAACGCGGTATTCGGGTTTATTTCCATTATTTAGGGAATCTAGAAAATCTAGATAACCTACATAACCTTGCTTGGGGAGCCGCGACTTACACATGTCTCTTTCGTGGACTCCGTTCTGGGGTGCGGGTCCCCAAGTCAAAACTTGAACAGAACAAGACCTATCTTTCTGGCTTGTGGAAAGTCATTGAGGTACCTCCCTTCTTTTATCCTTCATCCCCTCAGTGTAATTCAAGTACTAAACCTTCCTTTCCCGCAGATTTGGTTCTATGAGTACTTTAAGGGGCTTTCTCCCAAGTCTACTGCTGGGGATATCTTCCCAATCGCTCTCCGCTGGGGGAGTGATGATTTGTTGGAGAGAAAGCGTCGGGTAGAACATCTGGAGCTCTTTCGTGGCCTGCTGAATAATCCCGAACAGGTATGACCTCTTCCTTTCTTTTCCATCTTGTCCTTGATGTCATTAAATTATCAACTAACCCATATTCAGTGTGCCTTGAACCCTTGGGCTGCCTACGAGGTTACGAAAGACCAACTTCCAGATCTTGACATCCTACAAGAGATCAACTGCCGGAGGGTCCTATTTGAAGGCCCTTTCACCTTTATCTAGTATTGCGGTGAGAGGGTAACCCATCAGTGTATGCACGTATGGCCTCCTCGTGTACCAGTAGATCCCCCAGCGAAAATGTTCTATCCTCGCTCTTTGACCTTTGAAGAGCTCGAGGTCAACCTTATGGGGATCCCCATTGGGCATTTGCTAATCATGGGCGCCGATTATGTAAACTCCATTCGACCACGCCTCATGGGGCCCATGGTAAGTACAACGATGATCTATTCATGCATTCGTGTTTTTATACTGTGGCTAATTTGATTGACCTGCAGGATACTGGAACACCGGAGGTTCCTAACCCTCTTGGTTTGAGGCGACGAAGGAGAAATTGTCCCGAGCTTCCTTTGTCCTCCAACAGTCCTGGCGTAAGACTTCTGACCTTCATTATAACGAGCAATTTTTACTCTTACTATCCCAGAGTTTGACCTTGTGAAATGAAATTTTTTGTAGTGGAGTCGGGAGCAGACCAAGGAGGCTATCGCTCTCATCTATGGCCTTTGCGACGAGCTCCAAGATATGAGGAGACGATTTCGGCGTCGCATGGGTTTTGGACCTCGCCGCGGCGGAGCCGGAGGTAGAGGGCACCACCATAGTGGGGGACATCACCATCATCACGGTAGGGGCCATGGAGGTCACGACGCCAATGACGATGATGAAGATGATGATGCTCATGATCACGACTTGGGCGGAGGAGGAGCCATACCCATTGCTTTTTATGCACAAGACAACAATCACCCCGGCGATGATGATGAAGAGGAGAGTGACAACGGTCAGGACATTGACTTGGGAGGAGGAGGCTTTTATACAACACCTGGTGCGGGTCCTTCGAGTAGTAGTGGTGGAATGACTGCCTATGGATCCCAACTCCATAGTTATGTTCCTAACATCCCAGTAATTCCTGAAGATGAAGCTGAACATTCTGCCGGATCCTCCAGTAATATGGGTTTTACATGCCGAGGATCATCCGAACACGCACCTATGGGAGATGTCTTAGCGAAAGTGATGCTTCATGACCTCGATACCTGCGCCTTGGAGCAAGCTGTTTGGTAACATGTCTATCTCCGAGGATACCACGACTACTCTCAACGGAGCTGGTCGCATGATGTTCATCGATCGTCTGTGGACTTCAAGAACGTCCCCCCAGAGACTCCTATTCCGGCCGCCACTAGCTTCTTCGACTCGTCTTCTTCATACTTCTTGGGTAAGGAGGAACCGGTCAAGAAAGAATATGATGACAATTGGAGTCTAACTCCAGTTTTGCAAGCTCCTGTCTTGCAAGGGCACTACCCGGGCTCCTTCCACGTTGATAAATCCGGGCGAGTTCATTCTTATGACACTCCCAGTTCTTCGTGGAATGAAGAACCCACCGCTGGAGGATATCAACCAGATTCGACTCAACCCTCTTCCTCTTGGGCAACTAATGGATGGAACTTCTTCACTGGGCAAGATCCTGCTCCCCTACCGGGCCGACGCTTTGGTTTCTCGGGCCCAGAATATATAGACTTGGTTTCGGATGAGGGAGATGACGATTGAGGAATTTTCCATGTATAATGCTTAGACTGGTTTTTTTTTTTTTTTGTTGAACCCATGAACTATCGTAGACGCAAACATTGATGCAAATGCTAATGTATGAATGCTTTTTTTTTTTTTTTGTTATTACTGTGACTATTATAAAAAAAAGCTAAGACTACATGCGATGCAGAACAAAACAATTAAAACAAGACGTTGAGCTGTGGTCAAAACAAGAGTTGATTTCTATAAATATTGTCGGAAGCAAATAAATCTTGATTACACCAAAATTTATATAACTAGCCTCCTTGCAAACAAATAGCTCGGGCTTTTAATCCCAACAACTTCGACAAATTTGCGAGAATTAGCATAGCCTTAACTCTGACCGCAAATTTGTGTGAACCCAAGCAATGGCCACAACTTCGACAAATCCGCGTGGATCCCAGTCCGACCCATGTTTTGGCCCAAAATTTGCCTAATCCGCGTGGACTTGGGCTTGGCCCAAAATTTACAAAATCCGCGTGGATCACAGTACTTGGCCCAAATTCTTCTCAGACCCGCATGGGCCAACTTACTGACAAATCCGCGTAGATCCTAAATCTGTACAACTTCCACTGCGATCCGAAACTTATCCCACTTGAATTGCCAACCGAGTCTTTGATTCTCATATGGATTAGTACTCTGCAAATCCGGATGGACTTTTACTACAACCATAACACTGCATGCGGACTTCCGCCCTATAAAATCCGCGAAGATCTACCTCCTATATCATCACAAATTTCCCCTACATCTGTCTTTTGGCTTGGCCAATTCTCCAAAATCTGCGTGAGACCCACGTTACTACCAAAAATATGTCGTTCGAGAAAGAGTTAGAACAATGGATGCTCTCCCTTCCGTATGCTGAAAAAGAAGAATTGAAGAGATACAATCTTCATACCCTAATTAGCCTAAGGCAAGTGAGGATTATGTGGGATTTCTTGAGGGTCGCTGCTGAATTCTGGGACCCTGAGCTTCACCTATTTAGGTTTGCGGAGAAAGAACTGTGCCCTCTCCCTGAAGAATTCGGTGCAATACTAGGTTTCAAATTCACTTCAACACCCGTAATCCCGACTTCTTCTAGGAATACCGCCCCTAGGTATACCTCCCTTCTTGGCCTAAAGAAAGATAACCTAGAAAGAATTTTAGAAGGTAAAAGGGTAAACTTTCTGCCTTTAATTTCTTCACTCAAAAGAAGTGACAACGTTGAGAGAAGAATTAGGGCTTTAGTTCTGTGTTTGTTGGGAAGATTCTGTTTCTACCATGGTGGTACAAATAGCGGTCCGGCTTCGCTAATTAATATCAGCGAGAGCCTCCGTTGTGATCAAAATCTAGCACCCATGATAGTAGCTGAAACCATCTTGTGCCTGGATCGACTTTGTGAAGAACCCAAGGGCGAATTCTCAGGAAGCCCCTTGCTTCTCCAGGTAAATCTCTTTCAAGTCTCCAATTTTCACCGAAATCAGTGCGGATTTCGATCCTATCACCCAAATTGCTACCTACAAATCTGCGTGGGTCTTCTTCCCCGGAAATCCGCGTGGATCCACTTTGTTGTAAATTCTAACTTTTCTTTTCTTTCCTTGCAGATATGGTTGATGGAGCACACTCGCTTCTTGGCTCCTCCAAAGAATGAACCAACATTCCGGATGTCCCAGTTTTGCCAACGTGCCCGTAAGTACAAAGAACGCTCAACGGACAAGTGGTTGAAGTGGTTCATCGAAGAGATGATCGTCAAGTGGCATATCACCTGGTGGAGAATAAGAGAAGTGGTAGCATTGACCCGATGCCCTTTTGTGAGGCTTGTGGGTCTAACACATACCACTTATTACTTCCCCGAGCGGGCCAGGCGTCAGATAAGAAGAAAACAAAGGATCCCCACACTTGACTGCATTCCTCCTAGCCCTAAAGACATCACAAACGATGCTGCAAAGGTTAGATCTTGGCAAGACTATTGGATGAGCAGGCCAACCCTCATTGTTCCTGCAACAGGCGGAAGTACCTATGTATCTACGGCTTATCGCCATTGGATACTTAAAAAAGATCCCGCCACTAGGAAGCAGTTAAAGGAAGATGAAGAGAAAGAATTGAACCCACCAGTGACTCAACCGACCCCTAAAACTACTGGGAAAGGCACAGAGAAAGCCTCCAGTGACTCAACTGCCAAGAAAAGACAACGAAGAGCGTCTACACAAAGTGAGGGATCTGGGTCAAACACTATTCTAGAGTCTGGAAAGAAACTCAAGCAGGATTAGATACTGATGCTGCCTTGCCTTTAGCTTTTTTTTTCTTTTTTTTTTAGTATATATATATTTTTTTTTTGATGCCGATGAACGTTGTAGTTGCAAGTTATAAGCTTGCATGCTCTCCCTTCGTTTTTGATCTTTAGGCTTTAGGTTTGTTTGAAATAAATTGCATTTTACGGGATTTCAGAATTTTCAATTACACGTGTGAAATCCGCGTGGACTTCTGCACATAGAAAATTTATTTCCAATCAGAATAATGTAAAATCCGCGAAGATTTTTGCATCAAGAAAGTAACCCACGAGAATCGAAGTAAAAAAGATGAACATAAACAAAAACGGGCCCAGGAAAATATGAGATCCGCGTGGATCCAACCAAGATTGCTCCGAAAAAATATCTGGTGAGTATCTGGGTCGTTAAGTTGAGAAGGCGTGGATTTTTTTTAAAAAAACGAATGGGCCCAGAAAAGCTGAGGATTCGTGGATTTACCCAGAATTGCTCCAAAAATGAGTATCCTGGGCCAGGTCAGTAACCAAATCCGCGTGGACCTCAAAAATAAAGGGTCTAGAAAACAAAGGATCCGCGCGGATCCGACCCAAAATAGCTCCAGAAATATAAGGTGAGTATTTTGGGCCAAGGATGAGCAAGATCCGCGTGGATCCACAGGCTTGGGTGCATGGTCACGCATGGAAGACTGGACTGACGGTAGTTCATACGAACCCTTTTTTTTTTGAAATTTCGAGCCCTACAAAGATTTTAAGTTTCATTGAATCCGCGAGGAGTCCATGTTGCTTTATGGGCTCAAAATAAAGTATCGGGAAATTTTTTATTTGTTTGGGCTGGACTTTTAGAGAAGCTTCCTACGTATCCACATTACATGGAATCAGCCCATCGTAGTTCAAATGGTAGTGTAAGTATTTAGTTGCTGACTTAAATAAATCAGTGGCTAATGTTTTGAGGATAGTTGCTGGTTTCGAACACCAGTTTCTATGTCCACTTTTACCCTTAAGCGTAAAACCTCTTCAGTTGATCCAAGTTGGTTAGCTGGGCATACTCTTCACCCTCCAAATCCATTAACTTCACCGCTCCTCCAGGAAGTATCGCCTTTATAATAAACGAGCCCATCCAATTGGGCCTAAACTTCCCCCTTGGGTCCTGAATAGGTGCCCTTACCTCTTTTAGCACCAAATCACCTTCTCTAAGGTCTTTTGACCTAACTTTCCTGTTGAATGCCCTGGATATGCGGTTTTGATATATCTGGACATTATGCATGGCTCTGAGCCTCTTTTCATCGATGTTAACCAACTCCTCGTATCTAGCCTTAGCCCAATCCGCCTCCGGAATTTGACTCTCAACTACAATTCGCAGAGAAGGTATTGCTACCTCTACTGGTAACACCGCTTCTATCCCATATACCAAAGAGTAAGGTGTTGCTCCGGTGGATGTACGAATAGAAGTCCGATAACCCCACAATGCAAAGGGCAATTTGTCTGGCCAGTCCTTATAAGTCGTGGCCATCTTCTCTATTATCCTAATGACGTTCTTGTTAGCTGCCTCAACCGCTCCGTTGGTTTGAGGTCTATAAACCGAAGATCTATGATGTTGGATCTTATATTTAGCTAACAACTCTGCTGTCTCCCTCTTGAAGTGAACTCCATTATCACTAATCAACTCATGAGGTACCCCGTAACGGCATATAATATTCGTAAGTATGAATTTAGCAACGTGCTTAGAAGTCAACTTTGCATATGATGCCGCTTCTACCCACTTTGTGAAGTAGTCAATGGCTACAAGCACATACTCATGTCCTCCTGTTCCTTTAGGAGTGATCTTCCCTATGATATCGATGCCCCATACTGAGAACGGCCAAGGCGAGGTTAAAGTAGTCAAGAATGAAGGGGGTTGGTGTTGCAAGTTCGCATAAATTTGACACTTGTAGCACTTCTTCACGTAATTGTGACAGTCAGCTTCCATAGTTGACCAGTAATACCCCATTCTTTGTACTTTTTTGGACAACATCCGTCCATTCATATGCGGACCACATTCTCCTCCATGAACTTCTTCCATCAAATTCTTAGCTTCCTCCCGGCTTAGACAAAGCAAATTGATGCCCATGTCAGTTTTCTTGTACAGTTGACCTTGAATCAAGCAATATTGTGAAGCCAAGAGTCTAATTGCTCTTTGTGCCCTCTTAGTGGAACCTTCAGGGTAAGTTCCTTTGGTGAGGTACTAGTATATATCGTAATACCAACAAGTTGGGTCTACCTCACAAACCTCCAAAGAGTACACATAAGCCGGCTGAGCTCTTCGATCTACACATATGGGCATAGAAACGGCTCCTCTCGGGATATTAAGCAAGGATGACAGCTTAGCCAAAGCGTCCGCTAATTCATTATGCTCCCGAGGTAAATAAGTGAACACTATTTGATCAAAGTGTTCTGCTAAATCTCTCACATAAGCTTGGTAAAGTGCTAAAGCTTCATTCTTTACCTTCCATTTATTGGAAGCTTGATTGATTATGAGGCTTGAATCACCGAATATTCTTATGCATTTTATGCCCATCTCTACCGCAGCTTGCATACCAATGATGCATGCTTCATATTCAGCCACATTGTTGGTGGCTTCAAAATCCAATTTCACCGAAATCGGAGTATGTGCTCCTTCGGGTGAGATCAAAATGATTCCTACTCCGTATCCACTTTGATTAGAGGCGCCATCAAAATACATTTCCCAAGTTTCTTTCTGTGTTTGAAATACTTCCTCATCGGGAAATTCGAGTTCTTCTTCATAGGCTTCCTCTACGGGTAGCTCAGCCAGAAAATCCGCCACTACTCTTCCTTTTATGGCTTTTTGGGGAATAAACTGTAAATCAAACTCCGACAGCATGACCATCCACCGAGCTACTCTACTATTGACCAATGGTTGCTCCATCAAGTACTTGAGAGGGTTCATGAAAGCAGTCACATGCACTGTATGAGCAAGCATGTAGTGACGTAGTTTCCTCGTTGCCCAAACAAGAGCAAGGGACAACCTCTCAATATTGGAGTATCGAGTCTCATATTCCAAGAACTTCTTACTTAAATAGTAGATTGCTCGTTCTTCACCTTCGTACCTTTGAGCTAACATAGCCCCCATTGCTGTCTCTGTGATAGTTAGATACAACACTAAGGGTCTTCCAGGCGTGGGAGGCATTAAAACGGGTGGGTTGGCCAAGTATTCTTTGATTACACAAAGGCTGCTTGGCATTTTTCGTCCCACTCAGGCTTGACTCCCTTCTTTAGCTTGTTAAATATGGGGTCACAGATCATGGTCAACTTTGCTATGAACCGGCTTATGTACTGTAGTCGTCCTAGGAAGCCTCTTATCTCCTTTTCTGTCTTAGGCGGTGGCATTTCCTGTATCGCCTTGATTTTTGCGGGATCGACCTCAATACCCCTGGAACTTATTACAAAGCCTAACAGCTTACCCGACGTCACCCCGAAGGCACATTTCTGTGGATTTAATCTCGTTCCGTACTTACGAAGCCTAAGGAAAAACTTTCTAAGGCTATCTAGATGTGTTTCGCGATCAACGGATTTAATAATCATATCATCCACGTAAACTTCTGCTTCTCTATGCATCATATCATGCAACAATGTAGTGGCAATCCTTTGATAGGTTGCCCCTGCATTCTTTAACCCAAATGGCATCACCACGTAACAGAATGTACCCCAATGAGTGATGAATGTTGTCTTCTCCATATCTTCCTCAGCCATCTTGACTTGGTTATAACCCGAGTACCCATCCATGAAGGAAAGAAGAGCATGACCACAAGTGTTGTCTACTAAAATGTCAATGTGAGGTAAAGGGAAGTCACCCTTCGGGCTCGCCTTGTTTAGATCTCTAAAGTCCACACACATCCGCACTCTCCCATCCTTCTTCGGGACTGGGACTACATTCGCTACCCATTGTGGGTATTCCGACACCCTAATGAAGCACGCATGCGCTTCTCAACCTCTTCCTTAATCTTCAACGCCCATTCTAGTTTCAAGCACCGAAGCTTCTGTTTTACTGGTTTAGCGTCAGGGTAAAGCGGTATTCTATGCTCAGCTATCTCTCTGTCTATACCGGGCATGTCTTGGTATGACCAGGCAAAGACATCTACAAATTCTCGTAGAAGTAGAGTAAATTGCTCTTGCTCCTCGAGGGCTAAAGATTTCCCAGATTTACAGTTATGGTTTCTTCAATTACTGAAATTCGATTCTCTTGTTTCTCTACAGCCTCTAAAAGATCTTTAGGAATTTTAGATTCGTTTACAGCATCATCATTATTTTCTTTTGAGGCAAAGCAGTTCAGGGATGGGGGATGAGAAGAGTCGTAAGCGAAAAAGTTCTTTTCATTGAATTGAGAAACAAGAACATCAACAGATGACTCAACAGACCTTCCAGAAGTGGATGCAACAGACTTAGTGGGCTTAAGGCCCGACTCTAAGACAGACTCAGAAAATGGACCATGAACAGAATGAGAACTAGACTCAGATCCATGCACAGACTCTCCTATAGCTAGGGTGAACTCTTTATCTCCATCAGCCGATATCCAGGTGATTTGCTTGTTCTCCTGGCCCCATGTTGCGATGAGCTCAGTAGGATCAAAATCCATGCTTGATAAGGCTAGAGAAAGTGCCTCCACAGGTTTCTCTTCTTTTCGTGCCTCTCGACCAAACAACATCCCAAAGATGTTACTCCCGGCTAGATGAGTCCAATCTAGTGGGGTCTTGCTTTCCCGTGCTGGTGTGAAAAGTTCTTCTTGACGGCAAAGATGCGATCCCGAAAATCTCGATCTCGGAACCAAAATCCCCTTGCTTTTCAAGTAGTATGGCTCTGGAAAGCCGAAGTAGGGAAAATAATCTCCTTCTTTCGCAAACTGACCGTTAAGCGTGAGTGGATACGGCTTTACACTATAAAGCGGTATTGGCTCGCTCTTCTTGACGATCACAGCCTTCTTGGCTAATCGTTGTTCTTCCTCCGTTGGAGTGTACCCCAATCCAAAACGATAGTTTCCTTTTTGAGTCAAGGGAAATGATGTGGGCCCTTGTGCTCTCCTTCCTAAAGGTAAACCAGGAAAGTAACCCTGTCTTTTGAGTATAGCGTTGACCTTCCTATTCGAGTAAGGATCGAAGTCCAAAGGTGCTTCGTCCTCATCCAAGGCAGCAACAATGTCAAAATGATGGAACTCCTCATCCTTAGAGTTATGTTCTACTTCCAACATCGGCTTCTTAGAAGTAATCATCGCGGATAACTCCTCTCCCTTGATGGTCACCACCTGACCCTTGACCGTTAGCTTTACTTTCTGATGCAAGGTAGACGACACCGCTCGTTGTTCATGCAACCAAGGGCGCCCTAGTAAGAGATTAAAGGAAGCCGGAATGTCTAGTACTAAGAACTCAACATTGCTAGAAATTGTATCCATAGTGACTGGCAAGAGGATTGAACCCAAAATTCGCCTAGGAGTATTATCATAAGCCCTAAGTTGGATAGCTTGTTGGGTAAGCCGATGAGGTTGAATACCCAGCTTTTGGGCTGTCCTCCATGGGCAAATATTTACAGCAGATCCGTTGTCAACCAATACCAATGGTATCACCTTATTAGAACAACCCACAGTTAAGTATAAGGCTTTGTTGTGTGCAAAGCCTTCTTTAGGCAAATCCTCATCACTAAAGGTTATTGTACTTTGGCCCGAAGTGACAAAAGATACTACTTACTCGGGTGTGGTTTCAGGCGGCACTTCAAGTTTACTTAAAGCCTCAATTAAAGCTTATCTGTGCTTTTGTGAAGTTGCCAATAACTGCCAAACCGAAACATCCATCTTCAATTTCTTTAACTGCTTTAACACAAGATTATCTTCAAGGGTAGGGACCACTGTTTCACCTACTTTTTCTTTCCCTTTATCTTGAGGTTGGACTTGGGAAGGACCTCCTGGATGATTATGGCGCCCAGATCGTGTTAGGAAAGTAACGTCCGGGGCTTTGGTTTCCCCGGATTTTGCTATTCCCCAAAAGTCGTCGTCACTATCAGAGTCCCAAAAGTTGTTGGTGACGTTCTTAGCATACTATTCGCCATAGACATCTTCCTCATCGCTAACCCATAAACCATTAACCTCATTGGCCTCGGAAAAGTAGCGCGTGATGTAAGTCGGTTTCTTTGCATCGGTAATGAAATCAGAAGGATCCCATTCACACTCCTCAGAAATAGCATGTATGTGTAAGGAACCTAATGGGTTTCCAGTGTTGCTCGGCTTCTGTGCTGCCTTCGGTAAAGGCAGTTGCTTCGACCTAAACATCTCCTCCATTCTATTCTTCAAGGTGAAACATTGTTCAGTATCATGTCCTCGCGCCCTGTGATACTTGCAAAATTTACCAGCATCCCAACCCCGTGGCTTCTCCTTCGGCTCAGGTTTTAAGTCGGGAAGGGTAATCATTCCCTTGCTTAATAGACGCTCCAAGGCTTGAGCATATGAAGTGTCTATCGGGGTATACTCGGTGTAGCGTTGTAAAGCATTCACCTCGTTCCCTTTATTAGCCGATGCGGATGGGCCAGCTGACTTTTTATTAGTGTAGGTGTTCTTCCAGCCCCCAGTTGTAACCCCTTTAGCGAACTCACTCTCAATCTTTGTGCCGGCCAATCTCAGTGTGCCAAAGTCTTTAAGGGGTTGAAATCTCAGATGAGTGTTGTACGAGGGTTGCAGGCTTCGAATAAGCATATCCACTTGGTGTTCCTCCGAAGGTCGATCTACCATTTGAGCTGCCTTTGATCTCCACCGAGCGAAGTAATCTGAGAAAGATTCCCTTTCTCCTTGCTTCATTAGCTCCATGTCCCTTAAGGTGACAGGCATGTCGACATTGTAGGAGTATTGATGTAGGAACTCCTTGCAAAGTGAGCTCCATTGTGAAGTCTTGGCGGGGCTGAGCGCTATACCATTTCATGACGTCGGACCTAAAGTCCAAGGAAAGATGATGTGATAAATGTCTTCCTCAACTCCTTTGTGTCATAGCCCCAGAAGTTAAAATGCGTGTTGATGTGGGTTCTCGACACCATGAAATTTGATATCAGGCATGTTGAATTTGGGGGGAAGTCTACCCCGGGGAACAGGTGTGAATCATCCATGAATTGATTGTTAAAGAGTGTAGACTCTTTCAACATTTGCTCAATACGATCAAGTCTCGAGTTCGAAACCCCGTGGACTGATCCATCCTTCTCTCTTCCAGATTGTTCTACTTCACTCGTAGGAGGATTCTTCATATTCGAATTTTTCACCTCCTCCATGGCGTGAATGATAGCGTCGATTCTTTGGTTTTGTGCCTCCAATTGAGCATTCATAGAGACTTGCATATTCAGAATTATGTTGGTCAATTGCTCCATTTCGTTACGTGGAGGTGGTGGAGGAGGCACCGGCTCCTCTCCATGGTCACTATGCGGATGATCTTCAGGATGATCATCATTGGGATCCGACATTATCTCAGATGGGTCAATTACCAAAGACTCAACACCTTCCTCAGATGCTTCTTCGTCGGTTGCTCTTGAATTGGTTGCCTCAGACGATGCCCGATCCTCGTTACTGTCGTAGTGGACGTCAAAAGTTTCCAACCGACCCGTCTCGTCCCGCTGATAAACCCGAAACCAACCTATCCTGCCCCTGAAAGGTGGATGAACTCGAAGACTCAGCTCAACGTCGCTCTAAAACTTCATGCATGCAATGGATGAAGAATTCTATTTGGACCCCGAATGATCGAACTAAAGCTCAAAATCATATGCGAAGCCCAAATAAAGCTCTTATGCAAAATGCAGACTCTAGCCTGGAATGACATATTTAGACCTTACCGGGTCGAGCTTGAAAACGAACTCAGGCCTCATATAAGGGCTAAACATACCGTTTCTAGCCGACTAAACAGACCGAGGAGCCCATTTGGACCACCCAAGAGCGGGCTCGCTCACAAAATCCGCGAGGATCCATGAGGCCCAGCAGCCTTGTGCCGCCCAAATGACCTGCCGACACAAGATAAAAAGACTTCACACACACAGAAATGACCCTAAGGACACCTCAATTTAGGCCCAGTAGCAACCGAGCTCGCTGGGATCCGCGCGGATTTCATGGGCTCAGGCCTACTGAGATCTACGCGGATTTTCTGGGCTCAGGCTTGCTACTAAGCCTAAATCTAGGTCAAACAAAGAAAGGAGGTGAAGGGGAAAAAAAAACGAGAATTTGGACCATACATGGCCCAGCCCAACCTGAGATCCGCGTGGATCCCCTGGGCTCGAGTTATGTATTGGCCAAATACTAAAGACAAGACAACGAAAAAGGAAAGCGGAAATACTGGCTTGGACCATACGGGTTCGACCCTGCCTGAGATCCGCGTGGATTTCAGGAGCCTAAACTCCGTATGGGCCAAGTCAGTCACCACGACTCAACACATAACCCTAGAAAACATCTTGACTTAGGCCCGGTAGTACCCGAGCACACCAAAATCCGCGCGGATTCTGGGCTCAAAAGCACTACAAAGCCTAAACGGAGACTGACGACCATTAGCCTGACCATTAATTTGGGCTATACAAGTCTGACCAATCACGGGATCCGCGTGGATCTCCAGGGTCAGAACTTGTATAGACCAAAGTAATTATCTCGGCCCGCAGACAAACAGGGACGACCATACTTGACTTTTTTTTTTTACTTTTTTTTTTTGTCTAAGCATTACGGCATGGTCTCGGGTTCGAGGGTTACAAAGAGCACATAGCACACAAATGAATTCCAACTTAACCAAGGGCCTATGTTTAGAGGGTTAAAGGGTCGGTTCGTCCTAACCTCTAGCTCGTGTCCCGAGTATTTGAACTTCCATGGGGTGCATGGCAAGATTAATGTACCCGGGTTGCTCCCTTTTATCATGTGGATTAGGGAGTGGTGCACGAGTGGGAAAACAACCACCGGCTCGGTGAAGATCTAAATGGACCCATCAAGTTGAATGGTTTTGTTTTCCCAAAAAAATGGCAAAAATGGGGATAAACCTAAACGGTGCCTTTTGTGCCCAACAAAGGGGAAAGCCCGAGAAAATGCAAACATGCCTAAAATTAAAAAATACGTGACAACTTTTTTTTAAAAAAAAAAAAAAAACCCGACTTTTCAAGTCTTACCCACTTACTAAATAAGTCCCCAGTGGAGTCGCCACTGTAGGGCCCGCGACCCCGGAGGGCACGGTCCCCCGCGGAGTGTCGATTCGACGTAGGGTTGCTTATTGGTCTTAGGGTACAAATTTTAACAATTTCCTTTAAGGTATAAAACGTTTTCCGTGAACTTTAATGCTAAATCGGGCCAACTCCTTTACCTCGGAATTTCAGTACCAATATCTATTCGGGAATGGCCCGTGAGCCCGATGTAATTGGAGATCCTCACGGATTTCCCAGATTACTCGAGGCCCAGGTCCATTCTGAATGGGATATTGGTCACTAGACATCAAAAGGGTGTACTGGGCTGGCAGACTGGCCCAAAATCCGCGAGGATTTTCTAGCCAACATGCACGACCCGGTCCACCATTTTATGTCCAACGACCTATTATTAGAATCGATCGGGCGGGCCCATCGACCAGAAATCCACGCGCGGATTTACGAGCGATCTCTAGGCCATCGACCAGAAATCCACGGCGGATTTACGAGCGATTGCTCTAGGCATCGACCGAAATCCGCGGATTTACGGGCGATTCGAACGACCAGAAATCGCGCGGATTTACGAGCAGTGTTCGGGCGGCTTTACTGTCGGTTATGGGTATTGAAAAGCTGGAAGTACTAGGCGAAAAACATTAATTTGCATAAAAATAAAAGGAGTCGCGATTAATTTTCGATAAAATTAACAAAAACAAAAGATGACTCGGTCTCGAACCAAAATTCGATCCGGGTAAAGGTATCGATGTAGGGGATGCCCTTGCATCGTCACATGTGACCCCTTACTGGGTCGGGTTTATTAAGAGAAAAAAAAAAGTAAAAAAAAGGTTGTCACTCTGAATTAAAAAAAAAACGCATGCATAGAACTTTTAATAAAGTTTAAACAAGTTCGAAATTTAAATTACAGCGGGCGGGGTGATTCGACTACATTTTTACAATTTGATCTACTAACTACGAAAACTGAAAAAAAACACAAATGAAGGCGCCCTACCAAGCCTTCGCAAATCCGCGCAACTCCCAAGAGGTATCCGAAAATCTCCACCCAGAACTGCTCAGAATTGTAGAAATACGGTGCAGAAATCTGCGTGGACTTTCAGTAATCGGCTCTCAAGTGTATCTCGCTTTTGTTTCTCCTAGAATTCTCTCTGCTTTTTTCTTCCAGCCTCCTCCCCCCCTGCAGGATCCGCGCGGATCCTTTTATAAACAGAGGTCAGGGTCAGATCACAGCAGTTGCCCCTCACTTCGCGGGAAATCCGCGCGGATTCCAAGTAATGGGGCCGGCAGTTGTTGACTACCAAGAAATCCACGTGGCCTTCGGTTGACAAAATCTGGCAAATCCGCGTGAATTTCATGCGGGTCGAATAATTTGATTTTTTGGGTGGAGAAATGGGATCCGCGTGGATCCATTTTCCGGGCCAGAATTGGCAAATCCGCATGGATATCTTCTGGGCTGGAAAATGAGATCTGGCAAATCCGCGTGGATATCTTATGTCCAAAACTGGGATCTGCGCGGATTTTGCTTTTCTGGGCCAAAACTGGGATTCTGCGAGGATCCGTCTTCTTAGCCCCATTTTGAGTTGACTTTGATCAGTTGACCTTGACCAAAAGTTGACTGCTATTTTCGGTGTCTACACTTTAATTATGTTAGATATTTTTATTAATTAATTTCTTTACAAATATGATATTTAATAAATTTTTGATATATTAATATTTAATTTAAAGAATTGTTTATTTAAGGAAGACCATGTATAGTTATAATAATTATTATTATTATAACTATAGCTATAACTATACGATTATAATTATTGCTAAAATTAAAATATGATAATTTTTTTAAAAAATAATAAAAAGAGACAAATGTAAATAATCATATGAAAATTTTACTCCCAAAAATATATGATAATTTTAAAAGTTACATTTAATAATTAAATTTAGTAAATTAGGCCAAACACTTTAATTTAGTAAAAACACTTCTCTCATAAGCTAAGTCAAACACTTCAAGAAGCAAAAACATTTTTTTAGAAACTAGGCCAAACAGGCACTAAATAAAAAAATTTATGCAATCTGATTGGCTAAAGCATCGACTTTTAATCTCCATTCAGGATTTGTTGGGGCCCATATACATTTCTATTATTATTATTATTATTATTATTATTATTATTATTATTATTATTATTAATTTTAAAGGTGTGCTCTTTCATAACAGAGTTGAAAGATATGGTTGTTCAATATTCATTGGATAATACATTGATTGTGGAGGATTCCATTGACAATGCGAATTCGATGGTGGTAAATGACTATATGGACAATCGCATGAATATTCAAGGAGAATATCATCAAGGATTAAAATAATATGAAGAAGAAGAAACTAGACATACAATTATATCTATGTTGAAGATTTATCTTTCTAATTTTTATATTTAAGATTTAGTAACAATTTATATTAGACAATAGTGCTTTTTTTTTATACTTTTGGTATATATATATAGAGAGAGAGGTTAGTACTATATGGGATAGCCAAGACCCTTTTTTGGAGATTATGTTGTTTGACAGCAAACTAGTGTGTGAATAATTTGATTGTGATTAAAAGAAAATAAAAAGGATTTATAATTAATGCATTGAAATTTTATAAAAGAAAGAGGGGAAAGAAGTAATTAAAAAAGGTAAATTTCATGAATTAATAATTAATGACTTATTAGAATAGTAAGGCCACATATAGTAGGAAAAAACAATTAATTAAAGTGAGAAATAATATAGGAAGAAGCGAGTACTTAGTTTACCCCATGTCGGAAGCCCTGTAAATTTGGTGGATAGTTTGTGGTAGGTAAATAAATACCGAGAGTTACCGAAAGTTATGGAAAATTACAAAAGTGTACCGAAATTTACAAATTTTTAAATAATTTTTTTGATTTTTTAATTTTCAATTTTAAATATTATATTTTATATTTTATATTTTAAATTTTAATTTAAAATTTTTAAATTTTAATTTTTAAAGTTTAAAATTTAAAATTTAAAATTTAAAATTAAAATTGTTATAATTTTAAAAAAATAAAAAATAAAAATTTTATTTAATTTTTTTTTTATTTTTTAATTTTTTAAGTTTTTAGTTTTTTAATTTTTTTAATTTTTTAATTTTTTAATATATAATTTTTTTAATTTATAATTTATAATTTTTAAAATTTTATTTTTTAAAATTTTAAAATTTTAAAATTTTTTGATTTTTAATTTTAAAATTTTCTAATTTTATTAATAAATTTTTTAATTTTTATATTTTATTTTTTATTTTTAAAATTATAAATTTTAAATTATAAATTTTTTCTTTTAAATTTATAAATTTTTTTAAAAAAATATTTTAATGTTTTATTTTTAAAATTTTAAAATTTAAAATTTTAATGTTTTAAAAATTTCAAAAATTATAAATTTTCAAATTCTAACCTTTATAAAATTATAAATTTGTTCAATTCGTATTTCCAAACACATATCTAAACTTACATAAACTTACCAAAAGTTACCAAAATTTATTAAAATTTATCAAAAAGTAACATTTACCATACCCACATTTACGATTGAAATTTACAAGCCCCGAAAATCAAAAACATTCCTTTCCAGGCCAAGGGAAGCGGTGAAGGGTTTTATATACGTGGCAAAATATAGTACGTTACGTTGTTCCCAGTATGTTGTGACGAAAAGATGATGAAATGAGTAAGGTTGTGTTCGGAAGTAGCATTTAGGATAGCGTTTAGCGTTTTGAACAAGTCAAAACTCTAATTGCATAAATATTAGTGTTCGGTAAGTTAACTTTTTGAGTAGCGATTAGTAGTGTTTTGTGAAACGCTAACAAAAGTTAACGTTTAGCGTTTAGAGTAACGTTTCATATTTTTCTGTCAAAAAATACCCTTTGAAAATTTTGCATTTGGAAATTATAGATATCCTTTTATATCAATTCACATTAATATGTTAATTCAACCGCTAAATTTACCGAACACAATTCTCATTTGAACATTCATCCGCTACCCGCTAATATCGCTATCGGCTACATAAATGTCATACTAAATTTGCTGAGGAAGGCCTTAAAGCAGTTAGTGGCTGTGCCGTAGGGAGTCTGTAGACACTTCCTTGTAAGTCCTTTCTTGACTCTGACTCTAATGGCGGAATCCCCATCCCCATCCCCATCCATTCGATTCGGCATTCTGGGTTGTGCGGACATTGCTAGGAAGCTATCTCGATCCATAAACCTGTCTCCCAATTCCAGTCTATACGCCATCGGTAGCCGCTCAATCGACAAGGCTCGCGGCTATGCCCATGCCAATAGCTTTGTCGTGAAGGTTTGTTTAAAGTATTGAGATTTCAAGCGTTGGTTTTTGTTGCGGTGGGCATGGATCTCTCAGTCACAAGCTCTATCTTGTCCTCGACTCTGTTAGATAGGTATGTTATTCTTCAATCTGAATTGAAATCTTTATCTTGCTTCATCTCTGGGAAGGATACTTTTGGTGGTGAGTCATTGTTACAGCATCGCTAAGGCGAGTCGTCGGATGTTGGAGCTTGGAGAGGCTCGGGATTTTCCCCACCAACCCCATAGGCCTCGGGGTCATACCGGGCCATCTCAGGACAAGAAATATTGAAGAATCGGGGTTCGAGAGTGATCGTGGAAGCGTTGGAGTCACGGAGGAACTGGCGCCGGCCGACAGCAGGCAGTCACGCCGGAGTTGGCGATGTCACGTCCGCGACAATATCCTGGCCAGACCGTCACGCCCGCTACCAGACTTGTGGCGCCTGCGACATTTGGTAGCAGAGCCAGGGAGTGTCTAGGCAGCGGGTGGTCGCACTAGCGACCATTTCTGGCGCCCGCGACACCAGTCAAGAAGCACCGGAACACTCGGGGCAGTGGGCTGTCACGCACGCGACGAGGCCCGTCGTGCCCGCGACTCCTTATGCGACACGCGTGCTGTTTTGTTTATTTTGCTGAGTTTTTAACCTAATTTCTGTTTAGTATAAATACTTTGTTTAGCACTCCTTTCAAGGCAGCTGATGTTTATGAATGATATGCTAAGGCATTGCAAGGGTTTATCCCTTTTCTCTCAAAAATCTTGTTCTTACTTTATCCATTTGTTAATGGTGGTGTTAGCAAGTCATTCCTTTATTGATCATTTAGTGGATGTTTCCTTTATGATGGTCATGGTGGGGTGCTAGGTTTTGGTGGTGGATTCTCCTTTATCCAAAATCATATCCAATCCCTTTGGTGTTCAAGGCTATTGTCTTGGTTGATTTTTATTATTATTTAGTTCTTGGTTAGTATTGTGATGATTCAAGCATGGGTGATTGAGATTGGTGTCTTTCTCTCTCTATTATATTGATTATGGGTTCTCAAGTGGTTTTCTCTCATCTCCTCAACAAGAACAACTCAAGCTATATTTATTAATCAATCCACTGCGCATCGGGAACCGCTCCATTTGGTATCAGAGCTCAAGGTTTGCATTAGGTTGAGTTTTTGTTCATTTCTCCATTGTTCATTACTAGTAGAGTTGTCTTTTGTTAGATTTGATTGAATATTGGTGTTCCCCATCCCTTGTAACTCTATGTGTGTTGGAGAAGTTGTTATTGCTATTGTGTTTGTTGATTTTGATGCACATTGGAGCTTTGAGGAGAAGTTGGAAAAATAGTGCACGCAAGGTGTTCGATGAAATTTCCAAGTGAGAAAAACACAAAGAACCCTTAGCCAAACACAAGCCAACTACAAGAAAACCCCCCATACTCCACAAAATATCCCAAACACATACCGTCCTTTACCCTTCCCTCGATATGGATGGACAAGTTTATTCCGATCGAGAGGTATCAAGCCATCGAGGTAGCCCTCGAATTCGAGCTCTCGAGGACCGACTCACCACTTTTGACAATCGGTTCTCCACCCTCGAGCGCGACATGAATGCAATTATGGCGTGAATGGACAACCTCACCCAAGAGCGTCCGGTTCCACCTCGAGTTGAATGACCGAGGCGCGCACCGAGCTCTATCCGTCCCCCTCCCAACTTTGAGTCGAGTGATGATGCTAGAGGCTCCCCTCGACGCCGTCCACGTCGAGAAGTGCATGATCGACCCCTTCGTGGTGATTTCCAAGACGTCAAGATCGACATCCCCGAGTTCAATGGTACTAATGATATGGATGACTACATCGAATGGGTCCAATTGATGGATAAGATCTTCGAGACCAAGGAGTATGATGGTGAGAAGATTTATAAGGTCGCGAGCTTTAAACTCACCAAGGCCGCCTCGCTTTGGTTTGAGAATATGAAGGTACATCGGGTTCGTGAAGGAAAGGCAAGGATTTCTACTTGGACACGACTCAAACAAGTGATGAATCGCCGTTTCTTGCCCAAACCTACAAGCAAGACGTCCTATGGAGGCTATATGCTCTTACCCAAGGGAAACGATATTGGTGCGAACTTTTAATATGCCGACAATAAAGACAATACAACTATTGGCGTAACACAATTGTTGGCCCTAATAGGAGGGTGACACTTTACAATTGTGCGCGACACAATGGATGGCACAATGCTTGATGGTCGTCGAAAATCATGGTCAAGATGCAATTAGTAGAGACACATTGTCAGGCTTTCTTGAAGTGGTGTACCAACAATTATGACGAACAATCATTGATGCTAATTTGACGAGGGACATCCATAGTCATAGTGGCGCATGTATTGGCATTGACACTATGGTCACTAACAATTGTAACAGTACGAAAGTTAGTGTCACTTGACCAAATGCTTTGTTTGCTCTACACTCTTAAGAATGAATGGCTCAAGAGTAGATGAAAATTATGACTTGAGAGTCCACAGGCTTGATGACTTAGGAGTCTGGAATTTAGCTAACTCGAGAGTTTCCTATCTTGGTCAATCTCGGCGACTTAGAAGTATTTTGACTCAAGTATTCCTTTGTAGTGACTTGAAAGTCTTTGAAAGCGACTTGAGAGTCCTTGATGATGACTTGAGAGTCTTTTTCTTGTGATGACCTGGGAGTCTGTTGATGATGACTTGAGAGTCTTTTTGTGATGACTTGAAAGTCTTTGGTCATTTGATAGACTTGTGGGTCTTGCGCGTCGACTTTGGAGTCTCTTGATTAGATTGACTTGGGAGTCGTTGGTGGTGACTTGGAAGTCTTTCGTCATTCAATAGACTTGTGAGTCTTGTGTGTCGGCTTGGGAGTCTCTTCATTAGGTTGACTTGGGAGTCATCGGTGGCGACTTGGAAGTCTTTGTGTACTTGAGGATTTTTTATTTATGATGGACTTGGAAGTCTTGTGGTGACTTGGAAGTCTATGACGGTCACTTGAAAGTTTTGTTGCTTGAGTCCCTTTTTTTTTAGGTGATTGCTCTTTGCCTTCTAGGGTGTCTTTTCTCTTTGCGCCTGTCACATCTAGTCAGACTCGTTAGTGTCTTCTTCATCTAGTGTGATTTTCCCTTCCTTCACTAGTTGCATGACTTTCACTTTGAATGCTCAGCATTTCTCTAGTGGGTGGTTGACAATCCTGTAGTACTTGCAATACTTAGGATTGCTCACGTTTCTTACTTCTTCAAAGCGCTTAGGCTCAGGGAGTTCTATGAGTCTCTTCTCAAGGAGTTTGTCCAACATTTCTGGTGCATCAGAGTCAGAAAAACAATAGTCATCTTCAATCATAGGGTCTCTTCTTGGCATGTCTTCATAAGCAGTTGTGGACACACTATTGTTAAAGTGTTTTCCATGGTTGGCAATTGTAAACTCCATGTCATGAGCTTGTGTCACCAAGTCTTGAAACTCTTAGGCTTGTTTACTTGCAATGCATAGAGTATGTTCCATACCATTCCTCGGGCGCACATGTTGACCGCAGAGGTTTCTGACAGATAATCCTTGCACAATAGGGAAAGGCCACGCCAACGGTTGATGTAGTCAACCACTGGCTCGTCATCCCATTATTTGGCATTAATCAATTCTATCATGCTAACGACACGACTTATGCTGTAGAAACGATTTAAAAACTCCTCCTCCATTTGCCCCCAACTATCAATGGACTCAGATGCAAGGTTCGTATACCAATCAAACGCGGTTCCTTTCAAGAAGCGTACAAATTGTTTGACTAAGAGATCTCCGTTTGTGCCAACGTTGTTGCATGTCTCAAGAAAGTGCGCGACATGCTGATTTGGGTTACTATGTCAATCAAATTGATGAAATTTAGGAGGTTGGTAACCATGTGGCATATGAAGAGTGCTAATTCTCTTAGTGTATGGCCTAGTGTACCCGGGAGTTCTTTGTGAAACTTCTCCTAGTTGATCCTTGAGTTCCTTTGCGATCATATCTTGGATTTGTTCCGCGGTCATTGAGCTTGTAACTAATAATGGCTTGTCGCCCTTCTTAGACATGTCACTCTCAGCCTCACTTTCACTAGATTCATTTACTCCCTCTGCGTCTGAATATTTATTGAGGGACTTTGTTGGTCGTTGCTTTAACTTCTTCTTCAACTTAGCAATCTTTCTATCTTGACGCTTGATTTGCGCGTCCCTCTCTTCACTCTCTTGAGTAAGTTTCTGCAACATGGCTTTTATGTTAGCCATTGCTTCTTCTATAGTCACAACTCCTGTAACCATGACTGACATGGTAACAACACCAGATGACCTTGTTCTACCATGAATCCCTTGTCATGCCAGTAACCTTGTGGTTCATCTTCACATTTGTTGTGAGCTCTTCCTTAGGAGGTAGATTGGTTGAAGTTTTCATAGCCATGTCTTATTCGTGGAGAGGTTCTTGAAAGTCTTGATTTCAGAGATAGAGATGAGAGGTAGAGATTCTCCCACCAAGCGTGCCAAAATTTGTAACCATAAATTTTTCATGTCTAAAATTATAAAGACAAGAAAATAATGGACAAATATTATTTGTATTGATTTCAAAGAATTTTGGGTACAATCTCTATAATATTTGTTACAAGATGAACAAATAAAAAAATCCTCTGCTTCGATCTCTGTCGTCTTCTTGAAGGAGGGCCGATGCGGCATCAATCTTGATCAAGTTTGTGTTGAATCTCTAGATCAAACGACACATAATGAAGTGCTTGTTGTTTAATTCTAGAGAGAGTCTTCTTGAGGGTTGGATTTTTCTCTTTCTCAATGAGAGTAAGAAGTCCTATTTATAGAGGAGAGACTCCCTCTCTTGGTGACTTGTTACTCTTCTTGGGCCGTTGACCGGGCCTTGGGTTTGGGTTGACTTGGAAGTCCATTAGACTTTGACATGGTAGTCAAGTTTAAGAAAATTTTAGTTGAATAAATTAAATTAATTAGTTTGGATCGACCAAAATAATCAACTTAATTTATTTTAACTTTTGACACTATTTTTTTTTTTTAGTGTCTACAATCATGTAAATCTAAAACAATTCAAAACTCCATAAAAATCCAATGTTAATTTACTCAACCTGCATACGTACCAAAAACAATGGAAATAGAAACATTATCTAGAATTGATGCACGCAATGAGAAAGCCAATTGTGGACGAAGGAAAATTGAAGCAATAGAAACAGGTCAAGTAACTGGAACATGATTCACACAATCAATAATATCATCCATTCCTCATCTTTAGTCTAAGATTCTATTTACTATTATCAAGTGTTTACCCAAAGGAAACTAATCAGTCTAATCCCATAAAACAACAAGAAATTACAATTATGATTAAAAAAAAAAAAGAATTCCGTACCACATCCTCAATGTTGTCAGGTAGTCTCAATCTCACTCGCTTTGCAAGCAATGCCTGCCTTCTTGAGTCCCAACCTTGAACATAATTTCAAAAAGCATGGCAAAAGTACAGCAAAACCCCTATGCCCAAAATCCAAAATAGAAACCCTAGTAGAGAAGGATCCCATCTTTCTCTGGCCAACACAATCACAATTTGCAACATTGATATTCAGTAACTCACCTAGCTATTAAACCCTATCACTTATGGGCTCTAGCCCTTTGCAATGTAAAATCATTATCATGGAACTGAGAGTTTTTGAGAATGCTATACCAATACAAAAAAGGAAACTAAATTTTCAACTTCACAACTATCTAATGCTCAACCAAACTGGTGGTCAACGCAGTGGAAATCATACACTGGCAAACAAAACTCTGAATTCAAAGAAGAATTTATGATATGAAATTAAGAAAAGAAAAAAGGGAAAAAAAACCTTATAACTCAACCATTCAGCTTGGATTGAATTTCTCTCTTTCTCTATCTGTCTCAAATCTAATCCTTTCATTAATTAATTTTTTCCACCATTTGCATTTTCTGGTAAAATTCTCTACTTTTACTTTATGCTCACTTTGAGAGTTGTTCCAATTATGTATTGTGTATCATCATCATCTTTTTTTGGGTTTTCCCAACATTCTTGCTTTTTGACATGGATCTTTCTAGGTTTTTTCTGAGTGTAATTTCTGCTCAGACTTTGAGTGAGTTTGTTTTCTGGTGAATGATCATCTGCTTTTTTTTTTTTTTTTACTTTTTTCCCCTTTAACTTATATTCTGATGTGTTAATAAAATTTTCCTGGAAAGTTAATCAATTTTTTTAAGTTGTCAAACTTTTCTATGTTTTGTGAGCCCATTTTTTCTCTTAGAAGTTTAGGAAAACAATTTCCTAAGAGGGACAAAACAAAACATGAATTTATTAGTCAAATACCTATCTAACAAAAGTGAATGAAAACAGGAAAATAAACTTGCTTTTCCTGCATATGAAGAGAGAACAATTCATTATTTCCCAAAATCTTACCTTTACTCCATTGATGAAACCTTTGTGCACCATCATTCCGAGCAGCATATTGGAAGGAACAATCAACCATACTATTCGAACACTACATATTAGACATAGCAAATTATTAAATTTTTCATCATGTAAGAATTCTGGTGCACCATAATTTTACTTGATAATCATAAAGGTTTGTTTCAACGGAATGATTTTTGAAGGGAAAGTAACCCAAGTATGAGTTCATAGGGGAAAGAAAAATTGTATTTTTTTTGGGGGGGAGGTTTGAAAAAAAAATCTTTCTTCTGTTTGAGCTAAACAAAAAGGGTCAAGAGAAAAAAAAAAGGGAGAAATTGTTGGGGAGATCTAAGAGGGAACCTACTTCCACCAAGGCCCATGATACAATTGGTTTTAAGATGGAACCTCACTTAACTTGTGTACCATGGGCCTTGGTTGAAGTGGGATCCCCCCTTGGATCTCCCCAACAAGTGGTATCAAAGTCGATGGTTCGTTAATTTGGCGCAGTGCGGGAAGATCGCGTGGACGGGAGGCGAGGACCATAAGCGCGTCTGGCGGCTGGGTCTCCTGAATGCTCAGAGTGGTGGCATGAGACTCGGGTGGAATAGGGTGCGGTTGTGACTCTTGAGACAGAGTGGTGGCATGAGACTCAGGTGGAGTAGGGTGCGACTCTGTAGAGTAAGGTGCGGCTATGATAAGCTCCAGATGGTGACTTGAAACGTTGGGCAAAAGAGGCTTCCGATCAAGGGGGAGAGACTCATGTGTGAAGGGGGAGATTATTGGGATTCACCCATGAGTAAAAATGTCCCACATCGGAAAAGTAAAGAGAAAGGACATAGTATATATGTCAAGTGGGCTACTCCTCTTAACACCAATTGGTTTTAAGATGGAACCTCACTTAACTTGTGTACCATGGGCCTTAGTTAAAGTGGCTACCCCTTAGATCTCCCCAACAGAAATTTCTGTTCTTCTTCACGTCATTCCCTTCACATTATTCTTTCTCATTTCGATCTAAGAACCTCAACTTGAGAGAGAGAGAGAGAGAGAGAGAGAGAGAGAGAGAGAGTTCAAAATTGAGACTTTAAGAGGGAGAAAAGAGTACCTTTAGGATTATCAACTTTTTGGCAGAGAAAACTACTGTTGATGTTGCTTGTCATCGATGGATGATTGTTTTTGAATGCGGAAGATCCAGATATGGACAACTCAAACTCTCACACCGAACCAAATTCTGGAACCAAATTGTGCTACAAAACGAAAACATCAAAACGCAAGGTCACAATCATCTCAAATCGAGCAACATTGCATCAATGGAAGCTCTAATGGCGGCCATTGATGGCACCTTTGAGAGGTCCGACGAGAGTTTGTTTCGGATCGATACCTCTCAAACTCTCATGATGGACCAAATTCTGCTACAAAACAACACATTAAAACATCAAATCGAGCAACATTGTATCAATGGAGGCTCGAATGGCAGCCATTGTTGGCATCTTTGAGAGGTCCGACGAGAGTTAACGTAATTCTGCTACAAAACAAAAGAACAAAACACAAAAAGCACAACATTGCATCAATGGAGGCTCAAATCGAGACCTCTCAAATTCTACCATCTTCCTCCCATCGCCGTAGAGAGTAGAGCAGGAGAGAGAGAGAGAGCATGTGCAATGCAAAATATAAAGTTCCATTCTCTCTCCTCTCTGTCTCCTCCATCTCATCTTTTTCCTTAATTTTTTCTCCATTTCAAAGCATTCCAAGCCATTTTGGAATGGGGCAGAGTTCTGGAACAAGAGAAAATTGCTTGAGGAAGTGTGAGGGGATCGAGGAGAGAGAAGATCCACATCATCAAAATTCCATGGATGAAGTTCTGCATTGCTCTTGCTCTAAGAAAACAAGGAACGTGGGCTCTCAAACTCTACCATCTTCCTCCCATCGCCGCAGAGAGTAGAGCAGGAGAGAGAGAGAGAGAGAGAGAGAGAGAGAGAGAGAGGGAGAGAGAGAGTCAGTTTAAGAGAGAGCAGGGAACGTGGGGCATTGATTCTACAGGGAACTTCATATGGTAACTTCTTTAATTTATGGAAATAGAAAATAAGTGCTTGTTTGGCGTAGCTTTTGGAAGTGTTTTTGGAGTTAAAAAACACAAACTAGGCCAAACGGTGGTTTTTTTAGAAACTAATAATTGTTTTCCAAAAACAGTTTTGGCCAAAAACAGATCCAAAAGCAAAAGCAGTAAATTGCTGCTTCTACTTCCTAAAAGCTAATCTCTACTTAGTCTTTAGGATTCTTTAGTGATTAGTTTCTATATTTCAAATAAATATTTTGATTCTTATAAAGATAGCATTTAAAGATTTTAATATTATGTTAGAACCTTTAATTATGTTAGATATTTTTATTAATTAATTTCTTTACAAATATGATATTTAATAAATTTTTGATATATTAATATTTAATTTAAAGAATTGTTTATTTAAGGAAGACCATGTATAGTTATAATAATTATTATTATTATAACTATAGCTATAACTATACGATTATAATTATTGCTAAAATTAAAATATGACAATTTGTTTAAAAAATAATAAAAAGAGAAAAATGTAAATAATCATATGAAAATTTTACTCCCAAAAATACATGATAATTTTAAAAGTTACATTTAATAATTAAATTTAGTAAATTAGGCCAAACACTTTAATTTAGTAAAAACACTTCTCTCAAAAGCTAGGTCAAACACTTCAATACCTCTCCAAAAATAGCTTTTATAAAAACTGTTTGTAAGAAGCAAAAACATTTTTTTAGAAACCAGGCCAAACAGGCACTAAATAAAAAAATTCATGCAATCTGATTGGCTAAAGCATCGACTTTTAATCTCCATTAAGGATTTGTTGGGGCCCATATACATTTCTATTATATTATATAGATTATTATTAGGGTAATTGGATTATAATAATACGAACTTTGAGCCATATAAGACTTAATAATACGAACTTTCGATTTGATTCTTAATAATACGAACTTTGACCCCCTGTTGGCTACAATAACACGCCACGGAGTTAGGGATTATTTGACTCGCCGGAAATATGAGTTGGCAGGCAAGGCATGTGTTCCCTCTTGTTTGACTTTGCCACCTCAGCAGTTGACCAAAAAAAATATGCCATGTCAGCCTCTTAATTTCCCTCTCCTCTCTCTCTCTCTCTCCTCTCTCTTTCCTCTTCTTCATTCCCGTTCTTTTTCCAGCTCCCCTTCTTCTTCTTCTTCTTCTTCTTCTTCTTCTTCTTCTTCTGAAGGCAACCCCATCCATCCAACACAACCACAAGGGTCTTCCCTTCTGTCGCCGCTCAGCCTCCCGTCGCCAGAGCAATAATGGAGGAATGACCGAGGAGGAAGAGGAAGAGAGAGAGAGAGAGAGAGAGAGAGAGAGAGAGAGAGAGAGAGAGAGAGAGAGGAGAGGGAAATTAAGAGGCTGACATGACATTTTTTTTTGGTCAACTGCTGAGGTGGCAAGGTCAAACAAGAGGGAACACATGCCTTGCCTGCCAACTCATGTTTCCGGCGAGTCAAATAATCCCTAACTCGGTGGCGTGTTACTGTAGCCAACATGGGGTCAAAGTTCGTATTATTAAGAATCAAATCGAAAGTTCGCATTATTAAGTCTTATATGGCCCAAAGTTCGTATTATTAGAATCCAATTACCCTTATTATTATTATTATTATTATTATTATTATTATTATTATTATTTTTAAAGGTGTGCTCTTTCCTAACAGAGTTGAAAGATATGGTTGTTCAATATTCATTGGATAATACATTGATTGTGGAGGATTCCATTGACAATGCGAATTCGATGGTGGTAGATGACTATATGGACAATCGCATGAATATTCAAGGAGAATATCATTAAGGATTAGAATAATATGAAGAAGAAGAAACTAGACATACAATTATATCTATGTTGAAGATTTATCTTTCTAATTTTTATATGTAAGATTTAGTAACAATTTATATTAGACAATAGTGCTTTTTTGTTTTTTTTTTATACTTTTCGTATATATATATATAGAGAGAGGTTAGTACTATATGGGATAGCCAAGTCCCTTTTTTGGAGATTATGTTGTTTGACAGCAAACTAGTGTGTGAATAATTTGATTGTGATTAAAAGAAAATAAAAAGGATTTATAATTAATGCATTGAAATTTTATAAAAGAAAGAGGGGAAAGAAGTAATTAAAAAAGGTAAATTTCATGAATTAATAATTAATGACTTATTAGAATAGTAAGGCCACATATAGTAGGAAAAAACAATTAATTAAAGTGAGAAATAAATATAGGAAGAAGTGAGTACATAGTTTACCCAATGTCGGAGGCCCTGTAAATTTGGTGGATAGTTTGTGGTAGGTAAATAAATACCGAGAGTTACCGAAAGTTATGGAAAATTACCAAATTGTACCGAAATTTAGAAAATTTTTAATAATTTTTTTGATTTTTTAATTTTCAATTTTAAATATTATATTTTATATTTTATATTTTAAATTTTAATTTTAAATTTTTGAATTTTAATTTTTAAAGTTTAAAATTTAAAATTTAAAATTAAAATTGTTATAATTTTAAAATAATAAAAATTAAATATTTTATTTTATTTTATTTTTTAATTTTTTTAATTTTTTAATTTTTTAATTTATAATTTTTTTAATTTATAATTTATTATTTTTGAATTTTTATTTTTTAAAATTTTAAAATTTTTTGATTTTTGATTTTTAATTTTAAAATTTTTTAATTTTATTAATAATTTTTTAAATTTTTAATTTTTAATTTTTATTTTTAAATTTATAAATTTTAAATTTTTTCTTTTAAATTTAAAAATTTTTTATTTTTAAATATTTTAATGTTTTATTTTTATAATTTTAAAATTTTAAATTTTGATGTTTTAAAAATTTCGAAAATTATAAATTTTCAAATTCTAACCTTTATAAAATTATAAATTTGTTCAATTCGTATTTCCAAACACATTTCTAAACTTACATAAACTTACCAAAAGTTACCAAAATTTATTAAAACTTATCAGAAAGTAACATTTACCATACCCACATTTACGATTGAAATTTACAGGCCCCGAAAATAAAAAACATTCCTTTACAGGCCAAGGGAAGCGGTGAAGGGTTTTATATACGTGGCAGAATATAGTACGTTATGTTGTTCCCAGTATGTTGTGATGAAAAGATGATGAAATGAGTAAGGCTGTGTTCGGAAGTAGCGTTTAGGATAGCGTTTACCGTTTTGAACAAGTCAAAACTCTAATTGCACAAATTTTAGTGTTCGGTAAGTTAACTTTTTGAGTAGCGATTAGTAGCGTTTTGTGAAACGCTAACAAAAGTTAACGTTTAGTGTTTAGAGTAACGTTTCATATTTTTCTGTCAAAAAATACCCTTTGAAAATTTTGTATTTGGAAATTATGGATATCCTTTTATATCAATTCACATAAATATGTTAATTCAACCGCTAAATTTACTGAACGTAATTTTCATTTGAACATTCATCCGCTACCCGCTAATATCGCTGTCGGCTACATAAATGTCATACTAATTTTGCCGTGGAAGGCCTTAAAGCAGTTAGTGGCTGTGCCGTAGGGAGTCTGTAGACACTTCCTTGTAAGTCCTTTCTTGACTCTGACTCTAATGGCGGAATCCCCATCCCCATCCATTCGATTCGGCATTCTGGGTTGTGCGGACATTGCTAGGAAGCTATCTCGAGCCATAAACCTGTCTCCTAATTCCAGTCTATACGCCATCGGTAGCCGCTCAATCGACAAGGCCCGCGGCTATGCCCATGCCAATGGCTTCCCTCCTTCAACTAAAATCTACGGCAGCTACGATCAAGTTCTGGATGACCCCAATGTTGACGCTGTCTACATCCCCGTTCCCACCAGTCTCCACCGGGAGTGGGCTGTACGCGCCGCCCACAAGAAGAAACACGTCCTTCTTGAGAAGCCCACTGCCTTGAATGTCGCTGAACTTGATCAAATTCTGGCTGCCTGTCACAACAATGGGGTTCAGTTTATGGATGGGACTATGTGGATGCACCACCCTAGGACTTCCAAAATGGCCCACTTTCTCGCTGATCAGCAACTCTTTGGCCACCTTAAGACTGTGAGTCTTCTGCGTTTCTTTTTTTTTTTTTGATAATTCTAGGATAATGTAGCTTTTCATAGTCGCCTTTTTTTGTGTTAGTGTTTGATGTGGGTTATAGTGCACACCGGTAAAATCGATGTCCACAGCGATATTAGTGGTCAAATTAGGAGACCTTGAGCAATATATACCAGCCGATTGAAAATAGAAGTTATCGGATTTGTTGGTGTTTTCCATTTGAAGCCTGATTTCCTTATATATTGTGGGTTGCCTTGTACTAGTTCATGAAAGGATGATAAGTTGCCTCTGCACTACTGCTGAGTGCAATCAATGTCAGTTGTATTCCTGATGTTGCACATGCTATACTGCTTTTCACCAGTTGAATAATATTGGTCATTTGATCATCTATATACATGCTAGAGGTTGAGTTTTTCATTTGCTGATATAGAAAGTCATGGACTGATTCATGATAGTGTCACAGGAAATCTCAGGGCTAAATAGACTAGTGTTTAGTGTGGCAAGTGTGTCTAATCCAAATTTTTCTTTCGATATGCGTATCAATTGCTGGTATTGGGGGTTGTGGTCGCTAGTTTGATTTGGTTCATTTCGAGGAGTGTCTGATGTCTATAGATCCAGTTCAATACTGTATTTCTGGTAAAATCTCATGCCATTTTTGGACCTCAAGGTAACACAAGTCATATCCACCCAAAATAGCATGCTTGTCTATGGCTTTTAGTTCCAGTCATGCTGATTCGCTCTCAGATTCTGGGGTTGTATTGGGGTAAATTGTCAAGGATCTATCTTCCTAGAAAATTTTGAGTATCTGAATGCATATATTCGTGCTTCTTTTTTATCATTGCCATACACTGGCTCTGTAGTGAAAATTTCCATCAGCATAATTTTCTGAACTGTATATGGAGAACCTTCAAATTTGCTGTCCATGATGAAAAGTTTGGTGTCTTACTCTACTGTGCTTTCTTAATTTGACATGGTTTCTTTCAATTTTACAAACCCTCGACCGTATTTTCTGTTGCAATGGAAGTTTATCTTCTCTTCTGTTTTCTGCATCAGACTCCATCTTGAGGTGCTCGCTACCATCTTAGTAGAGCGAGGAGTTTAGTCCCGATAAGTATTTTCTTACTAGTGCTGTAAGAAACATGCATGTAAATTTTTCATTCATTGTTAAAGCTGGCTGAAAAGCATCCCGATGCTTCTCTTGGATTCAATTCTGTTCTTGTTATACTTGACAAGGCACTAAAATCGGCTGCATTTTTAACAAAAATTGTTAGTTTGCTGCACTTAGTTTGTGCTCTTCATGTCTAGGAACTCTGCCAACATTTTTTATCACATTGTCACTACCTGTGGAATAGCCAGAAAATGATATATTGAGATTAACCCAAGAGGGAGGTAGTTGATTTTTGGATCTTTATGTGCTCTTTTCCACATAAGCTCTATAAAGAATTCTTTCTGTACTTTTACTTTACTTTGTTCTGGTGTTGTACCCTTGGAAGACAATTTTCCGTTGGACTCCGATCTACTCTACCCCAAATTATTAGTGCCTTTGACTTTTCATAGTCTCCTCTGCGTTACTTTCACCGCCCATAACTAACATAATGTCTTAGCCAATTTTGTTATTTGGAAAGTTTTTTTGCTCCAAGTCTAATGATTACAGTTTTGTATAGTATAACAGTGCCTATTTTGTTTAAGATAACTCAATATCTATAGGTTGCAAAGTTTAACTCAAAAGCTAAAGTACGACAAATAATTGGGATGGAAGGGTAGTGGTGTAATTTTCCGGCGTGAGATTTGCCACAGGATATTCCTTGTTTCTCAGCTTTCTCCTAAGATATTTTTAGTGGCAAGTATGTGAACCTCCTGGCGAGGTTCCATTTTATCACATCCTCTTCTGATAGAAGACTCAATAGGAAATGCTACAAGTGAACATGCTGTCATCCATATACATGGCTGCTGAAAGAGAGAGAGTGTTTTCTGATATGATAGTGTGACATATGGACAGATTATGGTTGAACCCATTTTGGTTGATGTGGATCATGAAATTGACGATGTTTAACCTTCTAGGTCTACTGTTTTGTGTGTTCATTGAGCTTTGTTATCATGGCAAATTCTCCTTTGTCTGTTACCTTCCTGTCATTGTCCTCCTTCCACAGTTGCTTGAGACTTATCTGAACTGGGAATCCCCTAGGTAGGCTTGCTTTATGTTGTTAACCATGACAGGTTGCCGTCTGCTATTATTGTTTGTGAATGTGGTAGCAAAAGCTAAATAAGAAAAACAATAATATATTATGGAGCCTTTTTGTGCTAAGATTCCTAGGAGTCATAACTTTTTACTGCATTTGGAGTCAAAGCTAAAATCATTCTTTTTGGAAGCATCCATGAATGGAGTCAATTCCATCTATGGTTGATTGAACAGTTGCAATGTTCGGTGGACATGAGCCTGGTCAGGAGTGCCTCGATAAAAATGCCACTAAACTTTTTCAAAACTGCAAATTTGCCACTCGGATTTTTCTTGTCATCAGAATGCCACTAAACTTGATTAACTTGGAAAAAATTGCCCCTTTACCTGTTGTTTACCTGGAATAGCCAGTCACCTATTCATTAAACACTATACCTACACTAAACCTAAATTATTTAATTTTTTTACCAACCTAATTACCCCTACCCCCTCTTCTCTTTTTTACCGGCCTGTTCTTTTCATCTTCCTCTTCTTGTTCCTCTTCTCTTCTCCGCCATTACAGAGCTTCCCCAGTTCTTCTTCTTCTTCAATTTCTCCTTAAAAATTTGGGCTTTCCTGTTTCTTCTTCTCTGTTGCCCCGAAAAACCCTTTTCTCTCTCTCTCTCCCTAATGGGCTCTGGCAGTAGTCGGTTGGGTTCCTCTCCCCGAAGACCCAAAGTCAACCGCACCAAACTAAGGCTCGCCTCCCTCTTATGCGGTATCGGTGCCTCCTCCGTCTCTCACTCTTTCCCGGTAAATTCATCTTCTCAATCACTATCACTAATCTATTTTCCCGATTCAAACAACAACAACAATAATTAATTTTGGGTTAGTAAGATTTGAGAGACTGCATTTTTGCTGAACAACAGGAGAAAGAGGATTTGAAGGAAGAAGAATTTCCAACGATTTTCGAACTGGTATCGACGAAATCGAAACCCTAAAATCGAAGCTCGATGCCGAATTGAAGAATCGCCACTCTCTCGAGCTTTCTTGTGCTACTCTGAAGAGAGAGAATGAGCGGCTGAAGAATCTCCGGCTTGAATTTCTACAGAATTTCACGAATCAGCTTCAGCAACGTGGGGATTCGCATTGTTTGAAGGATGAATTGAAGAGATTGAGCGAGGAATTGATTCGTAGAAATTGCGATGAGAATGTTAGGGTTTTGGAAGACCGAATTAGGGAAATCTCGAACCAGAAATTTGCTGATGAATCGGCGGTTTTTCAGCTTCAATTGAAGGATGCAGAAGTGAAGTACCAAACGGAAATTGAAGATTTGAAGGAAGAAGAAAGCCCCAATTTTTGGTCAAGAATAGAAGAAGAAGAGGTGGAGGATGGAGCTCTGTTATGGCGCTGGGGAGAAGCTTTGGAGGAAGAAGATGAACATTCAAGGGGGGAGGGGCAGTAAATATAGGCGGTAAAAAATTAAGTGGGAGGGGGTTAATTAATTGGGTGGGTGAAATTTTTAATTTAGGGTAGATTATCGTTAAACACCCTCCACTTGTAGTTTACCTGCTATAGGAGGTAAACAGTCGGTAAAAGTGGCATTTTTGACACAGTTAACAGAGATGAATGACATTCTGATGACATGAAAATTCCGGGTGGCAAATTTGCAGTTTTGAAAAAGTTCAGTGGCATTTTTATCGAGGCACTCGCCTGGTCAGATATCATACATCAAATACTCCATAGTCCATATGAATAAATTATTCTGGTAGTTAACCATGAACTTACTGTTGCCTCTTGTTTGTAGACAAAGGCATGTTAGGTAGATTTTGCTTCAAAATGAAACTGAAGAGTTGTAAGCTTGGAGCATAATGTTGTAATCATGTCTTCACTCTTTCAGGTTCAAACAGCTTTCTCATTTGCAGCTGACAATGACTTTCTGGAAAATGACATACGTGTGAAGCCTGATCTTGATGCCCTTGGGGCTCTTGGAGATGCTGGCTGGTACTGCATTCGAGCAATCCTGTGGGCTTCGGACTACCAGCTGCCCAATTTTGTGACTGCTTTGAGAAATCCAACTAAAAACAAGGCTGGAGTGATACTATCCTGTGGGGCTTCATTGCATTGGGAAGATGGAAAAGTAGCAACCTTTTACTGCTCTTTTTTGAGCAACCTAACCATGGACCTCTCTGCCATTGGCACCAAGGGAACTCTGCATGTTAATGACTTTATCATTCCATACAAGGAACATGATGCTACTTATACAACAGTTTCTGAAGCTTGGTTCACAGACATGGACTTGGAATGGACCAAAAAACCTAGCGAGCACGTTGTCAACACTGACCTTCCTCAGGAAGTTCTGATGGTGAAGGAGTTCTCAACATTGGTACACGGAATTAAGCATGGTTCAGCTCCTGACAAGAAATGGCCCACAATTACGAGGAAAACGCAACTCATTATTGATGCTGTCATGGCTTCCATTAACAAAGGCTTTGAACCTGTTGAGGTCAGTTAATAGCTCTTATTATTATTATTCCAAAAGTCGTCACGGCTGAAAAGCAGCTTTTTTCCCCTTCTCTTTTCTGGGAAGCCTTGTTTGGAGACGGAAGAATTGTCCTTTCTTCTTTCTGATGACTTCTATCAATCCTGCTACTAGGAGTATGTATGAGCTTGGTGGCTACTTGAAAGATTTGTATTGTTAACAACTATTTTGTAAAATATTCCACATGTTAGACTTGTTGGGATTATTTTTTACAAATATTCCAATTTGTAGGCAACCCGCCAAATACTCATTGGTATGTCTTCCTCACTCATTTCTCTCTCTCACAACTCACAAGGTCGCCATTTGCACTGAGCTCCTCTGTCCTCACGTCTCTCTCACACTTTCTTACCATTTTCATTTAGGTTAAGCATCACTATGTTTTTTGCTTGGCTTCTCGAATGGGTGTTACTTTGGGCAAATAATATTAAAATAAAAAAGAAGTATATAAAAAGAGAAATTAATTGTAAATTTAATCCTTTATATTATCTTTATGGGTTCATTGCTACAAGTTAGACATGCTCTTTAGAGTAATAGAGTTAGGTTTGGTAAGGTAAGGAAAGATAAAGACAAAATTTGTGGTAGGTAAGTTAGTGATGTGGAGAAGCTATTTTATTACTAAAATTGACTTTGGTTTGAATATTTTTTAGAGTAATTGTGTAAGGTAAGTTAAGATAAGGTTAGATAAGGTAAGGATAAATCTAACTTACCACTCTAAACAAAAGGTCCGTAATAGTGATCTGTCTATATTTTTGCTCATTCATTCAAACAAGTGTATAGTTAGGTGAATGAATGGAAAAAGAAATGATATAAAGATGTAAATGACACTTTCAATTAAAAATTTCAAAGAATTTTAATAAGTAGGTCAACACTTGATCAAATGGGAAAAGAGTATTCTACGACAATGTCATAAATTTATTCAAGCTAATAGGTAACTACTTCCTCTGTTATTGCAAGTTTTAGTCATGTCATCATTAATCCTGAGCATATATTAGGTAATCTTTCTAAGCATAATGGAACATTATCTGTGGGGTCAAAACTAGAGCCTTAATTAATTAGTGCGTGTTAATAACCAAGTGATTATATGTGTAGCTTTACTTTGTAAATCTCCCATTAAAAAGCCTCCTCAGAATGAATTGGAGAATGAAACAACAAGTAAGGCCAGAATTCTCAGTCTATGTAGGTAACCTACCTACAAAAATAGACTGTTATGGCCTGAAAGGGATGTTTAGCAGGTTTGGCAGAATACGAGATATATATATACCAACAAGGGAGGGGCTCAAAGGAAGGTTTGGATTCGTCAGCTTCTGGAGAGAAGGAGATGCTCTGGAAGGCATACAACAAATGAATCAAAAGACGGTTAGAGGGAAGAAATTAACAGTATGCAAATAAAAAAGATGGGAGAACAATAGCAGCAACAGGAAAGTATGGGCTAAGAAAATTTGGGTCAAGAAACAAACGCAGACAGACTCTGAAGCGAAGAAAAGTGATCAAGCTAAAAGGGTACGAAGAATTATGGGGAAGGCAAATGGAAGAATGATTGATTGGTTAGAGAGAAGTATTGTATGCATAACAGAGGAGCCCAAAGAAATGCAGGAGATAATAAACGAGATCTGGAAGAAATGTGGCACACACACTAAGATCTCGATTCTGAGTGTGACGCAAACTATAGTAACACTGCAATCAAAGGAGGAAGTAGAGGTGGTAATGCAAAATCCAGGAGGTTTACTTAGCTTCTTCAAGGAAATAAGAGCGTGGACAAAGTATGAAACAACCCAGGAAAGGAGAACGTGGGTAGAAGTTATGGGGGTTCCCCCTCATGGATGGTCTAAGGAGAACTTTGGGAGATGTGTGGAACAATGGGGACGACGGTTATGCATTGAACAAGATGAAGAAGAAGTCCATCAATTTGAGTCAACGAGAGTCCTCATTGCAACAAGGATCTTTGATCAAATTATAGGAGAAGTGGTCCTTCAACTAGGAGACTGTTCATACAAAATTTTCATCCGAGAATCAGGTCCGTGGTGGCAACAAATGGAAGCCCATGATGTGGAAACTGTTGGAAGTGAACAGAGACTTAAAATAGGGGTTAAAAACAGCAGTTGCAATTTTAATCATATAGAGCCGACACTGAGGCCTATAGGCGATATCGTGGTACATGAAAACCAACATGAACCGGAGGTTGAATACCAAGCCATGGAAGGAGGCAAAGAAGAGCAACGGTCAAGAAGTCAAAAAGAGACTCAGGAAGAGGGATCTAGTTTTTCGAAACACATTGAGGAGATGAAGAGGCCGGCGGCTAAGGTGGAGAGTATTCGACTGGAGTTAGCTATGGCATTGGAAAAGGGTGAAGTTAATGCACAGGGAGTTGAAACATGCATTCAAAAGGAAGGATATGGAAAACAAAAAACAAATGATGGAGCAACAAAGGAGGGAGAATTGGGACTTGTTGATGTGATGATTAATGAATCCTCGAGTTACGCGAATGTTGTAGAAGCAAGTCCAGCACTAGCCTCACAAAACCAGAAAAGTTCCGGAGACAGAGGGGTGCGTGATACTGATAAGAAAATTGCCAGAAAAGCAGTCTTTAATGGGACTGAAATTAGAATCGAAATTGTGAGCAACCACAAAGAAGGAGTTAGATTTTTCCAGAGAGATCTGAAGAACGAGAAGAGGAAGCAAAAGAGAAAGGAAAGAGGCGAGATAGGAGCAAGAAAGATAAACAAGCAAACAGCTGCAAGGAAAAGATGAGGATTGCTTGCTGGAATCCTCGAGGAATCGGGTCGGGTACAAAGCAGAAACACATAAGGAGGATGGTGGTGAAGGAATTTGTAAGTATATTGGGGCTAGTGGAGACGAAACATCATGATCTTGATAAAAAAAGAATAAGGAGGTTACGGGGACAGATAGAAGCAGAATTTATGGAAGTGGAGGCAGAAGGAAGATCAGGAGGGATTATAGTCACTTGGGCCAAGGAAGACTTTTACTGCACCAATGGATATAAAGGTAGGCACTGGATTTGTGTGGAAGGGGAAGTAGTCCAGGAGAAGGTTGAAGTGGCTGTTTGTGTAATTTATGCTCCAAACACAAGTGAGGGACGACTCCATCTGTGGGATGAGCTAAGACAATTGAAGATGAACCTGCGTTTCCCATTAATTTTGATGAGAGATTTCTATGAAACGCTGACGCATGCAGATCGTAGAGGGATTAATAAGTGGACCCGAGGAATGAGTGATCCAAATGACCTTGTCCATGAATTGCAGCTGTATGAGGTAAAACCAAATCAGAAATATACTTACATCATAGCAAATGCGGCAAGTCGGATCGACATGATCATGCTGGAAGACAGGTTTATCACAAGATTTCAGAATGTCGCGGCCTATTGCTTGGAAAGGGCAGGTTCTGACCACTTCCCTGTGATCCTTAAAACGTCAGAGGTGAAATGGGGGCCAATACCGTTTAGAGCTGAAAATGTATGGCTAGAACATCCCGCCTTCGTGGAAATGTTCAACAAAGAGTGGATTCAGCTTGAAAAGTTATCGGTGCATGAAAAATTGAAAGCTATGAAGGAGCCATTAAGAAGATGGAATAGGGAAGTATTTGGCCATATAGACACAAGAATTCATAATTATGAAGAGGAGCTCAAGCTACTTGACCAGGCAATGTTAAGGTCAGCACCAGATAACATGACGATTGCAAGAAGAGAGGCCATTCTGGGCCAGCTGAATGTTTGGCAACTGAGAAAAGAGAGGCTTTGGAAGCAAAAGTCAAGATGCCAGATAATAAGGGAAGGAGACAAGAATACAAAGTATTTCCATACGTTAGCCACCATACGAAGAAGGAAGAAGGTCATCGAAACAATCATGGTTGGTGAGGAAAGATGTTCCAACCCAACCTCTATAAGGAGAGCAATTAGAAGGCATTTTTTACTGCAGTACAAGAGGAGAGATACGGGTGTGAGATGCAACATAGACAGATTGGGGCTCAATAGGCTGTCAGAGCAAGAGGTTCGAATGCTTGATGCACAGGTTACAAAAGAGGAGATCAAAGATGCTCTTAATCTGTGTAGCCCAGACAAAGCACCGGGAAATGATGGGTTCAATATGAGGTTTATAAAGACCTTGTGGCCCATTGTTGGCGAGGATTTTTGTAGAATGATCATGCAATTTTTTGAAGACGGACAAATGCCATATGCAGCAAACATGACGTGGGTTACACTGATCCCAAAGAAGAGGCAACCTGAAGATATCTCACATTACATGCCCATTAGTATGGTGGGTAGCGTTTACAAGATTATTTCAAAAATCTTGTGCAATAGATTGAGAAAAGTTATGGCAAAGTTAGTGAGAAGTGCAGTCTGCCTTTGTTGAAGGTAGGCAAATTCTTGATGGCGCATTGATTGCTGCGGAAGTGGTGGGGTGGCTGAAGACAAGAAAGAAGGAAGGGGTGTTATTGAAGCTGGACTTTGAAAAGGCGTATGATTCAGTAGATTGGGATGCATTGGAGTTGATCTTGAGACAGATGGGGTTTGGGGAAAAATGGGTGCAATGGATAAATGTGTGTGTTCATAGCGCTAGTATGTCCATAATTGTAAACGGATCACCGACCAAGTCATTTAAGATGGAACGAGGATTGAGACAGGGAGACCCATTATCTCCATACCTATTTGTATTAGTAGCTGAAGTGCTGAACAAAGTGCTCGAGAATGGAGTTAAAGTTGGGCACTGGCAGGGATTATCAATTGGAAAGAAGAGGATGACAATTCCCATTACAGTTTGCTGATGATACCTTGATATTTTCCAGAGCAAGGAAGGAGGGCTTGATCAATATTAAAGCTTCTCTCAAAACTTTCCAAGTCCTAACTTGGCTTAACGTCAATTTTGAGAAATCAAGATTGATTGTTTTGGGGAAAGAAGATGATTGGAAGGATGAAATGGCCAAGAAGTTGAGATGCAAGGCAACGGATCTGCCAATTACTTATCTCGGACTCCCGTTGGGCAAAAATATGAAACGGAAAGATGCTTGGACAGCAGTGATAGAGAAGATTCAGGCAAGGCTGGGAGGATGGAAAGCAAGCACATTATCAAGAGCGGGGAGGTTAGTACTACTGAAATCAGTCATCAATAGTTTGCCGATTTACTATTTGTCAATGTACAAGATGCCGAAATCAGTGAGAAAGGAGATAATTAAACTACAAAAGGCGATTCTTCTGGAGTGGAAAAGAAAAAGGGAAGATAAATGCTCTTGTAAGCTGGGATGTGATTCAAAGGCCCAAGCATAAAGGGGGACTTGGTGTAGGGGATTCGGTGTTGAAAAATACTAGACTATTAATGAAATGGTGGTGGCGCTATTGTACGGAGGAAGGTGCCTTATGGAGAGAGATTATTAAGGTCATACATAATGAAGATGGTGGGGTGATGCCATCAAGGTATAAATCGAGGGTGTCAAGCCCTTGGGGAGATATAAGAGAGATGATGAAAAGAGCAGAGCCGCCTCAAACAACATTTAAGGAATCCCTCAAAATCAAGCTGGGGGAGGGACGATCCGTTAGTTTCTGAGAGGATCCTTGGTACAACCAAACAAGCCCCAGGGATGAGTTCCCTCAGTTGTACAATCTGTCATCACAGAAAAAATGGAAAGTGGGAGAATTATGATGGTTTGAAGGGGAAGAATGGAGGTGGGTTTTGACGTGGAATGAAGAACTTACCCTCCAAGAGTTGATGCTGGAGCAAAACCTTATTGAAAGATTGAAGAACATACAACATGTGAAAGGGAGGAAGGATGAAGTGCTTTGGTGTGACAAGGAAGGATTCACAGTATAAGGTGTTGTAAAACAAGCAGAGGATGTCAAATTCAGGGATGTGCAGGTTGATTCCATTGTTTGCAGCGTATGGAGAAATGTGGCACCACCAAGGGTAGAGATTATGGCGTGGATAGCTCTCCTTGGAAAATTAAACACAAGAGCATTATTGGAAAAGAGGAACATCATTCAACAACAGGAAGACAAATGCCCATTATGTGGAGAGAAGGGTGAAAGTGTCGATCATGTGCTGCTGCTGTGCAGTTTTTCATGGACAATTTGGAAGGAAATTATGCGAGATCTGGGATATAATTGTAGACAGGCAAGCTCCTTTAGAGAGATGTATGAAGTTTGGATGAATGCACAGTTCAGGAACAGAGAAAGGAGAAATATTTGGGTAACTTCTTGGTTTGCAATTGTGTGGACTATATGGAATATGAGGAATAAAAAGTTTTTTGAGATGAAGGAGGCAAATGTACAGGATGCAATTCAGGCGATCAGATGGAGAGTTGCATCATGGTTCGTGGCTGAGCATGAAACATCTTACTCGGCACCAACATTGGCAGTCAATTTCAGTAAGATTGCCCAGATCTTTGCGTGAAGAATAGGGTGGAGAAAGGTGGGACTTGGTTGACAGGAAGATGAAGATCAGTGCAGGGATGTGGTCGATTTGCGGCTGGTTCTCTTCTCCTGTTTCAGTTGCTGTTGCTGTATGTTTAGGTTGGAATGTGTTTTTGCAAAGATGAAATACAGCTGTACTGTTTAGGTTGGAATTGATTGAGGTTGTGGGCTTTAAGTGTCTTTGGCCTGCCAAAGATGAATTACAGCTGTATTGGCCCTGGTTGGGGTCTGTGTTTTGTTTCTTTGGACTGTTCTTTCTTCGACCGCTTCTGTGTCGTTTTCGATGCTTTGATGTAGTTTTTTCTTGGCTTCTTCTTCGGTGCTTCAGAGTCATTAAGGGTTGTAGGGGCCGAGGCCTTAGCTTTGTTGTAAAGGTTTGTTCAAAGTATTGAGATTTCAGGCGTTGGTTTTTGTTGCGGTGGGCATGGATCTCTCAGTCACAAGCTCTATCTTGTCCTCGGCTCTGTTAGATAGGTATGTTATTCTTCAATCTGAATTGAAATCTTTATCTTGCTTCATCTCTGGGAAGGATACTTTTTGTGGTGAGTCGTTGTTACAACATCGCTAAGGCGAGTCGTCGGACGTTGGAGCTTGGTGATGCATATCATACTTCAATGCATCAAGAAGAAGCACTGAAGGACCTTACCAGCCTGCTGCAAACTGTTTCAAGTGGTTATGTCGCGAGTATCTCCAAAACTAAGGGACTTTTGAGCTCCTTATCTCAAGAGTCTTGAAGTTCTCATTTAGCTATCTGAAAGGGTTATTCCTTATGTACATTTTGGCTTTTGAATCTTTAGTATTGGAGTTGTATTTTAGGAGATATTGTATTTTCTTTAAAGGGCCTTTGTTGTAAGTGTCGCCTGAAGGGCCTTGTCAGGGTAATGCGGCCTTGCTGGCCTTGCTGGGGTGACGCGCCTATAGGGAGGGGTTTTCCTATTCCTATAAATAAACCCCTTGGGTCCTTTGTAATCTCAATTCATTCATATTGAAATAAACACAAATCTCTCTAAAGTTGATGCTTTAGTTTCTCTCCAGTCTTTGGCTAGAAAACGAATTGCCTTTGGGTTTTTCGTGTGAAATCTTCTCTTCTAATCCAAGATTGAGCATTCTTGGGTGGTGACAGGAGGAGTAGGAGCTCTTGAAGATTGTGGTGTGTCTGTATCAATCCGAAGAGTTTCGTTGCTCAAATCTATCAAAGTTTCCATTTATTGATTCGTTGTAAAGGTCCTTATCTGATTCATCTCTTGCCAGTTCTTACTTGTGTTTTGATCCGTGTTCTTTCTTGGCATTTTGGTTGTCTTGTGATCCATTATGCATCAATTTGGTATCAGAGCCATGTTTAGATGAATCTCCTTTGTTTCTTGCATGAATCTTGGACCTTGTTTTGTCACAAAAATCACATAAACCCCACGTTATACACGCCCCTTTGATAGTTCTTCCAAGAACTCATCAAGAACTCATCAAGAACCCATCAAGAACTCATAAAGAACCCATAACTCCTCAAAGAACCCTCGTCCTAAACACAAACCAAGCCCAAAATCCGTCCCTTTCCCTCGTGAGTCATATGACATCAAGTTGATTTCTAATGGCAAACGATGAATCTAAATCAAATGAGGTTTATGAACTTGAGCAACAAATCGTATTTTTGCGTGTGCAATTGGGTAAACAAATGGAAGAAAACAGAATGCTACGTGAAGGATCAATACGTGATGGTGTCTCGTCACATGGTGAAGGTAGTTCAAAGTCTAAAAGGCATGAACGTTTGGATTTTAAAGTCGAAGTTCCTGAATTTGATGGTAGTTTGAATGTAGAAGATTATCTTGATTGGATACATACGGTTGAACGTGTCTTTGAGTTGAAAGAATGTAGTGATGAGCTCAAGGTGAAGTACGTTGCTTTGAAATTGAGAAAACATGCTAGTATTTGGTGGACTAACCTTCAAAAGAAGAGAGTTGCAAAAGGGAAAGAAAAGATCCGTTCTTGGGATAAGATGAAGTCAAAGTTGCAATCCAAGTTCCTTCCCCAATCATACGTTGAAGACAACTACTACAAGTTGCAAAAGCTTGTCCAAGGCTCTAAATCGGTGGAAGAATACACAAGGGAGTTTGAACATCTCCTTTGGCGTTGTGATCTCAAGGAAAAGGAACCACAAATTCAGTGCACGTTACTTGATTGGTTTGAATGATTGGATACGTCATATAGTTGAATTACATTCATATGAATCTCTTGATGAGCTAAGTAACTTGGCTATGAAAGTGGAAAGGCAAAGAAAAGAAAGAGCCAAGGAACCGCAAAGGACGTTCCCAAACACATCCAAACCCTATACCCAAGGTCCTTATCCCCAAACACAATTAAAAGCTCCACAAAATCAGCCCCCATCCTCCCTTAAACCCTACGCCAAACCCACATTAAACCAGCCACAAAATCCCCCACCCAAAACCCAAGTCCAAGAACCAAGGACATTACAACCAAGAAGATGTTTTAGGTGCCAAGGATTGGGTCATATTGCATCCGAATGTCCTAACAAGCGCACGGTTTCTCTTGTTGAATATCAAAGTGCTTTGTTTGTTGAACCAAGCTTGTATGAAAGTGAACATGAAGTGGAACCTTGTGAGTTCCGAAAATGAGAAGGATAATGATGAGGAGGTTTACGGATGAAGCGGGTGTTGGTGCTTAGAAGGGCACTAAGTATGGCTTCACCCCAAATGACATGGAGCAACGTGAGAATATATTCCACACTAGGTGTACCGCTCAAGGAAAGGTATGCTCTCTTATAATTGATGGAGGTAGTCAGACTAATGCCGCCTACTACAATGGTAGAAAAGCTGAATTTGGATGTAAGTCCTCACCCATCTCCTTATAATATTCAATGGTTAAGCCATGGGAAGGGCATTAGAGTTGATAAACGTATATTAGTCTCATTGTCCATTGGGAAGAATTATAAAGATGATGTGTGGTGTGATGTAATACCCATGGATGCTTGTCGTATTTTGTTTGGTAGACCGTGGCTTTTTGATAGGTATGTTACTCATGATGGAAGATTGAATACCTACTCATTCATCAACAAGAAGAAGATTACATTGGCTCCATTGCCTCCTTCTTCTATTCGGCCTCCACCAACAAAAAGAGAAAGAAAGGAGACTAACATTGTGTCCTTACTAAAGGCGGAACAACATGAATTCTATGAGCATAAAGAGTTGATATTGGCGAATATCCAAGAAGAACAAGCTTCCCAACCAAAGATCATCCACGCTCACCTGATGAGGAGGTTTGGTCATTTGTTTCAAAAGAAATGCCCCAAGGATTGCCACCAAGAAGGGACATTGAACACAAGATTGATCTCATTAGGAACCACATTACCAAATAAGCAAGCCTACCGAATGAACCCCGAGGAATCCATGAGGTTCAAAGGCAAGTTGATGAGCTACTCCAAAGGGCCTTATTCGTTCAAGCATGAGTCCGTACGTCGGTGTTACTAGTTCCAAAGAAAGATGGTACCCAACGTATGTGCATGGATTGTAGGTCCATCAACAAAATCACCATCAAATATCGTTTTCCCATTCCACATCTGGAGGACCTTCTTGATGAACTTTATGGAAGTGTTGTGTTTTCAAAGATTGATTTGAAGAGTGGATATCATCAAATTCGCATATGTGAAGGAGATGAATGGAAAACGGCTTTCAAAACCAAAGAAGGCTTATATGAATGGTTAGTAATGCCCTTTGGTCTAACAAATGCTCCTTCTACTTTCATGAGGTTAATGAATCATGTATTGAAACCTTTGATTGGAAAGTGTGTTGTTGTATACTTTGATGACATACTTGTATATAGTAGAAGTGAGATTGATCATGTAAAGCACTTAGAGCTAGTTTTGTATACCTTGGAGAAAGAAAAGCTCTACGCCAACTTGGAGAAGTGCTCGTTCTTTTCAACCAAGGTCATCTTCCTTGGATATGTGCTCTCCAAAAATGGGATTCAAGTAGATGAAGGAAAGGTCAAAGCTATCCAAGAATGGCCAACACCAACGAGTATACATGAGGTACGATCATTTCATGGATTAGCTTCATTTTATAGAAGGTTTATCAAGAATTTCTACTATTTTGGCTCCTATGGTGAGTTGTTGAAGCAAAGGGAGTTTACATGGAATAAAAACGCTCGATTGGCGTTTGAAGGTATCAAAGAGAAGTTATGTAACGCACCTCTTCTAGCCTTGCCATGTTTTGACAAAGTATTTGAAGTAGAAGTGGATGCTAGTGGAGTTGGCATTGCGCCGTCCTTACACAAGAGGAAGGCCAATAGCCTACTTTAGCGAGAAGTTGAATGATGCCAAAGGAAGTTTAGTACATATGACAAGGAGTTCTATGCCATTATAAGAGCTCTTGAGCATTGAGGCATTATCTACTAAGTGGAGAGTTTATTCTACATAGTGATCATGAAGCTCTCAAGTTTATCCAAGTCGACACAAGCTTAACCCACGACATGCAAAATGGGTTGAATTTATACAAGCTTTTAGGTTTGTGATCAAGCATAAGGCGCATTTGAGCAAGTGGCGATGCTCTATCACGAAGGTACTTACTTACATATGTTCTTGATTCTAACATTGCTGGATTTGAGCATATTAAGGGCTTATATCAAGATGATCAAAATTTCAAAGAAGTATATGAATTGGCAAAGAAACATCCTCATGAAATGTTTCATATCGAAGATGGTTTCTTATTCAAAGGAAATCAATTATGTATACCAAGGACCTCATTGCGCGAATTGTTGATTCAAGAAGTTCATGGAGGTGCCTTAGCGGGTCATTTTGGTATAGAGAAGACTTATTTTATGTTGAGAGATTATTACTTTTGGCCTAGCATGGTGAAGGATGTTGAGCATATTGTTAAGAGATGTGGTACTTGCAACCTTGCCAAGTCACATGTATTACCTCAAGGCTTATATACACCGCTACCTATTCCATATTACCCTTGGGAAGATGTGAGTTTAGACTTCATTGTGGGTCTACCTAGAACTCAAAGAGGTAAGGATTCTATTATGGTGGTTGTAGATCGATTTTCAAAGATGGCGCATTTTGTACCTTGCAACACTACATATGATGCTACGAAAGTTGCTACCTTATATTTTGATGAAATTGTGAAGTTGCATGGTATACCCAAGACTATGGTGAGTGATAGAGACTCTAAGTTTCTAAGTCATTTTTGGGTTACTCTTTGGAAGAAAATGGGAACAAGGCTTAAGTTTAGCACGGCTTGTCATCCACAAACGGATGGACAAACGGAGGTAGTCAATCGAACCTTGGGAGCCTTGTTGAGGACATTGGTGAATAAAGAAAAGAAGAGTTGGGATACTTTGTTGAGCATTGCCGAGTTTGCATATAATAGAAGTCCTAATCGTGCTACGAAGTTATCTCCATTTGAAGTTGTCTATGGAAGAAATCCTCTTAAACCCATGGATTTATCTCCTATCTCTACATCTACGAAGTTTAGCTTTGAAGCAAGTAAAAGAGTAGAGGAGATTAAGAAGTTGCATGAAGAAGTTCGTGAGAAGATTAAGAGATATACTCAAAAGGTTGAAGAGAAAGTGAATCAAAAGAGGAAGAAGGTTATCTTTAAGCCTGGAGATTTAGTATGGTTACACTTGAAGAAAGAGAGATTTCCAAGTAAGAGAAAAGGAAAATTGAAACCGAGAGGTGAAGGTCCTTATGAGATCTTAGAAAGACTTGGTGATAACGCTTATCGTTTGAAGATGGAAGGTGAGTATGAAGGAAGTTGTACTTTCAATGTGTGTGATCTTAAGTTCTATTATAGTGAAGATGAAGAAATTCCAAGTTTGAGGGCAAACTCTTTTCAAGAAAGGGAGAATGATGCATATCATACTTCAATGCATCAAGAAGAAGCACTGAAGGACCTTACCAGCCTGCTGCAAACTGTTTCAAGTGGTTATGTCGCGAGTATCTCCAAAACTAAGGGACTTTTGAGCTCCTTATCTCAAGAGTCTTGAAGTTCTCATTTAGCTATGTGAAAGGGTTATTCCTTATGTACATTTTGGCTTTTGAATCTTTAGTATTGGAGTTGTATTTTAGGAGATATTGTATTTTCTTTAAAGGGCCTTTGTTGTAAGTGTCGCCTGAAGGGCCTTGTCAGGGTAATGCGGCCTTGCTGGCCTTGCTGGGGTGACGCGCCTATAGGGAGGGGTTTTCCTATTCCTATAAATAGACCCCTTGGGTCCTTTGTAATCTCAATTCATTCATATTGAAATAAACACAAATCTCTCTAAAGTTGATGCTTTAGTTTCTCTCTAGTCTTTGGCTAGAAAACGAATTGCCTTTGGGTTTTTCGTGTGAAATCTTCTCTTCTAATCCAAGATTGAGCATTCTTGGGTGGTGACAGGAGGAGTAGGAGCTCTTGAAGATTGTGGTGTGTCTGTATCAATCCGAAGAGTTTCGTTGCTCAAATCTATCAAAGTTTCCGCTGTTCAGTTCGTTGTAAAGGTCCTTATCTGATTCATCTCTTGCCAGTTCTTACTTGTGTTTTGATCCGTGTTCTTTCTTGGCATTTTGATTGTCTTGTGATCCATTATGCATCACTTGGAGAGGCTCGGGATTTTCCCCACCAACCCCATAGGCCTCGAGGTCATACCGGGCCGTCTTAGGACAAGAAATATTGAAGAATCGGGGTTCGAGAGTGATCGTGGAAGCGTTGGAGTCACGGAGGCGGCGCGCCGGCATGACGATCCACGCCCGAAGTGGCCATCGCGTCGCGACAATATCTCGGCGGGCCGTCACGCCGCTACGGACTTGTGGCGCCTGCGACATTTGGTAGCAGAGCCAGGGAGTGTCTGGGCAGCGGGTGGTCGCGCTAGCGACCATTTCTGGTGCGCCCGCGACACCATCCAAGAAGCACCGGAACGCTCGGGGCAGTGGGCTGTCACGCACGCGACGAGGCCCGTCGCGCCCGCGACTCCTCATGCGACACGCGTGCTGTTTTGTTTATTTTGCTGAGTTTTTAACCTAATTTCTGTTTAGTATAAATACTATGTTTAGCACTCCTTTCAAGGCAGCTGATGTTTATGAATGATATGCTACGGCATTGCTAGGGTTTCTCCCTTTTCTCTCAAAAATCTTGTTCTTACTTTATCCATTTGTTAATGGTGGTGTTAGCAAGTCATTCCTTTATTGATCATTTGGTGGATGTTTCCTTTATGATGGTCATGGTGGGGTGCTAGGTTTTGGTGATGGATTCTCCTTTATCCAAAATCATATCCAATCCCTTTGGTATTCAAGGCTCATGTCTTGGTTGATTTTTATTATTATTCAGTTCTTGGTTAATATTGTGATGATTCAAGCATGGGTGATTGAGATTGGTGTCTTTCTCTCTCTATTATATTGATTATGGGTTCTCAAGTGGTTTTTTCTCATCTCCTCAACAAGAACAACTCAAGCTATATTTATTAATCAATCCACTGCGCATCGGGAACCGCTCCATTTGGTATCAGAGCTCAAGGTTTGCATTAGCTTGAGTTTTTGTTCATTTCTCCATTGTTCATTACTAGTAGAGTTGTCTTTTGTTAGATTTGATTGAATATTGGTGTTCCCCATCCCTTGTAACTCCAAGTGTGTTGGAGAAGTTTTTATTACTATTGTGTTTGTTGATTTTGATGCATATTGGAGCTTTGAGGAGAAGTTGGAAAAATAGTGCACGCAAGGTGTTCGATGAAATTCCCAAGTGAGAAAAACACAAAGAACCCTTAGCCAAACACAAGCCAACTACAAGAAAACCCCCTCAAACTCCACAAAATATCCCAAACACATACCATCCTTTACCCTTCCCTCGATATGGATGGACAAGTTTATTCCGATCGAGAGGGATCAAGCCATCGAGGTTGCCCTCGAATTCGAGCTCTCGAGGACCGACTCACCACTTTTGACAATCGGTTCTCCACCCTCGAGCGCAACATGAATGCAAATATGGCGTGAATGGACAACCTCACCCAAGAGCGTCCGGTTCCACCCCGAGTTGAACGACCGAGGCGCGCACCGAGCCCTATCCGTCCTCCTCCCAACTTTAAGTCGAGTGACGATGCTAGAGGCTCCCCTCGACGCCGTCCACGTCGAGAAGTGCATGATCGACCCCTTCGTGGTGATTTCCAAGACGTCAAGATCGACATCCCCGAGTTCAATGGTACCAATGATATGGATGACTACATCGAATTGGTCCAATTGATGGATAAGATCTTCGAGACCAAGGAGTATGATGGTGAGAAGAATTATAAGGTCGCGAGCTTTAAACTCACCAAGGCCGCCTCGCTTTGGTTTGAGAATATGAAGGTACATCGGGTTCGTGAAGGAAAGGCAAGGATTTCTACTTGGACACGACTCAAACAAGTGATGAATCGCCGTTTCTTGCCCAAAACCTACAAGCAAGACGTCCTACGGAGTCTATATTCTCTTACCCAAGGGAAACGATCCATCGGTGATTACATCTCGGAGTTCGAACAACTTCTCATTAAAAGTGGCCTTCAAGAGCCAGAAGAGCAAACCATGATGCGATTCTTGAATGGGTTAGATCCTTTTGTTGCCAAGAAGGTTGAGGTTCAACCCTACTATTCGATGGACGATTTGTGCAGTTTGGCTCTCCGAGTTGAGCGAAGAAGAATGGAAAGGTCCGACACCAAACCCTTGTCTAGACCCGTTTACTCACCTTCTAGCCGACCCCCTCCGGATTCAAGCACTCCGAAGTCTAACGAGACACCCAAGTCCATACCGACACCAAGAATTCACAAAGGAAAGGGACTTGCTACGGTGACTCCAACGGACCTCCTTGACGGATGGAAGGCCGGAAGTGTTTTAAGTGTCATGGTTATGGCCATTTTCAAGCCGATTATCCAAACCGACGTACTTTGACACTTCAAGAAGTACAAGAGATCGATGAAGAGCTTCAAAAGGCTCAAGGCGACTCGGAAGTAGTGGTTGAAGATACGGTTACTAGCGATGAGGAGGATGCCGCCCCCGTACCCCCCGTACGTAGAGGCGCATTTGTTTTGAGGAGAGCTTTACATACCCATGAGACTCCCCTTGACAAGGCCCAAAGGGAAATGTTGTTCCAAACGCGGTGCTTCGTGGGTGAAAAGGTGTGCACTCTTGTCATCGATGGAGGGAGTTGCACGAACGTCGCGTCAACCACTATGGTGGAGAAGCTTGGCTTGCCTCTATTACCGCACCCTTGACCTTATTCACTCCATTGGCTCAACGATCACAACGGCGTCAAGGTAACTAAGCAAGTCTTAGTAAATTTTTCTTTTGGATCTAACTACGATAATTCCCTTGTTTGTGATGTTGTCCCTATGAGCGCTTGTCACATTTTTTTGGGTCGTCCATGTGTCGACAATGACGGTGCCTGAATGGGTTGGACAACACTTACACATTCACCCATAAAGGCAAGAAGGTCAAGCTACTTCCATTTCTCCCCAAGAAACTGAAACTTCCAAAGTCGGGATGGGTCATGAGATGAGGAACCTTCTCATGATGAGAGAAACACGGGAAGAGCGTGCTCTTGGCGAGGATGAGCTACCTCTTGCTTTGTCCTTGCCTTGTAGCGAACCTAGCGAGGTTGAGAGTCCCCAAGCTCCACATAAATTTCCTCTTCCGTCCCTTAAACCCTCACCTCCATAAAACAAGCCTCCTTCCACTTTCTTGCATTTGGACGATGGGTACATTGTGGGATTTGAAGCTAGTTGGATGTCCGGCATGTTGACTTGTAGTGATCAAGATGCTAGAAGTTCTATGACGCCAATTGATGGAGAATGCATCGGTTTTAACCCCCAAGAGTTGAGGGCAACTCTTCTTCAAGAGGGGGAGTATGAACCGTGTCGGGTTCAGGTCCGAGCCACCAAAATCGGGCTCGTAGATGATGGCAAGAAGGGAGAAATCCCGACCCAACGTTTCCACACTAAACCCGCTCATCCTGACATGTTCAAGAACCGTTATTTCAAGGGGTGGATTGATGAGCATCGGGTTGGCATGGCTAGGGCGAGTCGTCGGACGTTGGAGCTTGGAGAGGCTCGGGATTTTCCCCACCAACCCCATTGTCCTCGGGGTCATACTGGGCCGTCTGAGGACAAGAAATATTAAAGAATCGGGGTTCGGGAGTGATCGTGGAAGCGTTGGAGTCACGGAGGAACTGGCGCCGGCCGATAGCGATCACGCCCGAAGTCGGCGCCACGTCGCGACAATGTCTCGCGGACCGTCGCGCTTCGCTACGGACTTGTGGCGCCCGCGACATTTGGTAGCAGAGCCGGGGAGTGTCTGGGCAGCGGGTGGTCGCGCTCGCGACCATTTCTGTCACGCCCGCGACACCAGTCAGGAAGCACTGGAATGCTCGGGGCAGTGAGCTGTCACGCACGCGACGAGGCCCGTCACGCCCGCGACTCCTCCTGCGACACGCGCGTTGTTTTGTTTATTTTGCTGAGTTTTTAACCTAATTTCTGTTTAGTATAAATACTATGTTTAGCACTCCTTTCAAGGCAGCTGATGTTTATGAATGATATGCTAAGGCATTGCTAGGGTTTCTCCCTTTTCTCTCAAAAATCTTGTTCTTACTTTATCCATTTGTTAATGGTGGTGTTAGCAAGTCATTCCTTTATTGATCATTTGGTGGATGTTCCCTTTATGATGGTCATGGTGGGGTGCTAGGTTTTGGTGGTGGATTCTCCTTTATCCAAAATCATATCCAATCCCTTTGGTGTTCAAGGCTCATGTCTTAGTTGATTTTGATTATTATTCAAGTTCGTGGTTAATATTCTGATGATTCAAGCATGGGTGATTTAGATTGGTGTCTTTCTCTCTCTATTCTATTGATTATGGGTTCTCAAGTGGTTTTCTCTTATCTCCTCAACAAGAACAACTGAAGCTATATTTATTAATCAATCCACCGTGCACTGGGAATCGCTCCAAAGGTCTGGAAGTGGGTGCCCAAGGTGAAGCAACATTTTGAGGGTGCTTCTTCTGCTAATAACCTTGGTGTGGTTGGTGATTCTTTTGAGGTTAATGCGGACATCCATTGCCTCCCTTTGGCTGATGTTAGCTCCAATTCGAGTAAAATCTTATCAGATCCGCTTGGTGCCTCTAAGGCTTGGCCTAATGCTAAGCGCAAGTTTTCCTATAAAGATGTTCTTTTAAGAGGCTCTCAGTCTGTTAGTTTGGTGGGTTATAGTTTGGTGATCATTTGTGATAGTGCTCGTACCATCAGCGATCCACTTGTCCTTTTTTATGTTGATTCTTATCCTGTTTTGCCTCGTAATTCTGAGGACTTAGTCCTCGAGGCTCCGAAAGTGAAGAATATGAAGAGGAATCTCAATATAATGTGGAACTCCAAGTGGCGTTTAGTCAGACAAGCTACTTGCAGAATCAGTTCATCAAGGAGCTTAGGTCTCAAAAAAAGGAAGAAAAAATGTTCTAAAAGACTAGAGTCCAACAGTGAAGATGATTTTGAGATTGGCGATGAGGCTTTGAAGGTTCCCGTGGAAATATGTTTGGATAAATTGGACGATGATGCACGCAGAGCGGCGAGGGTTGGGTGTAAATTGGGTGTCATTCATGATAATGAAGACATTGCTGCAAAGAAATTTAGAGACAATTTGCTGGAAGAAAAGAAGGCAAAAGTGAAGCTTTAATTTTATTTTCGCTATTTTTATGGTTCGTGAGCTGGGCGCTTTTGTTTGGTTATGCTGTGTTTCTTGAGCTGTTTTTATTGTCCTGTTTGACAATGGTCATTTTGTGAACTTTGCCCTTTTTTGGGCCATAAATAATAAAAAAAAGATTAATAAAGTGTCAGCAATTTATAGGACAAATATTCGTAGGCAGGAAAAATCCTCACCCCCATTGGGGATGGAGATGGGGACGGGGACGATTTTTCAAAATCCGGTCGGGTACGGGGTGGGGATGGGGACAAAATTTTCCCCATCCCCGTCCCCATCCCCGAATCCCCGCCCCCGAAAATTTTAAAATTATCAAATAACTTTTATTCTAATTCAATATATATATATATATATATATATATATATATATATATATATATATATTAATAGCAAGGATAAAGTAGTAACTTCTTGAATTTTAAGTCGGAAACCCTAACCTAAACTCGCTTCCCTCCTCCTCCATACTATATATATTGATGTATTATTGTTTGATTTTGATGTATTATTGTTTGAGCAAATTAAGTACGTTGTATTTTGAACATGTTAAAAAACTGGGTTCGATTAAAAATCTGGTCCGATTAAAATTTGGTTAGATTTTGGATAGCTTTAGAAAATCCCCGTTGGGGATGGGGAATCCGCGGGGATGGGGATGAGGCAAGAATCATTTCCCGAAGTGGGGAGCATCCACTAATTCGGAACTTAATTTGAAAGCCATATTTCGACCCGGACGTTTTCGGGCTGCCATTCGCCCCATTGCCATCCGTAAGTGGTGAACATATCCATTAAAATGAATGGTGGACAAAGAAATTGTTAAGTATATCCATTTATGACGTGATAACCTTGCAACATATATTCTTATATTCTTGTAAGTAAAATTTGAAAATATTATAGTAAGTGAAAAAGATTAAAAAATATTATACTGGAATATGGGGACAGTAAGATGCAATGATTTTGAATGAAAATAACACTAAGGGTGCGTTTGGTTGGTCACTAACTCGGGGGAAATGGTCAATTCTCCTGTGTTGACTTATTTTCCCCATGTTTGGATGCGGGTTGATTTCGGGAAAATTTTCACGATGGGTCCACCATTTTCTCCATTTTCCTAGGGAAAATTTCCCTAGGGAGGGGGGAGCTAAGAGAAATTTTTCCCAGGGAAATTTTTCCCATGGAAAACTTCCCATGAGAAATTCTTCCCGAGAAAAATTTCCCTGAGGTTATTACCAAACACTCCCTAAACAGAATAATTCAAGTAGAGCATGTTTTATACCATTCTTTTATTGATATGAGTGGATATATCTATTTAATATACATACCCTTTTCCTTTAACTAATGTAAAAGAGAGAATTTTGGTATATCTTGGAGTTTACTTGTTTTCTTCTGACTTGTGTCCACACACGGATTTACTATTTCAGCGTTGAGTATTAATCAATAGCTTGCCTAACTGGTAGCTTGTGTTACACATGAAGTTACTCTTTTGCCTTCGAGTATAATAAGAAAGGATTTCATACACAAATTTCTCTTTTGGCCTCGAGCACACAATAACCAAGGATTCTAGCATCAAATTGAAATTAAGTTACTAAACTTAGCAATTAGGATGGGCGGGTTAAATACTTGTCGTATGCATATCTCGCTAAGGCAAATACAGGTCATGTGTATAACAAGTGCATGCAAATTAGACATTAAAATTACGAGTCAGATGTATTTCAAGTTTTGGCAAATACTTATATTTTTTGTACACACACGATTTTAATTTTGCATACTTGAATACAACAACCAAGAATCATAACATCAAATGAAAATTAAGTTGTTAGCCTATCAATTCGGATAAGCGGGCTACATATAGGTGGAATGTATATTTGGTTATGGCAAATATGAGCCATGTGTATTTCAGGTTCACACTAATTTGAAGTTAAAACCACGAGTTGCGTATATTTTGGATTTAGGTAAATATAAGCCGGGTGTATTTAAACCGTCGGTAGGACGGATTTGTTAACTAATGGAGAAATGAAAAATAAGCATATTTGCTCTAAGGCTTGGTTGGTTAATTGGTTTGGTTAAGGTGTAGAATATAAGGCATGATAGTGAAAAAAAAAGTTTGTGTATTATAGTGTTCTAACAATGTATTTGAAGTGACTTTAGTAAAGTTACTTTTTCATAAATTATTGGTTACATTCATATCTATTATATTTAAATTTGACTCATTAGTTATTATACAACATTCAAAAAAATCAATAGTTGAAAAAAATATTAAAATGGTACGTTGTTGTAAATACACGCCACCATAATTTTTGTGAGTCGGTCTTATCTTAAAATTTGCAATATAAATTATGTAATTAATATATTCCAATGATGTCTCCAACATTTGAATTAGTATCCATGTATTGATCTTCTATATATTTATAAGTTGATGTTACACAATTGTTTTTTTTCTTTTTGGCAAAAACTTTTGGTTTGTAGAGAAACAAAACCTAGAAAAGCTAGTACTGGACGGATATTAGAGCACCCGCAATGGTGAGTTTGAGTTTGACTAATTGTATGACATGAAATCTGTGGAAGAGTCAAAATTTAACATTTTATTTAGCTAGCTTTCCAATGGTGAGAATGAGTTTGACTCATATTAATTAAAAAAAGTAAATCGGTCTCACTTAAGAATATAACTAATTTAGTTATATTGATAAAAAATGAGGTGGAGGAGGAAAGAGAAAAAAATATGATTAAAATATTAATATTTTAAACTCGCTTTCAAACTCGTCTCGCGAGTTTGAAAGCGAGATTCTCATGAGACGAGTCTAATTCTCACCACTGAAATGTCCCATACGACCTCATCCTGTTCTCGATTCATGCCACGTCAGCAGTGAGTTAAATTAAAACTCACCATTGCAGATGCTCTTACTCTACAAGTAAATATTATATTTAGTGGTTTGAAATAATAATTTAAAATATTATCAATATAGATAATTTATTACGTTAAGGTCTTCTATCAAAAAAAGTTTTCGATTATAGATAAAAATACTAAATACAACAATATTACTCTTAATTATGCAATAATAAAATCCAAATAATCCTCATATCAAAACCACAAATTGTACTAGAAAAAGTAAGCATTCTTAAAAAACCAAATTGTACAGTCATACTTTAATGGGTTTTCGGTCACAAAGATCCGTACTGAGGGGTTTGTGATTGAGAATAATCCAAAGTGACTTTTCGATCACTAGTAGTATGTACTTTTTCATTATTTTCTCATATCAGTCTAGAATCAATTTTCCGGTAGGCGACTGGAAATTTCCTTTTTTTAAAAAAAAATTATGAATAAACATACTTTCTGGTTGCCACGTCAACTTTCCGGTGCCAGAATTGATTCTGGACTGCTATGAGAAAATAGTGAAAATGTACAAACTACCAGTGGTCGAAAATTCACTTTGGATTATTCTCAATCATAAGTCCCTCAGTACAGATTATTTGTGACAAAAGACCCTACTTTAAATGTAACTGGTCAATAAAAACAAATGTAGTATAGCCTCATTTCATTACTTACTCCATTCGTTCTTTTTTGTCTGTTATTTACGTTTTTCAGTGCCAATCTTTAATCAATAATTTCTAATATAAAATTTTGATAAAAAATTTTAATATTATACTTTTTTAATAATATTTTTCATTACGAATCTAATGACATCAATTTCATATAATGAATCATTATACAATTTAAAATATTAATGGTCAAAATTTTTGACACAATTTCTTAAACTACAAATAAAAAAAACGGAGGTAGTACTGTGAAATAACAGTACTAAAATTTAAACGTTAGATCAAAAGGTTGAAAACATTTGCTCAAAAATAATTATAATTTTAACAATTGACGAATTTACCCCTCTTTTCATTAAGCATAAGAGCATAACAAACGGGCAATTAAAGAAATAAGTGCAAGCCACTAAGTAATACTTATGTAGCATTAGTTCCCAAAAATTCCATCATTTTTAGTGAAGAGGAGGATTAAGGTTCCTCAAATTTTCCATTCAAGTGAGGATTCGAGCAGTCATAGTAATCCAAATCACGTTTTTCTTGTTTGTTTGGGAGAAAGTTCATGAAGACAAAGATTCAAGAAGAGATGATTGAGATAGTAAAAATTGCAATCCAAGTTAATGCTTTCATTCTTAGTTTCAGTAATTAATTCAGTTTTTACATTCATCGTTATTAATTGCTTCTTTAAATATGAGTTTTTCTTTAGTTCTAAATTCTCGTTCTTGTTTCATTAGGGTTAGTTCCATCTCTAATTCATGTTTTCTTTGGTTATTATTGTTTCAATTTCTTGCTTACTTTAGTTTAATTAATTCAGTTAATTATTGTTTTCTAATTTGAAATCCCTACCAAACCAATTACCTAAACCTAACACACCATCCCTGAGGATACGACAATCCTTACTCATAAAACCCGAATTACCTTAACTGAGCAATGACGCCGTTGCCGGGTATGGCGTTATTTTGTAAATTAGGCTATTGGTTTTGTAAATAGTTTATTGATTTCTTAGTTGTAATTTAATTCCAAAAAAAAATGTGAAAAAAGTTTTTTTTTTATTTAAAAAAAAAGCGAGTTATGACCGATGTCATGGTTCCACAATTTGAGCAATAAATATTTTGGAGATATTTTACTAGATTACAGGATTATCTTGCTAAATGTGAATCATATGGTGTCTTATATGAAAGATTGGACATCTTGGATATTGTGCATGAGGGTGTGAATTATGAAACCCGAAATCTCTTAGAATATTATGGGTTTTCTAATTTAGGAGAAGATGATGCATGAGAATTTCTTGAGTGGTTGTCTAGGGATGCTTATGAATTTGAACAACAAAATTCTCCCTTTGACCCCCATATTTCAAATTTCGCACAACCCTCTGACACTTTAACTGAATATTCATGTCAATATTCCCTGTATTTTGATGATCAATCTTGTGGTCGGGAATATATGGAAAACTCGTGTGATCCTCCCCAATGTGATGTTGAGTTTCATCCTATGTGCTCACATTGTAAATCTCCGTGCCATGATTCTAACTCTTGTATTTGGGTTTCCATGCAAGCTAAAGTGGATGAACTGTGTGCGAGAATGACTGAGTACGTGCATGAATTTTTACATGAGACTAACCCTTGGGTAGAAACTTCTTCTTCACAAGTGGTTGATTCGTTAGTTGAAGTAAAATATTCATCGTCTTTGAGTCCTGAATTGCATGATGATTCTCTTTTGTATGCTTTTGACGAGGATGATGCCTACTCTAATAGACCTCGTTTTGCATGTATCGAGCTTAGGAGACCCTTAGCTCTAGCTACATCTAAAGAGCATGAGAAAAATGATGATTTTTTGTGTGAGGATGTAGATCTTGATAGGAACATACAAAATTATGAACCATTGTCCACGCCATTATCCTTGCTTTTATGTGAAGAGAAGGTTGAGTCCAATGAATGCCATGGTGTTTGTGATATAACTGAACATGAACTTGTTGAGAGTGAAATTGAATCCTTTGTGATTGAATGTGTGCTTGATACTGAACTATTCACTTTCATTAAGAATCAATGCATTAATGAGACATTAGCTACCCTTTCATGTGAGTCAATTGAAAATAATGTAAAATCTTATGATGATGAACTTGAGTCTATGGGGATTGATCCTACGTGTTTGAACTTGGTTAGTGACACTGATATATTTGATGGTGATATGCTTTATCAGTCGTTGTTTGCATCCAAGTCTTTGCATGAGAAAGTTAAGGAATTGTATTGCCCCTCCCGTCGATTTGCATACTGAATCTCCATTTACAAGTCAATAGGAGGATACATTTGTCATGTCTCTATTTACGATGCCTAGGAAAGTTGTGTACATTTTTGCAGTACGTCATTTCATTGACTTTTCTAAGGCTTTCGATAAACTGTTGAGAGCACTAATGTTTGCTAATGGAATTTTAAGATTGTTCTCTTATGTCCACCATTCCGAGATGCATTCAATGATGCATGACTTGTTACTCCGGGCATTGAATGGTTCTGAGATGGTGTCTGACATCTTGAGGTGAGATGGAGTGACTGATGCTCTATAGGTGATTCATAATATTTTGACCGGGATTACATAGTTTGTGTGTACTCAGTACTTAACCAGGTAATATCTTTCCTTTCTATTTTTAATACGGTTAGTGAGTTTGCTTTATTGGCTTCTTTTGTTTTCTTTTGGTGTGTTCACTTTCCTTTTCCTTTGTGTGCTTGCTTCCTTCTATTTCCAATGAGGACATTGTTGACCTTTTTTGTGGGAGTGGAGGTGGCATGCATACCGACTTGTGTGTTTCTTTTTCTTTTGTGTGATTTTTTTTCTTGTGTGTGGTGTCACCTTATGCACAATGAGGACATTGTAGAGTTTTTATGTGGGAGTGGGATAGCACACGTGCCTGACAAACTTTAGGAAGAGAAAGAAATTTGGGTTGCCAATGAGAAAGGGAAAATTTTAAATTTTTTCCTTAGCTAGAGGTAGTTTGTATGCATGGTTGTGTCGATGATTGCTCGAATAGTGCAATTGCTTAGTTAGGAATGGTTAGTGAGTGCTTGATAGGCTTCAAGCTTGGTTGTTGCCTAACTTAAACATAATAACGTCACCTGTATTAAACATGTGGTTTCCTTAGAAAATTTCACTTCTAGTTGTTAATCGGATGGTCTTAGTTTAGGAGAGAAGTTTTGACTTCTTATGTATCCATGCGTTAATTAAAAAAATTTTGAAAAAAAAATATAAAAAGAAAAAAAAAATGTTGGTACACCTACACAGGCTGGTATGAGGGGTGCGACACTCTTACTCCTTAAGCACTTTGTCGCGTATGGAGTAACCTGTGTTGGGAGGGTAAACCCCATTTATGGACCGTTCTTATTCCCGACAAATACTGACACAAAAACATTGAGAAAAGAAAAGCTGAAAATGTTAGTTCACCTTCATAGATCGGTATGAGTGGTGCAACATTCATATCCCTTAAGCACCTTGTATTTGTATGGAAATGATCTATATAGGAAGAGCAAACCTCTTTTAGGGTCGTTCACTTCTCAAGCAAACCAACACCAAAAATAATTGAAGGAAATAAATGTGGAACCTTATCTTATGTAACATGCGGCTCTCACCAAGCCAAGGGCGACACCAAATAGGGAAGGGGACCACCATAACTCACCAAGAAATAAGCATGGGTATGTGAGTAGCTAGTACTGACCGACTAAACCTTAACTTAAACAAAAACAAGCCGGAAACACTACACTTGAGCACGAGGAGCTCATCGAGCATATGCATGTGTGATGTGAAAAATGTTAAGTCTGGTAACGAACTTGCAAGTAGCCTTGAATGTTCTTGTTAGTTGTTCTAAATTGAGTAAAAACATTGTTTAAGCGGTTAGATTCGCGACCGTGTGTGTAGACCTCCGTCTGTGCTTATCTTGTTAAGTTTGCCTCATATTCTCGTGATTTTTAATTCTCTTCCTTTTCTTTCCTTTTGTGGGTATAACTTCTATAAACTCTCACGAGACCTTCCCCGTCCACTTGGGTTGCCAAGGGGTTAAAGGGCTTGTTGCATACGCTAAATGCAACCGTGATTCCTACGAAAGTGAGTTAGGGTAGTTTAATTTTCTTTTTATTTTTGTTTTAGTTTGCTCGGGGTGAGCAAACCTCTGTGTAAGAGTGTTGTTCGGTCTCATTTCGAGCCAAATTGATACCGTTAATAAAGGGATTTTGCTTGTTTTAGACCCCCTAAGTATGAGTTAGTTATGATGATTTTGTATTTTTATAGGTTGATCAAGGAATAGAGGGAAAAGAAGGCCAAAAAGTCCAAAAACCCATCAAACAGGTGGTAGCACCCGCTACAGAAGCCGTAGCACCCGCTACGAGCAGAACAAAACAGCGTAGCACCCGCTACGACAGGCGTAGCGCCCGTGACCAAGACTGCAGGAAAGCCAGATTTCCCGTCGAAGTTGTAGCACCCGTGACCAACTTCGTAGTGCCTGCTACAAACTGTACAAACATGCTTCGCGCCCGCGACAAAACTCGTAGCAACGACGACGACGTCCAACATTTTTGCGTGAATCTCGAGAAACTGTAGCGCCCGCGACAAGACCTGTAGCGCCCGCTACCACTTGCACAAAGGGACGTCGCGCCCGCCACAATTTTCTTGGAAGATGACAGGAGTTTTTCCGCCGAATCGGTCGCGCCCGCGATAGCCGACAACTCCAGAATAAAAAAACGCGGCGGCTTTGTTTAGGGTTTTGGAAATTATATTATATTATTTTCTTTTCCAAACTCTTTCTATAAAAACACTATTACTCAATTAGTTTTTCATAATTATTTTTAGCTTTAGTTTTACCATTCATTAGCCTTAGCCTTAGTTACTTTTAATTTTCTTAGTTTCTTGCAATTCATCAATTTTTAATTTATGTTTTTAGTTAATTCAAGAAGAAGTTTCTCAAGTTTTTGTTGTTCTCGTTTATGCATTCTCTTGTCACTTTAATTTTCACTAGCATTAGTTCCCAACAAATCCATCTTTTTTAGTGAAAAGGAGGATTAAGGTTCCTCGAATTCTCGCTTCAGGTGAGGATTCGAGCAGTTTTAGTAATCCAAATCACGTCTTTCTTGTTTGTTCGGGGGAAAGTTCGTGAAGACAAAGATTTAAGAAGAGAAGATTGAGAGTAAAAATTGCAATCCAGATTAATGTTTTCATTCTTAGTTTCAGTAATTAATTCAGTTTTTACATTCACCGTTATTAATTGCTTCTTTAAATATGAGTTTTTCTTTAGTTCTAAATTGTCGTTCTTGTTTCATCAGGGTTAGTTCCATCTCTAAATTCATGTTTTCTTTGGTTATTATTGTTTCAATTTCTTGCTTACTTTAGTTTAATTAATTTAGTTAATTACTGCTTTCGAATTTGAAATCCCTACCAAACCAATTACCTTAACCTAACACACCATCTGAGGATACATCAACCTTACTCTAAAAATCCAAAATACCACAACCAAACATTTAGCATTAGGTTCAGTTCTTAGATTAGGTTAATTTCTTTATAATTAGATTATCAAAAAATTACTCGGAGGTACCCTAACTTTTGGTGAAATGTTTTTCATGTTACGTACCCCAACTTTTCAAAACTCATTTTGGGGTACCCTTACTTTTTGGGTTAGAAATTATTAGGTGCTTTTTCGGCCATCAATTTGGTTAAGTGACCGAAATACCCTTGTTCTCCCATTTTTTAAGAAATACCCTTAAAGAAGAACAAGGGCATTTCGGTGACTTAATAAAATTGATGGCCGGAAAAGCACCAAATAAATACTAACCCAAAAATTTAGGGTACCTCGAAATGAGTTTGGAAAAGTTGGGGTACCGAAAAATAGTTTCCCCAAATATTGGGGTACCCCCGAGTAATTTTTTGTTAGATTAGGGTTTAGTTTTTGTAATTGAATCTCTCATTCTTGTTCTTTCTACCTTGAAGCTTTGAATCATTCCCAATTCTCAATAAGTTCTTCTTCTTCCTCCTTTATTTCATGCTTTTAATTGGTTTACCTCTTGTCTTGATTACCTTGTTACACTTTTGATTAATTTGATTAGTGTTGTTCTTTGTTCTTCACATTGCCTTGCTAGTTCCATGTTAACTTTTGCTTCGATTATTGAATTAGTTTTGGCCTTCATTATGTGTGAGTAGTTTCCTTAGGGTTAGGAGATAATTAGGGCCCCTAATGGGGGATTAGACATAGATTAATGGGATTAAGGCAATTAATGAGGTAATTAGGTGTTTCATCCTAGTTTTCCACTCGACAGTTAGAGGATACCGGGTGTTAGGAGGATATGGATCCTTTCAAGCATCGAATTGGAACTCTGGGGTGGTTTAATCGATTCTAAATCCTAACTCTGCCGAGAGGGATTCAAAATTGATTAATTACTTAGGATTGCATAATCATACTACCAAGTACCCTCATGCATGGGATTCAAAATATGCGTCAATCTATCACTTTGGCAAGGGAGATTGACGATAGCTCATACATAGGAAGCGAATATTGATTTACCACTCTAGTGAGGGAAGTCGATACTAGCTTGGTATGCATGCAATCTTCACACCCAACTACTTAATATGGATCATTCCTAAAACCACGAAATTCGCGTTTAGTTCTTCGTTGGGAGCTCCAGTACTACCCCCGAGCTCTCACCTTTTTACCCTTTTTTCCCTTTTCGACTTAGTTTAGTAACTCATGCACAACCACAAACATCGACCCCCACAACTAGTTGGTGAGTGCTTCCGTGAGATTCTTAGGTTGGAACTCCAACTCTTCGGACCAATATGATCGTGTTCCTAATCCCTAGGATCACGTTCAACAGTTATTCCTCGAGATCCTGGAGTAGGAAAGATGGGTCGTATTTGTTACGGTCCACATACTCATCCGGTCTCGATTAGATCGAGATCGGGTGGTGTAGCAGCCGGTGTCTCAAGTCTGCGTGGACTACTGTGGAGGTCTCCTATTTTGGAGACTTCTCACTCGGAGTGCGGAGTGGCGCGTTCAAGAGCCGAAGAGACACATTCCAGAGTTGAAGGTCAGCCGAGCCTTGCTTGTTCGAGAGACTGCAAGGTAACTAGCTCAGCCTCTGTTATCTGTTTTCTTTCTTGTTATTTATTGTTTTGGGTTAGGCTAGACTAGGTGAAGTTCTAAGTGTTAGGACTTCTTCCGCCCCTAGTCTGGGTGCTCCTAATTAGATTGGGCCCACCACCCTTTGGGCCCATATATGATTTATCTATCGTGGCACGATCAGATTGGGCCCACCTCCCGTAACCCATCAAGAGTCATCATTCGACCTCCGCTCATGTATATTAATCCCCTACATACGAGTTCTGAAGAGCATTGACTTATCTATTGTGGCACGTTGAGCCAACCTGGCTTTCTTTTGAAAGTCCACAACAAACCAGCTAAACATTTTCTTGGCTATGAGCGTCACGGAGGGACACAAAGACACCACCAGCTAGCTTGCCCTTAGCATCGACTCTGAATGAAACATTGATGCCTCCGCTTGAAAGAGTCCAACACTTAGCCAAAGGAATGTGCCGCTGATTTGAATGTTGATGACGTCATCTTGTAGTAAAAGTCAACCAGTTTGACTGGGATACCCCCACTTATGATGCATGGTTTAAGGATGTTGTTAACCAATATGAGGAGGACTACACCATCGATGATGCCGAATTGAAGCGAACCACTGAAACGGGGATCTTAACATGCCAGAGCGTGACTTGAAAGGCCATAATTTTGATGACTTAGAAGTCGGTCAGGTTCTTGCACTTTGGACTTGAGAGTCTTCGTCGTGATGACGTAGAAGTCTTTAACCTTGTCGACTTTCGAAACTTGCACGAGTGAGCTATAGATTTCGCTAATTAAAGAGTCTCTTTATCTGACTTGTGAGCCTTTACCTATCACAATATGTAAGTCTTGCATCCTGTTGACTTGTAAGTTATTGAATTTTTTTGACGTATGAGTCATTCATTTTGACTTGGGAATTATGAACTCGTGAATCTTCTACGGGGAGCAATTTGAGAGTCTTTTCTTTGCTGACCAAGGAATAATTGATTTTCTTTACCTAGAAATTTGATTTGATGACTTGGTAGTCTTGAATTTGGCTGACTTACAAGTCTTCAATTTTCATTGACTCGGAAGTCAGTGGGTTTGATGACTTAAGAGTCTTGAAGTTTGTTGACTTGAAAGTCTTTGGATTTGTTGGGGTTAGAGTCATATACATCGTTGACATGGGAATCTCGAATTTTATTGGCATGGGAGTCGTGATTTTTTCATTTGCTTGTGAGTCCTTGTATTTTGTTGATTTGAATTGGTTGACTTGTAAGTCTTATTGGCAGTTGTGAGACTTATTGATGCAGGAGTTTGGCTGACTTGGAATTCTTTGTCTTCTTGCTGACTTGAAAGTCGATGGATTTGGTGACTTGAGAGTCTTGAAGTTTATTGACTTGAAAGTCTCAATTTTTTTCGATTCATGACCCTTTTTTTTTTCTTATGTTATAGCTATATTTGAGTCTATACCCAAATTGCCTACATAGCTTAAGGATGAAACACTCATAAGGATCAAGCCAAACATAGTGTAAATTTGAAGAAGGAGAAATGGAAATTTTATTTTATTAATTTAGTCGTTCACAATTTATACTCTTGCGGTCTAGGAGTATTATAATGATAAAAATGAAAGGAACTAAAAATGAAAAGTTAACTTTTTCTGTGAACTATTTTTGCTCTTACTCAGGTGCTAAATCTTCACTTTCCTTGATTGTGACCTGGTGAGAAGAAAGTGCCTCCTCTCATTCAAGCTCCTTGTCAGTGTTGTTTTCGCTTTGATGATTGGTGAGGATCACAATGCGTCTCTTCACTCTGAGGATACTTTAGTCTTTACCTCCAACGTTGAAAATGTATCACGCGAGATGGGATAGTGTTTTGAAGTTCGTTGATATATAACTATAAGGCGGCTGAATGCATAGTTATTTTCTTGGCTAGGTCGTGAACTTGCACCTCTTTAGTCTGTTTGATTCCTGAAAACACAGACGACTTTGATTTCGAACCATCCCAAATCCTGCTAAAGACTAAAGCATTACGACTTCCTTGACGCCCAATCTACTTAAAGACAGATGTTTGTTTTCGGAAAGTTGATGGTTTCAACCTAACAAACACGGAGGGCTTTGACTTAGGCTGATGATCGCTTCCTTCCTCATCCTTTTTCTCGATCTCGAAGTAAGAGACCATGTTTACAACTACAACTTTGTTAACTTTTCTAAAGAAGTCCTTCGGAAAGTAATCATCCAGCATGACAGGAACTCGAGGGCCTTGCTCAAGCAACTCAGCTGAACCGACTTCTTGTTTCTTGGTGACTTCAAGCCTCTTCCTCTCTATTGAAGGTTACAGGTTGTTTCTCTTTTGATGCCTTCGGGGTAGTGGTGTTTTGACATTCCTTTGCCCCCAGTCTTATTTTGAGCCACCGAGATCCATCTTTCATCTGCACCAAAAGCTTCTGATACTTGCTCAAGTTCATCTCAAGGGGTTTGGACTAGTACAGCAAGAGGAACTAGTTTTCCGCACCCACAGTGAATCATCAAGAATTTGTTTCCCCCTATGGATCTAGATGTGCTGAAACATAATTGGCTTTGACGTTATCATCCAAGTCCAATATTGTTTTCCCATCCTTGGCTAGCTTCATGATGCGCTCCTTGAGTGTGATACACTTGTCAAGAGAGTGACCAACTACCCTTTGATAACAACAATATCTTGGATCTATGGTTCTTCCCGCTTCTTCTGGCCTCTTCAGTTGTGGGAGCTCAATAACTCGTTTCTGTAACAAGTCATCGAGCATTCCTGACAAGCCCGAGTTTGGAAACGGCTACTTCTTTCCTTGAAGCTCCTTCAGTGTACGACGCTTACTTTCAGCATCTTTCCTGAAATTGACTTTATTCCTTTCTGGTTTAGGCTTGAAAGAGATTCGTACTGGCTCAACAGCGAAAATAGCCATGGACTCTTCTATTGAAGTCTTTGACGACTTGCCATTCTTCTTGTATCCATCGACATTGTTTCTTTATTCGGATGAAAATGAATTCCTTCCCTGTCGACTTGCTATGGTGATCTCCATATCATGTGCCTTAGTCACTTATTCTTGGAAGGTTTTCAACTTGACCATCTTGAGAATATAGAGAATATCCCAGTGCATACCTTGAGCGCACATGTCAACGGCCGAAGCTTCGGAGAGGCGATCCTTGTGTTCAATACCAAGAGCCCTCCACCGATGGATATAGTCCAGGACTAGCTCGCCCTCCCACTGTTTGGAGTTTGTTACCTCTGTCATACTGACAACCCGTTGAGCATAGTAGACCCCGTTGAGGGACTCTTGCTCCATTTGCTCCCAACTGTTGTTAAATTCAGCCTCTAAATTCGTATAACAGTCGAATGTGATCCCTTTCAAAGTGCAAACAAACTACTTCACTAGTCGATCTCCTTTTGTGTCTGCATTGCTACATGTGCTATTTGGGATTACCATTTCCATCAAATTGATTGAACTTTGGGGGTTAATATCCTTGTGGCATTCGAAGGGCGTCGATCCTCTTTGTGTAGGGCTGTGTGTACAAGTGACTCTTGTTCAATCCCTCTCCAAGTTGAGTCTGCACTGCATTCGCCACTAGGTTCTAAATATGCTCCACTGTTAGTGATCCTGAAGATGAGCTATTCTTTTTTTTCCTTGTTGTCATCACCTTTAAAAGAATCATTATCAAATTCTTCCTTGTCTGTCTCTTCACCATACTCTCAATAGGGGAGTTTCTCTATCTTCTTCACCAACCTTGCAATCTGCTCACTTTGTTCGCTAATCTTCTTATCTTTCTTTGAAATTTCTCTAGCAAGCCTGTTCAGTGTAATAACCCGACCCTAACACAGCATAATTAAGCTAATTAATGAGTTCAATTAACAAAATCGTGCATTTCAATTCAATTAACCAGTATTTTGGGTAAATTGCTCTCTGGTGTTGGGCTTAAGAAGTAGCTTACAGCGATGTCTTTTTTTTTTTTACCCCAAGTGTTGCCATCAATCAAACCCATTTGACTAGGCATTTTATTTTTGATTTAAGTTTTAGAGATGGTATAGGCATCTCAAATGCAGAACTGAGATAGAAAAGATCTCTAATCACAAAATTTAAATTCAATAAATTTTTACCATAAACATTCCATGAAAGTAAAAATTTGATAATATCCCTCTCCATTCATTTCATCTTTCTCTCTCCCACTTCTTTAACAATCTATGTCTCCCTCAATGCGACATCTTGGAAGCCTGGCTGGAAATAATTCCATGCTTTTCTTCAGTTAGTTTCCTTTTCTGTAGACGCAAGTGTAATATGATGGCTCACTGTCTAACAAACCTGGCTGGAAAACTTGGATGTTCAAAACTTGCATCGAAAAGTCTAGAAATCGAGAAATTCCAAAAAGTGGTTGACAAATTGGGGGAAAGGTGGAAATATCTGAAATATTGCACGCAAAGAATTGAAGAAATAGAGAATGAAATACTTACGAATGCGAAAGATAATGGGTTGAAATTGGTGTATCAGTCAATGGGGTAGAAATTTGATGGCGTCAGATGCAGCCAATCAACAGAAGCGACATTGAACGAAAATAAGACGGACCTTCACGAGCAGCAGGAGTGAGAGCAGGAAATGGAGTTCATAAGAAAACTGTATATTCAATCAAGGGATTTATGTTGCCAAGTGTTTGATTGCGTTTGGAGCTGATGCCAACGCTCAAGATCGCTGGAAAAACATTGTATGTATGCTACTTCTCTATCTGTCTTTGTGGTTGATTTGATTTGATTTTTGGTTGATGATGCAGTGTGTAGGAAAGTTTAATTTGGTGGAGTTTAGTTGTTTTTTTAGGTCAAAATTTAGTATTCCTTTTAGATATTAAGTGTGATTGAAGTGGTGAAAGCGAAAATGTATGGAATTGTGGCAAACTTAGTGTTATCCTAAATTTGCAATCAAGATTTTGGACAAGGAGAAGGTTCTCAAGAATAAAATGAATGGACAGGTATTTGCAATCAGAAATTTGATTTTTTTTATGTCTGATTGAATGAGTTGATTGTAGGGGTATTTGGAATCAGATTTTTAGGTTGACTTAGAGGCTTTTTGATGTTGTATTGGTTGAGAATCATTCCGGTGATATTGGATCTGCATTGTTTGATTTGATCTGTGTTTCAAGCTGTTTGTTGTGGTTTTCTACTATGCCATGTAGAGTTCCTGGTTGAGAATCAAATTCTTTGAATGGAATGTTTGATGTGATTGTTATGGAATGTTGGGTATGTGCCAAATGTGATCAATGTGTTTCATGATTTGAGCACTTGAGAATCATGTATTATGTTGAAATAGCAAACATACGAGCAGTTTTCCTTGAATTGGTCTATTAGTCTCTTGCTTGCTGGACCGTAAATCATGATGACTTTTAGAGAATTGTAAGGGCCCTAAGTTGAATACAAAAGAAATCTTGTTTGAATTGTTTCTGTTCTTAATTTGTCTATGCTTAGTGGATGTTGGAGATTCTTGGTGAGAGCAAATATGTAGAATGAGTCCATTATAAGTTACAGCTGGTGTGGGTGTGTGATAAAATATTTTTTGTCGAAAGTTGGGTGTGAAATAGAGTTAGGTTGATAGTTAGCTTATGCCTCAAACTCGGTTAGCAAAACTCAATGAACTAAAGATTTGTGAAGAACTTTCGCTGCAATTTATGCTGCAATTTCAATTATGGGGCATGCTCAATTTTTTTTATCTAAATGTGCAAGAAAGATCTGGTTTATTAAAGATGTTGATAGATATGTGAAGTATATAATGTATTTGTGAAGTAAAGAGTGGCCTCTTCTCTTGCATTTTATTTTCTGTGCAAATTCGATTATTGTTTCACAGTTTGGTCAGAGAGTTTTGAAGTATATCTCAATTATTGTTTGTTTTCAGGCGAATGAAATAGAGTTCCAATAGGTTCTAGGGCGGCTTCGGATTGGGTTTATGTTTATCCAAGAGGACTTTACGATCTTCTACTCCATATCAGGGGAAAATACAAAGATCCAATGATTTATATCACTGAAAATGGTGGGTAGCATAATTTAAAGTGTAGTATGACGAAAAGAAGGATTCTTACATGAAAGATATCATTTTTAAGTGAAGACAAAATGACATATTAGTGGCTTAATGTTTAGGAAATTTTATTTTTAAAATCCCAAACTTTAGGGGTTGTCATTCAGAATATCCCAACCTTCATATTTGAGTCCGTACAGCCCAAAGTATGAGCCTGATATTTTTGAATGTCCCACCACCGACTCCATTAAAGTTAGATGCGGCGGCCGGCTAACCTGGACGGCGGAGCATGATTACATGGCGAGTCATTGTCCACCTCAACAAAAAAAAAATGCCAACCCTAAACCTATTTTTCTTCCATTGGGTTAATTAATTCTAGGTAATCAAACAGTAAACGGCTGTAGACACCGGGATTTGCACCAATATAATCCCGACTCATCAAAGCATTGAAAGCCGAATACATCAGTGGGCCAATGTAGCAAACAATGCCAAAACAAATAAAACAGAAGCGGCCCAGTCCAGCGGCAAAACCCGCACGGGTTTTAAGCCAACAAGAGACGGCCCAGAACCAAGACCGGCCCAAGGCGCGCCCCGGTCCATGCTAGAAAACCCGCGTAGGTTTTCTTGTGCCCAAACGCATCGTTTTGCCGTCCACGTCAGCGATCCGTGTGCCTGGATTTTATAAAACCCGCGTGGGTTTTCTTTTTGAATTCGGCGCCAAAAATCTTGATCACCCCCCATGATATTAGCCCCATGTGTTTGACTCCTACCCTTGACTTTGTGATTGCATGGCATGATCCAAGGGATGTGTCCCCGTGATTTTCCCTTCTAAACCTCACCTCCTTCACCTATAAATACCCCCTCCATTCCATTCATTTGGACCAACCAACAACTCTCATAATCCACCTCTATAATACTCCCATTCTCACTAAAATATCACCATAATTCCACTCTCACTCTCCTAAACTCTCATCATATTTCTACCATCCACATTACCCTCATTACCATAACTCCACCAAAAACACATCCTCTACCCATCACCATCCTAATCCTCTCATAATCATCCTTCATCCATCAAGTCAAGGGAAGTCAAGAGTGTCAACCGGCAAATTCGAATTCCTAAATCAAAAAAAGAGGTTCGATTTATTGCTTGCTTATTGTCATTATCATGTAATTTGTACCTTGAATTCAATTATATGTGCATATTTTGTAAACCAAAAACTCCATTCTTTATATTGCATGTTAAGAATATAACTTCTTGAAATTAATTAAACTTCTCCCCGCTTTATTTCATTTGAATGTCGATTTTAGTAGAGTCTGTTTTCTAACAGGCGAATTCGAGAGTTCTTATAATTCTCGAATTCGTAACCTTACCCCCGAACATAGAATCGGGTTTCATAGATCAGAGTTATTTTTATTGTTTTTACGGTTTGTCGGTTTCCTTAAATCGGCTGGCGACTCTTAATTCTTTTATAACCCGTTTAATTATTTTAAACATCCGAATTTACACCAAAAATATTTAAAAATTGTTTAATATTTTCCACACACTTATCCAAGGTTAAAACCGAGAGAAAATGGGCAAGAAGTTGATAAAAACCCTCGCGGGTTTTATCAATTTTAACCCATCTTCTCTGGCCCACAAAAGCGCACGGTCCGGCCCATGGAGTATTAAAAACCCGCGCGGGTTTTAATCCTCTATGGCGGCCCATTTGCCTTCTGTTGGGCCTGGATCTGGTATTTGGGCCAATATTGAATTATTTTTAAAGTATTTCGGTGTAATTTCGAATGGTTAAATAATAAAAACGGATTTATAAATAAATAAAGTTTCATCACCCCGAAAATGAATTTCATAAAGTAAAAATATCCTTATTTAAGGATTAAGCAACCTTAGTCGGCTCCCGATCACTTAAGTAGCGCATCCGAGAACAATTTCCCCGAATGGGAATTTTCCGGGTCCTACAACGACTCATATCCCTGCGACTCTATTTCTTCAATGGCTGTTCATCTGCCTTGGGTACTCTAACAGAAGAACAACGCATAAAAATCTCATAAAGATCAGTAAACACAGTGAAAAGAGAGACAAATACAATGTGCATGATCTGGGTACAACTTTTCTTTGCAAAAAGGTAGTGTCTTTTGCTGTAACTATGAAAAACCAAACATAAGAAAATTTGCTTCACACCAAACTTGGATTGTGCTTTCATTAAATCTGCCTCTGCTCTTATCCTCCTTTCTCTTTCTTCTGCAATTTCATTCCTCAATTTTTTACATAATGCATTGACTTGTTTGTTTTTTCTTTTTTTTACCTAGCCCTTCATTTTCTTAATGCATTGACTTGTTTGTTTGTTCGGATTTTTTGATTGGTAATATGTGGTGTTTGATTGTTTTGATATTTGAGTGGTTTTTTTTTTGGTACAATTGTGATCCCATTTTAGCTCAATTTTTCGAATTGGTGTCGTGCTCTTGATTTTGTGGTTCGTTTGTTTGCGTTTGATGTTCCTCCAATAATTTGTTTAGTGCAAGAAATTATCCAATCCCTAGCATACCCACCTGGCTATGAGGAGCTAGTTGTTTCTTGTTTCAGTTGTCTAATAGGATTTGTTGATTGATTGATAGATAGATAGCCATGGACTTAGGTCTTGGTCTTGGGTAGAGTCTATTTTGGGGTTTTTCTGGGGTTGAGAATTTTTGTACACCAGATGTTTGATGAATTGACTCAGTGGAGAAGCTTATTGAAAGAAAAATATGGGGGTTGAATTTAAAAGAAAGGGTAGAGTCAAGTTTAACAAAAGGAGCAACATGTGTTCTATATGATGAGGTGGACAACTAAATATTTTAAACACATGCCTAACTTGCCCAGTAATCATGCTCCGTCGTCCACGTTAGGCGACCGTCACTTCTAATTTTAATGGAGTTGGTGGTGGGACAATCAAAAATATCGGGCTCATACTTTGGGCCGTACGGACTCAATATGAAGTTTGAGATATTCTGACTGATAACCCTTAAAGTTTGAGATTTTAAAAATAAATTTTCCAAATGTTTATATGTATAATGTATTGATTTGTTTATTAATGTCTTTGCAAAAGATTGCTTCTATATGTTATCGTTATAGCAAGCTAAAATGAGAGTTCTTCTTTCATCGCCCTTCTGATGTCCTAGCTCAATCCAAAACACCGTCAATTTGTTCTCGAAATGATTTGACAGAAATTCAGGGAAATACATCTGTAGGACCCCGGAAAAAGGTGACCCCTTTTTCTGTGATGCGCTACTTGGGTGATCGGGAGCCGACTAAGGTTGCTTAATCCTTAAATAAGGATGGTTTTAGTTTTAGAAATTCGTTTTCAGGATGATGAAACTTTATTCATTTATACGCCTATTTATATTATGAAAATACTCGAAATTATAAAAAAATATTTTACCTGTTATAAAACAATAAATATATGAACACAATATAGAGAGAATAATATAGAAGAACAATAAAGAAAAGATAGAATGAGAGAGGAGAATCAGATGATTTATTCATAACCCACAAGGGGTATTTATACTAGTTACATAGCAAGAGTCCTATACAAATAGGGATGGCAACGAGGCGGATCGGGGATGGGGGAGTATATCCCCGTCCCCATCCCCGCTCCCAAAACTCATCCCCATCCCCGTCCCCATCCCCGCTTTTGGGAATGATTCTTGCCCCATCCCAATCCCCGCAGATTCCCCATCCCCAACGGGGATTTTTTAAAACTATCCTATATTTAACTAAATTTGAATCGGATCCGGTTTTTAATCGAACTCGGTTTTTAACATGTTCAAAATACAACGTATTTAACTTGCTCAATTAATAATACATCAAAATCAAACAATAATACATCAACAAGTGAGAATAAATTGGAAAATTACTACTTTGTCCTCCCCATTAATATGTATATTAAATTTGAATAAAGGTCATTTGGTAATTTTAACATTTTCGGGGATGGGGAATTCACCCCGGCAGGGAAAATGGGGACGAGGATGGGGAAAATTTTGTCCCCATCCCCGCCCCGTCCCCGAGCGGATTTTGGAAAATCGTCCCCGTCCCCATCCCCAATGGGGGCGGGGATTTTTCCCTAGAGCGGGGTGGGGCCCCGACGGGTTCGGGGATTCCCCGCCCCATTGCCATCCCTATATACAATATAGACTTCATATGGGAATAGAATCCTCATATATTATATCATCCTAACAGATAAAAATACCTAATAGATATCCGACTGATATATGGACATTCACAAATACATTATTTCATAACGCTCCCCCTTGAATGTCCATTATCCAAAAGAGTATGCCTCATTAAAACCTTACTAGCTAGGAAAACCCTAATTGGGAGAAAAACCAAGTGAAGGAAAAAGAGTACACACTTCTTTATACGCAAATATATGTTGCCTCATTAAAAACCTTTCTAAGGAAAACCCAGTGGGACAAAACCTCAGATAAGGGAAAAAGAGTACGACGTGTATTACTCCCCCTAATGAGAACATCAATTCAAATCTTTGATTTGACGTAATTCAACTTTATGACTGAGTTGATACATGAATCAACTTAATTCTCACTGAAACGAATTTGCTTATCGTGCACATAACTAGTATGTGATCAAGTGTCATATGATTTAGGTAAATATCCATAGCTAATCAAACCAACTTCGAGCTGATGAAGATAATAAACATCTACATCGCTAGTACCATCGAGGCACCGAAATAGGTTAGATCAAGTATGATTAGCAAGATACCGCAGTGCTTCAATATCATTTAAATACGGTACTTCAAGACCTAAATACAGTACTTCAGGACTCAAATACGGTACTTCAAGACCGCTAAATTTCTCATCATCTTTTCGAGATCGAAAGGGGGTGTTGTTTTCATATCAAATGACTGTACCACTACTAGGGTACTTATAAGGGAGTGATTTTCTGATGCAACATTATCTTAGCACTTTGCTATATAAATTAATTTATGCATGTAAGATCATTCTCAAAATGTGCAACTTGTAAACCAAGACAATAACAGATTTTACCAAAACCTTTCATTACAAATACGCTTGTAAAGAAACCCACAACTTTTGAGGCTCTTTGGGAGTCAAAACAATCAATAACATTTACATAAAATTAGGATCCAGATCATTTAATCATTTTCTTTGATTTGCAATATGCGTCCATATTGCTTTAATCACATAACTGTCTATCAACTAAATAACCAATATTCTCGAGAATTTTATCTGTGCTTCTGACACTTTGAACCCTTCAAGAGTTTTATATAAACATCATTATCAAAATTTTCATAAGCCATAGCGATATTTATAAGATGCATACTTAGCTTTTCAAGTATTGCCAAATTTAAGGTATCGTGATGTAGTGACATCGACTACATAGGAGTATATTCCTTCATAGTTGATACCAAGTCTTTGCGAAAGCACTTATGCAACAAGTCGCTTCTTGTGCCTTATATCTCATAATCTCCCTTTCTCATTCTTTTTCACACAAGGACTTAACTATATCCAACAAGTTTTACATCAGTTTGGTGTATGGACAACAGGTCCTGATATTTTCGATTTTACAAGCGAATCTAATTCTTAAATGCATCTTTCCACTTGGCCAATCTCATATTTGTCTGTATTCATTAACAGACCTAAATTCATGATCCTCATGATTAATCACAATAGTGAGTGCTATATTTTATAACCAAATACTATATCTACGTCGACTTCATTTCGGTTCCACCTTATCCAATTCATGATATAATTAATTGAGATCTCATCATTTTCACAAATTTCAGGTGTTTGAGCTTGTGGTGTGACTTCCACATTTGTCATGATTGAGGACTCTTCTAGAGTCACAATTTCCTCGTTTCGGTTATCATTCACTATTCGCTCCTTTTCTTTTCGAGGACTATTGTCTTTGGAATCGACTGGTCTACCACGCTTCATATGTGGTCGAGACTCTTTAACAATTCCATTTGTCCTACTGGGACATCAATTCTTACAGGAGCATTAGTAGTTGGGACATAGGATTTAATAACTCTTTGTGGGTCAGTAGAATATCTGGTAGTAAACTCGCTCAGTTTATAGACGAATTATATTTTAAACTTCTAGTTCACATTACATTATATAAGGATCATAATAATTCGTTCCAACTTATTTCCTTGTCCAACAACTTGATTTCTCCCCCCAATGTTGGGAAAATTATGTCATCATAATCGACAAATTGTGCCATAAGTATATCTCCAATGAATGGTTCTATTTTAAGTATGGAAATACCCAATATATATTCCCGATTCATTCGGGGTCCCATCTTAGTGCGTTATCATGGAGCATACATTACACATGCTCAAATTCATAGGTGGGAGATATTTGGTTCATGGCCAAAAACCATTTGTAGGGGAGGAATAAACATTCATGATAACCTCTTGGCCGTATTTGGATCAATGTTGATGCTTGCAACATGATATGTCCTTGAACAGTTGTAGTAAGCTCTGCTCTCAAAAGTAATAGGTTTGTCATTTATTATATACTCAACATCTCATATACTAATGATTCTGCAGGATCATTTTACATATAACATAGGATGCTTAACATCTATGTCCATTGGCATACAAAAACTATCAAAAGCCTTCACCATCTTTATCAATATGAATCTTCTTGATTGATAATTTGAAATGTGCTCGTAAATTAATAGAGTAAACAATCTTGCAAGTGCCAAGTTGCAATTTCATAGTAAACATACAAGTGATTATCTCATTGATGTATCAAGTAAAGCCATACTATATTCAAATGGTTTATATATGGGTCTACAGGACCAACACAAACATCACTTGTACAGAACCCAGGAATCTAAGGGATTCGATCCATATCTTTGCTAATAATGGTGTTATAATTCATTTTCTTTGATAGCGAGCAGCTAATTAGAACTCATTTGATTAAGGATCTTCTGGCCCTTTAAAATGTATCCATATGAGTTCTTCTTGAGATGATTGATCCAAGAAGCTCCTACTTTGATAAAGTTTTCATCAATATATAGTAAACTTCTAGTTTAGTAAAGTATGTGCTTCAATTGGGTTAGTTGTGTAAAATAACCCAGAAAATAAGGATGATATTATTTTCAACACACATGTTTCTCAAAGCAATTTTCATAATATATGAATACTAGTTGTCTCAACATGTAGGTATTCATTCCCACAAATACCTTTGAAACTTAATTAATAAGTTCTTTTGAGACTAACTTGGTGGAGAGAAGTACGTCCACAATATGAAAGTTAGTTACACCAAGTAATATTATATGTGCTCTTCTAGAGCCTTTAATCAAAGTAGAGTGTCATATATATAATGCTAATATTTGCTTCCCTCATTAATGGATAAGAAGTAATTTATTATCACTAAAAATGTGTGTTGTTCTGGTTTTCTGCAGGACACGTATCTATCACCTCATTTATCCATGTTCCAATCAAGTAAGTATCCATGAAATTCACTTCAAGATAAATATAACATCAATGCATATAAAGCATATAGTGGAATTGTTTTAATCACTTATTCATAAAAAGAAACTCCACTTCAGAAGTACATACACGACTCTTGAAAGTTGAATACTCCATAGTGAATATGCATTAATCATGGATATCAATATCATTGATTACTTTTAAAACATGTATATAGGCATAATGAATAATCACATGAATATCATTAAATTCTCACAAAGATATATTACATCCATATGCTTATATAGTATCACAATCAAATATCCAATACACACTATAATTTATATTATGCTTAGGAAAAAAAGTTCATGCATATTTGGTCAATCAATAACAATGCACTTTGTGATTATGAATTACGAAACATGCAGTCATGTTCATGATACTAGAAAATACTTAATAGCTCAATATGATCAAAAGTTTACTCAGAGGTACCCCAATATTTGGGAAAACTATTTTTTGGTACCCCAACTTTTCAAAACTCATTTTGAGGTACCCTAACTTTTTGGGTTAGAAATTATTAGGTGCTTTTTCGGTCATCAATTTGGTTAAGTGACCGAAATACCCTTATTCTTCTTCTTTAAGGGTATTTATTAAAAATGGAAGAACAAGGGTATTTCGGTCACTTAACCAAATTGATGACAAAAAAAGCACCTAATAATTTCTAACCTAAAAAGTTAGGGTACCCCAAAATGAGTTTTGAAAAGTTGGGGTACCTGAAAAACATTTCACCAAAAGTTAGGGTACCTCTAAGTAATTTTTTGCAATATGATCAACCAATTTCAATAAATCATTGATATCATATAGTCTTAGACAGATGAGAGCAAATCATTCGCAATTTCTATGCAAAACATTTTCAATAAGGTGCATACATCAAATCATAGGAATATCCATGAAATAATAACATCACATGAGGACTCATATTAATCCATAATTATGTACATATCAACATGATAATATTTCCTTGAACTCAATAATCAATATTATATTTGATCACCATGCATATAATCAATTTTATAGCAAGGATGTTGATGTACGCTAGCTCACAATGATCAGAGTATTGAACTAGAATGCACCACACAACCACACACACAAGCTGGAATGTTGTATTAACAATAGCTAATTGGAAACAATTAGCTGGACTGAATGATAAACCGATAAGAAACAATAAGAATAGGCTTGCTTACAATTGTTACAGACACACCTTCAGTTGCAATCAAGGGCAAAGGACTCTTACATTCATGCCTCTATAGTCACACCAAAGCATGGATGATCAAGCATAGCTGACACTTGCTGTATTCTTGCCAATATCCAGTGACAGGAGCTGTTTTAACCAAGGATTAAGAGTTGTAGGACACTCACAAACACTCAAAGGTTCTAAGACACTCGAAAATACTATTGAATGAACACTGATCTGATTTGCATTGCTTAGAAACTCAGAATATAAAGAGAACTAATCAGTTTGATTAGCAGTTGCTTAAGCATAAGCTAACTGTCTAATCTCCCTGGACTAATCTTAGCTACAAAGCTTTAAAACTTAATACAGTTGATTACATACTAATGATCTCGAGTTCACTTTTTAAGAAAAGGAAAAAAAACTATCAAAGCTCTGATTGGACCAAATGCAAAAGAGTGGCAAAAAGGACCAATGGGATGCTTTCCTGCCTAAGGGGGTAAAAATAGTGATACTGAGGTAATTCCCGCGCAATTACTAACCTGGAAGTAATCTCAACAGGGTAGAATTAGGCTAGAAAGGACCAAAATAACCCCTATGGACAGAAGGCACAAGACTTAGTCACAGAACTGGGGTTCTGGAAAAACTGATAACAAACAACCCTGCTGGGGTTGCTTGTTCTTGCATGTGAAACTTGCTGATGCCATGCTCGAACATGTTGGGACTTGGCTTGGACTTCAAAATGGCATGACATAGAAAAAAAAAACTCCCAGGGAACCTTGGCTAAATCTTCATCAATCAAGAGATATGATATTGAGAAAGACTGCTGCATGGATTGTTGCTGTTGGGAACTGAACTTGGTCTGAGTGACCAATGCTGATTGGCTCAGTGGCTGAGGTTGCCAAGACTTGTTTCACAAGTTTGTAACAAGCTTGGATGGATGTTGTGGATGGCTTGGTGACTGTTGAAGGTGTTGGGATCCTCTTGCTGGCTGACTGTGCTTCTGTGTGACAGGCTGCTTCTGCTGGGTTTTGGAAGCCTGCTATTTCTGCTGGAGTGGCTTCCTTAGCTGCTGCGTTTGGTGAATCAACATGGCCTTCCCTTTGAGCTGCTGCTGAGAGTGCTGGTGAAGTCCCTTTGGATGCCTCCTTTGCTGATGAAGCTGCTACTGCCTGTTGTTGCTCATGATGGTCTCCATCATCCTCCCCAGGTTGGGGAAAGTTTGTCCTCAAACTTGGTAGGTCTTCATCTACTGGATAATATGGTCGAAGATCTGCTACATTGAATGTTGTTGAACCTCCATACTCTTCAAATAGGTCCAACCTATAGGCATTGTCTCCAATCTTCTCAAGCACTTCAAATGGTCCATCTGCTCTTGGTAGCAGCTTTCCCTTTCTCTTGCTGGGGAACCTATCCTTCCTTAAGCGGATCCAGACTAAGTCTCCTAGCTGGAAAGTGACCTTCTTCCTGTGTTTGCTGGCTGATGTAGACACCTGCTCAGTATACTTGGCAATTCTCTCCTTTACTTGCTGATGAAGCTCCCTTATTTGATCTGCTCTTTTACCTGCTTCAAAACTAAATTTGATAGAAGTAGTTAGTGGAACTAAATCCGAAGGGGAAATTGGATTTTTACCATAGACTACTTGAAATGGTGAGTAGCCTGTAGCCTTGGATGGTGCTTTGTTGTAAGCAAACTCAACATGGGGCAAGAGAGTGTCCCATCCTGCTTTATGTGTTTGAATCAGTGCTCTCAATAGGACTCCAAGTGTTCTATTAGTAACCTTTGTCTGTCCATCAGTCTGTGGATGGCAAGTGGTGCTGTACTTGAGCTGTGTGCCTAATTTCTTCCACAATGTAACCCAGAAGTGGCTCAAGAACTTGGTATCCCTGTCAGACACCATTGTTTTTGGCACTCCATGCAACCTTACTACCTCTTGGAAGAATAATTCTGCAACTCTTGTGGCATCAAAGGTGGTGTGGCAGGGTATGAAATGTGCCATCTTTGAGAATCTATCAACTACCACCATCACTGAATCTTGGTCTCTTTGAGTTCTTGGCGAACCCATAATGAAATCAAGGCTGACATCTTCCCAAGGGCTACTGGGAACTGGAAATGGTGTGTACAAGCCTTGGGGTAGGCTGGGTGACTTAGCCAATTGACAAATATTGCATCTCTTCAGTAGATGCTCCACATCTCTCCTCATCTTGGGCCAACTGTAATGTTCTTTTAACATCAAGAAGGTCTTCTCAACTCCAAAGTGACCTGCTAGACTCCCTCCATGGAGTTCTGAGATCAACAACTCCCTGAAGCTACTTTTGGGAACACACAGTCTGCTTCCTTTGAACAAATAACCCTGGTCTATGTGATACAGACCCTGGGGTTCCTGCTGGCACTTCTGGTACACCTGCTTAAAATCTTCATCTTCCTGATACAAAGCTTTCAAATGCTCAAAAACAACAATTCTAGAATCAAGTCATTACTAAAAATATGTGTATTTACCAACCACTTTTTCCAACCAATTTAAAATGGTTGGAAAAACCAACCATTTTAGAAACCATTTCATATTCCAACTATTTTTCAAAAAATTTAGAGGGAGAAAGGGTTGGAAAGTCCAACCAATTTCGCTAAAATGGTTGGAAAAATTTTCTACCATTCTTTTTCCTACTATTTGAAAATGGTTGGAAAAATGATTGGATTACTAGCCATTTTTTCAACCAATTTCAAATAGTAGGAAAAAGGATGGTAGGAAAATTATCCAACCAATTTTAGTTAAATTGGTTGGAGTTTTTAACCATTTTTCCCACTAAATATTTTGAAAAATTGTTAGAATATGAAATGGTTGCTAAAATAATTAGTTTTTCCAACCATTTTAAATTGGTTGGAAAAGAGTGGTTGGTAATACACATATTTTTAGTAGTGAGTATATGAAGCAACATATACCTCCTACTCAATGCATCTGCTCCTTTGTTTAGCACTCTTGATTTGTGGTGGATCATGAAGTGGAATTGTTGCATGTACTCGACCCAAGCAGCATGCCTGGTGTTGAGCTTGTGCTGGCCTTGAATGAACTTCAAAGCTTCATGATCACTGTGATGTATGAACTCTGCTCCAATAAGGTAGTGCCTCCAGTGTTGAAGTGATCTAATGATGGCATAGAACTCTTTATCATAGGTGCTAAATTTCTTCTTTGCATCATTCAGCTTCTCACTGAAGTAGGCGATTGGCTTGCCTTCTTGTGTCAATACTGCTCCTATGCCAACACCTAAAGCATCACATTCTACTTCAAAAACTTTGCTAAAGCTAGGTTGTGCTAGAACTGAGGCTGAAGTGAGCCTCTCCTTAACTTCTTCAAAGGCTTTCTGGGCTTCCATTGTCCAAATAAAGGACTTCCCTTTCACCACTTCAGTCATTGGGGCCAAAATGGTGCTGAAATTTTTGACAAATCTTCTGTAAAATGAAGCCAGGCCATGGAAGCTCCTGACTTGATGAATAGAAGTGGGCACAAGTCACTCCCTAATAGCTTGAATTTTCTCTTCATCAACCTGAATACCTGCTGCTGTGACAATATACCCCAAGAAGTTCACTTGGGATTTAAAGAAGTGACACTTCTTGAGATTTCCAAACAACTGCTCCTTGCTCAGAATTTCTAAAACTTCCTACAAATGCTTGACATGTTCTTGCTCAGACATGCTATAAACAAGAATATCATCAAAGTACACAACAACACTCTTGCCTATGAGTGCTTTCAGGACCTGATTCATGAGTCTCATGAATGTAGATGGGGCATTAGTCAGGCCAAAAGGCATGACCAACCATTCAAGCAAACCTCCCTTGGTCTTGAATGTTGTTTTCCACTCATCTCCCTCATAGATCCTTATTTGGTAGTATCCACTCTTCAAATCTATCTTAGAAAAGACTGTTGACCCATGTAACTCATCCAACATATCTTCAAGCCTAGGTATAGGGTACCTATACTTGATAGTGATTTTGTTAATTGCCCTGCAATCTATGCACATCCTCTGACTTCCATCTTTCTTAGGCACTAGCAAGGCTGGCACTGCATATGGACTCAGACTTTCCCTAATCATTCCCTTTTCCAACAACTCATCTACCTGCCTCTGTATCCCATTGGTATTTGCTGGTGTCATCCTATAAGTTGGCTTATTGGGCAATACTGATCCAGGCACTAGATCAATTTTGTGTTGGATGTCCCTTTTTGGTGGCAAACCAGGTGGCATTTCATCAGGAAACAAATGCTGAAACTGTTGAAGTAAGGGTAGGAATAAGGGGTGGTCATTTTGTGGGGCTGGGGTTTCTTCAAGGTCTAAAAGGATCAAGTCTCTTTGTGTGCTAAACTCATGATAATCAGACAAAAGCAACATATCAAGACTAGGTTCAAGATACAGGTTCTTGGATTCTTTGGCTAACTATGAGGGTTTCATAGGGGTAAGAATGATCTTTCTATGGTTCATGGTAAGGGTATATGTATTAGCTCTACCACAATGGCTCAATGATCTATCATACAACCAAGGTCGACCCAAAAGCAAGTGACATGCATCCATTGGTAAAACATCACAACAGACCTCATCTTTGTATGATTGACCAATTGAAAAACCAACAAGGCATCTAGTAGAGATTTGAATACCTTTCCCTAAGCTGAGCCACTGAATGGTGTATGGAGCTGGGTGGGGCTTGGTTGCCAGGCTTAGCTTCTTCACCATGGTGTTGGAGGCTGCATTGGTACAGCTCCCACTGTCTACAATCATAGAGCATACCTTTCCTCCAATGGTACACCTTGTATGAAAGATATTCTCCCTCTGCTCTTCTGCTTTTTCTACAGCTGAGCTACTCAGAACTCTCCTGATCACAAGCATTTCTCCCTCATCTGGACCTTCTTCTATAACATCATCATCATAGATAGGATCATGTTCAGGCTCTTCATAATCCTGTTCTTCTCCCTGCACATGTTTAGGATCAATAAACAAAGCTACTTGGTACTCAGCAAGAGTAACCATTCTCTTGTTTGGACATTTTGAGGCAATGTGCCCTAGTCCTTGACACTTGAAACACCTTCTTTCTGGGTAGGTTTTGCTGATTGGGGCTGGGGTTCTTTGTGGGGGATTTTGTAGCTGATTTTGTGGGGGTCTTGGGGCTTGATTTCTGGCTTGAGGTGGGGGTGGGGGTGGATAGGTTCTTTGTGGGGGATTGTAAGGTTTATAAGGGTTTGGCTTGACTGGTGCATAAGGTTTGGCTGGGTATCTGTTGTTGTACTCCTTCACTCTAGCCTTCTTCTGCTGTTCCACTTTATGAGCTAAAGAGCTTAACTCATTAAGTGAATCATAAACTGTAACTCAACAAGATTCTTGATCCCTTCATTCAAACCTACAAGGTACCTGACATAAGTTTGCACTTCATTCTCTTGCAAATTACACTTCCAAAGCAAGTGCTCAAACTCCTTTGTATAGTCTTCCACTGACTTGCTTCCCTGCACAAAATGTTGTAACTTGAAATAGTTTTCCTTCATATAGTTATCTGGAAGGAACTTCTCTTTCAACTTCTGCCTCATTTCATTCCAGGTGTTCACCCTGTCTTCCCCAATCTCCATTCTCCTTCTCTTTATATTAGTCCACCAAGTAGAAGCATATTTCTTTAGTTTTAAGGCTACTAACTTCACCCTACTCTCTTCTAAAACCTCCTTTAAGTCAAAAACTCTTTCTACTGTCTGCAACCAATCTAGGAAAACATCAGGATCTAACTCCCCTGCATACTCAGGTATGTCAATCTTGAAATCTAACTTCTCTATCCTCTTGTCTTCCCTCCTTTCTTCCATCTCACTGTTTTCTTCTAGTTCACTATTCCTAGGTGATCTCCTAACTCTTCTCCTCCTTCTGTGTGTAGGCCTATGACCTCGACCTCCTCTCCCTGTCCTACTAAAAGGATTCTCACCTTCTCCTTCCTCCATCTCTTCATCAATCTCCCTATTCAACTCATTTCTATGCAATCTCATGTAATACTGCCACTGCTCACTCAAGAATTTCATTTTCTGCTCTACTTCTTCTTTTTCTTTTAAGGTCTGTTCTAAGACTTCCTGTGGTGTTTTACTAGTTCCGGCCATCTCAACTATAACAAGCAACACACTCCAAGATAGAACACAATGCTCTGATACCAAGATGATGTATGCTAGCTCACAATGATCAGAATATTGAACTAGAATGCACCATACAACCACACACACAAGCTGGAATGTTGTATTAACAATAGTAAATTGGAAACAATTGGCTGGACTGAATGATAAACCGATAAGAAACAATAAGGACAGGCTTGCTTACAACTATTACAGACACACCTTCAGTTGCAATCAAGGGCAAAGGACTCTTACATTCATGCCTCTACAGTCACACCAAAGCATGGATGATCAAGCATAGCTGACACTTGCTGGATTCTTGCCAATATCCAGTGACAGGAGTTGTTTTGACCAAGGATTGAGAGTTGTAGGACACTCACGAACACTCAGAGGTTCTAAGACACTCGAGAATACTATTGAACAAACATTGATCTGATTTGCATTGCTTAGAAACTCAGAATATAAAGAGAACTAATCAGTTTGATTAGCAACTACTTAAGCATAAGCTAACTGTCTAATCTCCCTGGACTAATCTAAGCTACAAAGCTTTAAAACGTAATACAGCTGATTACATACTAATGATCTCGAGTACACTTTGTAAGAAAAGGAAAAAAAACTATCCAAGCTCTGATTGGACCAAATGCCAAAAGAGTGGCAAAAAGGACCAATGGGATGCTTTCCTGGCTAAGGGGGTAAAAATAGTGATACTGAGGTAATTCCTGCGCAATTGCTAACCTGGAAGTAATCTCAACAGGGTAGAATTAGGCTAGAAAGGACCAAAATAACCCCTATGGACAGAAGGCACAAGACTTAGTCACAGAGCTGGGGTTCTGGAAAAACTGATAACATACAACCCTGCTGGGGTTGCTTGTTCTTGCATGTGAAACTTGCTGATGCCATGCTCGAACATGCTGGGACTTGGCTTGGACTTGAAAATGGCATGACATAGAACAAAAAAACTCCTAGGAAACCTTGGTTGAATCTTCCTCAATCAAGAGATATGATATTGAGAAAGACTACTGCTTGGACTGTTGCTGTTGGGAACTGAACTTGGTCTGAGTGACCAATGCTGATAGGTTGAGTGGCTGAGGTTGCCAAGACTTGTTTTTCACAAGTGTGTAACAAGCTTGGATAGATGTTGTGGATAACTTGGTGACTGTTGAAGGTGTTGGGATCCTCCTGCTGGCTGACTGTACTTCTGTGTGACAGGCTGCTTCTGCTGGGTTTTGGAAGCCTGTTATTTCTGCTGGAGTGGCTTCCTTAGCTGCTGAGTTTGGTGAATCAACATGGCCTTCCCTTTGAGCTGCTGCTGAGAGTGCTGGTGAAGTCCCTTTGGATGCCTTATTTGCTGATAAAGTTGCTGCTTCCTGCTGTTGCTCATGATGGTCTCCATCAGATGTCAAATTCATAATGCCAAGAATAATTAAACACAACAATTGCTAAAGTCTTTGAACAATGCCAAGAGAGAGATCTAAGAAGTGGAGACTTGAAATAACGTGCACAACATAAACAATAATATCAGTTGCTATCAAAAGTTTATAAAGTAGTATCTTGTGCTTTTTCATGAAGCTTGATAAGGTTCAACAAGATATTATGACGTATGATGTATTTCGGCCCACGCCTGAAATACATCTGTCTAGCCTAGGTCTAACTTTTGGGGACCCTAGGTTCATGGAAGGAAATGGAGGCACACATAGCCATGGGCTCGCCTTTGGAGACTTAAGATTCATAGAGAATGATGGAAACCCATCCATGCCATGTCCAATAACAAAGGAGGCCCAATGTGATTACATGGAAGTGGGTAAAGCCTTAGAAGGAAAATATATCACGCCACGCCCAACAATGCAGATCCACTTCATATACAAGGAGCTAGAACGGACCATAGAGGAAAGATTGAGAATAGAGGCCCATAGGCTCATTCATATTATGTGCTCCTTATGGCAAGAGGATGTTCAAACATTCTAAAGAGGCTCCAACTCACATGCCAAGGCCCAAGATTCAAGCCCAGAGTGAATTTCACATTTTGACCATTTCAGTTTGAATTTCACGATTTTGGCCTTTTGATGTGTTTCTTTACATTTTTAGGGTTTTCTTTACTTTTCTGGTTATGTAAGGTGCCAAATAATATATATAAATTTGGTCACCAAGTCTTAGGAGTCTAGATTAGTCTAGAATGTTCTAGGATGTTCTAGAATGTTCTAGAAGTGTGTGGTGTGTGTGATAGGCGTGTGATATGGTTAGATTAGGCGCCAAGTCTGTTATCCTAGATGAGGTTGGCTTATTTTGTAACTAATCCACCTTGGATTAGGAAAGCCAAGTCCTAGTAAAACTATTATCATCTCTTGTAACTAACTCCCCTTAGGATAAGGAGTCCTAATCCAAGGAGGAGATAGAATAGTAGGCGTCTAGTATCAGGATTCCTTGGCTTGCACGTCAAGTGGGAGGAATCCTAGTAGTATTTGACTGGCTGCACGCCAAGTCAGAGAGTCCAAGTCCATATAGGACTTTAGTAGTATAAATAGCTAGGCTTGTAGCCTCTCAAAGGCATCCAACCTTGAATTGTGAATACAATCAAGCTTTTAGCTTACTCCTTGAGTGTTTCGTGAGAACCTCGTTGATCTCTTCTATTGTATGTTGGTTTGGCAACCAAGTGGTGAGGAAGAGCTTGAACCCTAAACCTAGAATTTGTTTCTGTAACTAGGTTGAAGGTCAAGTAGCCCTAGGGTTTCTTCTTGTGGTGTTTCTGTATCAAGATAGATCCCTTGAACTATCCTGGTTACTTCTTATCTATCTATCTTAGTTAGATAAAGCCTAAGTCTATCAACTCTCTCAAATTCCCCTCTCAAACATCAACTCTCTCCCCCAAAACCCTAGCTCACGTCTCTCTCTCTCTCTCTCCTCTCTCTCAACCTCACGCCAACTCTCTCTCCCCCAAATCAAACGTCCCTCCCTCTTTTCCCTCAAATCTCTCTCACAACAAACCTCCCCTCCACAAAGGCCTCACACCAATTCCTAAATAGCCTCCCTAATTTTCGTCCATCTCCCTCTCTCAAACGCAACAAAGATTCCATCTTTGTCAAACCCTAATCCATAATTCCTCACAAATCATTCAAACCTCTCAAAGATCTCACCTTTCTTACGTGAATTACCCTCTCTTTTTCCCTAGTTCACGTGAAGTGTCCCATATTCATATTGGTTGCACATCACCCTTGATGTGTAATTGATCAAGATACAATCTTTGATCCTATTATACATCAACGTACAACAGGTACGTGTCGTTTCCATTTCCTCATTGATAATATTTCTCACTTTTGTATCATTCATACTTTTCAATTCTGTGCCCCTACTTCTGGTAGAGATATCATCTTTTAAAAGATTAGCATGACTACAATCACAACTATGTCGACAATCACGACTACTAGCGTGACCTTTGTTTTTTCTCATGATTCTTGAGATTATATCCTGCCACATTCACTTTAGGAATGAGACGAAACCATTTGGGCGTTCTAATGATCCCATAGGTAAGTATTAATAAAATTATGTACATTTTTCATCTAAACATTAAACTCCACCACACTTGTAACAAAAATGCTTAATTTAATCAACGATATAAACCTTAATAACCTTAAGTATACTATCATCGTCTTTCAACAGTTATTATGCCAATTAACAACTCTATACTCTAATTGGCAAGAAATTAAGTGAACCTCTGGTTCACTATTGAGATTATATAGAGAGAGTTTCAATGATTGGAGTGAACTTCTGGTTCACCACTAATACGTGTAATCAACGGAAATAAAATTCAACATTAGTGGTATGATAAATTTCTGGTTCACCAATGAGGTAAGTAATCCTTTTTTTTAATAATAGAGTGAAATTTTGGTCACTAACAAAACTAGATAAAAATCTTAACATTAGAGTGAACTTCAGGTTCACTAATGAAAATAACGAAATTCTTATTATCGGATATAACTTCTCGTTAACTATTAAAATTAAATAACAATATCAATATTAGAGCAAATTTCTGGTTCACTCATAAGATAAAATTATCGACATATGAGTGAACTTCTGGTTCACTTAATGAAGTAAGGTAAACTTTTTATCATTCGGGTGAACTTCTAGTTCACAAATAAAATTAAACGAAAACTTCCGTTGTAGGAGTGAACTTATGGTTCACATAAAATAGACTTCGTATTATTGAAACAAACTTCTGGTTCGCCAATGAAAATATACAATCTTTAACTATAACTATAATATTTTAAAAAAAATCAGCCATATAGAGGTGATGGAATGAACTTCTGGTTCACAATTGATATTCGACATAATATTCAATATTGAAGTGAACTTCTGGTTCACTATTAATATTTACAATTTATCATATTTGACAAAATTTTGATATTGGGTGAACTACTGGTTCACTAATGAAATTGGATGGATATATAGCATGTATTAGTCAATAACATGCACATATTGCTAATACCAACAAATTTAGAAGACTTATAATTCATACCAAACTTTATAGACAAATAGAGACGAAGGAGAAGCAAACCTGATGCTTCCAAACAAAAAGCAAAAGTATAATCTTTTGTGGTAGTAATTCACAATTACAATCCTGTAAGTTGTAGTCCTCTCGTTGATCTCTTTGTGCAATATATATAATATATTTTATTTGGTTGTACTCTTCGTCTTCTTTGCTTCGTGATCCAACCCTCGGCTTCTACTTCCTTGTCATGATAACACTCGCCCTGGCCGTGGATAAAAGTTCAGTATGTGATAACTCTGGTCAAGAGACTATGGAGTTGATATCGTGTTATAAAACAATAAATATATGAACACAATATAGAGAGAATAATAGAGAAGAACAATAAAGAAAACAGAGAATGAGAGAGGAGAATTGGATGATTTATTCATAATACACAAGGGGTATTTATATTAGTTACATAGCAAGAGTCCTATACAATATAGACTTCATATGAGAATAGAATCCTCATATATTATATCATCCTAACAGATAAAAATACCCAATAGATATATGATTGATATATGGACATTCATAAATACATTATTTCATAACATTACCCATGATTTACATTTAATTACACATAAATCTTGGGCCGAAGATGAAAAACGAGGCCCACCTAAAAGCGTCAAAAGCTGCTTAGCCTTTGACAATTCTTTGAATCGTCTGTCCTCGGCCCAAGAGAAAAATCGGAAGAAAATAATAAAGGTCAGGCGACCTTTATCGGTTTCTTAATTTATGAAATGTTATGCAAAACCATTAGTAAATATTTTTTAATAATAACAGGTATTTTCGATAATTAAATAGGTTTGTAAAGGAGAAAGAGTCACCAGTCGATTTAGGGAAACCGACAAACCATAAAAAAATAAATAATGACTTCGGTCTACGAACCCGAATTCTAAGCTCAGGGGCAAGGTTACGAATTCAATAATTGAAAGAACTCTCGAATCCGCCTGTTGAAAACAGACTCTACTAAAATCGAACTTGAAATGAAAAGAGCGGGGAGAAGTTAATAATTTCACAATGTTATATTCTGGAACATGCAATATAAAACAATGAGGTTTTCTTTTACAAAATCCGTACAAGTAAAGGAATTAAAGCACGAATTACATAATTAAATACAATGATAATGAAAAGCAAACCTTGTTTAATGGTGGATGTTTGAAGACTGATCCCTTACTTGACCTTGATTTGGAGCTTGGATGGAAAGATGTATATGAGAATAGTTAGGAAGGTGGTATAAGAATGATGATATGGAGATGAGAGTGATTATAAGGGAATTAGAGAGGGAGAATGGATAGAATTTTGAGAGAGTTTTGGTGGGATGATGATGATAGTTGGTTATGAATGAATGAAAATGGTGGGGTATTTATAGGTGGAGAGGTGAAGGATTTGGAGGGAAAGAGGAGGGACCACGTCCCTAAAATCAAGCCTCTCATGCAAGATTAAAGGCTAGGCGGCTTTTAGCAATAATCTGGTAAAAAAAAAGTCAATCAATCACGTGTGGCTAATATCATGGGATTGCATGGGGAAAACTGGCCCCAAAATCAAAAGAATTATCAAAGGTCAGGCGGCTTATAAGAATTAAGCACGCGGATTGGTGACGTGGCAACCAAAAGGCGGCCCGCTTCTTAACATAAAAGCTACGCGGCTTTTATTAATTATTTCAGGGGTCGGATTCGTGTTTAAGGCCAGGCTGTGGTCTTCATAAAAGCTATGTGGCTTTTATAGTATCTATGTGGGTTGTTCTGATCTGTTGGGCCTACTTTGTTGACTCCGTGGGCCCAATGACCCATTTTAGTGGTCGACCAAAATGACTTGCTAAGTTTTGACGGGTCGGGATTTTGTCGTATAAATCCCAGTGTCTACAACATCATACTGTTAGCAATTTGCAGGTATTGACAAGGCGAACAATGCTAAATTAACACTGCAGGAAGCTTTGGCTGACAACATGAGGATACAATACTATTATAGGGTTAGATCAGGTGAGGTTCTTTTTGATTAGGTTCGTGTTTGATTTGGGGTCATTTGTGTGTAGATCTTAATCGGGTCACTTTTCGGGTTGCGGTTTGGGTCAAGATCGGACCATACATTCGGGTTTCAAATCGAGTTCAGTTTTTTCGGGTGTGGGTTTAGTTTGCCAGGTCTTACCCTAGCTGAGCTTTTCCTCTGCTAATGTGTAGTGTTGGAAATGTTAGGTATTTGGTTGAAAAAGACATGACTTCATTCATGCCATATATTAGTGTTTTTGTCTGCATGTTTTGAGATTCGTGCTGTCTAAGTTGAAGATGTATGTGTTGTATGTAACAATGGTATTCTATGTTCGGTCAGTTGATTTCTCACCTGTAACTTCTTAATGATGTGCAGGAAATTTCTGATAATAATTGTGTGTACAGAAACGAGATTCATCATTCGGTTGCAGATTGTACTCAAGTCTTACAGGATGTAGCTGCTGATCCCACCCTTCCTCGCACTTGGTGCGTCCGTTGTGCTAACTACAATCATGGAGAGGCTGTCTTTTTCCAGGTAAATTTTATACCCTGTTGTATTTATTTTTATATACATTTGCATCAATGTTACTCGGACCCCTCGAGTTTGTTATAGTTACCACTGTTAAGGCACTCTACATTCAAACAGTTGGGCATGCGAGCTTTAGACTGAAAATTGATATAAATTTAGTGGACTCGATCCCTCTAGCACATTCTTTTCTCATACTCTTGGAATGTCGATTTGCTTATTGGAGCACCCACATTAGTAGTCATTCAAGGTCAAGATGGTTGGAGCTTTTGAGTACTTTGGACTAGTTTGTGTTGTTCACTTCTACATATAAATAGTGTCTGGGTGTTTAAAGTTGGACTATGCAGCTCTTGCATGATGTACTATATCATACATGCCTTAGTCAAATTTGTTTTCTTTCTTTTGAGCCAATGTTGTCTTTTAGAGCTAGACCAATGCAGCGAATGTTGTCAAATCCAAGTGACATTGATGGAAAATGCAGGCAACTGCTAGAGGAGAGGAGGGTATGACATTATTCTTCGTGTGCTGCAATCCAAGTTGTGGTCATCGCTGGAGAGATTGATCTTGTGATTGTGCTAACCAAACCAACCAATTCTGACATGATGTGTTTGTTCCTAATACTATGTAACATTTCAAAACATACATCTTGCCTAAGCTTGTTTTGTGGTTTCTTGATTGAGTAGGCAAGACATGCAACGACTTCGAGTGTGGCGATCTTTGTTGTTGTCCTGAACATGCTTCATGTAATTCTGGAATTGTTTAATGTGGTGATGGACTTTCTTGATTGACATGATTGAGCTGGTATGATGAAGGTGTTGTTTGTCTTCTAAAATAAGATGCTCTAAGCAATACAGTATCACTTGGACAATCATCAACCTAACATAAGCTCTCAAGTATCAGAAAACATAAATTCCTGGGAAACTATGCACCTTGCACATCTTAAAGTAGAGAAAGGCTTGATAATGTATTCTTTGAAGACAATATATATTGTATTTAATCTTTTTTTAGATTTCCGTTCTTCATCAGTTTGAGCATCTTTAGTTTTTTTTTTTTGTGATTGGTTTAACTATTGTTCAAATTTATTTAAGAAGTGTTTGATGGAAGAGTGACAAAATGTCTCAGACAAGCTCTTGTATATTTGGATTTGGTTCGATTCTTTGTAATCTCTTTTTCATATGTCGGCTCATGAAATTTTTGATTACGGTTCGAGCCGAGTAGATAGAAATTGAGGGTATGTTATAGCGAGCCATGTACACCCATGATATTGTGTATGTGAACCAGGGCCAGGGTTAACCACATTATTTTCCTGGGTTAACCATGAACAACAACTTAATTACATGTTTCCATTTCAATTTAACCTTTTTAAGGGTACGTCAAGGGATTAGGGTTGGTCAACGATCTAACCGCCATGCCCTAGGATGGTGACAAAATCATTGTCCATATAAATCCTGGATAGTTAACACACAAAGTATTTAGGTTAACCCAATACTTCTTGGGTTAACCACATTATTTTCTTGGGTTAACCATGAACAACAACTTAAATACATTTTTCCATCTCAATTTAACCTTTTTAAGGGTGCGTCAAGGGATTAGGGTTGGTTAATGATCTATTCCCCATGCCCTAGGATGGTCACAAAATCATTATCCATATAAATCCTGGATAGTTAACACACAAACTGTTCAGGTTAACCCAATACTTGTTGGGTTAACCACATTATTTTCCTGGGTTAACCATGAACAACTTAATTACATGTTTCCATCTCAATTTAACCCTTTTAAGGGTGCGTCAAGGGATTAGGGTTGGTCAACAATCTATCCCCCATGCCCTAGGATGGTCACAAAATCATTGTCCATGTAAATCTTGGATGGTTAACACACAAATTGTTCATGCTAACCCAATCCTTGCTGGGTTAACAACATTATTTTCCTGGGTTAACCATTACCAACAACTTAACTATATGTTTCCATCTCAATTTAACCTTTTCCAGGGCATGTAAAAGGACCAGGGTCGGTTAACAATATATCCCACATACCCTAGGATGATCTCAAAATCATTGTCCATGTAAATCGTAGATGATCAACCCACAAAGTGTTTAGGTTAGCCCAGTACTTGCTAGGTTAACAACATTATTTTCTTGGGTTAATAGTAACCAACAACTTAACTATATATTTACATCTCAATTTAACTTTGTCTTAAATAGACCACTGTTAATGTCGTCCATTAACCACAACTTCCTCTTTTTAGTGAATTACTTTATTTAATGTCTTAAATATAAGGAAGGACCCTGAAGAAAAAAGAAAGAACAAGAAGAAGATATCCCCAATTGTCACATGTAAGATGTACAAGGATATGGGACACAACTCAAGAGGCTACCCACTGAATCCCAATAGGAAGAACAACAGAAACAAAAAGATGGTCAAGACAACAAGGAAGGTTGACCAATTCGGAGCAAGTACTTCCAAGCCTGTAAGTAGGACATTCACTGTAGGAAACGAAAATGGTGACATTGATACAAGTGGGAATGTACCTTCTATTTCAAGCTCACAACCTCTACCACCAAGGGATAAGCAAGTCGCTACTCCGTCGAGGTCTCAACCACCAAGAGCTACCAAGACCTCAACCACAGCAAAAACGGCTACTCCATCAAAGAAAAGGAAATTGCACTTTTGATGGCTTCTAAGAAAGGTAGTTTGATTGTTTGTGATTTTGTTGTGATGAAGTACATTGAAATCCTTCAGTGTGTACTATCAGATTTATAACTGATGTGTAACATTATTGTGTTTTTGTGATTTTGCTCCTATGATTTTGCTCATGTGATTTTGCTGTGATGAACTAGATTGGATTTCAAGCTGTGTTTTTGTGATTTATAGTTGATGTTTGATTTTTTTTTTAATGTTTAATCTGTTTGAGCTGTGTTTTTCTATTTTGATGTCAGGATTGTACTTTTGTATTATTTATGCCTGAGCTTTGTGTTTTTTCAATTGTTTAATCTGCATGTTAGTACTAGGTTTTTGTATTTTTTATGTCAGGGCAGTATTTTTTATGTTTTGTGTTGTTGAGGTTTTGTGATGTTTTTGTGATTTACTTGTGCTAGATGAGTAAAAGGCTGATGGCTGAGTGGATGAGCACAGGAGGCTGTCCTTTGGAGATTTACAAATGTGTTTTTGTCCTATTAAGACAAACTTTGTGCATCCAAACTTGGCAAGGCATTTTTTTTTTTTTTGTAGTAGTAGTAGTAGTAGTAGATGAATGACTTAATCCTAGTAGTAGATGGCTAAATGCAAGTCATTGAAAATGGTCTATTGCTTTTTTTTTTGGTGTAAAGCATTGACATTTGGTGGACGAGTGCATGATTTTGACTGATGTAGCAGGAAACTTGTGTTGATTTGTTGATACTAGGTTCTATCTGTGTGTGTCCAGTGCATATCAGGGAAGGGAAAAAGAAATTTTTGAGACTTAACCATGTTATAAGCACCACGACCCCTGAATTATCAATTATCCAATGAGGAGCAATTTCGGACATGTACTGTATACTAGGTTCTGTGAGTGTCTAATGCATAATAGGGCAGGTAACTGCGCTCTGGTTGTAGATGAAGTATCAATGAAACATTCCTGCAATTTGAAATCAAGAAGCCTATGTATGAATCGAACCTACATCTTTTGTGCAACAACACAAATGTTCTTCCATTTACCTATTAGGCTATGTAATTCTTGAATGCATGATCCATGACGAAATATATATATTAGAAACATAGGTAATTTAAAACAAAAGATAAAAAAGCGAAATGCTTAGTATTGGGTTAACCTAACAGTTTGTGGGTTAACCATCCAAGATTTATATGGATAATGATTTTGTGACCATCCTGGGGGATTGATTGTTGACCAACCATAATCCCTTGACGCACACTAAAAAGGTGAAATTTAAATGGAAACATGTAGTTATGAATCCATGGTTTAATTAAAGAAGAAAAAAAGAGAAAAAAAGAGAGAAAAACAAAAACAAAAACAAAAACAAAAAGAGAGAAGCCAGTCTACACTCATCAAGTAGATTGGGCAAAAGGAGAGAAGACCAAAATCATCAGTCTCTTGAAAATGGACATCTCTATGCTCATAGACCAACAGCTTAACCATGCCGAGGACAGGGGGCTTGAACCCAACCTTCATTTCACCACCCACATTACCCTCATCTTTTTATCCAATCTCGACTTACCACCTACCACTCACATCTTTGACCTCTCTATCAAACCTCTAGCCTTTTCAAACCCTTAACCCAATCCAAAAGGGGTGCTATGACCAAAGGAGATAAGGGGTTTCAGTAGATTCATCTCAAAGCTCACCATGACCTCTGAACCTTTGTTCAAGAAGTTGAAGAATGGAAGTAAAATAGAATGGGACGATCAATGTCAAGCTGCTTTTGAAATCAAGGAGTATTTGCAACATGCACCGGTCCTTATGCCTCTAGTACCCAGATGAGCCTCTACTCCTTTATCTTACAGTAACTACCACCGCAATGGGCGCTATGCTAGCCCAAAAGGTAAAAGGTCAAGAGAGCGCTATCTATTACTTGAGCAACTCCAGTATTTGCCAAAGGGCGGGTTGTTTCAGATTTCTTGGCCGCTTCACCATTACAGGAACCTCCAAGCACTCACTTGGAATTCCCAGACGAAGACATTTTTCTTACAGATGAAGATACATGGGAATGTATTTTGACGGGCCTTCCAATCAAATGGGTTGTGGAGTAGGAGTACTACTGATCTCTCCAGAAGGGGGACATGTTCCTGCATCTGTAAAGCTAGATTTTGACGCCACAAACAACGTTGCTGAATACGAAGCATGTATAACGGGTCTGCAGGTCGCTTTGACCCTAGGAATACGCCATATAAAGGTCTTTGTAGATTCTAGCCTTATCATTAATCAGGCAAAAAACACATGGAAGGTCCGAAGTGAATACCTCATAGCATACCAATAGAAGCTCTTGGGACTTGCTGAGCAATTTGAGCAAATTAGCTTCCTAGGGATCACAATGAACTGGTCGATGCTCTAGCCAAGTTGTCTTCAATGATATCAATCCCATCAGGCACGCTCCAGCTACCAGTCGTAGTAGAGCGAAAGTCTGAACCAGCATATGTCTGCAATATGGAGACACGAGAAGAAGAAACCGAGGAATGTTTCCATAACATATATAACTTTCTTCGGAAAGGAGAATATCCAGCCGAGCTAGATGCTCGAGGACAACGGGCAATCAGATCCTTAACAGCACTATAAACACAAATTTCAAGTCTAAAACAAATAAAGATAGAAAATTGAGAAACAAATTAATTGTATTAATATTTGAATGTATACGGGTACAATCTCTGTATTAAATACAATAAAGTAGTCCTCTGATTCGATCTCCTGAAACTTGGGTGGTAGAAGCGCGGTAAGCGATCTCGATCTTGAACGCATGTTTAGCTGAATAATTCTTGCAGTAGTTCTTGAGTTGAAGGTCCTGAGCGTTGATCCCCTTAGTGCTTGGTAGCTGGAGTTTACTCAAAGTTTGACCCTTTGCAAGTTGGCTGTTGGTTGCAGTTCTTCAAATTCTTGGATGCGAGGGCTTGAGTGCTTGGTCTCGATTGATAAACCGGACGAAGAAGATGATTGCAGTCTTTTATGTGAAGAACAGAAGTTGTTGAACTAGCAGGCGTTGGTCCTTGGCGCTTGATAGCTGGAGACTGCTTGTAGTTCGGTCTTCTGAAGGCTTCGCAGGTCCTGCCGAAGAACTCTGAAGCAGTTCTTGATCTTGATGCAGTAGAGGCTTGGAGACTCGATCTTGAGATTTTGTAGACTTCGATCCATGGCGCTTGGTAGCTGGAAACCGCTGGCAGTTTGATCTCTTAGAGCCTCTGGATGCTGACTGTTGAATCTCCCAGGGGGTTTTAAAATGAAGGGGGAGGACCTCTATTTATAGGATTTGGAGGCCTAGGGTTGCCTAGGGTTTGAGTCGACTTTGGGCTTGGACCCAAATTAATAATTATTCCTTTAATTTTAAATAAAGAAATACTTATAATTTTCTACATCATAATTGACACGTGTCACAACGCTATTGGCCATGATATATTTCCATTTAAAATTTAATTAAATGGACTGCCGTAATTAATTTTACACGTGGCGGATAATAATTTTCCAAATAAATTTAGTTTATTTTCCACGTGTCATTCTTTTATTTGCCGACATATTTTTGTCTCCTACAAGCACAATACAGTTTGATCCAAGATTGTTTCTACAAGAAATCGCCTACAGACATCAATTTGTTGTGCATCGATGCTAAATGTGCAAAAGAGGTTATGGCTACTGTGCATGAAGGAGAATGTGGACCCCACATGAATGGATGCATGCTAGTGAAGAAGATTCAAAGAGATGGTTACTTTTGGACCACCATGGAAGCAGATTGCTTGGAGTTCATTCGAAGATGTCACAAATGCCAGGAGTATGCCAACTTGCAACATCAACCTCCCTCGTATTTGACTATGTTGACATCTCCATGGCCATTTTCAGTATGGGGTATCAACATCAATGGCAAGATACACCCAACAGGAACAGGAGGACATGAATACATCTTGGTTGCCATCGATTACTTTATGGGTGGAGGCAACCTCTTATACCAAACTCACATCCAAGCAAGTGGCCAAATTCATCCTTCAAAATATCATATGCCGATATGGAGTGCCTCACATATTCAGCATCACCGGTCTTTACCTTATCCACCTCAAGCTAATGGAGCTGTAGAAGCGACTAATAAAACGGTGGCAGGAATTGGCCTGACAAGTTGACATTTGCCTTATGGGGACACTGAACCTCCATAAGAACTGTTGCAGGTGCAACACCATATTCGTTGGTGTAGGCCGGTGGAAGCAGTCCTGCCAATTGAATTAGCAATCCCTTCGCTACGAATAGTGGCAGAAAGTCAATTGCCAGAAGCAGAATGGGCTAGGGCAAGGTTCGAGGAGTTGATGTTGACGGAAGAAAGGCGGTTAAGGGCATTACACAATGTGCAAGTGTATCAAAGTAGGATCACTCGAGCTTTCAATAAGAGGGTGAAAATTCGCTCACTTCAAGTAGGTGATTTGGTGCTTCAGGAAATGAAGGCACCTATACAAGACCCAAGGGGAAAATTTATGCCTAATTGGAAGGGTCCTTATATGATCAAGGATATTTTGCCAGGAGGAGCAGCACGACTTGCTACTATGGAAGGAAGAAAGAAAGGAAAAAAAAGGATTAGAAGAGAATAAGAAGTGAGAACGCGAAAATAAGAGTCATGCACACCTCAAAAAATCTCACCTTTACCTCATCATCCATACTCCTCAGCCTTCTATAACCTTCACAAGCCTTTCATATGAACCCTCAATCCTTCATAACCGTTAAGCCTTCCTCGAAGCACCAATCCTTTGAAGCTACACCATATAAACTACGACTGGCCAGATTCCACCTTGGATACGTAGGAAAACCTCTTTGAGGTCAGGGCGCTGCAAGGAGCATCCTTTGTCCTCAAAATATTGGTCTTTGAAAAAAAGAAGAGAGAGAGGCTAGTTTGGAATCCCAGGTTAGGCAAAAGGAGAATGAGAGAATAAGAGAGGCTAGCCTGAAAACCCGTCAGGGCAGGTTAGGCAAAAGGAGAGGAAACCCTGGATTCTATCTATCATCGTTATCAACCCTCCATCTTCCTTCCGTCAGACTTGGACATTATTCCATAACCATGTTTCAACCTTTTCCCAAGAGATAATGTCTATCACATTTGACCATCTCTTCAAGACACGATCATTCTTGAGTGTCTCCTACCATCCCTTTCAACCCTTTCTCAAGAGGTGATGTCTATCCCATTTAACTACCTCTTCAAGATACGATCATTCTTGAGTGTCTCCCTATCTCATTCATCAATAAACTCTCATCTACCATGCCTTTCAACTCCTTTTCAAGAGATGATGTCTATCCCATTTGACCATCTCTTCTCCCCTTCAAGACATGGTTATTCTTAAGTGTCTCCACATCCCATTCATTAATAAACCATCGTCCACCGTCTCTTTCCCCAAACATCTTCCAACCCCTCTTTTAGCCTTTTCATCCCATTTCACCCTCCAAGGACTTTTAAGCTCAATCATTAATGCAAGTATGAGGCTCTGTGTGGCTTACTTCTCGGCAAGAGCGAAAGCCATCCACATCATATCAGCGGCTAACTGGCAACCACATGATCATGAACAGATTCATAAACAAGCTACTTCAAACTGGGGGCTCACGCTACCTTTGTGACATCGTTGAAGACATAGCTTCAAAGAAGGACACTCACTCTCTATCCTACAAGGTCCTGCATCTTCATTCTCATAGACGTCCTAGTAGTGGTCTTATAAAAAAAAAAGAAAAAAAAAAAGAGGGCTAACTTGAAAACCCTTCGGGCAAGTTAGGCAAAAGGAGAGGTTGAGACTCACTACCAAGGACTATGCCTCCTCCTATTCTATGGTCCCCATGCATCATCTCGTCAATCCACATCGAAACTGGGGGCTTGTAAATCTCCCAGGTTCTCTCCAAAGCAGGACATTGTCATCAAGAGTCTACGCCAAACCGGGGGCTTGTCATAGATCAGCATACATTTGCAAGCAATCAAGGTCATCTACATGATCATTCAAGAAACGCATCCTTCAGGCTGTTGGATCTGGAAAATCGCCCTCGTTTAGGGGTGTCGATTTTCGGATGCGCTACTTAATGATTGGGAGCCGACTAAGCTTGCTTGATCCTTAAATAAGGATATTTTGATTTTTGAAATTCATTTTCTGGGTAATGAAACTTTATTTATTTATAATCCGTTTTTATTTATTTAAACACTCGAAATTACACCGAAATACTTTAAGAAATAATTCAATATCGACCAAACACTCGACCCAGGCCCAATAGAAGGCAAATGGGCCACCATAGAGGGTTAAAACCCGCGCGGGTTTTAAGACTCCATGGGCCGGACCGTGCGCTTTTGTGGGCTAGAGAAGATGGGTTAAAATTGATAAAACCCGCGGGGGTTTTTATCAACTTCTGGCCCAATTTCTCTCGGTTTTAACCTTGGATTAGTGTGTGGAAAACATTAAATCGTTTTTAAATATTTTGGTGTAAATTCGTATGTTTAAAATAATTAAACTGTTTATAAAAGAATTAAGAGTCGCCAGTCGATTTAAGGAAACCAACAAACCTTAAAAATAATAAAAAATAACTCCAGTCTACGAAACCCGATTCTAAGTTCGGGGGTAAGGTTACGAATTCGAGAATTATAAGAACTCTCGAATTTTCCTATTAGAAAACAGACTCTACTAAAATCGGCATTCAAATGAAATAGAGCAGGGAGAAGTTTAATTAATTTCACGAAATTATATTCATCATCATGCAATATAAAATGAGGTTTTTTTTATTTACAAAATATGCACACATAATGTAAAAATAAAGTACAAACTACATGATTAAGTAATAATAACAAAAAGAAACATAAAAATGAACCTCTTTGATTTAGGAGTTCGAATGCGCCGATCGAAACACCTCCTTTGACTTGGTGGAATGGAAAGATGAGTATGAGACTGTAGTAGGATAGTATATGAATGATAGTTTTGATAGAGTAGGGGATGGTAATATGAGAATAGTGAGAGTTTTAAGAGAGTATGAGAATGATGAGAGTTTGGGTAGAATGATGGTATTAGTTGATGAAAATGAATGGAATGGAGGGGGGTATTTATAGGTGAAGGAGGTGAGGTTTAGGAGAGAAATGGAGGGGACACATCCCTTGGATCATGCCCCCCATCTCCATGCAATCACAAAGTCAAAGTTAAGTCAAATGCACAAGGGCTAATATCATGGGGGTGATCAAGATTTTGGCGTCGGATTCAAACAGAAAACCCACACGGGTTTTATAATATCCAGGCACACGAATCGCTGACGTGGACGGCAAAACGACGCAATTAGGCAGTAGAAAACCCGCGTGGGTATTGAAGCAGCTGGGCCGGGGCGCGCCTTAGGCTGGTTTTGTTTCTGGGCCGCCTCCCTTGATTAAAACCCGTGCGGGTTTTGTTCTTGGTACTGGGCCGCTTTTTATTGTTTTGCTTGCTTCGCTTACTGAACCAATGATCCACCTTGGTATCGGCCCAAATGTTTCATTAAACTTTTGATAAGTCGGGATTATATCGGTGCAAATCCCGGCGTCTACAGAGAGCCCCCACTTTGATCGAGTCCGAATAGGACGAAGGTTAAAGTAGACTGCAATTCTCTCTGCTCGATGACTGTCTTGCTGCTGGCGGTGCTCTTTTATATGGCGACCAAATGACGTTGCTGATGATGATGTCGTCGGTAACCTTTAGGTGGCAACCGTTGGACGACTAAGGCTGAGGACGTCGTTGGAGACCTTTAAGTGGAATCCGTTGCACGGTTGACGCTGATGAAGAGGTTGTCGGTAACCTTTAGGTGGCAACCGTTGGACGACTGATGCTGAAGAAGAGGTCGTCGGTAGCCTTTAGGTGGCAACCGTTGGACGACTGATGCTGAAGAAGAGGTCGTCGGTAGCCTTTAGGTGGCAACCGTTGGACGACTGAAGCTGACAACATCGTTGGAGGCCTTTAGGGGGCAACCGTTGGACGATTGACGCTGACGACATCGTTGGAGGCCTTTAGGTGGCAACCGTTGGACGACTGTCGCTGATGATGGTGCTCTTTTATGTGGCAACCGGATGATGGTGCTCTTTTATGTGGCAACCGGATGATGTCTGGTCCCTTTGTCGATGACCTGTGAGCTGGCGACTTTTTATGCGGCAGCTTGACGATGGTGGTCCCTTTTAGCGGCGACTTGGTGTCAGTGATGACTCCCTGCACAGAAACCAAAGTCGAATGTCAAATCATTTTGAACAATGGCTGGAGATATAGAGAATTACCTGTCTGGCAGATTGATGATGAATGCCCAACGGATTTTCCCGAGGTTGATTGGATTTACCTGAAGCAGTTGGTGGTGCCCAATGGATTTTCCCGAGGCAGATCGGATTTTCCCGATGTTGATGGTGATGCCCAACGAATTTTCCCGAGGCGGATCGATTTTTCCCGATGTTGAAGATGTCCAACGGCTTTTCTTGAGGCGGATCGGATTTTCCCGATGTTGTTGGCGGTACCCAACGGATTTTCCCGAGGCAGATCGGATTTTCCTGATGTTGAAGGTGGTGCCCAACGGATTTTCCGGAGAGAGATCGGATTTTCCCAATGTTGAACATGCCCAACGGCTTTTCCAAAGGCGGATCGGATTTTCCCGATGTTGTTGGCGGTGCCCAATGGATTTTCCCGATGTTGAAGGTGGTGCCCAACGGATTTTCCCGAGGCAGATTGAATTTTCCCGATGTTGAAGATTCCCAACGGCTTTTCCCGAGGCGGATCGGATTTTCCCGATGTTAATGACTCTTATTGTTGCGATTGCGCCGAGCTCTGCTAGTGGCTCTGGATAATGGCAATTTGATGCTGAGGAACTTCACCGAAACTTTGTCGATGACCCTTATTTTCCTTAAATTTTGCTTCAGGTGCATAGGTGCCAAAATTTCACTATGGGGAAAGGATTCTTGAGTTTTTCCAGCCGTTGATCCATATTAGTCAAGTGAAGATTTTGTCCTTCGTGTCGCACATGCGTCATTCGTGCCTGGCTGATGATGCGTGACTTGACTGAATGCTAACTTATCCAGCAAGAGTTGGATTAGAGATTGCTCTAATCTTGCTCTCAGTGACTGGAAACCATGTCGTCCAGTCTGATTGAGATAGTATATGGGCTTAAACAGCCCCCAGTGTTGCATTCTGGAGCAGCGATGTGGCACTTCCTTGCTTTTCTCTTTTTTTTTTTAAGACATGCGGGTATGCCTACAACAAGTCTATTAAACTCTAGACTCTTATGGATGATGCACTTATGCATGACTATTGACTTTATGCATGACCTCTTAATGCAATGTAATGACTAGGAGAAAATGTACATGATTGGTATTTTACAATGCATACGACTCAATATGCAGACACCCCCAGTACCAAGACTAGAACAATGATTCCCTAAGTGTCAGAGCAACTCGACATATAATTTCAGGACAGGGCAGGATAGGTGAGGCTTATGACGAGGCCTGATGATGAAGGCATTATCCTAGATGACTTGTCTTGTTCTCTTGCTTCCTTGGTTCATTGTGAAGAGCGTCTTTGCAGGTTATGCGATGGCTAGGGGAGCCCCCAGTTCAAATGAACTCTCTCCTTGAGTCGGATGTTGTTTGTAATTAGCCATTGATGTGCCTGATTTCTTGTCCTTGATGGATGGGCCTCACTCAAATCTGCTGAGAACGGGCCTTGAAATATCAAATCTCGCACTTGCACTAGTGACCGAGTCAAAAAGCTTCGGTGGTATGGGAGGATGAAAAGGGTTGGAAAAAGGAAGGGTAAGTCTGATGATGATCATACGGGTTCATGGAAATCCTTGGTTTAAAAAAGAGATGACGGTGGGTTTATGGTCGAATCTGGGTATATCAGGATTGATAAACAACCATGTTTCGACTAAAGTTAAACGGTTGGCAAGGGTGCCTCATAGGAGAAAAGGTGATAGAATGGTCGAGATAGATTCGGGTCATAGGGAGAGAGGTGGTTGGCTATGTGAAGGTGATCCAAGTTTGACGAAAAGAAGGTTAGGAAATTGTAACGGTAGGGACGTGAAAAAACTTCAAAATCCAGGGTTTACTCTCCTTTTGCCTAACCTACCCTGACGGGTTTTCAGGTTAGTCACTCTTATTCTCTCACTCCCCTTTTGCCTAACCTACCCTGACAGAATTTCAGGCTAGCCTCTCTTATTCTCTCACTCTCCTTTTGCCTAACCTGCCCTGACGGGTTTTCAGGCAAGCCTCTCTTATTTTTATTTTTTTTCTCACAGACCAACATTTTGAGAAAGGATACTCCTTGAATTGTAATGGTCGGGCCTCAAAGAGGTTGTCCTACGTATCCGATGTGGAATCAGGCCAATCGTAGTTCATAAGCGCAACTTTGATGGATAGTGCCTCGAGGAAGGCTTAATGGTTCGAACAGATGGTTATGAAGGTTTGCAGGTTATGAATGGATGAAAGGTTTGTGAAGGTTATAGAAGGCTGAGGTATATGGATGATGAGGTGAAGGTTTGAGATGAGATTTTCTGAGGTGTGCACGACTCTTATTTTCGCCTTCTCTTTTCTTTGTTCTTTTCTAATCCTCTTTTCTTCTATCTTTTCTCTTTGTTTTCCTCCATTTCCTCCTCTTTTTTTCTTTTTCTTTCTCAGCTCCGTTTTTTTTTTTTTTTTGCTATCTATCTCTGCTTTTTTTTCACTTTTTTTTTTTTGCTTTCACTTTTTTCACCCTTTTCTTTTCTTTTTCAAACTCCGTCTTCATGGGTTGACTCCTATTCTCCTTTTGATGACACTAGTCACAACACACCTTTTGGCTTTGGGGTAGATATGGATTAGTCATGAAGAGAATGATTGGGTTGGACAAAGCTAAGGTTTTTTGAACGATGCCTGTTATGAGTGATGCAAAGAGGGATGATTTGGTGAATGGGAACTTGGGATGGAGATGTAGATGTTGTGGGAGAATGGGAAGGTAACAGGTGACACAGATGGTGATATGGGTGGTGAGGCGGTAACCCCCTGTCTTAGGCACGTTTTGTTCAAGCTGTTGGTTTAGGAGCATATGGATGTCCACTTTCAAGAAACTGGTGGTTTGGTCTTCTCTCCTTTTGCCCAGCCCACTTGATGAATGCAAACTAGCTTCTCTCTCTTTTTTTCTTTTTTTTTTCTTTTTTTTTAATAATAAACCCTGGATTCGTAGGAAGACAAACTTGATGAAGAGAAAGGAATATGAGAAGATGATAAATGGATATGTCAGACATGGATGTTAAGGCTAATGAGTGGGTGAAAAAGCTTTTTTAACTCAAGTTAAGAATGCAAGTGCGAGATTCTCAAAATCAAATAAATGCATCTTATTGAATTCAAAAGACAAGCATATCAAGGACCGACTCAATGCCACCCCTAATTGACTCTGAAAATAAGATGCCTGACATAATTGGGACCTTAGCCAACTTCATTGCCTTATTGACTACTCCAGTAGGCTTTCTGTGCTGCTTTTGGGAGAGGCAATTTCCCTTACCGGATCATACCCTCAATCTTATTCTTCAAGGTCCAGCACTTCTTGGTGTCATGTCCCTTACACCTGTGATAGTTGCAGAATGCATTGTCGTCCCAGCTTGGGTACGTCATTTCTGGCTCTGGTCTTGGTAAAGGCAACTCAATCAGGTTTTTCCTTAAGAGATGAGCCAAAGCATCGATATAAGTGGTGTCGAGTGGGGTGTAATGGTCGTACTTTGGTTGGATTCCTGACTGAATTACATTAGTCTCAGCGCTCTTAGAAGGGTGGCTGGGTGAACCAATGGCCCTTCTATTAGGACTTTAATTCCTCCACCCTTGGGCAGCGGCCTTCTCATTGTTCATGGTTTCAAGTTGGACACAAAGGTCCTTCAAGTAATCGAAGTCTTTGATCACATGGTATCCCAAGTGCTTGGATAGACTGCTCTTGAGTCCTTGCTTAAATGTAGTCAGTTGTAGGCGCAAAGGTATGGTCTAATTTATGTGAGACACCTTGGTGTAGGACCCAGAAAATCGCCCCCGTTTAGGGGTGTCGGTTTTCGGATGCGCTACTTAATGATCGGGAGCCGACTAAGGTTGCTTAATCCTTAAATAACGATATATTTATTTTCGAAATTCATTTTCGGGGTGATGAAACTTTATTTATTTATAAATCCGTTTTTATTATTTAACCATTCGAAATTACACCGAAATACTTTAAAAATAATTCAATATTGACCCAAATACTATATCCAGGACCAACAGAAGGCAAACGGGCCGCCATAGAGGGTTAAAACCCGCGCGGGTTTTAATACTCCATGGGCCGAACCGTGCGCTTTTGTGGGCCAGAGAAGATGGGTTAAAATTGATAAAACCCGCAGGGGTTTTTATCAACTTCTGGCCCATTTTCTTCGGTTTTAACCTTGGATTAGTGTGTGGAAAATATTAAACCATTTTTAAATATTTTGGTGTAAGTTCGTATGTTTAAAATAATTAAACGAGTTATAAAAGAATTAAGAGTCGCCAACCGATTTATGGAAACCGACAAACCATAAAAACAATAAAAATAACTCTGGTCTACGAAGCTCGATTATAAGTCTGGGGGTAAGGTTACGAATTCGAGAATTATAAGAATTCTCGAATTCGCTTGTTAGAAAACAGACTCTACTAAAATCGACATTAAAATGAAAAAGAGCGGGGAGAAATTTAATTAATTTCACGAAATTATATTCATCATCATGCAATATAAAAATGAGGTTTTTTATTTACAAAGTATGTAAAATAACGAAATTAAAGTACGAATTACATGATTTAAACAATGGCAATAAGAAAGCAATGAATCGAACCTCTTTTGATTTAGGAGCCCGAATGTGCCGGTTTGAAATCCTTGACTTTGCCTTGACTTGAGAATTGGAAGGGTGACTGTGAGGATGATGGAAGGACAATATGTGAGTGGTAACTTTGTGAAAGTATTAAGAATAGGATTTTGAGAGAGTTTTGGTATGGAATTTGAGTAGAGTAAGGATAATGTTGTGAGAATTGAAGTATAATGAGGGTGGTTTATGAGAGTAGTTGATGAAATGAGGGTAGAGTAATGATAGTAGATGATGTGAATGCTTGGTGATGAAGGTGAAATGGAAGGGGTATTTATAGGTGAGGATGGTAGTGATTTGGAGGGAAAAAATGGGGAACTTACCCCTAAGATCATGCCTTGCAATCACTAAGGTCAATGGAAGAAGTCAAACACATGGGGTTATTATCAAGGGATGATGATCAAGTTTTGGCGCCGGATTATTAGATATAAAACCCGCGCGGGTTTTATAATTCCCGCACACAGATCGCTGACGTGGACAAGTCAAAACGACGCGCTTCAGATGATAGAAAACCCATGCGGGTTTTGAAGTGACTGGGCCGGGGCACGCCTTGGGCTGGTTCTGTTTCTAGGCCGTCTCCTTTAATTAAAACCCGTGCAGGTTTTGGCAGTCTTCTGGGCCAAATTTGCTAACTGGGCCTGTTTTCTGGGCTTGACAATTGTTAAAACCCGCGTGGGTTTTGAAATCGCTAAGTGAAACTTCGAACGGCCATAACTCTTTCATCCAGACTCCAATTGAGGCAATTTAAAAGGCGTTGGAAAGATTATGATGTGTACTTTACTCTCATCAAAAGAAATAGGGCCAAAGAGACTTGTGGAAAAATTGGGATTCGAAATGGTGGGCATATGTATGTGGAAAGGGTGGACAATGAAGGCTTTTTGCGGTGGGTTGGACCGATAGCTTTTGATTGATGGAGACCCAGTGGCTTGGCTTTCCTTCTGGCTTCTTTCTTATTGCTCCTGATTTGTACACTTGTCCCGGTACAAAATCCGGTGTCTACAGAGAGCCTCCACTTTGATCAAGTCTGAATAGGACGAAGGTCAAAGTAGCCTAAGATGCTGATTGCTTAATGTCTAGCTTGATGTTGGTGGTGCTCTTTTATATGGCGACCCAATGATGATGTTGATGATGATGTCGTCGGTAACCTTTAGGTGGCAACCGTTGAACGACTGATGTTGAGGATGTCGTTGGAGACCTTTAAGTGGCATCCGTTTGAACAACTGCTGCTGATGAAGAGGTCATCGGTAACCTTTAGGTGGCAACCGTTGGACGACTGATGCTGAAGAACAGGTCATCGGTAACCTTTAGGTGGCAACCGTTGGACGACTGACGCTGACGACATCGTTGGAGGCCTTTAGATGGCAACCGTTGGACGACTGACGCTGATGACATCGTTGGAGGCCTTTAGGTGGCAACCGTTGGACGACTGTCGCTGATGATGGTGCTCTTTTATGTGGCAACCAGATGATGGTGCTCTTTTATGTGGCAACTGGATGATGTCTGGTCCCTTTGTCGACGACCTATGAGCTGGCGAATTTTTATGTGGCAGCTTGACGATGGTGGTCCCTTTTAGCGACGACTTGGTGTCAATGATGACTCCCTGCACAGAAACCAAAGCAGAATGTCACATCATTTTGAACAATAGCTGGAGATATAGAGAATTACCTGTCTGGCAGATTGATGACGATGCCCAACGGATTTTCCCGAGGTTGACTGGATTTTTCCCGAAGCAGTTGGTGGTGCCCAACGGATTTTCCCGAGGCAGATCGGATTTTCCCGATGTTGATGGTGATGCCCTACGGATTTTCCCGAGGCGGATCGGATTTTCCCGATGTTGAAGATGTCCAATGGCTTTTCCCGAGGCGGATCGGATTTCCCGATGTTGGTGGTGCCCAACGTATTTTCCCGAGGCAGATCGGATTTTCCCGATGTTGAAGGTGGTGCCCAACGAATTTTCCCGAGGCAGATCGGATTTTCCCGATGTTGATGACTCTTATTGCTACGATTGCACCGAGCTCCGCCGACGGCTCTAGATAATGGCAATTTGATGCTGAGGAACTTCACTGAAACTCTGCCGATGACCCTTAAGTTTTGCTTCAAGTGCATAGGTGCCAAAATTTCACTATGAGGAACGGATTCTTGAATTTGCTCGTCGTTGATCAGTATTAGTCAAGTGAAGATTTTTTCCTTTGTGTCGGACATGCGTCATTTGTGTCTGGCTGATGATGCATGACTTGATTGGATGCTTACTTGTCCAACAAGAGTTGGATCAGAGATTACTCTAATCTTGCTCTCAGTGACTGGAAACCATGTTGACCGGTCTGATTAAGATAGCATATGGGCTTGAACAACCCCTAGTGTTGTGTTCTGGAGCAACGATGTGGCACTTCCTTCTTCTCTTTTTTTTCGGATAAGTGGGTATGCATTCAACTAGTCTACTAAGCTCTTGCACAAACAATGCAACTTTGTTTTGTTTTTTTACACAAACATTCATGCACTCATGCATTTATGCATGACTATTGACTTTATGTATGACAAACTGACTCGATGCACGATAAACTGACTCGATACACAACAAACTGACTTGATGTATGACAGACTAACTCAATGTATGACAAACTGGCTCGATACATGACAGACCGTTTCAATGCACAACAAACTGAGTCAATGCATGACAAACTGACTCAATGCATGACAGACCGACTTGATGACAAACTGAATTGATGCATGACAAATTGACTCAATGCATGACAGACTGACTCAGTGCACAACAGACTGACTCAATGCATGACAGACTGACTTGATGCATGACGGACTGACTCTATGCGTGACCACTAACTCTATGAGGCCCTGACACGACTTATAAATGCAATGCAAACCTATTATGCTTAGACAAGACACACACATGATGTTTTTATGCAATGCATGACTATTGACTTTGTGCATGACAGACTGATTCTATGCAAGACAAACCGACTCTAAGCAAGAAAAAACAGACTCTATGTGACTATGACATGACATATGGATGCAATGCAAACCTATTATGCCTAAACAGGATAGACGCATGATGCTTTATGCTCCTATACATGCAACTCTACATGCAGACAACCCCCCTAACAAAGACTCTCTAGGACAATGATTTTCTAAGACAATGGTTTCCTAAAACCATGACTCCCTAAGACAATGTTTTCTAAAGATAAAGGCCACTCATGGGGAATTTCAGGAAAATTCAAGATGAGTAATGTTTCGATCCACGGGATAGGGAATAATAATGGAGGCAACAGGCCTGAAGGATGCGTTTCTTGAATGAACATGTACATGACCTTGATTGCTTGCAAATGTATGTTGATGTATGACGAGCCTCCGGTCTAGCGTAGACTCTTGATGACACAGTCTTGCTTTGGAGAGCACCTTGGAGATTTGCAAGCCCCCAGTTTCGATGTGGATTGACGAGATGATGCATGGGGACCATAAAAAAGTAGGAGACATCGTCCTTAGTAGTGAGTCTCAATCTCTCCTTTTGCCTAACTTGCCCAAGGGGTTTTCAAGTTAGCCCCTTTTTTTCTTTTCTTTTTTTTTTCTCTTTTTTTTCTTTTTTTTCCTTTTTCTTTTTTCTTTTCCTTTTTTCTTTCTCTCTTTTTTTTCTTTCTTGATGAGACCACTATTAGGACGTCTATGAGATTGAAGATGCAGGACCTTGTAGGATAGGGAGTAAGTGTCCCTCTTTGAAACAATCTCCGATAAATGTCTTGAACGATGTCACAAAGGTAGCACGAGCCCCCAGTTTAGAGTAGCTTGTCTCTGAGTCTGTTCATGATCATGTGGTTGTCAATTAGCCGCTGATCTGATGTGGACGGCTCTTGCTCTTGCTAAGAAGCAAGCCACACTTAGGCGTGCTTAAGGGTGGGCATTAAGAACAAAGCCTCATACTTGCACTAATGACCGAGCTGAAAAGTCCTCAAAGGGTGAGATGGGATGAAAAGGCTAAAAAGGGTTGGAAGATGTTTGGGGAAAGAGATGGTGGACGATGGTGAATCGGATGTGGAGACACTTAAGAATGATCGTGTTTTGAAGGGAGAAGAGATTGTCAAATGGGATAGACATCATCTCTTGAGAAAGGGCTAAAAGGAATGGTAGATGAGACTTTTATTGATGAATGAGATAGGAAGACACTCAAGAATGATCGTGTCTTGAAGAGATGGTCAAATGGGATAGACATCATCTCTTGAGAAAGGGTTGAAAAGGATAGTAGATGAGAGTTTATTGATGCATGAGATAGGGAGACACTCAAGAATGATCGTGTCTTGAAGAGATGGTCAAATGGGATAGACATCATCTCTTCGGAAAAGGTCGAAACACGGTTATGGAATAATGTCCAAGTCTAACAGAAGGAAGATGGAGGGTTGATGACGATGACGATGATAGATAAAATCTAGGGTTTCCTCTCCTTTTGCCTAACCTGCCCTGACGGGTTTTCAGGCTAGCCTCTCTTATTCTCTCTCTCTCATTTTGCCTAGCCTGGGATTCCAAGCTAACCTCCCTTTTTTTTTTTCAAAGACCAACATTTTGAGGACAAAGGATGCTCATTGCAGCGGTCGGGCCTCAAAGAGGTTTTCCTACGTATCCGAGGTGGAATCAGGCCAGCCGTAGTTCTTTAAGCGCAACTTTAATGGATAGTGCCTCGAGGAAGGCTTAACGGTTCGAAAAGATGGTCATGAAGGTTTGAGGGTTCATATGCAGGTTATGGATGGATGAAATGTTTGTGAAGGTTATAGAAGGCTGAGGTGTAGGGATGATGAGATGAAGGTTTGAGATGAGATTTTCTGAGGTGTGCATCACCGTCTTTCCTTTTTTTTTCTTTTTGTTCTTCCTCCCTTTTTTTCGCTCTTTTTCACTTTTTTCACCTTTTTCACCTTTTCAAACTCCATCTTCATGGGTTAACTCCTATTCTCCTTTTGATGACATTAGCCACAACACACCTTTTGGCTTTGGGGTAGATATGGATTGGTCATGAGGAGAATGATTGGGTTGGATAAGGCTAAGGTTTTTCTGAACGATGCCTGTTATGAGTGATGCAAAGAAGGATGATTTGATTTACGGAAACTTGGGATGGAGATGGAGATGGAGATGTAGATGGTAAGTAAGGATAGATGTTGGGGCGAATGAGAAGGTAACCGATGACACAGATGGTGATGTGAGTGGTGAGGCGGTAGCCCCCTGCCTTAGGCACGTTTGGTTCAAGTTGCTGATCTAGGAGAATAGAGATGTCCATTTTCAAGAGACTGATGATTTTGGTCTTCTCTCCTTTTGCCCAACCTGCTTGATAAGTACAGACTGGCTTCTCCCTTTTTTTCTTCTCTCTTTTTTTTTCTCTTTTTTTAAAAAAAAAAACCCGGGATTCGATAAAATAAAAGATGGGAACGAGGTATACAGCAAAGATAGAAGGAAAATGAAATTTGTCAGACTTGGTTTGTACGGATGATGGATAGATGAGAGAACTTCTCAACTCAAGTCAAAAGCACAAGCATGAAATTTTGTTTGATCACATAGCAACAAGAGCAAAGAGATGAATGAAGAACTGACTCTAACTGTAACGCCCCGGCCCCCTCCCGGGCCGCAGACATTACCAATAACTGCTTCAAGGATCGCTGACTGGCCCCACAAATCACCACGAGTCTTTCCAGCGTGCTTCGTCCTCACTCACACGCTGCCTGGGAAAACTTCCCAGGAGGTCACCCATCCTTTGACTACTCCCAGTCAAGCACACTTAACTGAGGAGTTCCCAACAGATGAGCTACCATATAAAAGAAGGTGCACCTTGGTGATATAAGTAGTCATTTCAATCTTTTTAAGCCACACTTTAACAACATATCCGGGGTGTTACAATCATCCCTACTTAAGCACACAACGTCCTTGTTGTGCGACAATCCAATCCAGAATCTTTGCCCCGCTAGGTGACTGCCCATGGCTCACCCGTCCACTGGTGAGATCACGACCGCGGGTCGGCTCTGACACCATCTGTAACGCCCCGACCCCTCCCGGGCCGCGGACATTACCGATGACGGCTTCAAGGATCGCTGACTGGCCCCACAAATCACCACGAGTCTTTCCAGCGTGCTTCGTCCTCGCGCACATGCTGCCTGGGAAAACTTCCCAGGAGGTCACCCATCCTTTGACTACTCCCAGTCAAGCACGCTTAACTGAGGAGTTCCCAACAGATGAGCTACCATGAAAGAAGGTGCACCTTGGTGATATAAGTAGTCATTTCAATCCTTTTAAGCCACACTTTAACAACATATCCGGGGTGTTACACTAACAGACTCTGAGCATGAAATGCTTGACAACCAAGACTGTAGCTACTTTTAAAGCTCCTTTGATGATCTGCCCTCCTTGTCCTCGTATGGGGAATCCATGTAATGTCTGGTCCTCTGTGCTGCTTTCGGTGGGGGCAGTTTCCCTTACTAGATCATGTGCTCAAAGTCTAACGATGCTCTATGTTGTTTCCTCAGGATCTATGGTAGCTTCAGAATTTCTCATCTTCCAAATATTCCCTTTCTGGTTGGCTCACGCCTTGACCCTGGCATTAGACAAATGAAGAAAAACCTATCCCAGAGTATGCATGGCCTAAATGACCTATATGGACTTCCTGAAATGGAAAAAAAAAACGCCTATATGTTGACGCGGGAGAAACTCACCCAGGACATGGTTTTGAAAGTGCTAACTGATATAGATGAGACTTCCTAGGATGCAAGACTGCTATAAGCTGACTTAAGGAAAAGACTTACCTACGACACCGAACTACATGTCTAAATTCTATATGGGACTTCCTAAAGTGCGAATGCTTATATGCTGACTCGGGAGAGACTCACCCAGGACATGGGTTTGAAAGAGCTAACCGATCTATATGGGACTTCCTAGGATGCAAGACTGTTATATGCCGACACAAGGAAAAGTCTTACCCACGACATGGGTCTACATGTTCTATATGAGACCTCCTAAAGTGCAAATGCTTATATGTTGACTCGGAAAGACTAACCTATGGCATGGGTTTGCATTAGACTTCTAAAGAAAGAAATATATTTACATGATGACTCTAGACACAGACTCACCCACGACATAGGTATTCATTACCTATGAACCTATATGAGACTTTCTAAAGAATGCAAGACGCTTACATGCTAACTCAAGAGAAAGACTTAACGACTCACCCATGACATGGGTTCGCATGACGTAGACCCTATAGGAGACTTTTATAATGCAAGACATTCATATGTGGACTCTGGAAAAGGACTTACCCATGACATGCGTTTACATGACTTATGAATCTATATGAGACTTTCTAAAGAATGCAAGACACTTACATGCAGACACTAACACAAAGACCCATCCTGACCATATACGATGCTTTCTAGTGAATGCAAGACACTTACATGCAGACATTAACACAAAGATTTATTCTAGACCTTATATGATGTTTTCTAAAGAAAAAGACACTCATATCCTGACTATAAAACAAAGACTCACCCATGACCTAGGTTTACACTGGATTTTCTAAAAGAAACAAACACACATTAACCTAGGAAAAGACCCACTTATGACCTAGACTAAAGACTCACCCATGACCCGGGTTTAGACTTTCAAAAACAAAACACACATATTGACTTAAGAAAAGACTCACATATGACACGACCTTGTAAGAGACTTTCTAAAGACTGAAAGACATTTACATGTAGACTCTGAAACAAAGACTCATCCAGGACTATTGTAAGACACCTATATAATGACTCAGGAAACGACAGGTTTGCGGGTCACCACAACACTTTTTACAACAAGAGCATTATATAGGGCCGTAGCGCTGGCAAAAATTCGTCTGACCCGAATACTCGAATTTTTCCGACCCGCATTAAACCGGGTTTGGTCATCAATTTTTTGTCCGAATTTTAAATTCAGACAATTCGGTCATGTCCGATTCACAAATCGGTTCGGGTTCGGATTTGGGGGAAGAAATTCGGACGTCCGAATTTTGTGTCAAATTCGGGTTCGGACAAATTCGGACGCATTCGGACAGTGTCCGAATACTATAATTCGGACAAAATATTGGAATTATGTATATATTTAGTGTAAATTCGGGTTTAGTTATATTCGGACAAATTCGGTTCGATAAATTCGCATAATTGGTTCGGTCCGACACAAAAAATGTCCGAATTTGAAATTCGGACAGGGTCCGGGTTTGGGGGTTTTGTCCGAATGTCCGAATTGTCCGAACCTGGTTTGACCCGAACCCGATTTTTTGCCACCGCTATAGGGCCGGATAAAGTCAAATATAACGATTGGATCATAAATTGATAGGTTTAAGTCAGTGTTTCTCAATTCGGATGGGCCCAATCCACCGGCCGACCGTTTTAAGGAGAATCCGTAACTTGGCCCAACAATTCAACAACTCAAACTATACTGGCTATTATGCGGACTAGAATAATGCTCGACAAAACAAACGACCCGTTTTTTTATCTTTTTTTTGTGACGCAACACATTTATTTATTTAACTCATGGAAAGTGGATGTTGTAAACGACCGAATAAAGTCGTCAAAAGGCGAGTCAAAACAAACTTATAAACTCAATTATTAATTCCACCATGGATGGGTTTAACAACGGGCCGACCATGAATTTGTTAGACTTAATGATCAAGTTTATGAATTTATCTTCTCTAACCTTGAGACTATTACGCGGGCTAGAACAACACACACTGACTTTGTTTATTATTAATCAATTTTCTTTGGACCATGAGTAAGAGAATATTGAGAAGGGCCAAATAAAATCATCAAAGGTGAGTTAGAATGAATCGATAAACAAGGATAATTAACCTTTAAAATGGATGAGCCTCACTACCGGGCTGACCGTAAAATTTAAGGTTAGTTAATTGAGTTTATAAACTTATTTCTTCTCAAACCCAACGATTATTACGCGGACTAAAACAATATCTCAAAATTAGGTCCGACTCTAATGAAGATCCAACATACAGACATGTATTTACACATAGCATACAACAAGCTTTATTTATTTACTCAAGGAAAACGGATATTGTAAAAGACTGGATAAAGCCAACATTAAGCGAGTTATAATTAATTCATGGGCTTAATTGACAAATCCAATATGGTTGGGTGTTCGTGTGTAGTTTAGGGGGTTTTTAGGAATAAGATATTCCTAAGGGTTGTCGTATCCGCAGGGATGAGTTTTTAGGTTATCATGAAATTGGTTTGAGTAAGGGGTTTTCAAATGCAGAAAGCAGTAAATAATTTAAATAAACTAAACTAATATGAATTGAAAGCAATAAAAGCTAAAGAAAACATTGAATCAAAAGATGAAATTAACCGACTCTGACAGAAAATAAATCTAAACTAAGAATGCAGTTTAAAAGTAAGAAATAAGAAAGCAATAAACCTAAGTTTAATAATTAAATTGAAAACAAGAAAGTTGTGATTTGAATTATTAAGAATTTCTAAATCCTCACTTGAAGAAGAATTTGAAAACCCTTAATCCTCCTCCTCACTAAAATGTGGATTGGAAGTTGTGACTATTCTAATAAGATTTTTAGAGAAATTTTACTTAAACAAACTTTGAATGAAACCCTAAACACAAAATTGACCTAGTAAACTAATCAAGACCAAACCCAAACAATCCCTAAACTAACCTTATCTACGGATCAAAGCCAAACTTCATCAACAAACAAGATCAATAACAAAGGAGATTTAAATTAAACATACTAACCTACTGTTCCTACTGACCGAACAAAATAAAGAAAGAAGAAAAGAAATAAAAGGGATTCAAACCCCTGTTGCTCGATTGATGCATTGAGAAAGAAAGAGAGAAGGAAACACAGGAAAACAGAGTATTAAGGTCGAACAAAAGAACAGAACAAATACCAGAATTAAACCTTCAATCATTCAAGAACCAGAATTCCAAAAATCGATTAACATCAACCATGAGAACAGAATTTAGAAGGAAAGCAATTAAAGACATAGATCTAAAATGTAGGATTTCAACATTCAAATAAAATCTGGAAATGAATTTTGCAAGACAAAAATAAACTTAACTACGAACCCTAGAATCCGATTATGGGTTGTCACCCCCCAAATCATCTTCTGGTTTTCGCCACTTGAACACTAACAACAGAATTTAAAGTGGAAATAACCTAAACCTAAACCTAACCCTCGAATTCCGATTTGGGTTGTCACCCCCCAAAACCGACCTTCGGGCTCGCCTCTTCTTCTTCGATCTTCTTCTTCTCTTTTTATACTTGAAGTCGAACTCATCCCTTCAAATCTCAACCATCGATCTTCATATCTTGACAGCTTTGATGTGTTGGAATCGCACTAGCATAGTGATGATGATGATGATTAAATCGAACATGGCTCTGCAACAAGATAAGAGAAAACAAGTGAGAAATCGAGTAATGGAGAAATATAATAAGAATTTGAGATGAAAAAGGTGAGAAGATGAGAAGATTATTGATGATGGTGGTGCGGATGGTGGATGTCGGATGAGCTGGATTTGAGAGAAAAGAAGAAAGAATTGAGAAAGAGAGATGAAGAAGAGAAAGAGAATCAAAGAGTTAGAGGCAGACGGAGTCGAAGAGAGAGAAAGAGTAAAGAATGAAATAGGATTGAATTTAGGGTTTGGGGGAGGGGATTATGTCGGCTGAAATGGAGGGGGGTAAAACGGGTTAGGGTTCGTGGGTTCTTGGGTACGGGTAGACGGGTGTGGGTATGAGGTTTGGGTAGTTGGGTTTGGGCCGAGGGAAATGTGGGCTGAAGAGGGTTTGGGCTAGGGTAGTTTAGGTTTTATTTATTTTGTTTTCTAATTTTTATTTGTTTTATTATTTTTATTTTATATTAATTAATAATAATAACAAAAAATAGTAAAATTACATAAAACCTAATAAAATCACAAAATGAGTAAAAACATAATAAAAATCCTAAATTAATTATTAAAGACAGGCAAAAACCCCTTATAAAAGATATTAATTCGGCTCGAAACGAGACCGAACAGCACTCCCACACAAAGGTTTGCTCGCCCCGAGCAAACTAAAACAAGAAGGAAAAGAAACTAACTACCCTAACTCACTGTCGCAGGAATCGCGAATGCATTTAGCACATGCATCAAGCCCTTTTAAACCCCTAGGTTTCCCCTAGTGAACGAGTAGGTCTCGTGAGGGTTTGCAGAAGATATACCCATAAAATCTAAATATGTATAATTTTTTTTTTTTGGTTTTGAATTGGAGAGAAAATAAAAATAAACAATTAGAAAATAAAGGGTTAAGAAAAAGGGAAAACAATGGAAGGAAAATATACACGGTTTAATCAACAATATTACCCAATAAACTCAATTGTTAGCATGCATATAGACAGAATGTATAAGTCAAAACAACAGTGCACTATTTACATCCACACATTAACTATCACCCCATCATTATATAGATTAAGTGTTGACCGGTAGAACCTCACTTTAGGATTAGTGAATGCTCACACTCATGTGTTTAAATTTAATAGAGGTTCTCTCAAATTCTCTTCCACTAGTACAATCTCCCATAAGCTTGGTCATACTCTCAATTCTCCACCATTAATAGGCTAAAATGCAATTATAACCAAGAGGACTTTTAAGGGTTGTAATGGAGGCTTGGGTTAAAGGTGAGGGACGGAAATTATTTAGGATATGTGGAGCTAAAAGCCAAGATGCTAATGGAGCACAACTTATTTCTCCAACCATACCTCAAACTTTCATAAAAATCTTTCAAGCTACCATGTATCAACAAATTTCAGCGCCTTTGGATGAGCTTAAAAATAATTCGAAGTCCCTTCATGCCACTCTTTTATTCTCAATTTTTCTCTTTTTCATTTTTTTTTCCTTTTTTTATAATGAATTGAGAATGACATTGAGAAAAATATATCACAACTCAAACCAAAGTATTATCATCCACACTTTGAATTTAAACAACGAGACAAAAAGATCACCACATATATTCTCCCATATATCATCTTATCTTTCCAACAAGGTTGCTCCACTAGACTTGACTTAGGAATATGGAATGTGTTTTGGCCAACGCTTTATAAATAGGTGCAACCACTATGGGGTAAAGATTCATTAGGGTCATAAAAAGAGAAAAAGTCACAAGGTGGCTTTTTGGCTCATGTAGTTTAGAAACAAAGAATGCCTCTATCATGTTATAAATGCAAATGCCATATATGGTCTCGAAGAGAGACTGACCAAGTTCTAGAGATATGTTACCATGGAAGAGTTACACTCAAAAATGAAAGAAGAGACTAACATGTATGTATTAGTCATATAGGCTTGAAGTCTCACGGGTTCATCTACCAAGGTCAAACACTGACTCTAATAAGAGAGGTTCAAGATTAAACATGAGATTTCACAATTTAACCATAGTCTATCATATACGTTCTATTTATATACATGCTAACAAAGTAGGCACAAGGGATCAAAAGTTAATCAAATTAGTATATAACCTCCAAAAAAATTTATCCTTTTTTTTTTAGGGGGGAACAAAAAGGAATAATGAAAAATTAAAAAGGCACATGTGCCACCCCACTCTCACACAAAAACTCTACAATGTCCTCATTGTGAAATAAGGTGACACCACACACAAAAGAAAGCAAAGATCACACAAAAGAAAAACTCATAAAAGAAAAGAAAATCACAACCCGGCATGCATGCCACCCCTACTCACACACAAAAAGGTTGCAATGTCCTTAATGGAAACAGTGATGAGCCAGCACACGAAAGAAAATAAAAAGAAACACACAAAAAGAGAACAAAAGAGAAAAGAAAGTTAACTTATTAACTGAAAAAAAAAATAAAGATAAGGAAAGATATTACCTGGTTGGGTACTGAGTATACCCAAGCAATGAAATCTCAGAATGAAACTATGTATGGAGCATCAGCCACTCCATCTCACCTCAAGACGTCGGGCATCATATCAGAACCATTCAACGCCCGTAGTTACAAGTCATGCATTCTCGCATGCATCTCAGAATGGTGAATATAAGAGCACATTCTAAAAAATACATCAACAAACATTAGTGCTCACAACTTTCCTAGGCATTGTAAATGGAGACATGACAAATGAATCCTCCCATTGACTTGTAAATGGAGATTGGGTATGCAACTCAACGGGAGAGGGCAATACAACACATTCTTGGACCTTCTCATGCACAGACTTGGATGCAAACAACGACTCATAAAGCATATCACCATCAAAAATGTCATTGTCACAAACCAAGTTCAAATTCTTAGGATCAATCCCCATAGACTCAAGTTCATCATCACAAGATTTCACATTATTCTCGATGAACTTGGAAGGAAAGGTAGCTAATGCCTCATTAATACAATGAATCTTAATGAAAGTGAATAGTTCAGTATCAAACACACATTCAATCACAAAGGATTCAATTTCACTCTCAACAAGGTCATGTTCAATTATATCACAGACATCATGGCATTCAATATACTTTACCTTCTCTTCACATGAAAGCATGGATAAAGGTGTAGACAATGGTTCATCATCAAGCATGTTTTCATCAAGTTCTTCATCATCACACACAGAATCAACAATTTTCTCATGCTCTCTAGATGTGGCTAGAGCTAATGAATTGTTAAGCTCAATACATGCAAAACTAGATCTGTTAAAGTAGGTATCATCCTCATCATAATCATACAAAAGAGAATTATCATGCAATTCAGGATTCAAAGATGATGAATAATCTACTTCAACTATCGATTCAACCACTTGTGAAGAAGAAGTTTCTACCCTAGAGTCAATCATATGTAAAAAACATTTGCGTGCACTCATTCATTTTCGCACAGAATTCATCCATTTTAGGTTGTAAACAAGAATCAGAATCATGGTATGGAGAATCACAATATGAGCACACAGGATTAGACTCAGCAACATCACATTGGGGATGATCAAAAGAATTTTCAACATAACCCCTAATAGAAGATTGATCATCAAAATATTGGGGGCATTCACATGATTGTTCAGGCAAGGTCTCACAAAAATTTTTTATGTACTCCCCACTACTAGATTGATCATAAAAATTTTGGGGGTACTCATCATACAGTATGGCTAAAGTCTCAGAGGGTGGTGCATAAGGAGATTGGAAGCTAGGACTAACACTTTGTTGCTCAAATTCATAAGAATCCCTAGACAACCATTCAAGAAATTGTCACGCAGCATCTTCTGCTAAATTAGAAAACCCGTAATATTCTAAGAGATTTCGGGTCTCATAATTTACACCCTCATTCACAATTCCCAAAATATCTAATGTATCGTAGTAGATACCATACAATTCACATTGAGCACGATAATCTTGTAATCTAGCAAAATATCTCCAAAATATTTCCTGCTCAAATTGGGGAAATTGGGGACTAGCCATAACTCACTTTTTCAATTTTTTTTTAATTCAATTTTCTTTTTTTTTTACTACATTTTTCTAGAAAGCAATAAACTATATACACACAAACCAATAACCTAATCAACCAAATAACGCCATCACCGGCGACGGCGCAATTTTGTTCGTGTGTAGTTTAGGGGGTTTTTAGGAATAAGATATTCCTAAGGGTTGTCGTATCCGCAGGGATGAGTTTTTAGGTTATCAGGAAATTGGTTTGAGTAAGGGGTTTTCAAATGCAGAAAGCAGTAAATAATTTAAATAAACTAAACTAATATGAATTGAAAGCAATAAAAGCTAAAGAAAACATTGAATCAAAAGATGAAATTAACCGACTCTGACAGAAAATAAATCTAAACTAAGAATGCAGTTTAAAAGTAAGAAATAAGAAAGCAATAAACCTAAGTTTAATAATTAAATTGAAAACAAGAAAGTTGTGATTTGAATTATTAAGAATTTCTAAATCCTCACTTGAAGAAGAATTTGAAAACCCTTAATCCTCCTCCTAACTAAAATGTGGATTGGAAGTTGTGACTATTCTATTAAGATTTTTAGAGAAATTTTACTTAAACAAACTTTGAATGAAACCCTAAACACAAAATTGACCTAGTAAACTAATCAAGACCAAACCCAAACAATCCCTAAACTAACCTTATCCACGGATCAAAGCCAAACTTCATCAACAAACAAGATCAATAACAAAGGAGATTTAAATTAAACATACTAACCTACTGTTCCTACTGACCGAACAAAATAAAGAAAGGAGAAAAGAAATAAGGGCCTGTTTGGAGAGATTTCAAGAATGGAATGGGTATGGAATTAGAAACTTGTAAGGTTAGGTATGGAACTAGAACCCAGAACTGAAGTTGTTTGGAGAAAAACTGGAATGAAATCTAATTCCATTCCTACTGTTTGGTGAGCGGCTATGGAATGGAATCAAACCTATTTTTATTTTTTACTCATTATATGTTTGGTGAAAGAAACAAAATTTTCTGAAAGAAAAAAATGAAGAAATATCCGATTGTTAAGCAGTGAAAGAGTTCCCCAAAGTTGAAAAACAAAATCCTCAAATACGATGAGCACCAAAGTTTGTCCTCCAGCTTCCATTGTTGCAAGGGCCTTGCTTCGATCTCATGGTAACCTTCTTTTTTCTACTTCTAATTTCAGTTATTATTCCAATTCTCCGAAGCTTAGGGTTTCTGATTTTGATGATCCCCAATTGGTGTCGGATGCGGCTACGGACGATTCTCGGACTGTCAGATGCGACTACGAACGCGGTGGCTTTTGGGCGGCGATGGGCGTGGCGGTCTTTGGGTAAGCGGTGTCGTCTCTGTCTTCCCTCTCTCTGTTTTGGTTAGGGTTCTTGTGGGATGAGAGAAGGAGACAGCAGATCCAACATTACGAACGAAAAAATTGATTTGATTTTTCTTTTTTTAATATTCACAGCTATCCTAGGGATAGAAATTGATTCCACCCAATCATGGGAGGTATCTAATTCCTCCCATTTGGAGGGATAAGAATTCCCATGGAATAGTAATTCCATTCCATATCATGTTCTCCAAACAAGTAAAAAAGGAATAACAACCCATTCCACCTTAATCCCATTCCTTTTTTTCTCACCAAACACACCCTAAAAGGGATTCAAACCCCTGTTGCTCGATTGATGCATAGAAAAAGAAAGAGTGAAGGAAACAGAGGAAAATAGAGTATTGAGGTCGAACAAAAGAACAGAACAAATACCAGAATTAAACCTTCAATCATTCAAGAACCAGAATTCCAAAAATCGATTAACATCAACCATGAGAACAGAATTTAGAAGGAAAGCAATTAAAGACATAGATCTAAAATGTAGGATTTCAACATTCAAATAAAATCTGGAAATGAATTTTGCAAGACAAAAATAAACCTAATTACGAACCCTAGAATCCAATTATGGGTTGTCACCCCCCAAATCGTCTTCTGGTTTTCGCCCCTTGAACACTAACAACAGAATTTAAAGTGGAAATAACCTAAACCTAAACCTAACCCTCGAATTCCAATTTGGGTTGTCACACCCCAAAACCGACCTTCGGGCTCGCCTCTTCTTCTTCGATCTTCTTCTTCTCTTTTTATACTTGAACTCGAACTCATCCCTTCAAATCTCAACCATCGATCTTCATATCTTGACAGCTTTAATGTGTTGGAATCGCACTAGGATAGTGATGATGATGATGATTAAATCGAACATGGCTCTGCAACAAGATAAGAGAAAACAAGTGAGAAATCGAGTAATGGAGAAATATAATAAGAATTTGAGATGAAAAAGGTGAGAAGATGAGAAGATTATTGATGATGGTGGTGCGGATGGTGGATGTCGGATGAGCTGGATTTGAGAGAAAAGAAGAAAGAATTGAGAAAGAGAGATGAAGAAGAGAAAGAGAATCAGAGAGTTAGAGGGAGACGGAGACGGAGTCGAAGAGAGAGAAAGAGTAAAGAATGAAATGGGATTGAATTAAGGGTTTGGGGGAGGGGATTATGTCGGCTGAAATGGAGGGGGTAAAATGGGTTAGGGTTCGTGGGTTCTTGGGTACGGGTAGACGGGTGTGGGTATGAGGTTTGGGTAGTTGGGTTTGGGCCGAGGTAAATGTGGGCTTAAGAGGGTTTGGGCTAGGGTAGTTTAGGTTTTATTTATTTTGTTTTCTAATTTTTATTTGTTTTATTATTTTTATTTTATATTAATTAATAATAATAACAAAAAATAGTAAAATTACATAAAACCTAATAAAATCACAAAATGAGTAAAAACATAATAAAAATCCTAAATTAATTATTAAAGACAAGCAAAAACCCCTTATAAAAGATATTAATTCGGCTCGAAACAAGACCGAACATTGGGCCTAACAACGGGTCGGCCATAAATATGATGGATTTCATAATTAAATCGATAAATTAATTTACTCAAGCCTAGTGACTATTATACAATCTAAAACGATATCCATTAACTTTGTTGGACTTTTTAATTAATTTTTGGACCTTTGTTAAGAGAATTTCGTAAAGGGCCATATAATATCATCAAAGGCGAGTCAATTTTTATTTATTAATTAAAATAATCACCCTTCAAGCATAAATGGGCCCTTCCATTTGGGTTAACAATAATGCCTTTTGGGTTAATTATCCTAATTAACAAATAATTATTTTTCAACCCAATGAATTTTATATGGACTAGAACAAAATTTCTAAACTAGGGTCGACTCTAAAACAAAAGGACAAGGGGAAGGGGTAGCACATAGCACATAGCATACAACATGAAGGGATACCATAAACCAAGGTTATATGTTCATGGATTTTCTATGGTTGGATTATATGGCCTACCGCACGTTTTCATCTCCATGCTCCATACCCTTAGGTAAGGAGTGTGAGATATTGCTCAAAGAACTTCAAGGAAGCCCTTTGAGTATAACGCGGGGAGAGAGGGGACCAAATGCTTGGCGATGTAGGGTGCATCCCACAAGTAGTGGCCCGCCCGCTCTCAAGGGAATCACCTAGGTATAACTTAACCGTCGCCTTTGTGCTAACGTGTCAAAAGACACGATTAGTGGCCCGGTATGCAAAGGATGCCTAAAAAGAATTATAAAATCGCAAAACAAATAAACTTCTCCCTTTTACAATTTCAAATTAATTCGATTTTTTCAAGTTTTACCCTCTTTTTAAGTTTAAGTCCCCAGTGGAGTCACCAATCTGTAGGACCCAGAAAATCGCCCCCGTTTAGGGGTTTCGGTTTTCGGATGCGCTACTTAATGATCGAGAGCCGACTAAGGTTGCTTAATCCTTAAATAAGGATATTTTATTTTCGAAATTCATTTTCGGGGTGATGAAACTTTATTTATTTACAAATCCGTTTTTATTATTTAACTATTCGAAATTACACCGAAATACTTTAAAAATAATTCAATATCGGCCAAAATATCAGATCCTGGCCCAACAGAAGGCAAACTGGCCACCATAGAGGGTTAAAACCCGCGCGGGTTTTAATACTCCATGGGCCGGACCGTCCGCTTTTGTGGGCCAGAGAAGATGGGTTAAAATTGATGAAACCCGCGGGGTTTTGATCAACTTCTGGCCCATTTTCTCTCGGTTTTAACCTTGGATTAGTGTGTGGAAAATATTAAACCATTTCTAAATATTTTGGTGTAAATTCGTATGTTTAAAATAATTAAACGGATTATAAAAGAATTAAGAGTCGCCAGCCAATTTAAGGAAACCAACAAACCGTAAAAACAATAAAATAACTCCGGTCTACGAAACCCGATTCTAAGTCAGGGGGTAAGGTTACGAATTCGAGAATCATAAGAATTCTCGAATTCGCCTTATAGAAAACATATTCTACTAAAATCGACATTAAAATGAAAAAGTGCGGGGAGAAGTTTAATTAATTTCACGAAATTATATTCATCATCATGCAATATAAAAATGAGGTTTTTTATTTACAAAGTATGTACAAATAACGAAATTAAAGTACGAATTACATGATTTAAACAATGACAATAAGAAAGCAATGAATCGAACCTCTTTTTATTTAGGAGCCCAAATGTGCCGGTTTGAAATCCTTGACTTTTCCTTGACTTGAGGATTGGAAGGGTGAATGTGAGGATGATGGAAGGACAATAGGAGAGTGGTAACTTTGTGAAAGTATTAGGAATAGGATTTTGAGAGAGTTTTGGTATGGAATTTGAGTAGAGTAAGGATAATGTTGTGAGAATCGAAGTATAATGAGGGTGGTTTATGAGAGTAGTTGATGAAATGAGGGTAGAGTAATGGTAGTAGATGATGAGAATGCTTGGTGATGAAGGTGAAATGGAGGGGGTATTTATAGGTGAGGATGGTAGTGATTTAGAGGGAAAAAATGGGGACCCCTAAGATCATGCCATGCAATCACCAAGGTCAAGGGAAGAAGTCAAACACATGGGGCTATTATCAAGGGATGATGATCAAGTTTTGGCGCCGGATTCTTAAATATAAAAACCGCGCGGGTTTTATAATTCTTGCACACGGATCGCTAACGTGGATAAGTCAAAACGACGCGCTTCAGATGATAGAAAACCCGTGCGGGTTTTGAAGTGACTGGGCCGGGGCGCGCCTTGGGCTGGTTCTATTTTTGGGCCGTCTCCTTTAATTAAAACCCGTGCGGGTTTTGGCGGTCTTCTGGGCCAGATTTGCTGACTGGGCCTGTTTTCTAGGCCGGACAATTGTTAAAACCCGCGTGGGTTTTGAAATCGCTAAGTTAAACTTCGAACGGCCATAACTCTTTCATCCGGACTCCGATTGAGGCAATTCAAAAGGCGTTGGAAAGCTTATGATGTGTCCTTTACTCTTATTAAAAAAAATAGGGCCAAAGAGACTTGTGGAAAAAATGGGATTCAAAATGGTAGGCATATGTATGTGGAAAGGGTGGACAATGAAGGCTTTTTGTGGTGGGTTGGCCCGATAGCTTTTAATTGATGGAGACCCATTGGCTTGGCTTTCCTTCTAGCCTCTTTTTTGTTGCTCCTGATTTGTACACTTGTCACGGTACAAAATCCGGTGTCTACACTTGGTGTGCCACCTTTCGAAATAATCCAGGTAAGACTCGTCTTCCCTTTGCTTCATGGTAGTCAGGTCATCTACAGTGGTATACTTTTTCTGGATGCGGCTATAGTGATTGATAAAGACCTTAAACAGCTCGCTCCAATCAGCCTTGACTTGAGGTGACAAGGCATGGTACCATACTTTGGCTTCTCCATCTTGAGTGGATGGGAAGACTGTAGAGTAGTACAAGTCAACATCAATCTTGTTGAGAGGTGTCAGTCGCACGAACTCCTCAACGTGATGAATAGGGTTCTCAGAGGGTTTGAACCTAATATTTGGCACTTCATTCTTATCAGTGACCTTGAGGCTAGGCTGAACAGGCAAGGGTACTTCCATGTATCTGTCGGTGAAGGCCGGCACGACGCTCATTGCTTTGGTGAGGCTTTCTAGCTTTTGTTCGAGGGCCTTGACAGCAGGGTTCCTTGTAGCATTACCCTTTGTTTTGGATGATTCTCCTCCAGAATCGGTTGATATTTTGATGAGTTCAGGTTCAGACTCATATCCGTGGGCCTCTTCATCATCCTATTTAGTATTCAGTCCCAACTTGGTATTGATCTTGATGATGGCTTGCAACATACCATCCATTACTTGCTGTTGCTCATGGAGCCTCTTCTCGATCTTTTGTTCCTGTTCAAAGGAATTCGCAAAGACTAAGCCTTGCATCTTGGTGAAAAGATCCTCTAGTTGTTTCGAGATGTTGGTTTCGGCGCCTTGGACAGGGATCCCTTGGAATCGTTTCTTAGCCATAATTCGAGCTCTGGGTTGAATGACAGATGGATCGCAGCTTGGATTTAAAACCAACCGGTCGGTATGTGGATTTCTGATGTGGGCCCGGAGTCGACCTCCTATCGTACCTGTATGGAAATTCAAAGTTAGGATACTCGATGACATACTCTGACACGTACTACCCGATGCATGCATGTTCTAAGGGACCTATATAATCCTAACTGACTCGACGCATATATGCTGACACAAAAGACTCACCCACTTTTTGGGAGTGCATGACCTAACTCTATATGGACCTATGGACAAAACATTATAAAGGGCCGCACAAAGCCAAACATAGCGAGCGGGTCTTAAATTGGAGGGCACAAGTCAGTGTTTCTCAATTCGGATGGGTCCACATCACAAAGCAGACCGTTTTAAGGAGAATCCGTAACTTGGCCCAACAATTCAGACATCTCAAGCCATAATGACTATTATGCGGACTAGAATAATGTTCAACAAGACTGACGACCCATTTTTTTTTACCTCTTTTTATTTTATTATTGCATTTCTTTTTTTTTATTTTAGTCAAGGAAAGTGGATATTGTAAATGATTGAATACAGTCAACAATAAGCGAGTCATAATTAATTTTTGGGTTTAATCAATAAATCCAATATGGTTGGGCCTAACAACGGGTCGGCCATAAATATGATGGATTTATTAATTAAATCGACAAATTAACTTTCTCGAGCTTAGTGACTATTATGGAATCTAAAACGCTATCCACTGACTTTGTTGGGCTTTTAATTAATTGATTTTTCGGACCTTTGTTAGGAGAATTTTGTAACGGGCCATATAATATCATCAAAGGTGAGTCGATTTTTATTTATTAATTAAAATAATTACCCTTCAAGCATAAATGAGCCCTTCCACTTGGGCTAACCATGATACTTTTGGGGTTAATTATTCTATTTAATAAATAGTCATTTTCTCAACCCAATGAATTATATATGGACTAGAACAAAACCTCTAAACTAGGGTCGACTCTAAAACAAAAGAAGAAAAGGGGAAGGGATACGCATAGCACATAGCATACAACATGAAGGGATACCCTAAACCAAGGTTCTATGTTCATGGATTTCTGTGATTGGATTACATGGCCTACCGCACGTTCTCATCCCGGTGCTCCATACCTTTAGGTAAGGAGTGTGAGGTATTGCTCAAAGAACTTCAAGGAAGCCCTTTGAGTATAACGCGGGGAGAGGAGAGACCAAATGCTTGGCAATGTAGGGTGCATCACTACCATCACACAAGTACGAGGGAATCACCTAGGTATACCTAAACCATCGCCTTTGTGCTAACGTGTCAAAAGACGCGATTAGTGGCCCGATATGCAAAGGATGCCTAAAAAAGAATTATAAAATCGCGAAAATAATCAACTTCTCCCTTTTACAATTTCAATTTAATTCGATTTGTTCAAGTTTTACCCTCTTTTTAAGTTTAAGTCTCCAGTGGAGTCGTCAATCTGTAGGACCCGGAAAATCGCCCCCGTTTAGGGTTGTCGGTTTTCGGATGCGTTACTTAATGATCGCGAGCCGACTAAGGTTACTTAATCCTTAAATAAGGATATTTTTATTTTCGAAATTCATTTTCGGGGTAATGAAACTTTATTTATTTATAATCCGTTTTTATTTATTTAAACACTCAAAATTACACCGAAATACTTTAAGAAATAATTCAATATCGACCAAACACTCGACCCAGGCCCAACAGAAGGCAAACGGGCCGCCATAGAGGGTTAAAACCCGCGCGGATTTTAACACTCCATGGGCCGGACCGTGCGCTTTTGTGGGCCAGAGAAGATGGGTTAAAATTGATAAAACCCGCGGGGGTTTTAATCAACTTCTGGCCCATTTTCTCTGGGTTTTAACCTTGGATTAGTGTGTGGAAAACATTAAATCGTTTTTAAATATTTTGGTGTAAATTCGTATGTTTAAAATAATTAAACGGGTTATAAAAGAATTAAGATTCGCTAGTCGATTTAAGGAAACCGACAAACCTTAAAAATAATAAAAAATAACTCCGATCTACGAAACCCGATTCTAAATTTGGGTAAGGTTACGAATTCGAGAATTATAGGAACTCTCGAATTCTCCTGTTAGAAGACAGACTCTACTAAAATCGACATTAAAATGAAAAAGAGCGGGGAAAAGTTTAATTAATTTCACGAAATTATATTCATCATCATGCAATATAAAATGAGGTTTTTGGATTTACAAAATATGCACAAATAATGTAAAAATAAAGTACAAATTACATGATTAAGTAATAATAACGAAAAGAAACATAAAAGCGAACCTCTTTGATTTAGGAGCCCGAATGCGACGATCGAAACACCATGACTTCCTTTGACTTGGTGGAATGGAAAGATGAGTATGAGAATGGTAGTAGGATAGTATATGAGTGATGGTTTTGATAGAGTAGGGGATGGTAATATGAGAATAGTGAGAGTTTTAAGAGAGTATGAGAATGATGAGAGTTTGGGTAAAATGATGGTATTAGTTGATGAAAATGAATGGAATGGAGGGGAGTATTTATTGATGAAGGAGGTGAGGTTTAGGAGGGAAATGGAGGGGACACATCCCTTGGATCATGCCCTCCATCTCCATGCAATCACAAAGTCAAGGTTAATGCACATAGGCTAATATCATAGCCATAGGGGTGATCAAGATTTTGGCGTCGGATTCAAACAGAAAACCCACGCGGGTTTTATAATATCCAGGCACACGGATCACTGACGTGGACGGCAAAACGACGCGCTTAGGCAGTAGAAAACCCGCGCGGGTTTTGAAGCAGCTGGGCCGGGGCGCGCCTTGGGCTGGTTTTGTATCTGGGCCGCCTCCCTTGATTAAAACCCGTGCGGGTTTTGTTCTTGGTACTGGGCCGCTTTTTATTGTTTTGCTTGCTTCGCTTACTGAACCAATGATCCACCTTGGTATCGGCCCAAATGTTTCATTAAACCTTTGATAAGTCGGGATTATATCGGTGCAAATCCTGGTGTCTACACAGGCCTGTTGCCTCCATCATTGTTCCCTGTCCCATGGATCGAAACATTACTCATCCTAAACATTCTTAAACTTCCCCACGAGTGGCGTTGATCCTTAGAAAGCATTGTCTTAGGGAGTCATGGTTTTAGGAAGACCATTGTCCAAGAAAATCTTTGCCTGCATGCATTGCATATATAGATGCATAAAAACATCATGTGTGTATCCGGTCTAGACATTATAGGTTTGCATTGCATCTATAAGTCGTGTCAGGGCCTCATTGAGTCAGTCTGTCATGCATCAAGTCAGTCTGTCATACATTGAGTTAGTATGTTGTGCATTGAGTTAGTTTGTCATGCATTAAGTCAGTCTGTCATGTATCGAGTCAGTTTGTCATGTATCAAGTAAGCCTGTCATGCATTGAGTCAATCTGTTGTGCATCGAGTCAATCTATCATGTATTGAGTCAGTCTGTTGTGCATTGAGTCGGTCTATCATGTATTGAGCCAATTTGTCATGCATCAAGTCAGTCTATCATGTATCGAGTCAGTTTTTCGTACATAAAGTCAATAGTCGTGCATAAATGCATGAGTGCATGTTTGTGACAAAAACAAAAAAATTGCATTCTTTGTGCAAGAGCTTAGTAGACTAGTTACGTGCATACCCGCATATCTGGAAAAAAAAAAGAGAAGAAACAGGGAAGTGCCACATCGTTGCTCCAGAACGCAACACTGGGGGCTATTCAAGCCCAATCAGATCGGTCAACATGGTTTCCAGTCACTGCGAGCAAGATTAGAGCAATCTCTAATCACACTCCAAACGACTTCTATCTATCATCCGAAGCTCATCCTCATGACGATCTTCCAGTCTGCCATGGGCGCTACTGACACAGTCATCAACATCGGGAAAATCCGATCTGCCGGGAAAAGTCGTTGGGCACCATTAACATCGGGAAAATCCGATATGCCTCGGGAAAAGTCGTTGGGCGCCACCATCAACATCGGGAAAATCTGATCCGCCTCGGGACAATCTGTCGGGCATCATCAACTACATCGGGAAAATCCGATCTGCCTCGGGAAAATCCGTTGGCCATCATCAACTACATCGGGAAAATCTGATCTGCCGCGGGGAAAATCCGATAGGCATCGTCGACACCGGGAAAGACTGAGACATCGACAGAAAGGGAGATCAACTACGATCAATCTTCTAGACAGGTAAATCTCTGTATCTCCATTCATTATTCAAAATGATTTGACATTCTACTTTGGTTTCTGTGCACGGAATCATCACTAACACCAGGTCACCGCTTAAAGGGACCACCATCATCCAGCTGCCGCATAAAAAGTCGTCAGCTCTCCGGTCGCCGACAAAGGGACAACCATCATCCAGTTGTCGCATAAAAAGTCGCCAGCTCTTTGGTCCCCGACAAAGGGAACACCCTCATCCAGCTGCCGCATAAAAATTCACCAGCTCTCCGGTCTCCGACAAAGGGACCACCATCATCCAGTTGCCGCATAAAAAGTCGCCAGCTCTCCGGTCGCCGACGAAGGGACCACCATCATCCAGCTGTCGCATAAAAATTCGTCAGCTCTCCAGCTACCGCATTAAAGATCGCTGTCATCAATAGTCAAGTAGAGCATCATTCTTGCTCGAGATCATCCCCAAAGAGGCGCATGTCGCCCACAACTGCGACACAGGACAAAGCTTCCAAGTGTCCAGCCCACACCTTCAAGTAAGGTAGTCATCAGACGCGTGAAACCACTTTAAGTAGGGCGTCATTCTCGCCGGAGATCAACAGCTCATCAACAGTCAAGTAGAGCATCATTCTTGCTCGAGATCATCCCAAAAGAGGCGCATGCCGCCCGCAACTGCGATATAGGACTCAGCTTCCAAGCATCACTCCAGGATTTACAATCCAAAGTCATATCCTTAGACTACTTTGACCTTCGTCCTATTCGGACTCGATCAAAGTGGGGGCTCTCTGTAGACACCGGAATTTGTACCAACGTAATCCCGACTCATTAAGTTCCGCAAGTCATTTGGGCCAAACAACAATTGGGTCATTAGGCCCATAGGATCAGCAGCGTGGGCCCAATAAATCAAGGTAGCCCACCTACATTCCATATAACCCACCTGGGTTTTAAAATTTCAGAAGCAACCCAAGGAGAAACGGGCCCAAGGCGCGCATCTGGCCCAACTGAATAATAAAACCAAGCTGGGTTTTAAAGTCTCAGGACGCGTTGTTTTGAAGCAGCCACGTCACCAATCCGTGTGATGGGATTTAAAACCCATGCGGGTTTTATTTCTCAGTTCTGGCGCCAAAACACAGTTCATCATAATCCTTTATTTTAGCCCACATGTCTTGACTTTTGACCTTGACTTTCTAAAACCCCCGTGGGTTTTGATTTTGTATGGATTGGAGGCATGATCACGGGGATGTGTCTCCCTCCATTTCCCTTCACCTATAAATACCCCCCTCCATTACACTCATTTCATCGACAATCATCCTCTACCACCCTTACTCTACCAAATTTCCATCAACTATCACCATTATCCTACCAAAACTCTCTTAAATTCTTTCCACTACATCCATTCCTATCTTTTAATATTATCATAACCACTCTCATTATAATATCCACACCACTCCGATACCATTCTCTAAAAGCATCCATATCTTCATCATTCCATCCGATGTCAAAATCGGGGCTAAGTCAAGGAACTCAATCGTCGCATTCGGCCAACTCATATCAAAAGAGGTCCGCTTTTGTTATTGTTATTGTTGTATTAATCATGTAATCCATTCTTTAATTCCTTTATTTGTACATATTTTGTAAAAAGTAAACATCATGTTTTAATCTTGCATGTTTTGAATAATAACTTTGCGAAATTAACCAAACCTCTCCCCGCTCTCTTTCTTTTCAATGTCGATTTTAGTAGAGTATGTTTTCTAACAGGCGGATTCAAGAGTTCTTATAACTCTCGAATTGTAACTTTACCCCCGAATCTAGAATTCGGTTTGTAGACCAGAGTCTTTCTTTTCTTATTTTATGGTTTGTCGACTTCCATAAATCAGCTAGCGACTCTTAAAGAATTTTATAAATTCGTTTAATTATTTAAAATGTTTGGTTTTTGCATAAAAAAAATTTAAAAATGATTTACTTCGTATCCGCTGTCAATTCAAGGCTAGGCTCGAGAGAAATGGACTAGAAATTGATAAAACCCAGGAAGGTTTTATCGATTTCAATCCATCCCTCTCTGGGACAAGAAGGAAAAAAAGGACCCAGCCCAGAATCCGTTAAAACCCAAAGGGGTTTTAACGAGTTCTGGCGGCCCACTTTTCCTTCCCGGGACTGAATCTGACATTTTGGGTCGGGATTAAATTATTGCTAAATTATTTTGTGCAATTTCGAATAATTTAAATAATAAAAAACGGGTTTGTAAATAAACAAAGTTTCATCACCCCGAAAATGAATTTCGAAAATAAAAATATCCTTATTTAAGGATTAAGCAACCTTAGTCAGCTCCCAATCCTTTAAGTAGCGCATCGGAAATAATTCCCTGAACGGGAATTTTCCGGGTCCTACCGATCATATATGGGTTCGACTACCCTGAAAGTGTCATTTACCAAAAGAGAATCAAAACAAATGAAGTAACGAAGTTAGTAACTTATAACAACACACTTTGTTAATTGACTCATAAACCAAATTACTTGATTCTCTATCCATTTCCATTGGTAAGATTTCCAACCAACGCCCACAAGATCATATAAGTAAGAACAAAACCTTTAACTCGAGTCATGATACTATACTTAACTAACTTTGTCAAATCCATCAAGTACATATACTCTTTTAAGCCATAATTTAGGCTCTTGGCTCCTACTATTATTTCACGTCATTCCTTCCACGCTTATCCTAACTATGTATTAATAACTTCTATATTCCCAAAAAGAAACTCATATTTCCTTTGATTCCCTTTTTTATAGGCCTAACAACACCTTATAATACGTATGTCCAGAAACTTTCGCTTTGATACCTTACCATGTAACACCCCCAGATTCATAATCATGAGATCAAGACTAAACATCTCACAACCCAATGATTAGCGCAGCGAAAAAATAATCTGAAGGCGTTACCGCCGTCCACGATCAGGGACAAGGCTAACGGAACCCTGTTTACAACATAACGTCACTAATTGTCACGTAACCAACCAACCAAAAACACACCATACTTAATCTCGAGAACACAAAGTTTACAACCCCGATTTAAGGTTACAAATATCCAAATCACTCATAATAAAAACACTTGACTACTCCAAACCAACCGAAAGCTTCCCCTTCATTGTTTAACTGACTTGTTTATCGAGGCTTGCCTCATTCGCCTTAATCTTAGAGGCATCACCTAAAACAAAACATAAAACATTTTCGCAAATGAGTCGAAACTCAATACGCATACCCCATATACAGTAAAATAAACTTAGGCAATTCATTTTGTTTTGCGCATTTCAATTCATTTTGCGAATAACTAAACAATAAAATAACAAACAAAATAAAACTCTGCTTGTCGTATTATGGTCTACTGCTTGCGATCATCGAACTAAGCCTCCGTATACGCATACCCGGACCGATCGGAAGGTCCGGATGGGTTGACATTGGCCAGGTATTGACTTGGGTAGTGCACTATGGCACAAATAACTTGGATCGGGGCCATATTTACGTGAGAAAAACATGTAAACATTACTCAATTACATTACAATTATTAAACTTGCTTACTTGAACTCAAATAAATGAGTTTGGGTAAACTACAGGCAGTATGCGTACCTTACAAGTTGAGTTGCCGGTAAAGTAACTTGAAAACTTGACTGGATTCGAACAAGGAGCAGCAACGACCTCTTGGACCACACTTGAGATATGAACACTAAAGCAAATTAACTGAGATTCTTGGTAAGGAGGAAGTCTCCTAATTAACTTAGAAAAAAGTAAACTTTAACTAACGATTGGAGAAATTTGGGATTTTACAGTAAATTGCAGAAGGCATAATTTCGTTTATAGACCTCCAAAAATTTCATAAGAGGACTTTTTGGAAAACTAAAAATAAATTCTGCAACTCTCCAGTTAAGAGTTATGGCCAAAAAAGAGTGTAAAGGCTTGAAATTTATGATATACCAAGGCTGGCCTGCAGTAATGAATAACCGGGAGTGATATTTTGAAAAAAACATCATAACTTAAGTTCTAGACATCGGTTGGGTGCGTATAAGCAGCCTATGAAAGCTTAACTTGCAACCTACAACTTTGATGTTGGCCTCAAAATCAAAAAGTATTTTGAAAACACCGGAAATTAGCTTTGAAAAAGACTCGGTGAAATAAAAATTATGGTTTGGCATGGTCATGGAGCTAATTTCGACGGGCCATAACTCATTACCCCGACATCCGATGGACACATAAAACCACATTCCGGAAAGCTTGCAAAGCAAACTAAGACTTTCATGTTGAATACTTAGGCCATTAAGATCTCCTTGATCCTAAAAAATGCCCCTGAATCTACTACCTCCAAAATCGTATATACGCAGGGCCCCCCAGTTAAAAACACCATAACTTGGGTTATACTCATCGGAATCCCAAAATTCCAAGACCATACGAAAGCTATTACTTAAGGCTATTAATTCACAACAAAATTTTGATTAGGGAGTGCCTTAACTATCCCGAAAACTCATATTACTCAATTGGACCCCAATATGACATCTAAAGCTTCCTATTTGACATATTACAGGGGGTGTCAAGAAATGAAGAACGTAAGGCTGTAAGAAAATTCATTTGTTGCCCAGTAATAAACAAAATCATTCTAGCTTTTAAGCTCCTAATATTCTCCCCATAAAAGCTCTGGTCAAGACAGTAAATAAAAATTCTATTAAGGGGCTTTTGTTATTATTCAATTCCTTTGCCTTGATCTGAATCAATGCACAAAAGGCTACTCATTCCCTTTATTCCCCTTTTCTTAATACCAATTCTTTCACACTAAACAACCCATCATATCATATAAACAAGCCTGCTATCCCATTGAAATGTGGAAATCACAGTCCGAACCTTCTATATATAAGACTACTTCAGCGTATTAGGATGCACATAGATCCTCGCTGCATGTAATTCATGTGCCCAGTTTATATCATCTGACAACCATTTCTACATGCATGGTAATGAGTAACTCAACAGTAACTCATCAATTCTGAGAGTGTTTTGGGGCCACCAAGTTAACCATGCAACCACAATTCATCCAAATTATCCCCCAATTCATTAACTATACACCAAGATTTAAAATACTTTATACCCAAATTATTACCAGGACCACTCCCAATTAATGATCTAGCAACAAAATTATATCTATAAATTGTAAATATATAAAAGATAATTACACTCTTCCAGTTTAAACAGTAAAGGAATTAAATTGGGAAGGAAGAACTAGGGTTTGCATTTACCTTATCTCGGAAGAATGAGAGTAGGATGAAGGGAAAAGTGGCTGGTGGTGGGGCTGGTGCCCGACGACCAGCTGACTGTCAATGGTGGCGTCGTCGCTACTGCAAAAGACATGGCACACCGAGAGGGAGACCAAGAAAGAGATGGACAGAGTGATAGAGGGTAAGTGTGAGAGAGACTGTGGTGGGTTGGTGGTGGACTGGTGGCGCCGGCGGACATCCTGATGTCTGACCGCAGCTGCCGATGCTGGCTGGTCATCGGAGAAAAAAACGAGACAGGAGCACAAGGCTCAGGGCAACGAGGAGGAAGAGAGAGAAAGTAAGAGAGAAGGGGGAACAATTGTAGTTTTGTCAGGATGAGTTATTTCTTTGAAATGTATTGGAAGTGGGTTTTAAAACTTTAACACTCAATCTACTATAACCCAAAACACTACGGCTTTCCTATTCCCCTCTTCTTCTCACAATTATTTATCTACCCGACAATACTAGTTTAAGGTCTGGGGATAAAATTCTATCACTACTAAAAATATGTATATTACCAACCATTTTTTTCCAACCAATTTAAAATGGTTAGAAAAACCAACTATTTGAGCAACCATTTGATATTCCAACTATTTTTCAAAAAATTTAGTGAGAAAAATGGTTGGAAATTCCAACCAATTTTGCTAAAATTAGTTGGAAAATTTTCCTACCATCCATTTTCCTACTATTTGAAATTGGTTGGAAATATGATTAGTAATCCAACCATTTTTCCAACCATCTTCAAATAGTAGGAAAAAGGGTAGTAGGAAAATTTTCCAACCATTTTAGCAAACTTGGTTGGAATTTCCAATCATTTTTCCCACACATTTTTTTGGAAAATAGTTGGAATAATAAATAGTTGCTAAAATGGTTGGTTTTTCCAACCATTTTAAATTGGTTGGAAAAATTGGTTGGTAATACACATATTTTTAGTAGTGTATAAACTTAAAATTACGAGAGAAAGACTTTAAATAAAATAGGGAGGTGGAATAAATTGAACTTTCAATAAATTAAGAAAAAGAAAGAAGGTAAATTATTATTATTATTATTATTATTATTATTATTATTATTATTATTAATGCCGACGAATCGGATGACTTGATAAAATTGAGCCAAATAAGTGACCTAAGTATCCTGAGAGTAATTTGAGTAGCTGAAATTGTCACATAAATAATTTATATAAATAACATACTAGACTGATATATATAACGGTCGTTGCTCTGTTCGAGTCCTGCAAAAACACAAACGGTTAACTGAATTGAAATGCGCGATTTTAGTCAATTAATCTCATTACTTAACTTAATTATGTTGGGTTAGGGTCGGGTTTTTACATACCAATTGTTGGGATTAATCATAATTAATTAATTACTGTAAACCCATAATCCAATATGTCGAATCAATAGAATATAAACATAAACAGAAATACCTGAATCCATTGTAGTTGTTAATCCTCTTGAAGCGACGTGGTTAGGTCTTCCAGATGAACACCCACTCAGAAGAGAACTCACAAAGAAAACTCTCTCTCACTGACGATGGGTATCAGGGAGAAATAACCACGTGTGTGACCTGAGGACCATCACCATATATATATAATAGTAAACCCCTTAGGGTTTTGACCTATTATATCATTATTCCGCCCATCATGGAATAATAATATGTCATCGGTATTCGCACATTAGAGCCCACATCTTGCCTGATACATTAAAGCCCAATATATATACTTATTGGATCATTTTTAGTCGGACTATAAACAATGACAATTATTGTGACGTATATTCGTTTACATATAAGCTCATCGTTGGATTATGATCCAACAGCTAATCCTTGGGATGAAGCTCCAGCCACCCTCCTGTTTGCGAGTTGAGAGACAACTTTCTTGGGTGTCATCGCGTCGCTTGAGTCGAAGATGAACTGAATTTCTTAGAGAAAGACATGAGAGACAGAGATGTCCTACCAGGCGTGCCAAATTTGTAAACACAAATTTCAAGTCTAAAATTTAATAAGACAAGAAATTGAGAAACAAATTAATTTGCTTTAATATATGAATGTATGGGGGTATAATATTTGTATTAAAATACAAAAATGATGATCCTTTGATTCGATCTACTTGAGACTTGGATGAGTCGAGGGCGCAGATGCTTGATCTCGATCTCAGATGCAGATTGAGATGACGAACTCTTGTAGTTGTAGTAGATCTTGAGTTGAAGGCGTTGAGCGTTGATCATCTTGTTACTTGGTAGTGTAGGGCCGGCGGCCCGGAGGGCACGGTCCCCCACGGAGGGTCGATTCGACGTAGGGTTGCTTATTTTTTCAAAGGGTACAAGTTTCCATAATTTCCTTTAAGTTATAGAATATTTTCCGTGCGCCTAAATGCCGAATCGGGTCAACTCTTTTACCTCAAAATTACAGTACAAGTATCTATTCGGAATGGCCCATGAGCCCGGTGTGATCGGAGATCCACGCGGATTTCTCAGATTACCCGAGGCCCGGACCCATTCCGAATGGGATATTGGTCTTTAGACACCAAAATGGTGGACTGGGTTTGCATACGGCCCAAAATCCGCGAGGATCTCCCGGCCAATACGTGCGCTGATCCATCACCTTGGTTGATGACCTTTCGCAATTAGAACAAGGATCAGATCAGGCCCACTGGCCAGAAATCCACGCGGATTTCTGAACAGTGCTCCTGGCTGAGGCGCTTGTTCCAGTTACGGGTACTGAAGATTTGAGCAAAGGGTTCGGCCCAAAATGACATTAATTTGCATAAATAAAAAGGAGTCGCCAGTTAATTTTGGAAAAAATTAACAAAACAAAAAAAAAAAGATGACTCCGGTCTCGAACCAAAAAAATCAGATCCGGGGGTAAAGGTGTCGGTGTAGGGGGATGCCCTTGCACCGCCCGCCGAAGCGGCCTTTACTAGGTCGGGTTTTACACACTAATAAAAAGTAAAGTTGTCACGAATTAAGGAAAAAATGCATGCATTCGGAATGAAATGATAAAGTTCACATACTGGATGAAATAACAAAAAATCGAGAAAAATAAAATAAAATACAACGGGCGGTGATCTACCGGCTACATTGTTACATATTTTAGAAAAAAAACGAAACGAAATTGAACGAAAGAAAAGATGGAAAAGATAGGAAGGGTGGCGGATTGTACCAAATCCGCGCGGACCTGATGTGTGCCCAAGAACTGTGTGATGAACTCAACGATGAAATCCACGCGATTTCACAAACTCTCAAGTTTGCTTGAACCGTCCCGATTTTTCGAGATCTCCACGATAAGAAAAATTGCCAACCACTCGAAAGGATCCGCGCGGATCCTTAAATAAGCAAAGGGGGAGAAGGTAGTTTTCAGTAGTTGCCTGAAATCCGCGCAACTCCTCCTGCAACCGCTTCGGCGGTTTACTTGACCGTTTGAAAAAAAAAACGCCATGCTTGACCATAACTGCACCGGATCCGCGTGATTCTGGGTTGACCCAGAATCCGGATCCACGCGGATTTCTGGGTTGACCCAGAATCCGGACCCACGCGGATTTCTGGGTTGACCCAGAAATCGGATCCACGTGATTTCAGGGTTATCGACTTTGGGCTGGATCCGTGCAACTTTGACATCTTGGCCCAAATTCATGAAATCCGCGCAACCTTCATATTTTGGCTCAGTTGGATCAAATCCGCGCAATCGAGGATTTCCTGGGCCAAATATGCTAACCATGAGGATCCAGGGATTCAAAAATCCGCAAGACTTGCTTTTGAGCTGAATTTATGTACTGAGTTCTGACAAATCCGCGTGACTCCCACTGCCATGCTAGGCTGACAAATCCGCGTGACTCCCACTGCCAGGCTAGGCTGACAAATCCGCATGGCTCTGATAGAATTTTGGGCCGAATTTTGGCCCTGATCCGCGTGACTCCAGGCTGGACCTTGGTCCGGATCCGCGAGGATTTTCTGGGCCCGAATCTGTGAAATCTGCGTGGTACTGGGCAAATCCGCGAGGATTTGTGCTAGGCCGGCCTGGAAAATCCGCGTGGATCTTCTTGGGTTGGTGCAGAATTCCGCCAGATTTATCTTGGATTTGTCTTTGGGTGGCCTTGAAAATCTGCGTGGTTTTTCCTGGGTTAGTCCACAAGAATTTTCCTGGGTCTGTCCGAGCAAATCCGCCAGGATTTTAACTGGAATGTCTTGACAGATGCCAGGTATTTTCCTGGTCTAGAACATTATTTTGGTGTCTCTGATTAGCCCCACTTTGGTAGTCGAGTCTGAGTAAGACGAAAGTCAAAGTATGCTTAGAGATTGTTTAGGCTAGTCTGTTGGATCTTCCTGGGTTGGCCCGAAAAATTGGTCGGAGGTGATTTGACTGAGTTGAAGTGTGGCCGGAGGTAGTCCGATCTGGAAATGCTGGGGGTTGTCCAAGACTTGATTAATTTATCGGGGGTAGCCCGAACACTTGGATGGTATGCGGAGGTAGTCCGCTTGAAATTGCTGGAGGTAGTCCAGGCCTTGATGAATTTCTCGGGGGTAGCCCGAACACTTGGATGATATCCGGAGGTAGTCCGCTTGAAATTGCTGGAGGTAGTCCAGGCTTCGACGATTCAAGGGTAGCTTGAATGCTGGAAATTGACCGGAGGTAGTCCGATGCTGACTTGGTTGCTGGAGGTCGTCCAGGCTTTGATGAATTTCTCGAGGGTAGCCCGAGTCGTATTCAAGGATTGGTACCTGCAAAAGACACTTAAGTTTATGAGTATGTCATTATTATTATCTTAAAGGATAAATGAGGATAGTGGAAAAAAAATCCTGCTATCCGATGTGAAAACTCCCTGTCAGCCGATGGGGATTGATGAGGAACTCAGGGTTCCAACTTGACGATGGAGGATCAACACCTAGATGGAGTTGGCACAGCTTTGTTTAAGTCGAGATAAGTCTTGCCATGCTTGTGTTGGAATCTACAAGATACTGCTTTAGCTCAGTTGAATCTGTCATGTTCGATGACGAATCCTCGAGGAACCCGAATCGCTTGATGGCATAACGCAAGGGACACGAGAATCGATGAAGGACTCACGAATCGTGAAGCACCCGATGGGTTTGGAGAATCACTTTTTAGCCGCTCAAACTACAACTCTAATTCTCCATGATGATCCCGAGTCAAATTTATGATAAGACATTTGCTTATGTTGACATTTAGTAAAATCGCGAGGATTTACGCTTTGGGATCAACAAGGACTTGAAGCTCCCATTATGCTTCGCTTGGTGAGTTCACGAAATTCGAGAGCTTTGCACCCAATGGAGCTGCGGAAGATTTGTACATGTCTGAAGTCTTGCTTTTGATCACTAAAGTCTGCGACATGTTTGGTGTAAGCTCCACTATCTTGTTGGGCTTAGTCCAAAATTGGAGAGAGTTTTGGGACATGCCTTGCAAGATCTTTGGTGATTGATTTAATCTCTGCTGAAGAGCACCGAGTGCATGTATAATGCTTAGACCGTTCACTTATCTTTTATGATGCAATGGATGGACTCTATTTCTCTAATAATGCATGATGCTAATGCACTCTATACAAACTATCTTTTTAATTCATGAGGATGCAAGACACACATGCAACGAATATGAGAGTCTAGATATTGAGCTGTGGTCGATAACACTGGAAATATTAGAACGCTTCAAATAGAGGGAACCAAAATCCACGAGCCTTTTTAGTCTTCACTCGTACCCTCAGCTACGACCCCTTTTGCAAATATGTGATGAATCTTAATCAATATCCTGAAACACCCTAGTTGTAGACCTCGAGGGAACCGCGAGAGCTTTTGTCAACACGGAATGTGCCAAGACTCCGGTCGGACTTAAATAATCGACGAGAGAAGAAGTTTGAGTCTCTATGGGTTATAAAGTCCACGAGAGCTCTTAGAATGAATTCTGCCTTAGCCCGCTTGAGCATGACCTGGAAATTGGATAAGATCCTTTTGGGAAACCACTCAAAAGAAGTTACTTTTGTTCAATTATTTAGGCCGGACTTTATAAAAGCTTCCTACGTATCCACTTTATGAGTGAAATCAGGCCATCGTAGTTCAAAAGGTGGAGTAAGTATTTAGTTGCTGACGAAATAGGTCAGTGGCTAATAACTTAAGGATAGTTGCTGGTTCTGGTCACCAGTTGCTATATTTGGACTTGTCTTTTAAGGCATAGAATTTCCTTAGTTTGCCCAGTTTTGTTGAAGCTTCTTGACTCATATGTGAATATACTAGGAGGGATATGCTCGGGGTGATACGCCACCAAAAGTCCGTAAGAACTTCATGAATGAGAAATCTTCCTAGGATGTTGTGCCAACAAAACCCGCATTTCCAAGCCGAAATTGATATATGTGAACATGCTTTTGTAAAAGTTGTTCAAGAGCTTGGCTTCTAGTATTAGACCCGATGTTGAACATGCTTAAAAAAGTAGTCCAATTATACAATCACCTGAGAAATTCTCTTTAAAATTGTGGACCATGCAAGCTGCCATGAAAATATCCAAATGATCTCATTGCCCAAAAATTCGTGAGGGATTATAGGGACTTGACTTGTGATGAACATGCTTAAAAAAAGTTGTTCTTATGTAAAATGTTGCTAGAAGAATTGATGATGAACATTTTCTCTTGAAAATCCTGCGAGGGCTTTTCCACAAACATCTGTTAGGACTTTCCTTATCTAGCTTATTGTTACTGGATAGTAGAGCTTGACCTTGCTATCCGATGAACATGAAGGAAAGTGACAAGACCAACGTGTCATTTCCACGAGAAGAGATGAGAACGAAATGCCTACTCTTAGGCACCTAGATCGATCGCTAAAAGGTGAGCAAAGGAAAAAATTTTGTCTGGATGCAACTTTGTAGTGATCAGGAAATTGTATCTTGATAGCCCTCAATTAAAAAAGAAAACGGAGGGAAAGAGAAAGCCCCCAGTTTGAAAGGAAGACAAAAGGGAAAAGAAAGCCCCCAATTCGAAAGGAAGACGTACAGAGGAGAAGAGAAAGCCTCCAGTGTAAGCCATGAAGAAAAGAAGGTGTGAGACTTCACGAGCAAGACCTCATATCACATAACAATAAGACCAGTGAGAGAAACAATGATGCATAAGGTCAAAATCATGTCAAAGCAAACTCTATTTCAATACTATGAGCGTAAAACCAAGACACAAACCAGTTACACTATGTTGTACCTCTAAACAATCATGTATCACCTTAGCAATTGGTGAGCTAGTGAAGCTAGTAGATCCTCACTTTAGGTAAAATGGAACGTTCCTCTCAATGTGTTTAGAAATATGTAAGGGTTCACTCAAACTCGTCCTGACGTATACAGCTGCCATAAGCTTGGCAAGACTCTCAACTCTCCATCACTGAGGACAACATGCAAAAATGCTAATCATGAGGACTTTCAAAAGGTTGTAATGTGGTTTAGGCTAGGGTAAGAAGGGAAATTATTTGGGAAATGTGGAGCTAAGTAGCCAAGCACCTAAAGAGCAATGACATTTCCACTCCATGCAGCGCAACACCTCCAAAAGAGCGCAAAACATCCCCAACAAAAGAAGACCGGGATAGAGTACCAAATACAAATCAAAACCCCCAAAAAAAAAAAACTTCTCTTTTTCCTCTTTTTCTTTTTTTTCTTTTTCTTCTTTTTTTTTTCATTGTGCTTTTTTTTTTTATGAATGACATGAATATCTAAAGAGCAACTCAAATCCCCGTAGTCACAAGTTATAACCTTTGAGAATAAAAAGGGTAAAAAGGATATTCAACAATGTACTTCTCTTGTAGCAACAAACCAACTACTCACTCTCAATAATCGACCACTAAACTTTCAAACAACTGAACTGTTGCTCATTCTATCCTGGCTAAAGGTAGAAAATTATGTAAAGGCCAAGGGTGCACACTTATAGGGTAAACAACAAGACAGGAAAAAGGGTTAGCAAGGGCTTGCAAAAAGAGGTCAAAATGTCAAGTGGCTATTTGGCTATGTAGCTAACAAAAAGATGCCTCAATCATATTAACTCAATGCATATGCCAAATGTGATTTTAAGGAATGTCAAGCCAAGTTCTAGAGATGCACACATGGAAGAGTTACAAAAAGAAAATTGAGACTATATATATAATTAATAGTCTATGAAGGCTCAAAATCTCACGGGTTATTCTACTAACTTTTCAACTAGCTCAAAAAAGATAAACAATTACTAAGATTCAACAATCATGCAAGAAGTACTCAAGAATAAAGGGCTTGTACAAGGCAAATACAACTCAAAGCATTTCGACTGGATAATTGCTTCGACCTAGACCTTTCCTTCATTGTGATCAATGTAATGTCCTTAGGCTCTGTGGTACTTGCAAAATTCATCCGCATCCCCACTTTGGAGTATTTCTATTGGCTCATCCTTTTCTTGGAAGTTGTTCTAGTGCTTCAGCACATGGAGCGCTTTAAGGTATTCACCCTGTTTCCCTTGCTAGGCTGGAAGTTTGCTTATTAGTATAAGTGTTCTTCCATTTGATTCTTGATTCACTTTCGATTTTGATTCCAGCCAATCTTAGTGATGCAAAGTCCTTAATAGGTTGGAACCTTAGGTGGGTGTTGTACGAGGGTTGTAAGCCTTGCACAAGCATATCTACTTGATGTTCCTCAGAAGGTCGATCTACCATTTGAGCTGCTTTCGCCCTCCATCGAGCGAAGTAGTCAGAGAATGTCTCTTCCTCTCCTTGCTTCATGAGCTCCATGTCCCTTAAAGTGACGGGCATGTCAACATTGTAGGAGTACTGATGAAGGAACTCCCTGCAAAGTGGGCTCCATTGAGAGGACTTGGTAGGACTCAGTGTATTATACCACTTCATGACGTCCGGGTCTAAAGTCCAAGGAAAAATTATATGGTAAATATCCTCTTCTACCCCTTTTAATGTCATTGCTCCCAGGAAATTCCGCACATGTTGATGTGGGTTTTCAGTGCCATGAAACTTTATATCAGGCATGTTGAATTTCGGAGGCAATCTGCCCCTTGGAACTGGTGTGAAACCAATATCCTCCATGAATTGGTTGTTGAAAAGCGTGGACTCCTTCAGCATTTGTTCGATACGGTCTAGTCTAGAGTTTGATACCCCCTGGACTGATCCGTCTTTCTCCTTCTCCGACTGCTCAACTTCACCCATAGGAGGATTCTTTGAGTTGGAATTCTTCGCTTCTTCCATAGCATGAATCACCGCATCAATCCTTTGGTTTTGAGCCTCCAGTTGTGCGTTTATAGTCACTTGCATATTTAAAATTATGTTGGTGATTGCTCGACTCAGAATTTGGAGGAGGTGGAGGAGGTGCTTGCTCCTCTCCTTGATCATTATGTAGGTGCTCTTCATGGTTGTCACCATTTGGGTCTGCCATTGTTTCAAATGGGTCTATCACAGAAGATTCGATACCCTCTTCAGATGCTCCCTCGTCAGTTAGTTGCCTTTCAGTTGCCCCGGACGATGCGCGATCTTCGTTGCTGTCGTAATAAATGTCAAAAGTCTTCAACCGACTGGGCCGTCCCTTTGGTAAACCCGGAACCAACCTATTCTGTCCTGAAATGTAGAGGGATTTGAAGACTCAGCTCAATGTCGACTCCTAAGACTCTATGCATGAAATGACCCCTAAAAAGACTTATGCAAAATGCATACCCTAAACCCAAAAACGAGATATTTAGACCTTATCGGGCCGAATCCAAAATAAGCTCAGGTCTCTCATAAGGGCTAAACATCCTTTTTTTAGCTGACCATGACCACCAAACAGACCATTTGAACCACACAAGGCCGGGCTTCATTACAAATCCGCGTGGATCCATGTGGCCCGAGCTGACCTGTGTGACTCAGATGGACTGCCGGTACGGACCAAAACACATGTATGCTGACCAACACCATCAGAACACCTGAACTTGGATTCGAGCATGACCGAGCTCCCCAGAAATCCGCGCGGATTTCCTGGGCTCAGGCCCACTTCCGAGCCCAAATTCACGTTCTAACACCTAAACCGAGAAGAGGAGAGAAAATGATTTGGACCATTCAAAGTCCGGCCCGATCCAAAATCCGCGAGGATCCCGTGGGCTCGGTCTTTGCATGGGCTAAATCACAATCTGCAACCCAAATGCAAAAACCCAACACGCCTCGGGTTAAGCCCCGTAGGGTCTGAGCGCGCCAAGATCCACGCGGATTTCCTGGGCTCAAGTCCCCTATTGGGCCTAAACCAAAGCCGACAACCTAAACAGAGAACCAGACCACTGATTTGGGCCATACAAAGCGATCCGATGGGCCGAGATCCGCGAGGATCCGCGTGGTTCCCGCTTTGTATGGACCAAATCAGTTATCTCAGTCCAGCATGCAAAATGCCCGTCTTTTATGTTTGTTTTTTTTCTTTCTAAGCATTAAGGCATGGTCTCGGGTTCGAAGGCTATAAAGAGCACATAGCACACACGTGAATTCCAACCTAACCAAGGGTCTATGTTCGAGGTGGTATGGTACGGTTTCCTAACCTCTAACCCGTGTCCTAAGTGTTTGGTCTCCCATGGGGTGCATGGTGAGATTAGTACACTCAGGTTGCTCCCTTTTTGTCATATGGACTAAGGAGTGGTGCACGAGTGGAAAAACAACCACCGGCTTGGTGAAGATCTAATTGGATCCACCAAGTTGAATGGTTTTGTTCTCCCAAAAATGGCAAAAATAGGGATAAAACCTAAACGGTGCCTTTTGTGCCCAACAAAGGGGAAGGCCCGAAAAATGCAAATATGCCTAAAGTAGAAAAAGTGACAACTTTTTTTTTTAAAAAAAAAAACCCAACTTTTCAAGTCTTACCCACTAATTAGTCCCCAGTGGAGTCGCCACTGTAGGGCCCATGACCGGAGGGCACTGTCCCCACGGAGGGTCGATTCGACGTAGGGTTGCTTATTTTTTCATAGGGTACAAGTTTCAATAATTTCCTTTAAGTTATAGAATATTTTCTGTGCGCCTAAATGCCGAATCGGGTCAACTCTTTTACCTCAAAATTACAGTACAAGTATCTATTCGGAATGGCCCATGAGCCCGGTGTGATCGAAGATCCACGCGGATTTCTCAGATTACCCGAGGCCCGGACCCATTCCGAATGGGATATTGGTCTTTAGACACCAAAATGGTGGGTAGGTTTGCATCTGACCCAAAATCCGCGAGGATCTCGGCCAATACGTGCACGGCATGATCCATCACCTTGGGTTGATGACCTTTCAATTAGAACAAGGATCGATCGGGCCCGCGAGAAATCCGCGATTTCTCAGCGGTGCTCCTCTGGTGGCGCTTATTCGATTCGCATCGAAGATTTGAGCAAAGGGTTCGGCCCAAAATGACATTAATATGCATAAATAAAAAGGAGTCGCCAGTTAATTTTGGAAAAAATTAACAAAACAAAAAAAAAAGAAAAAAAGATGACTCCGGTCTCGAACCAAAAAAATCAGATCCGGGGGTAAAGGTGTCGGTGTAGGGGGATGCCCTTGCACCGCCCGCCGAAGCGGCCTTTACTAGGTCGGGTTTTACACACTAATAAAAAGTAAAGTTGTCACGAATTAAGGAAAAAAATGCATGCATTCGGAATGAAATGATAAAGTTCACATACTGGATGAAATAACAAAAAAAACGAGAAAAATAAACTAAATTACAGCGGGCGGGGATCTACCGGCTACATTGTTACATATTTTAGAAAAAAAACGAAACGAAATTGAACGAAAGAAAAGATGGAAAAGATAGGAAGGGTGGCGGATTGTACCAAATCCGCGCGGACCTGATGTGTGCCCAAGAACTGTGTGATGAACTCAACCAGTGAAATCCACGCGGATTTCACAAACTCTCTCAAGTTTGCCTGGAAACTGTCCCAGTTTTTCTGGAGATCTCCCGCCGAGAAGAAAAATTGCCAACCTCTCGAAAGGATCCGCGCGGATCCTTAAATAAGCAAAGGGGGAGAAGGTAGTTTTCAGTAGTTGCCTGAAATCCGCGCAACTCCTCCTGCAACCGCTTCGGCGGTTTACTTGACCGTTTGAAAAAAAAAACGCCATGCTTGACCATAACTGCACCGGATCCGCGTGATTCTGGGTTGACCCAGAATCCGGATCCACGCGGATTTCTGGGTTGACCCAGAATCCGGACCCACGCGGATTTCTGGGTTGACCCAGAAATCGGATCCACGCGGATTTCTGGGTTGTACTGACTTTGGGCTGGATCCGTGCAACTTTGACATCTTGGCCCAAATTCATGAAATTCGCGCAACCTTCATATTTTGGCTCAGTTGGATCAAATCCGCGCAATCGAGGATTTCCTGGGCCAAATATGCTAAATCCGCGAGGATCCCAGCTGGGATTCAAAAATCCGCAAGACTTGCTTTTGAGCTGAATTTATGTACTGAGTTCTGACAAATCCGTGACTCGGCTGCCAGCTAGGGTGACAAATCGCGTGACTCCCATAAAGCTGGTGACAAATCCACATGGCTCTGATAGAATTTTGGGCCGAATTTTGGCCCGGATTCGCGTGACTCCAGGCTGGACCTTGGTCCGGATCCGCGAGGATTTTCTGGGCCCGAATCTGTGAAATCTGCGTGGTACTGGGCAAATCCGCGAGGATTTGTGCTAGGCCGACTGGAAAATCGCGTGGATCTTCTTGGGTTGATGCAGAATTCCGCCAGATTTGTCTGGATTTGTCTTTGGATGGCTGGAAAATCCGCGTGGTTTTTCCTGGGTTAGTCCACAAGAATTTTCCTGGGTCTGTCCGAGCAAATCCGCCAGGATTTTAACTGGACTGTCTTGACAGATGCCAGGTATTTTCCTGGTCTAGAACATTATTTTGGTGTCTACAGGTAGCTGGAGGCTGCTTGTAGTTTAATAGTCCAAAGGTTGACGGATGGTTGCAGTTCTTCAAGTTCTTGGATGTGAAGGTTTGAGTGCTTGGTCTCGATCGATGAACCAGAAGAAAAAGACGACTGTAGTTTTTATGTGAAGAATAGAAGTTGTTGAACTAGCCAACGTTGGTCTTTGGCATTTGGTAGCTAGAGGTCGCTTGTAGTTCGATCTTCTGAAGCCTTTGGAGTGTAGAATTGCGAATCTCTGATGCCAAAATACATAGGGTTTGAAAATGAGGGGAGGACCTCTATTTATAAGCTTTGGAGGCCTAAGGTTTTAGCTGGGCTTTCAGCTTGGGCTCAAATTAATTAATTATTCATTTTAGGAAAATTGGAATCTAAAAAACCAAACTTTATGTACATTTTGATCTAACAAACCAAACTTACCTTTTTGTTAATGGCATACCATACTTAACATTATATTTTTTTGATTGAACCTCCACCACTTTCCGTTCACCGGTAGACGTGGAATTTTTTGTGTTGAGGTGGACTGTTTTATAACAAAAAATAAAAGGAAATTGTTGATGGCTTGTGTTTGTGCTAAGGCGGAGTGTTCTGACTCACAATTTCCCCCTCCTCCTCAAAAAAATTTACAGTAAAAATTACCCAGCCCAGACAAAAATAGTCCCCTCCCCCTCAAAAAACTTACAGTAAAAATTCAGAATACTCTGCCTCAGCACAAACACAAGCCATCAATAATTTCCTTTTATTTTTTGGCTATAAAACAGTCCACCTAAGCACAAAAAATTCCATGTCATTTTTCCGGTGACCGGAAAGTGGTGGAGGTTCAATCAAAAAAAATATAATGTTAAGTATGGTATGTCATTGACAAAAAGGTAAGTTTGGTTTGTTAGATCAAAATGGACATAAAGTTTGGTTTATTAGATTCCAATTTTCCTTGATTTTATTCTTAAATAAAGAAATAATTATTATTTTCTTCATCATCTCTTACACTTGTTATGTTGTAGTTGGCCAGAATTTATTTTTGACCAAATGGGTCCACTGAAGTCAACTTGACACGTGAAAATTTGTGATTGGCCAAATAAAAATTAATTTATTTTCGTGACATTTATTGATTTGTTGATAAATTTTTGCCTCTCACAATAAGTCTTACTCAAAAAATTAATATGCAGTCTTCAACTAAAATAAATAAAGAAGGAGATATAATAACATGACAACACATTTAATCTACTAAAATTAAAATGTTATACTAACCAAGAAGCATGAAAGCTTTTGAGATATTTCTATTTAACAACAAGAAATGATATATTAAAGAGTTTTTGGCCACAAATAATCCGTACCGAGGGGTTTGTAACTGAGAATAATCCAAAGTGACGTGGACACCGGAAAGCTGACGTGGACACCGGAAATTTCATTTTTGAAGTATAAATAAACATGCTTTCCAGTCGCCATGTCAGCTTTCCGGTGCTGGAAATTGACTGTGGACTGCTATGAGAAAATAGTAAAAATGTACAGACTGCTAGTGACCGAAAAGTCACGTTGGATTATTCCCAATCACAAGCCCCTCAGTATGTATTATTTGTGGCCAAAAACCCTAGATTAAACATGTTAACTTTGAAGAAATCTAAATATTTGTATTTAGTAAGCTTACCATCCGATGTTCACAAAACTACACTTAATTTAATTAAGGATCAAATTGCATTATTAGAAAAACATTTGAATTTCAATCTGGTTTGAACCTAATAAAAATTTAAGTAAATCACAAATAACATATTTAACAGTCAAAAAATAAAAACTTTCACGAATATATTTTTTTTGGAAAAAACAGTGAGTAATTTCCATTAACAAACAAAGATGGATCAAACCAATTACAAGCATGAGGGATATTAAACCCATACAGAGACACTAAAAACAACACCATTACTTAAAAGCAAAACAGAAGAATCAAAACCACAGCTCAACTAAGCTTAATACATACATCATTAGAAATTACAGCAGCCACACTCTTGTAATCCCTTTCCAAATCACTGTGAAGTCTTCTATTACGTTCAAACCAAATTTGATAGACCGTAGCAGCAGCAACGAGGGCATGTCTGTCCCTCTGAGTTTTGCTCAATCCATCCAGCAGCAGATTCCCAACTCTCCACACAGGCTCCTGATCATTCAGCAACTCGTAAATTTTCAACAATCCATATGCCACTACCATCCATTAAAATAAAAAGAAGGGAAATTCCATATGGTAGGCTCCAACTTTTGGTTATTCCAAGTTATCAACAATTTTTCAAACTATTCCATACGGTAGGTTTATTTCTCAAAATTTTCCATACCATAAGCTTGTTGTTAACATGACGTTAGGCTATGTAGTTTTCCGTCATACATTGCTGCTGCTCTTTCTCATCCTCCTAATTAGCACCAGTATCAAACTGCTTCTCCCTCATCCTCACTCCTGCCTCATCCCTCCTGCAGAGAATGAAATTACCTAGCCTAATTATTTCCAAGAATTGTGTTCTCATCGCTGCAAATGGCCTAAAGTAAACTAAATCATTCTCAGATATCAAACCACGATTGTGTATATTTATGGCCGAATTAGGTTTATCCCGAAATTAAATGCCTTTGTTTCTAGGTCTGGTTTCATAACTGCAAGCATTGTTTTTATAATAAATCTGATTGCAATTTCGACAATTATTTTCGAGATTGAGTTTTGTTGGTTGATTTTGATTCTTGTTGGGTGAGGAGCATATGCAAAGAGAACTCCTTTGTTTGTGTGTGTATGTGGTTGAGGCCTGAGATGGATTTGTTCTCTCTATCTCACTCTCACTGTTTATCCTGTCACGCCCCGAACCAAGGGGTAACAGACGCCGCACACCTGTAGGACAAGGTTCCACAAGTATGCAAGGCTCAAAAGACAGAAACGGACCTAAGATAAAGAAAAAGAATAGACTTGGAAAGGAGTACCTGATTGAACTATCAAACTAGGAAGTACTTAGTTAGACAGCGGATGCTACAATAGAAAATAATGAAATGTTCCTCCAAACTCACAAATAACCAAACCAATAACACTAGCCTTTTTCCACAATATCGTTTGGCCCACTACGCTTCACTGTGAAACTCTGATACCAAAAAGAACCCGAACACTACCAAAAAGTCAAGAGTCACAACTTTAAAAAAAAAAAGGAAGATGAAAGGATGAGCTCGAAAGCTCAGCAAGTAGCATAACACCCCCTCAGCTGGGTTAGGCATGCAGGTAAAACAAAGGTTGGGTCAGAGTTAATAAATAATTTAATAACAAAATACAACTGGGTTTTCCAAATACTTTTAATTAGCTCAAAACTCCAAAACATACAATAATATTCATCAAATGATTTACTAATAAAATGACACAATATATCAAAACTTAGCAATCAAAGTCACAAAACACAATTTGGGGCTAAGGCCACTACTAGCCCAGTGGCATGGGCAACAGAAACCACCACTAGCCCGGTGGCATGGGCAACAGAAAGTAACAGATAGAATTGGGCCCCACAGAGTACATATACACATATCAAAATACAGAATAGCACGCATACAAGTCAATCGACAGGTCCAATGCATACCTTAATTGGGTAAGGCAGAAGACATAGCCCAAAAACAAAACCAGTAACTTGAGTGTCAAAATATACAAACAGTATCCAGTCAAGCAGTTCCAAATAACAATAAATTAAACCAACAAAATCACTTAGAGATAGAAGGTTCAAATAATTCAAATATCAAAACTATTATGCAAAATGACCACTTTACATATACAAAAGTCAAATTATTACAAAAATCTCACCTAGTGTATAAATGGAAAAATATAAATCAACTTATAAATTAACGTCAAAAGGGGTACTTTATAAGCACATAATCAATACGGAGTCAAATCAAATCTTTCGGACATAAATATAATCAAATATAATATACTTAAACAACAGCATGCCAACCCGATTTATTAAAATCAATTTACGAAAAAAGACTTTACAAAATAATATTTTGGGCACGAAGGAAGACAAAAGAGTATCACACCACTTACCTGGAACAACAAAAATTGGATGGTCTACTCCAACGAAACAAGTTCACGTATAATTCATCCGAAACCTAGCAATTAATAGAGGCTCACACTTTTCATAATTTGCCCAAAAATACCAGCATACATACTAGTTATACCCAGGTGATCCATCGCAACCTCTATCTTGATATGACTATTTTACTAAGGCTAAGATTACTAGTGTACAGAACCCACAAATAAATTACCGACTATTATACGAGTTTATCCCCGATGTCCCAAATAATTGGCGGCCAACTACGAATGTATATTATACAATTTCAATTCCTTTGCGAGTGCTCTATCATATTACCACATACATACATGATATATCATCATCCTCATCAATTAATGGCGGCTACTTGCTTCTTTCACTAATTCACCGCCATTCCAATTTGAAAAAGAAAGGCTCCTTAATTTATTTTTTAGTAAAGATGACTGACATTTTTTATTTTTTTGGAATGTTGAATGACATTTTTGCCCAAACAATCTTTTAACCTATTGACAACTTGTCATAGCAAGTTTCAGTGGCATTGTAGACTATTTTGGAAAGTTGAGTGACAATAATGACAATTTGTAAAAATCAGTGACATTCTTGACTATTTTGAAAAGTTGTGTGACATTTTTGTTCAGGTACTCCAATAGTAAATATATAATTGTAACGCCCTGGAAATTCGATTTTTAAAAACTAACGGTCAAACCTAACGTTGACCAACGAAAAACAGCGGAAAACGTCCAAGAAAAGACGGGCGTCACTGCCATACCTCCGGAGAAGTACAAGGCAAGAATAAGGATTTAACTAAACAAATTAAACTTCGAATTATGATCGTCAGATTTAACTTCCAAATAATCCTCACCATCAGATTCAATATATATTAAAGAATTAACACATTTAATTATTGACCTATCAACCGTCTAATGCAGCACCATAACCGCCCACTCTGAAAACCCAAATTCCTCATGTCTCCTCTCAGGCTCTCACCCCCTATAAACCATTGAATGCATAATTTATTTTAAATTTACTTTATTTATATCCTTTTTATTTAATTAGGTTTGTTAATATTTTTTTTTCAATTAATAATGTAGCAACGCGCGAGTATTTATATTTTATAATGTTGTACTAAACAAAAAAAAATGAAAGTGAACAATAAAGTTCACATATGTATGGATAAACATTGTTTTCATTGTGGTGGTTGTCATGGTTTTATAATATTATATTTTTCATGACGAATCTGATGATATCAATTTTATATAATGAATCATTATATTAATTAAGTTATTAACGGTCAAAATTTTTAACACAATTTTCTAGGCAACAGATAAATAAAAATGGAGGTCGTAATTCACATGATAATCACGTACAGTATGACCTCCATTTGATTAATTTTCGTTGTTAAAAATTTTGACTATAATTTTTAATATATATAATGATTCATGACATCAAATTAGTATCATTAGATTCGTAATAAAATTAATTTTAAAAAAGTATAAAATTTAAAAAAGTATAAAATTAGAATCTTTTAACAAATAAAATATTATGTGATAAATTGTTGAATAAAGATGAACCTTTAAAAGCATAGAAGCCAATTATTTTTGGACGGATGCAGTATTTACGTTATGCATACACTTTTGTCCCTATTACTTAACTTATGCACCCATTTTCCACCTTTCTTTTTTTAATTATAAGAAATCTAGAATGTCTTGGCTATATTAAAAATTACAAATGACACTCTAATTGAGTCAGGTTCAAATTAGGTTATTTAAATTAAGATATATGATCACATAGGAAAGGATATGATATGTTTGAGTTAAATTAGTTGTTGGGTGAAAAATATTTTACTAATAAAATTTGAATATTTTGGGGAAAATAAATGAAAAAGTTATAGGTGTTGAAAAGTGAAATGATTTGAGATTAAAATAATATTATTTGAATTTCTTTTTTATTAAAAAATTGTTTTTGGTTTGGATATTTTTAGGGAGTTGGGTTATGTTAGGTTAGGTTATTAGGTAATGATCGATAAGCTAAGTTAAATTATGTTAGGTTAGGTAAGCATAAGTTAAGTTAGGCTAGGTTAGGTTAGTTAGGTTTAACCCAATTAAAGAACATGGCCTGAATCTCATCCGTGTAAGCATGGAAGTCAGTTATTTTTGGATGGAGTGAGTATTTACGTTATGCATACGCACACTTTCATCCCCCCCATTGCTTAATTATGGTCATGTTCTTTGGTTAGGTTGGATATAACTATCTCAAATTATCCTAACTTATCCAAACCTAACACAATTATCCAAAAAAGCATCAACACTAAAAACTTAATTCCCCAAAAAAGCATCATAACTTATTCTAACTTATCATAACTTATTCTAACTTATCCCAACTTATCCTAACTTATCCATCTAAACCTGAAAATAACCTAACCAAAGAACAAGACCTATATGTCATTCAATAGGTTTGAACCTAGAACCTGGAACATGTCGACCTGGAACCTGTCCAATAGGTCTGGCTTATACATGGAACCCGCCAATGTGCCTATAGTACCAATGAACTTGCATCATATTTTGATTACTAAGCATGTGGTATATATCATGTCAGTTTTCTACGATCAGAATTCGGTGTTGACTTAGTTTGGGAAAATATGGTAAAACTTCAAAAAAAATGGTGGTCTAAAAGTCAATATTTTAACTACTCTTCCAACATTTTCAGTAGCCTAAAATGGCAGTATCAGGAAGAGATCAAAATGAAGAAGTCTCCTTAGAAGCACCACGACGACATGACTACAACACAAAATATTCAAGATTCATCTTAGTAATCATTTTAATGTATTTTCATAGTGATGTTGACTAATTTTGTTTCTTAACCAAAATAAGGAATACAAAATACCACCAAGATAGGACATCATAAATCAAGAATACAATAACCATTTTTGTGTTCACTTCGAACTATCCAAAATCATCGCAAAGCATAAAAACAACTTCAAATTGATAATTAATGTAAAACAGGTTGTAGAACTAGTGTACTGGCAACCCCCCTCTCCCTTCCTTTTTTCAAAAGAAGCTTAATGTAGGTGGATTCTCACATGCTGGTTATGTATACCTAGAAGATTTATTCAATAAAGGATGACATACTGAGTGGCCCCTGCAGTAATAGCCATATCTGATACTTGTAATCATTTTAGTTATGGGATTAAGGGACTAAGAATGAAATTTCTGTATATAATATAAAACGTACTGTAAAGGCTTCGTGGAGTTCTGGTGAATGTAAAAGGCCACAAAACAGACCTGTAAAAGCCACCAAAACAAAAGTGTAATTGAAATCATGGTGAATATAAATATCAGAAGAAAGGGTCAATCAAGCATGATCAATTAGTGAGATGTTAATGATATTCATTCAAAGAAGTACAATGGAGACCATTTATCCCCTATGTCATAAAGGTTGATACATAAAAACGTAGCCCAAACAGCCACATGCCACTGTTGAAGTGGAGAAATTACCTCTTGTCATGAACATTGATGACATAAAAACCCTAGCCCAATCTGCCATATGGAACGATCATCGACCAGTTCATTGCCATGTTGTCTGTCGCTTACATATCATGGTCAAAATCTTAAGAATCTCAATTTCCAACCCTTATTCGTAAAATAGTAGCAAAATTGAATCAAAAATTGCACAAACTTAAATTCTGTAAAATGATACAAAATCGAATCAAGAATTGAAAAAAAAAAATTCAAAAGCCTACTTGTGAGCATAATAGAAAGAAACAGATGTGAATAACATTGAATGTGAAAATCGAAAAGATGTGAGGTGAGAGAGTGAGGAGTGCGTACCATCGAAAATCGAAAGGATGGAATTGACAAAGCGAGGTCCTCTTTCATCCCAAATCCCATACCAATAGGGGTGGAAACGGTGCGGTGCGGTTTCGGTGCGCCGAAGCGGTGCACCGAATGAAACGGTGCGCAAAAACCATAAACTGGAACCGGAACCGAATCACCCGGTTTTTAAAAACCGGTGCACAGGCTTTAACGGTGCGGTTTCACCGGTGAACCGGAACCGCATAAATTTCTATCAAACATAAAAAAATCTCTATTTAATAAAAAGAAAATCTCTATTTAATAAAAAAAAATCTCTATTTAAGCCCAACCCAATAACACATTAACACTTAATGTTCTTTTTTTTTTTAAACTAGTTAATTTATATTATTTTTGTATTAATTTTTGGGTAGAATTTTTTTTAACCAAAATTTATATGTATATATGTATTTAATTATATTAACGGTGCGGTGCCGGTTCCCGGCGGTGTGAATATCCCAAACCGGAACCGCCCCGTTTAGTATCCGATTTTTCCGGTGCGGTGCACCGGATTTTTAAACCGGTTCGGTGTTGCCCGTTCCCGGTTTTTTTTTTATCCGGTTTCCGGTTAGTTCCACCCCTACATACCAAAACCCTCCGGATTTTCATGTGATGCGTGGACTTCGAGATTTTTGATCCAAAAATTGAAACACCAAAACATGTATCAGATCTACTTCTCGCTTCTAAAACTCAACAAAAGAGAAAATTTTGGATTCTAGAAGTTTGCCTAATAACCCAGAAAAAGTAGACAACAAAATAGGAGAAAAAATTTAACCTTTGCCGCCTTTTGTGCACTACACCACCAGCCACTGCCGTCAGCTATCGACGACAATCACCAGGTTCACCAATCACCACCCATCCACTGGAGCATAATTATCAAAGCATTCTGCCACGCTGGCCTTCTTTCTTTACCATATCATTTGATGATATTCAACAATTTCTTCCCTTTTTCATAACAAATGCAATAAAAATCAAACCTAAAACCTAATACATCGAACACATTGCTATATCACTAAATTTAAATGTCACAAACAAAAAGGAAAAGGGATTGCAAAGCAATAACATAAACTCAAATAAGTATATGAACTAATAATAGTGAGAATATAAGCATGTATACGAACTCGAAAACAAAAAGCTTTCCATATCTTTCTTTCTGTCATTATAAACTTACCAAAATCCATAACTTTTCTTCGCTTTCCCATCAATTTTGAAGGAAATAAGAAAATGGAGACATGTTATATGTTCTGGAGTTCAGAACTTGGAAAAGCCTCCTGATTTAGTACAGGCCGGCCAGTGAACTATTGCAGAAGAAGGGATGAAAAAGAGAGATAGGCAAGGGGGAATGATGACAGAGAGGTTGTGAGGAGGAGAGAGATGAGAGACGTAGAGAGACGTGGGGGAGGAGGGGATTGTTAGAGAGAAAATAAACCGGAAAAGAGGACCAAGCAGGAGGAGATGGAGAAACGTGGGTAGGCAGGAGGAGGAGTATGAGAGAGAAAAAAACTTAATCGTATTGCAGCAATTGAAAATAAATTTGGAAAAATTAATTCTTAATAAATAGAAATTGGGAAAAATGTAATTTTTCTGCTATTTGATTGGTCTATAATCCGTGATTCACTCTCAAGGCAGCATCTTGTAGGCCCACATACTTTGTCATTATATATTATATAGATTTTTTAATTTTGTTTTAGGTTCCTATGTTGTTATCTTATATTATTTTATTTTTTGATGTTTTGTGCAAAGTATAATATTAACTTTAATCATCTTTATTTCTTTAGAAAATATTCAATTTCATTAAAAAAAATCATTAATACATTTTACCTAGAGTATCAACATATACCGATTTTTCTCTCCGATTCCGTGATTTATTATATTTTTCCATGTCATAAGTCAACACACTAATTGTTGTATAATTTCTTATTTGCCTTTTTATCTTTCTTTAAAATTAATTATAAACAAGGAAATTAGTCAATCATCTTATTTCACATTTAACCTCCCTCACATTTCTCCTCCTCCATTTTTCATGTTTATTCTCATTATCATTCATTAACTAATTAATTTCCTATTATTTACTAAAAGAATCAAAATTACAAAATCTATCTAATTATATTAACTTAAGGTTAAGTTAAATCATGCATATAAAAATTTTATATTATTTTATAAAATTAAGAAAAATCATAAAATCTACCTATTAATATGTTGATTGATTTTAAATAACTTAAATTATGTATATATAAATCTTTTCTATCATTTATGAAAATGAGAAAGATCAAAATCTACCTAATATATTGATTGGTGTTAAACTAAATCATGCACGTATGTGTGTGTATCGTAGAGAGACTACGAGAAAGACAAATATGTCAGGACTTTATATACATTAAATTAAAATTATTTAAAAACTAAGTACATGATATAATTTATATCTTTTTTAAATTAAATTATTAAAATTATTTTATTTAGTATACAAATATAATTTTATTTAGTATACAAATATACTTTAAATTAACTCATGCTATTTGATCTTATTTGAATGCATTTGAAAAAGTTATTTTACAATTTATCTTGAACTTATTTAACTTATTTTTAGAAACAACTGAAAATAAGATAGCTTTAACTTAATCAAGTTGCAAACATCCATCATGAGCCAAAGTCGAATTATTATTGAAGATTTTTATTTTTAAACAAAATCAATAGTATCAACTTTTTTTTTACATAAAACATTCCATTTGCAAGAAATGATTGACATTTGTCCCTTTTTTCATTTTTATTTTGTATAATAACAACAACAACAACAACAACGCTCCTCAATATTGTCATGTGATCACGGGGGTTTGAGGGTTCAGGATGTATCATTGACGGCGTTCAGGATTGCCTCATCCATTTTTATGTAATTTTGGAAAAAAAATTGCAAGAAAGATAATTTTAATCACACGAGCTAGCCAAAATTCATTTTTACCCGTGATTGGAATAATATTAAGAATATTGTATTTGAAACTCATAAACGCTTAGCGTGTATATCAAAACTAGTGGTCCTAACCCGAAACCACCCAAAACAACGGAATGAGTAAAATATCCAACCCCCAACTCACCTCTAAAGTCACAGGTAGATAAATAAACGAAAAAAGAAACAAAAAAAGAAAAGAAAAGAAAAGAAAAGAAAGCGATGAAAAGGAAAAGAAAAGACTAAATTTTTATGACTGAACCGCATGGGAGGAGAGAAAAACAGAATAAAATCAAAATGGTCACACTGTGAATTTTCACATTTCAATACGAATTTGGGATTTCGTTGACAGTTCTCCAGCATTTGAAACTTATCAATCTCTTCAAAGGTCATTGTTTGCATAATCCAGAAAGCATTTTTGGTTTTCACCTGTTGATCCAAATCTGCTCAATTTCTGCATCGACTAAGGTTCGATCTGTATTTTGCTTTCTCAATTCCAGTTTTTGCAATGGATGAAGCATTTGAAATCCCCAGTTCATCTTCATTCTTTTCCATTCCTGTATTCAGATTGACTTGGAGTTGACTGAAGAAATCAATCAAAATGATGGTGGATGATCTTGGTGTTGAAGCCAAGGAAGCAGCAGTTCGCGAAGTTGCGAAGCTGTTGCCGCTTCCTGAGCTTCTGCAGTCCATTTCTTCAATCAAGGCCGACTATATTGCCCGCCAACAGGTACCTATCTCCCAATTTTCATGTTTGATAGATATTTAAATGTTGCAATTCGGGTGTTGTTGGGTAATCTAATTGCTTAAACTACTATCTGACCTCCAATTGATGTAAGGTTTTTTTAAGCATACTTTGATCTGAGACTAATGTAATGTTCTTAGATTGCCAAACTAGAACAACAGAATTATATGTATTTCTGTTAGGATTGTGATATAGTTCCTGTTTGGCTAGACTTCTAGACTAAAAAAACACAAGTTAGGCCATAAATTAATTTGCTCCTACGTGACATCTCTTCATTTCAGTGCAATTTTCAACTCTGAAGCATCAATGCTTTTGATACATTCCCTAATCCTACCTTGTCCCTTGTCAAATCTATTTCAGGGAGAACTCTTGTTTCGGTCGACATATGCCATTAATAAAAGAAACAGACTTTGGGAAACAAAATTGTGTAGTATCATGAGTTTGATTGATTGAACGACATTCAAATGATATGCAGACAATGGAAAATGAATATCAACTGCATAATGCGACACAAGAAAACAGTACCTCACATGTCACTGTTTATCCTATTGCGATGTTATTTTTTTTAGAATCAATTAAAGTAGAATTTTGCCAAACACATGCTATGTAACTTCTGATTCGTGAGAGCTCTTCTACAAAATGACTTACCAAACAGCCTATAACTGACTTAAACCTGTGCCCGAAAATGGTTTACCAAACACCTGCTATGTCGCTTCTTTGAAAGCTGCTCTGGTGCATGAAGTATTATCTTAGATCACGGGCAGTCTCATTGGAACATTACTTTCTCAACAAGTCCGAGTGATGGGGAAGAGGAAAGTGTTCTCACTTCTCAGTTTGTTGGCTATACTTACTCATGGATGCTTATTACGACAGTAGTGATAAAACTATTTGGCCTCTTGAACCTGGTTGGCCCTTCCTATGAAGCGTCTTTATAATAGGTCTGTGTTCATGGGTCAAATTGCCAAGACTTTCTGGCATAGGCCATTTGAACATGTAAAACTCCTATGAAAGCTAGTTTTCTTATTTGGGTAGCATTTAAGGGCAATAATTTGATGGAAGATATGGTCAGAGAAGAAATTCAATTTAGCAAGTAGGTCTGCAATATACTTCAAAGTGGAAGAATCCATTGAGGAGCTTGTCATTGGGACTTCGACATTGTACTCTTTGGCATTTTCTATTTCTTTAATGGGGATAGATTGGCTTCAACCTTCTAGTGTTAAAGATGTTTTAGTAGCTAGAAGGAGATTGAAGAAGAGTTGGATTGTTAGGGTTTGGAAGTTGGTCCCTACTAGGTGGTGGACATTGAAAGAAAGAAAGCCATGGATATTCGTGGTCAAAGCTTCAACCCTTTATTAATACATATCTTTTTCCTATTAAAAAAAAAAAAAGCTTCATCCCTTTAGGATTTCAAGAGAATCTTGTATACTTACAGCTAAGTGCTGGGTTGTGGTACAAAGATCTCTCTTCTGGATTTTGTAGAGAAAGTTAGGCCCTAATGTTTGAGGGTATGAATGTATAATGTTTTTTTTGGTTCTTGCCCCTTTTGCAGATAGTTGTTAGTTGTCACCCCCTCGGTATTCATTTACATATGTCTTTATCACTCACAAACATTTTGCTTCTTTTCTTCTTCTTAGACGTGCTTAGGGCACGGGAAGTAATTTTTTTGGAATGAACTTCCAACAATTGATGGGTGAATGCAGCAAACGTTTTCCCCCTTTTCTGAAATCCAATAGGGAGCGAACTTTTGTCATTGTATATGGATTATATTTATCTGTTCAAGCTAGTTATTTACATGAATAGCTTGAACAGATAAATTTTTCCTGTTCGAAAAAAGTCTGGTTCAAGATATTCATAGATGTGTGTATATGTGTGCACGCGTGCGCGCGCATACCCAGCCACATATTTGATAAGTAGGAAGCTTTCATAGTTATTGACAAAAATTCAAGGCATTTGTTCTTAAAAAAGCTTTAGTAAAAGAACCATCATGGATGTGTTTATTTGTACAACTAAAAGTTTGGGTTTTATTTTATGATCAAAGGAAGCTTGAAGCTATCTAATTGTTAATTGGTACACTTCCTGACTGCTTTCTGCTATTGTTCTCATCAGGCCAATGATGCTCAGCTAAGCACAATGGTTGCAGAACAGGTAATATGCAAAGCATGTTAAATTGCTTCCATTTTATTAGACTATACCTACTTCAAATATCTTTCAAATGTTTGAAGTTGGAAGTGGATATAAGTTAGCATGATTATTTTTTCAAAGGTTTTCAAGTTTAAACGTTTTTAAAATTTATTTTTTTGTGGGCCTCACATGTGGATCTCCCCAAACCCCCTAAAAGGGATCCACATTAGGAGTTGTTGTACAGCTACATTGAAATATGCAAATGCAAATCCATACTGTGAACCTCCTGCCAAAATTTTTGCCGCATTTACAATCTCTCTCTCTCTCTCTCTCTCTCTCTAGTACCTGCAGTTATCTTTAATGCTATGTATGCTCGAGACTGCAGGTTGAGCAGGCACAAGCTGGACTAAAATCACTTTCTTTGTCAGAAAAAACGGTTAACCATCTTCATGAGAACTTTGTTTCTATTGAGAAGTATGTACCTTTACTATGTCCTTCAGCCATATTTTTTAATGAAATTTTTGTCTTGCATTGTTAATTTAATATGGTAAATTTAACTTTTGTATGACAGTTGGGAGTTTGAGGTTTTGGGTATGGGTGGCAGAAGTTGACATGAGAACACAACATGAACCTCACACGAAATAAGGCTGGTTGTGTCATAAATCTTGAACATTGTCATTAAATAGGTTAACATGCCGAACCCATTTAATTAAATAGGTCAGGTTCAGGTTGAATTTTCCGACTTGAAAATAAAATACCTTTTTAACCCATTTAATTACTCAGGTTAGATGGATTCACTATATTGGCCATTTATTTTTAAAACCTAACAAATAGTACTGCATCTTAAAACATTTAGGAGTAAAAATAAATTTATTTTTCAGAACATTTGGGACAGCATATTCTTTGCTTTTGAATTTGGTGAAAGATGGTTGAATGCTAATTAAATTATACTGATAATGATTATTATGTGGTTGTTTACATTGAATAAGTGAATTCTATACAAATTAGTCTTGCTATGCTTGAATTTTACACAAGTTTAAACAACTCAGGTTGACCTGAGTTAGGCCCGTTTCTTTCAAGCGGGTAACGGTTTGATATTGGGTCAACCTGTTTAAATTTTAGTCGAGTGCAGGTTTGGGATGTTCAACCCGTTTATTAAAAGGGCCCTATTCAGGTCAGGTTCTTTTAACCTATTTAATATTGATACGAACATGAACCAACATGACTTATTTGACACCCCTAGTTTTGGGCGTGTTCTTCAGAACCATTGAAGCATATGCTTCCCTCTCTTCTCTGGTCTTCGCATATCTACTTCCCACACTGCACTTTTGTTTGTGGTAGCTATAGGTATTAACAGCTTGAGCTTAGGTCATGTTTTGCTGCTTCAGTAATGAGCCCAAGATCTAAGTTAAATTCTTGGTCAGGCTTATTTGCCATGCTTTATAATTTGAACATTTCACCCTAGTTGTAAAATTTATAGTTGAAAACTATCGGCTTGAAGAAGAAACACAATTATGTAGCCCTAATCCTTACCTATTGATCTTGTAGACGGAAAACCTAGATAAACAATCAATCAAGATGCTTATAATCCCTAGATGTGGATGTGTTTCAGAGAAGAGGAATGAAGAGGCCAGTTTGTGGTATTTGGAGGATGATTCCTTTGACCATTTGGTTGTATACTTGGAAGGAAGGAAGTCACCAGTTTTTTCAGAGCAAAGCTTTGTCTTGCTAAGATCTCAAGCTATACTCTTGAGGATCTTGTGTAGTTGGAATCATTTGCTTAATGGTGGAAGAAACTTGAGTATTTTGGATTTTGCATATATGTTATGCATGACAGCTTGAGGACATTTTTTTGGAGGAAATTCCCTCTTTTACAAATGCTGGCATCTGTTGGTGTCTTTCTAATGGGATTTGTTGATCTCTCCTTAAAAAGAGCAAAAATGTCCATATGAGTGTGCTGCGTTTTCACGTTTGGCACCCCCATTAAGGGTGGCCATGGCCACCCCCATATATAATGGGGATCCACCCATGGCTGTCTTCTGCTTAGTTTGAACTTCTTCAGCTTTCTTTGTTATCAGGTTATGTCAAGAGTGCCAGACGTTGATAGAAAATCATGATCAGATAAAGCTCCTTAGCAATGCAAGGAATAACCTAAACAAAACATTAAAGGTATCTAAGTGTTTTTGAGTGCATGTGTTTACCAGTTCGTACATTCTTGCCAAAGTGAAAAGCTCATGTTACTTTTTCATTCATGAAATAAGGATGGATTGGTGTAATTGTTTGCTTTGTTTAAAGCTCTTTCCTAGTTTGCAAATGTCTTTGTCTGGTATCATATCTAAAGTTTTATATTTGTTGAGCATTTGTGTCATTCTTCATTTTTACTTGTTCAGCCCACTCTTACGTTATTGTATGTAGTCAACTCATATGTCGAAAATGCCCAGGACATAGAGGGGATGATGTCCATTTCAGTTGAAGCATCTGAGGCTCGAGAATCACTGAGTGATGATAAAGAACTCATCAATACATACGAGGCAAATCAAGTTCCTTTATGTTTGTTTCTTCTTGTTATATTTACTCCATTTATGCTTATTACCCTTGGTAATTGATACAGAGGTTAACTGCTCTAGATGGAAAGCGCAGATTTGCATTGGCTGCTGTTGCATCCCATAAGGACGAGGTTGGAAAAATAAAGTAAGCATTCATCTGTTTGATTTCCTTCCTTTCATAAGCGAAGGATTATCATTAATGGTTGTTACTACTCACTACTCAGAAGCATTTACTCATCGCTAATCGTTTTTCGCTTAATTTCATCCTTGGGAAATCTTGGCTCTTATTTATATCTATGTGGTGCTTACCAAACATCCTAAACACAAATTTTGTCCTTGATAATCCTGGAAAAATGATTGTTCTTTTTGAGTTTGAAAATATAGTTGTCTAGTACTTTCAGTCTTAGATGATCAGTGTCTTCTAGATATCCATGCTGGTCGTCTGATCTTGGAGCTATAATCCATCAATCTACTGAATTTGAAAGCATGGATTTTGTTTCTTGGCTGTTCTGTTGTAGATGTCTAATGGTCATGGTATACAGGTTGGTTTATTTGTTAAAGTACATGCTCAGGTCATTCTGATACAATTTCACTACTCAATCTTAATGACTGCCTCTTAATGCCAAGATTATAATAATTGCTGAGAACTTAGCAAACCAGAATCCTGATATCATTGTGGTATGGATAATGTATATTGGTAAAAGAGTTACTGATTGTATCTTTTTTAGGAATTTGTTTATCTATCCCAGCTTGTTTGACTTGTGGTTGACAGCTTACAGAGGCAATCATACCAGTTAAATGCATTGATCGTTTCTCTATATGGTTTAGTCTTCTATATTTTTACCGGCAAGAGGGTCTATAGATTTGCAATACGTGAATTTTTTACTGATGGATAGTAACTGTTAGAACTCATATTTGACAAAATGAAATAAAAGAAGCGACATTTCTTTTTGGATACGGCAGGTTTACACTTTATCTCTATGAAATAAATGGAAAATCATGTAGTCTACTATGCCATGGCAGCACAGAAAACTGGTTTAGTTGCTTAGTACTGGAAACTATTGATCTGCTTTAAGGGTCACTAAAAACATTGTGGGATCGGAATGGGTGGGTGTCATAACATATTTTCAATTTTTATCTGATGGTAGCTTTCCGTTAATAAAAAATAATGCAGAGAATATTTTGAAGATATTGATAAGACGTGGGAGACATTTGAGAAGACTTTATGGGACCATATTGGCAATTTCTTTAAACTGTCCAAGGAAAGGTATGTGCATTTCTGTGATAGTATGAACCAAGAAGAGAACATTCAGCTACAGTTTTTAGTGCACGTGTGGATGCCATTTCATTTAGATGTTTCTTATGTAAGTAGCAAATGATGTGAACTGTTTTTCATGATTAATGCGTACATTACTATATCCCTTAACGAGCATATTTCATGAAGTGTGTTCTTCATCAATTGTTAAAAGATGTGGGGGAAAAGTGGATAAATGGCATGAAGAAACAACCTGATAATCCTTACTGCTGCTTTCGTGATATATTTTGCATTTTAGTTGTTAGTTTCATGTTGAATCAACTAGTGAAAGGGGGCTGTTAATTTCGGGACCTATGCTAAGGCTAAATGTATGTTGCTATCTTGGCATTTTGTGGAGATGGGATTTCTATTTTTGGATATGCCACATCTAGGTCATGTTGTTTGTCATAATATTAGTGAAATTCTGTTCATACTGTCATGTCTTGTAGTTGCCACATAGATTACAGATGGCTTGTGCTTCTGTAGGAACACGTACACATTTTAGGAAGGGTAAACTAAAACTTTGGGAGGAACTATTTGCTGTTAGGGAAGGTGAATTATACCATAGTGCATCGAAGGCAACTGCAGTGGGATTCTCTCTCAGCATGAAAGGAGGACAGGAGTATCAATGGTTTATCCTTCTAATACCATGGTTTCTGAGACTATCAATCTTTCAGCCCTGGTGGAATTTCTAAGGGAGACTCACTTGATTTCAGAGTGGTGAATCTGGTAATGATACCAATTCTATGTTAGATTGCATCCTAGCTTTGAGGATTCTGAGGGATTAATACTTTTTTAATAAGTAATCAAACGATATTGTTAAGGACCCCAAGGGGATGCCACCCATTCACAAAAGGGGGCTAAATCGAAAAAACCAAAAAACTTGAACCCCTTAGGCTCTCTACAATAATCTAAAAAGCTGGCCTTTTTACCATGATGAAAACCCGGCGATCAACTACACAAGGCTCTCAAAATATAGAATGGTGCCATGTCCTTTAATATAATGTTAGATTGGGATGAATGAATACTTGCTGTCCTTTTAAATAGGTGACCAAAAATTGCTGGATTATTTTCCAGTGATACAGACCACCATGATGGGTTAGAGAATGGTGCCATTTAGTTTTGACAATATTGGTCGAAATCCAGTCACTTCATTACTGTTAAAGAGGGAAAGAGACCAAGTTAGAAGAATATGTCATTTTTTGTGATTGCCAAAAGCACCATAAGATTTCGAAGGAGGAGTTAAAGAAGTAAACAAAGAAGTTTGGTGTATGGTGATATTAAGTTGCCTCATGAGGCCTGCTACATCCATTGATTTATAAGAAGAGTTAATTGGTTGAATTTCAATGGGATTGAGCAGATTAACCCCCTCCTTGGAAAACACACATGAAAGAAGTTGGAGCCTTAGGGCTTTAGATCAGTGGACACACGGTTCTTCTACAGGCTGGCCAATCTGCATCATTAATGTACTTTCATATTGTTTTCATCTGTTATAATGTAGCTGGAGAAAAACGGAGAAAAAAGGGTGGGGGGGGGGTTACTTCAAGCCTTCAAGTCAATGCTCGAAGTTGGAGTTCCATAGGTTCGAAGTGGATTAGCCTCGTTACCTGTGTTGTCAATCCTGGATGGGACGGTATTTTTCACCGTTTTTCTGATATGTGAAGAGGAACTTTACTAAGCACAATGATTTTTATGGTGATAAGGTACTTGGATCAGCTGACTGGAATATGACATCCTCACAGGGAAGTTTTAGCAAAGCTTCAGAGGGGAATCACTTGCCTTATTTCTAACAATTCTGGTGCTAAGGACATTAGGGATTCTGGACCAATAAGGCAGATATGAACACCAATGGCATTTGACAAATTACCCAAGGGTAGCAAATCCCAGGTCATTTGTTGGAGATTGACATGTTCTAGATGCCATCTTGACAGCTAATGAGTTGATTGGTTATAGACTTATGGTCAGGAGGGGTGATTTCCTATTTATACATTTAGAAATTATGTGATCTTATCAACTTGGAGATCCTTCCATTCACTATAAGGAGAATGGCTTTCATGTAGTTTGAGTTATTGGTACATCTTTAGTGCTTCTTGTGCAATTCTTGTCAGTGTGCCCCGGGAGGACTTTGTTGGAGTTATAATCTCTTATCTTTTCACTAAATGATGGAAGTGCTCGATCATTTGGGATTCTATGTTAAACATGTGATATCTCGATACTCGATAGTATTCACTTGAAATATACCCTCTGTTGTATAAGCATGATGAGGCTTGAATTTCTGCATCTGAATCTAAGACCACTGCATCAAACTTACATGGCTATCTTAACAGGATTGATCAAATTCCTTCATTGGATGTAGGCAATCAAAATTTTCAGTCGCTGGTCTTACAAAGTTTTTATTGTGGAAGTTAGCTTGGCCGTAATTTTTATCATTAGTTTCATGAAATGGCATTAATTGGCCCAATAGAAACTTGGCCTTGCAGCATGGTCAACTTTCTTTTTGATAAATTATTCCTTTTGAAAATATATTGGTAAGACACCAACGGGGTGTTAGTGTGCTACATTTGCAGAAAAGGGCTAACATAATTCAAGCTCTCATGCATAATATTATCTACAAGTTGAGTACTTGCCTTCTGCTGACATAATTGTCTAAACATGGATATTGCTTTGTCAGAATGTTTGATACTTGTTCTTTCCCTGAATCTATTTGCAGCCCACAAACTCTTGTCCGTGCATTGAGGTGCGTATTTATGCCTTATTCACTTTCTTATTTTTATTCTGAGTTGTACTTAATTATTAGTGATGTCTGCTTGATCATTTCTTTTTATTATCAATCCTTCTCCTTCTCCTTTCTCTTTTCCTTTCGCTTTTTTTTGCCCTTTTTTTGGCTTTTAAAATTTTTTTTTTTATATATAAATAGCTGTTTGTATAGGGTATGAGCCTGCTGCTGCAACTATGGCTTCCTATGTAGAAAAAAGTTATGTTGTATAAGATGAACATATAAAAGTACATAACTATATATATATACTAGTACTTAGACCCGTGCGCTGCACGGGACGCAAGTAAATCATCCGTATTGTTGAAAATATTATCGATGTTATATTTAAAAGAATAAAGGAAAAGACAATAATGAAAAATAGAAAGAATAGTTTTCTTATTTAAAAGAAAGAGAAAAAGATAATAGTGCATGAGAATAAAAAAGGAAAAGAAATATAAGTCAACAACGCAAACATACACATTAATGCACACATTAATATTACATGATTTTTTTTTAAAATTAAATAGAATCAATTATAAATTTTCCAAAATGCCCTCATTAAAACTCACATATTTTGATCATCGTCCTTTGTACCCAGAAATATATATATATATATATATATATATATATATATAGGATAATTGGATTCTAATAATCCCTACTTTCACCAATTGGACAATGGTGGACCGTACTTTCACTTTGTATTCTGGTGGTCCAAAAAAAAAAAAATGGATTGTAGTGGGATATTTTCAAGGGAATCATAGATTTTGTGTTGCATTTGATTCAAAACTTAGTATAACACTTTACAATGATTTTTAATGAATTTACAGCTTTTCTCCCTATTTTTTTTCATTTTTTTACTATTTTTTACGATTTTTTCACTTTTATTATTTTTAAAAAATCATAATAATTATTCGGTGTCTCAAAAAAATAATTTAAAAAATGTTTCAGAAACTACAATTCATTAACTTTCTAGGGGTGGGAACGAAAAAAACAAAAACAATATAGTGTAGGAATGAAAAAAATAAGAAGAATGTGAAGGTGGATTTGGTACCACTACAATCCAATTTTATTTTTTTTGGACCACCAGAATACAAAGTGAAAGTACGGTCCACCATTGTCCAATTGGTGAAAGTAGGGATTATTAGAATCCAATTATCCTATATATATATATATATGTATATATATATATATATATATATATATATATATATATATATATATATATATATATATATATATATATATATGGAAGGAATATAAAAAACTTCTTTCCGTCTAGGGTTGAGAGAGCGATTCTCTCTGCGCCCCTGCCATGGCAAAGACAAAGAAAAAGTTGAATCAATCTGGACACATCAATCGAATCACCACAAGATCGAATGTTCATTCTCAAATCGAAAATACTAAAAAACAACAAATTCAATCAAAGGAAGCAGATTCATCTTCTGAAGAAAGGAAGGAAGCTCAGCAAGCTGGATCAAACGAACCAGACAAAATTTCAGAAGCATCAAAGGAGCTTCCATTCGTAACTTCATACGCATCTCTGGTCGACCTAGATGAAGGCACTGCGCTGAACTTCAAGGAAGCAGAAATTATAGATGGGGTGCATTTAGCAAGGGTTGAGAAAATGAAGTGCAAAAAGAGGTGGAATATTGGCAAACCTCCATTCTATGCTGTGTGATTGGAGCTAATCCGCCATTTCCAATTATTGAAGGATTCCTCAGGAGAATTTGGGGCTGCTACAGCATCAACAAAATCGCAGCTATTAGAAAAGGTCTGTTCTTGGTCAGATTCGAGAAGGAAGAACACCACAAAGAGGTATTAAATAGGGGAATTTTTTTCTTTGATAACAAACCTCTAGTTGTGAAACCATGGACTCCTACTCAGAGAATTGATCTGGATGCAATTAAAACTCTACCAATTTGGGTAAAATTCCCGCATCTTGACATTCAGTATTGGAGTACAAAGAATTTGGGAAGTTTAGCAAGCCCGGTGGGAGTTCCTATCAAAACAGACAAAGCCACTAGGGATAGAACACATTTAACTGCAGCTAGAGTACTAATTGAGGTTAAAATTGATGAAAACCTTCCTGATGAGATCAAATTTCTGAATGAAAATGATGTCATTATCTCCCAGAAGGTAGAATATGACTGGAAACCAGTTAAGTGCTCAAAATGTCTTATGATGGGGCAGATGACTGAGAACTGTAAGAAGCATGAGGATAACAACTCAAACAAACCTCAGAAACAGAATCAGAGGCAAGTTTGGCAGATCAAGAAGAAACCTCAGAGGGAGGTGGATGAAAATGGTTTTATTATGCCATCAAAGACTATGATCAGGCAAAGTACAAGCAAAGCAACACCTTGCAGAGAACAGACACCAATCAAAAATAGCTTTACTGCACTAGCTATCAATGAGGAGAATCCAGCAGATGTTTCACAAGAAGACCCAGTACAAGAAAGGGAAGAAGGTAATGAAGGGGATGAAAGCTCCTCTGGATCTGACAGAGATCCACAATGAAGTTCATCATATGGAATGTGAGGGGTCTCAATGACCCTAGAAAGTAAGAGGATGTGCTGCTCTTCTTGCGCGATATACAACCAACTGTGGTGTGCTTGCTAGAAACCAAGGTGAAACCTCAAAATGAATCAATCCTTTCTCAAGGTATGTTCAAATCATGGTCTTCAATCAGTAATTTTAATAATCACTTAGGTGGTAGAATTTTTATTGCCTGGCGCCAAAGCAATGTGCAAGTGCAGATGATTAGGGCAGATGCCCAGTTTATCCATTGTCAGATTCATGATTTCAGAAGAAACAACAAAGTTTTATACACCTTTGTCTATGGCTTTAATCGAATGGAGGAAAGATTAAGTCTTTGGGAAAATCTAAGCATAATATCTGATAGTGTTGATGGAGCTTGGTGCGTTTTGGGAGATTTCAACTCAATTCTGCACGAAGAAGACAGAATTAATGGCACTCCTGTGCAAAATTTTGAAACCCAAGATTTTCAGGAGTGTATTGATCACTGCCAGCTCACAGAACTAAACTGTCAAGGTGCACTTCACACATGGTCCAATGGGCATGTTCATTCCAAGATTGATCGGAATTTTCCACAATGCAGATTGGCTAATTGATACGGATTTGGTAACTGGCTCATATCTTCCTCAAAGCCTTTCTGATCATAAACCTATTCTAATGGAGTTTATGGAAGGTCCAAAAGTGCAAACCTGTTTCAGATTTTGTGACATGTGGGTAACAGATCCAAGCTTTGATGGCATTATTGAGACTGCTTTGCATACTGTCAGACATGGCTCTCCAATGCATGCTCTTTATCATTTGCAAAAATCACTTAAACCTGCTCTCAAAGCCCTAAACAAGAGCAAATATGCTGACATTCATCAACAATGCAAGGAAGCTAGGGAAAATCTCCTGAATATCCAAAATTCCCTTACAACAAGCCTAAACTGTCAGCAACTCCAAAGGGATGAGAATGAAGCAAAAGAACATTACAGAAGCATCCTAAAATCCGCACATCAGCTCATCTCACAGCAAAGCAAAATCAACACAAGCGCCTATGGTGATACTTGCTCTGCTTTCTTTTTCAGCAAGATGAAGAGGAGGAAAAACAATACAATTGTACACTCTCTCTCAAATCAGAATGGTCAAACTCTTTCTGGTTTTCAAACTGTGGGTGATCACCTTGCCGAATATTTTCAAACTCTCCTGGGTGAGAGACCAGTCTGCTCACAGCGCATTGATCAAACATTATTCAACAAGGTCCTTCCTTGACCTATCATCAGCAGATCCGGTTGTGCATGCTTTTCAGTAAGAGAGATATCAAAGAAGCTCTTTTCTCGATCCCGAATATTAAGTCCCCAGGTCCTCATGGTTTTTCAAGTGGTTTTTATAAACATGCTTGGCCCAGCTGGAAGACTTATTCTGTGCGGCTATTTTGGAATTCTTTGAGACAGGCCGGATGCTACCCGCCCTGAACTCTACAATTCTTGCTCTCATTCCCAAGACAGACAACCCTGTTACGGCAGCTGACTTCCGGCCTATCTCTTGCTGCAACACAATTTACAAGACAACTTCAAAACTGATTGCATCAAGATTAAAGGCAGTCCTTCCTCATCTAATCAATGAAAGTCAAACGGCTTTCATTCCTGGAAGAGAACTTCTTCATAATGTCCTAATGTGCCATGAACTTTCCCGAGGATTTCGCAGGAAAGTGACCAATTCAAAATGCATTTTCAAAATTGATCTTCGAAAGGCCTTTGACAGTATAAAATGGGGATTTATCCACGAAATCCTACAGGGTTATAAATTCTTCCCTCCACAATTTGTTGAGTGGATCATGAGCTGCATCTCCACCACCTCTTACACAGTTCAGATCAATGGAGGCACACATTGCTATTGCAAAGGGACCTAAGGCCTACGACAGGGGGATTCGATATCCCCGCTCATCTTTGTCCTTACCATGGAATATCTCTCAAGGAGTCTGTCTACAATAGCTACAGACGCAGGATTCAATTTCTTCCCACGATGTAAGAAATTAAACATTACACATCTAATATTTGCGGATGATTTGATGATTTTCTCAGCTGCAGATCCGTATAGTGTTCAAAAAATCGTCAACACTCTGGATCATTTCTCTCAATTTTCCGGTCTTAGCGCAAATGCAAACAAATCAAAGGTCATGATCAGTGGTACATCACAATCCATTAAAGATCAGATACTACATCTTACAGGGTTTGAGGAGGGAGACCTCCCGTTCTACTATCTAGGAATACCGATTACTGATGGTCGGTTAAGCAAGCTGGACTGTCAAAAATTAGTTGACAAAATCACCATGAGGATCAAATCTTGGAGAACTGCAAATATTTCGTATGCTGGACGGGTGATGCTCATCAATACAGTTATCATGGGCGCTTTTTCCTACTGGGCCACTATTTTGATCATCCCACAATATGTCATTGATCAGATCACAAGGATCTGCCGCAATTTTCTTTGGGGAGCTAATATCCATTACTCAAAGACCCCCCTATTAGCTGGGCAACAATCTGCAAGCCAAAATCATGTGGCGGTCTTGGCATAAAAAACCTGAAGATCTGGAACGCTTCCTTGATTGCCAAGCAAATTATGACAATCGCCGAACAAAAAGAAAGTCTCTGGATCAAATGGATTCACGAAAGATACATCAAAAGGCGAAATTGGTGGACTTACCAACCGAAGGGGGATACGTGTTGGTATTTCAAAAAACTATGTGAGGTAAAGGAGCATCTTACAGAGGCAAATGTCCCCAAAAATCATTACAAAGCTCTTGATAAAAGCAGTGTAAAATGGCCATGGGCAAGGATAGTTTGGAACAAGCACAATACGCCAAGACACTCCTTTTGTGCATGGATGACACTTCATGGGAGACTCCAAGTGAAAACCAGGCTGCACAACACCACCATTCAGCCTAGTTGTCCAATGTGTAGTAATCATGAAGAGACAATAGAACATCTTATGTATGACTGCACATATGCCCAACAGACCAGAGACCAGCTGAACAAGTGGATCAAACTCCCACACGCAACAAGCTGGGAACAATGGGGAAGAAAATTGCTGAATCTTAAGAGCAATACAATTCAAAAGCAGATTATCTTTGCCATCTTTGCATCTTACATATACAACATTTGGCAAGCGAGGAATGCAATAGCTTTCAAGAATGTCAGGAAGGATCCGATAAATGTTTTTCAAATTATTAAGCATCATCTTAGGGATAGAACGCTCTTTCTTACTAAGAACTCTGGAAAGTGTTCAATATACATAGATATGTTGTGCAATTAGGTTTGTAAATTGGCTCTTTTTGCAATATTTGAATATATATCACCTTTTTTCAAAAAAAATAAAAATATATATATATGGAAGGAAACCCAAGAAGAAGAAGGCCTTAGTTCTTCCTCATGTGATTTTTTGGGTTATTTGCAAGGAAAGGAACCGAAGGACTTTTGAAGGGGTTGAAATTCCTCTTCAGAGATTGAAAGACAATTTTGTCAGTATCTCCTTTTTGGTTAATGGGAAGTTTAGGTCTTCCTTTTTTTGGTGTGTTAGATTTTGTGGACAGTTCGAGTTTTGGCTGTACATAACTTTGTATGGTGCTAGTTGCACATCGGTTCTTTATTTCTATTATTAATATATATCTTTTTCCTATAACAAATAATAGAAGTACATAAAAATAGCCAACAATAAACTGTAATATTAGAGAAGGTAGGAAATGAAACATAGGAGTCACTAGTTTATGTTCGCTCAATGGCCCAAAGTGTTGCTTCTTTTTTCTGCTGTTCTGAATGATTTTGGTGCCTCCTGCTTTTGTCATCCCCCCCGTTTAAGTGCTTCATACCTCCCGAAGCATTTTGGAGATGTTTGGTGTCCATTGATGGTAACTTATTTCTTCTACTGAAAATAAAGCTGAAGTTCTAGTGTTCAACATCAATCTTTGTCCTGCAAATCTCTCGGAAATCTATCGATCCTATCCCTTTGCTTCATGCTGGGCTTCTCGCAAAGAACTGCATAGAACTATTCTAATGCCTTTCACCTCATTTTGCTTTGTTTGTGTTTCTGGACTGCATAATCTTCCCTTCTGATATGCCAATTTGTTGAATGGGAGTTCAAATGGACTGCATAATGTTTCAGGGTCAGGAGCAGAACTTTGAATCATACAAGTCAAACATTTTCGCTAAACATTGAATCAAGGCAAAAATTATAAACACCCCCCCCCCCCAAAAAAAAAAAAAGACCAAAGTGTAAAGTGCTATCTCGTCCAATATGCATTGTTTGTTTATAACATTCATTTTTTAGTCCCATTATATGTCTTAAGTTATCTTTTCGAAGGGCTTATTAATATTTCACTAAAAATTTACTTGCAATTTAAATCAGTCTCTCTATATGCAATGATGCTTGTAGGTGTAACACTGCCTATATTAGAACCTCTCCAAACCCTGTGAATGTGGGACTCTTGATGGGAGTTGTTGGAAAAAACTACTTGCACAATATAAACTGCATTTTCATGCTTATTTTTGTTGAATTCAAAAATGTTTGGCTGCCATGACGGGACGGAGGTAGCATTCGGATACTCTTATCTCTGTTACTCCAACTTGGCACTTGCCGCTGTACCTTGTCGACATGACACGACCTGGATACTACACAGGATATTGGTATAAAATAAATATTAATTTATTAATTTCACTTGTGGTCAGGAGAGAGAGAGAGAGAGAGAGAGAGAGAGAGAACTGTTAACCATGGAGAGGAGTTAAAGGAGGGAAGAGGTAGAAGGAGAGGAAGCGAGGAATGAGTCTGGGAAATTAATGTCTATGTGGCTTTGCTAAACCAATAAAGAGCTGTACAACTTTTAATATTCTTTTGACAGATGTTATTTTTATGGTACAAAATAAATGCTGATTTATTGATTTCACTTGAGGTCCAGTTATATACCCTAATTTTACTTAAATGATGATAGTAATCATATTTTTTGAAAACATTTTTTTTCTCTGATAACTATGGGTAGTTTTATTTTAATAAATCAATGAAGGATCTGGAAAAGAAATAGTTTTATTTTAATGAATCAATGAAGGATCTGGAAATGAAATAGCCATGTCCCAATATCAGTATTCAATTTTTAGGACAATGTCCTAGTGTCCTACATTTATTTCCAAGGAAGGTCCAACTCATGGATAGGCGTCCGTGTTTGGCACCCATACCCGATTCCAAGTAACATAGACTTGTTGATGTTTTACGCGGTAGCGATGGAGTGATACATGACTGTAACAACATGATAATTCTGATATTAAGTCTGCCCATTCAATTCTGAGATGGAAAGGTCTGCTTATCTGTGATGCTAGGTTCTGATTCATCAAGCTTCTAAACATAAGAGTCTGAGATCCTGGTTTTTGTATCTTCAGTTTATGTCTGAAGCAGTCCATGTAACTTAACATAAAACATTCTTGTGGAATTGTGTTAAATATGTTTTTTTTTTGAAAATGTTATTTGAACCTATCATTTCACTTAAACTAGCCATATTGGATGCTTGATATTCAAACATGCACACGAATTCTTGACCCTTAATTTTAGACTGAAAACATGTTTTCAAAGATAGCTGTAAACAACCCTGTAAGTGTGTAGAGACCGCGAGGTAACAGTGAGTTTGAGTGCCACTGTTCTTAGGGAGAGTGTATGTTGCAAGTTCCAGAATCAGTTGTTTGTTTTGACAGATTGCTCAAGTATACGGTTTCTAGTTTCCCAACAATCAAGCTGTTCATCCATTTCTTCCTTTCTAAAATAGTAAATCCCCTTGTTATGTAAATTTTATTGGACTTTCTCCATAGCTTGGCATTATATATTTTGCTTTACTATTTATGTCACTTGGAATTGCCTCTGTAGGGTTGTTGAAATGCAAGAGATCCTTGACCAGCAGTTAGCTGAGGAAGCCGCTGAGGCGGAGGGAGATGGAGCTTTGGCGTCGATCGGACATGCTCGCCGAACGACCAAGTCGGTAACTTCTAGCCTTGTTTTTTTTTTTCTTTTTGGGTGAGTAGGAATGGCTGTGCTAACCTTGTGTCCGCTTTTGTGTATAATTTTCTTTTCTATGTTCCTGTCTTGAAGTTGAAGAACTCTCATTCTTTGTGCCAATTTTTATCTCTGTGCAGAACCGTTTGCTTTAATGAGATTATTGATTTTTCATGGAATGCTCTTTTCATGGTGTGTTGTCTATCCATGTTGAGTAACCCTTAAAGTTAGGAAGTATTATTTTGTTCAAGATTGTCGTGCTTGATTGGATGATTCAGTACCAAATTTGTTCCAGTAGTGTATGGTTGTATACTTTTCGGCTTAGTACTTGGGGTTATTCCTCAAGAAGATTACCCTCTCATGTCTCAGGTTCTAGGATAAACTAAAACAAAAAAACCATGATTGCAATTCCAATAGAGCTAGCCTAGGGTTGGGGAGTGGACCAATGTTAGGCTAACTTATTAGAGTTACATACCTACCTCCCAAGTCTACACGCATGCCTAGGAGTGGTCAGTTGTCCTAAATAGGCACGATCAGACCATCTTTCAAGGGTCGAGGGCTAATCTAGCTGTCTTCGCCGCCTACATTTGCATGGTTAAACACATTTGTATATTAGCAAATGTGAAACCTAAGATGTATTGTATTTATTTTTGTGGTATATCCTAATCATACTCTTTAATCGCAATAGCACAAAGCCGAACCTCTTAATGCAGCCTCATGTCCAAAAGATAAGAGTTAATGTTCTTTCTGGGAGTTAAACGAGCAATTGGTGAACATGGAGGGACCCATAAGAATATATGGTGAATGTACACTGAAATCCCTAATTTAAGCACAAACTAGGTCAAATAGGTGCAGTACAAAGTACTCGAGGCATAATAGAGTCTAATTCCTATCCAAATGAGTTCTTAGCCATTAACCATATTGACGATCAACCACAAGCATCAACAAAAATAGTGATGTCCATGGATTCAAAATGGGGATTTAGTCCTGGCATGGCAAACTTGCTCTATAGTGGCAGTCAAATTCCATGTCATGAATACTACAGGGTGAAGTTGGGGTTTATAGTGCACTTTCATTTGGAGGAATTATGGCATTTGTGCAATCAGGATTTCCCATGTACTATGGTCTAATGTTTGATATCTGAATGTGGTGTATATTGTCTTTATATTGTGTGTTAGTGCACTTTCTTTAGGAGCAGTCACTGTAGAGAATTGTGCTGTAAAGACAAATGTTGTTGTGATTATTTCTCTAATGCAATCTTTTGATTTATATTAAAAAAATGTTTAATGTTTTCAGGGATGGCAAGAAAAATGGTGGGGGAAAGGATACTGTTCAGAAGAAGTCGAAGGTTCAGGGAAAAGGCTATAAGGATAAATGCTACGAAGTAATAAGAAAGGCTGTTGAGGAGCGGTTCAACAAGCTTCTTACTGAGGTTGGTTCTTGCATGATTTTGCTAACAATAGGTGTCTAATTTCTGTCAGTTGGTTGTGATGTGACTGCATGAGAAAAGAGCATGCTTCCTAATGAAGAAGTGCTTGTAATGAACGTCAGCCCTCCATTCCCTTTATGTGTGAGTTGTAAGTGAATTACCATCATCTTTCCTTTGCAGATCCTGGTTAGTTAATGTAAACCTTCAACTTCCCAATTAGGGACGAGTTGCTTAATTTGAAATGAGGATACCGTAGGATAGTGTTGTTATATCTCTCACTGTAAGCACAAATGTCTGGCTTGTGTGTGGCACTGGGATGCTGCCATGTGGTGTTTTTTTCATGGTAATATGACTCTCTAGTGAGGCTTTTATCTCTCAGCAATTGCCACTTCTCCCCTCTGTGCACCCTAGTCTGGTTTCTCTTGCTTTGGGTCTTTATGGAATGATTTATGAGACTTTTGGATGTTAATATACTGGCCTTTGGGTGTATTGGACTGTAATATACCAACCTTTAAAGTTGGACACAGGTATACCAACCTTATGGACCTATTTATCGCTAAATGCTAATGTACTATCCTTTGTTGATGATCAGTAAAATTGGACGTTGGTATACCACCACTTAACATGGCTACAATACATAACCAAATAAATAGGTCCAAAGGTCTGTATACTAGTGTCCAATTTTAAAGGTTGGTATATTACAGTCCAGTACCTCCAAAGATCGATATATTTGCGTCCAAAATCCATGATTGCGTGGTCCATGCTTCAGTACACCCAAAGGTCAATATATTAGCATCCAATATATTTTGGTGATTGGTACCATGTTCAGCTCATTGTCATGTATTGTCTATGATTTGGAATAAATTTGATATGGAATGGTAGAAAAGAAAAACCTACTGTTCTGTGAAAGGGTTGGCTGGCTAGTTTCAAATTTTCTTTCTTTCTTTTTCTTTTTTTTTTTTTGAAAATTGTGTAATATCTCTTTACTAGGGAGGCCAATGTGCTACATAAGGGAAAAGAACAGGTGTGAAGATACTGATGTTCTAATATGCATCTTCAAAGGTCTGAAGTTGTTTCCTTCTATGTAGCATGGATGTTTGCTTTTTTTTTTTAAATTTTTTTTGAGGCCGATAAACCAGTTCTTGCTATGTATGTTTAAAGTAAAGCTGAGGGATTTTTGCTCTTCTCCTTTTGTAAGATACTACCTGTGCTGCTGATCATTGATTAATATGTATATATATGCATTGTATTTTTCTTAATCTTAACATGAGTAGTTTTCTGCACCTAAATACAAAATTTTGTCATCCTAAAAACAGGAAGTCTTAAGGAAGTAAAGAAATGCTTGCTTGCTCTTTGCAGCTTCTATTTAAGTAGAGATGGGGGCTTGAGTGCAATTAATTGTTGTGATCATTGATAATGGAATGCAATTGATGCTGACTGAAGCAATAGAAATATCAATATGAAGATTTACAATATGAGGTGTTATGCTAATTAAAACTAGATTAGATGTACAAAGTTTCACCGTTTGGCTGTGTTTGAATTTCTTTCATAAGGATGTAAATACGTTGTTGGCATAGAGACACGGCCTACAGCTTACAAAGGATAAGCAATGTATTCTTGTTAAAGGGTTTTGCCATTTGGTGATGGAAGGAAAGAAGTTGATGGATTTTCTAGGACAAAACTTTGTCCCTTAATGATTTCAAGCTCTACCTTTTGAGGATGTTCTATGGTTGGAGTCTGGTGCTTAAGGGTGACCCTTATTGTTGAGGGCTTGAGTGTTTTTATACTTGCCCCTTTTGTAAAGGGTGACATCTCCTTGGTGTCTTTGCAATATATCTTTCAATTAGTTATGGAAAGAAGTGGTCCCCAGCATCACCAACCCCCCCAATCTCACAGACACAAAAGGGGGAGGATATTAAAGGAAATGAGGCAGGGGAGATGATTGAAGGTGAAGTTCTGAGAGACATGCCCTCATCATTTTGTTATTTCTATTCTTGTTTATTCAATTGACTGTACTCTGCTCAGCAATTTCACATCTTGTTTACTCCGCTCTTGCCCTCCATGGGGGTGTATTTCTGCTTTATTTAGCTAGTGATTATCTTTAGAGATCTTGCCAAAAATGTTACCAAGATTTTCAAAATTTTCTGAATACCACTCAACTTTCTTTAAGGTTAACGATGCCTCTGAATTTGCTACAGCAGTACAAAAATACCAGTCAAGTTTCCAAAATAATGTCGTTCCCGAATAATGTTTTTGGAAAGTTGTGGCATTTCTACATAAAAAGGTGGTATTTTGAATATATTGGAAAGTTTGATGGAACTTTTGAACTAGATCTCATTATCTTGATGGTAAGATTTCTTTGTGCCAACAGAGCATGGGCTTGTGTGTGTGCACACATGTCTATATTTGTTGGACAGAAGCTTTGTTTCATCTATCTGGGAGCTGATCATTTGACATATTACAGCTGCTGAAGTGAAAATGAAAATTGGGGAGGAGTTTGTAGCAATCTACTGAGGAGTAGGTGAATTTGTTCTGAAACCCTTGGCAAATCAAAACGTCTAGTTATAGTAATATTAAACAAAATACTGTATAAAGAATGATTTTTTTTTTTATAAGAAAAGGATATATACTAATAATAGGATTGAACGAACTGATAGCATTTTACAAAGTTATGTACAACCAAAAAACAAACTATCCACAAAATCTACCCTATCAAAAGATGAAAAACTAAACTTCCCATTCACCCAAAAGTAGAGAGATTTCACAAGATTATCTTTCAGTCTCTGAAGAGGGATTTCAATCTCTGAAGAGGGATTTCAATTCCCTCAAAAACCCTTTAGTTCCTTTCTTTGCAGATGACCCAAAAAATCACATGTGGTATACTCAAGGCCCTTCTTCTTAGTTTTCCTGCCAAAGAAACTCTCCCAAGATAGGAGTTGACTCCTGATAGAATAGGATACAACCTAAGGAACACAAAGACAACCAAAGGCTAAAGCCCGAAGTGCCCTAGCAAAGTCACAATGAAGCAAAAGATGATTTGGATATTCAAGATCCCTCTTGCACATGCTACACCTTTTGTTCTTTTTGAAATGGGCTTGGGTGGGTCAGCAATGCTCCAGAATCCAAATAATTAGTGTTGAAGAAGGGGCCAGAGAGCATCTTTTAAGTTTTTATTGAGAAAGTGCATCCGATTGTGAATATTAGTCTTATATTAGCAAACACTTGTTTAACTTTCTGTTGTCTTTTATGTCTATTCTTTGGTAGTGTTCATGTCCTCATGTTTAAACATCCCTCTTTAACTTCGACATCTCAGAGGTGGAGCCGTGGTTAGTAAAAGTTGAGATGCAAGATCACCTGCACAATTAATGTCATTGTTGAACCTGAAGTATCTTTTAATGTTTATCCACTTCTAGGTAACTTTCTGACTGTTGTCTATGCATCAGCTTGTTTTTCAGGATCATCAAGCAGTTCTGGAGGAAGCACGTGCAGTACGTTTAAAATCCTTGTTTGCTGTCTTTGCATTGTGTATATGGTTGTTGCTTCAGAAGTAGGAACTCCCTTTCCCCGTTTGGCATTATATTCCAAGTATTTGAATTAACCGCAAAAAATTCAGGATTGCAGGGAGTTCCCTACTTTCCTAGCCTAAGCTAGTTAAAACACAACTTAAACTAAATGCCATAAAATATATGAAGTGTTTCTGAAAAAAGGTAGGTGTAAGATTATGTAAAATTTGCATATGATGTGCTAAGATAGAATACAAAGACAACTAATGCTAAATTAGTGACACTTGGCAATTGGAATCCATTTAATGGATTGTGTGTGTTAGTTTTCCTAAGCACTGTCGACAATTATTGTAATCAAAACTGTCTCCTTGGCTAGTGTGTTTTTCACTTTGCAAGTGTAAAATACTAAGATGAGAGAGTAGTCAAGGGTTCCCAATAGAAGTGTTCTGTATATTGAATGCTCCAGACGTTAGAACTTTGATCAGAGGAATGTGAAAACTTTTAACCAATGCTATTAGAAAAATTCTGTGGCATTAAATTTTTTCACCGCAGCAGATGAAAGCTTGATGTAATGTGACTAATGCTTTAGCGTTAGTTTGACAATGCGTTGCCATGATTTGCATAAAGGTACAGAAAACTATCGTCTGGAGCATTCAACCTTTTCTTAACTGGGGGTATTGCATTTTTTCAAATAAAAGGGCCCAGTGATAGGCTCAGTACTACTGGAAAAGTGTTGAGGTGATTGGAATGGTGATTCTGCTGGTTGTTCTGGCATAAACTTAGTTTAGGTTGGGCCATATTTATTTTAAATCAGTTTATCCTAAGCAGAGTTGACCTTTGTGTTGAGTAATCCCTGATCATTAACCAACTATTACATCCACATCAAGTGATCGCAAATTTATTCTGCTCTTGTCCACGAAAAGTTGCATATCTTTTCTAAATTTGTTGTCTCATAGGTCTGTGTCTAGTATTCCCAAGGAGAGAACTGAGTATTGGCAATAGAGATCTAAGTCATGACTTCAAAATCTCCTTACGAAAGTTGACAACTCAATCTCCTTAGGAAAGTTGGTCCCTTCCAAGCCGCAACCTTATCATAGTTGTTTTAAATTATATCAGCAAATCTTCCCAGGTACCATCTAAGAAACTGCTTGTAAAAGGAGTTCTTCGGTAAGGTCGGTTGCAACTTGCTATCTTTAGTCTTCTGTCACCTGAACCGTCCACCAAAGAAATAACTGGCTTTATTTAAAAAATAAATAAGAGAAAAAAAGGCTGGTACAGAAGACATTTCAATAGCTCTTGCCATTTATGATATTGTGCAACTTTGTGGACCCAAAGCTGAAGTGGCTAGGGCTATGCCATTTTTTTTTCCTAGAAAGCATTTCTGAACAGTAATTGGTCCTTCTTGGATACAAAACAATACTATATACTACTTTCTACTACTGATGGCATTCAACTAGGTCATGGGCCTTGGGAGATGTGAATATATGGAGCCTTACCCCTGTTAATAGTGAGACAAACTTTGAGAGACCTCCAAAATATGTTTGTATGAATCCATTTTTAGCAGATGAGGACAGTTGTAAAGAATAAAAGGAGTAAACTTAACACCATTTGAATGGCTGTATTTTTTCTTTCAGCAATTCAGATAGACATTTCAAGATATCACGATATAACCTACTTCCATACCTAAATAATTAATGCAAATTAAAAGATATATTATAATTATTGTAATTAACGTGAGATTAATATCTTTTTACCTTTTCTTCACCATAATTTAATAACATAATAAAAACAAAATAGACTTCAAAATACCTAAATCAATTTGTACTAATGAAAATTTTATAACATAATTATGTTGTATTTTACTAAAATTTAAAACACAGAAATTTACTAAAATTAGAAAGATAAAGAAAATAGAATTATCATCATCATTGTTGTAATTTTTTGAATAAGCTATTAACATTTTTACATATATAAAAAAGATTTTATCCAAAGTTTTCAAAGTAGAATTAATATTAGATTAATATATACTATACGAGGTTAATGATAGGTAAACAAATAATAAAATTTTAACACATTTTCATTTAACGAATAAATTTTGGAACCTATTCTTTAATATATACATATATAATAACGATAATAATAATAATAATAATAATAATAATAATAATAATAATAATAATAATAATAATAATAATAATAATAATCATAATCATAATAATATAAATTCAATCTAATTTTTGTTTCTAATTAGTGATTACAAAAAGGACATTGCGATCTATGTACATATACTTTTATTAGTATGTTTCTGGAACCATATAACTCAAATTATTATTAAACATATTTGTTTTATGAAAATATATGAATAATGATTGCACAACTTTTTCCAATGACATTAATTATTAAAATATTGATTCATAGTTACTATATTTTAGTCTTAAAAATGATTTTTGGTAAATGAATAAAAGCTATACTGTGCATCTCACGTGTCATGAAAAACTTGTTAAATAGTCAATAATAGAATGATAGACCTAATTTTCCTCTTCAAGATAATAAAATTGATCTCATATTCCCTGGAAGTCTGGAACGAAGCCACACAAAGGAGCTGCTTGTATTTAAGGAGCCATTGTTGAGGTAAGATCACCTCATCCGTCTTAGAAGGTGATGTAGAGGATGTAGAGAAAGGAACTCTTTAGTGTCTTAAAATGAGAAGAAAAACCTTCGTCCATCTTAGAAGGTGATGCAGTGTATGTTTCAGCTGTTTTGCTGACTTGAAGATTTGTATTCTTTACAGAGGGGGAGTTAGTTAACATGTCTGTCTCTCAACTTTTGAACTCTAAAATTGCATGGCTGCCTAACCTTTCTTGATGAGTGATGACGCATTCACATGGACCAGATCCTTGAGAATTCACTGGACTTTGATTCATTGGGATTCATTTCTGACCAAAGTAACGCTTTTTCTTTGTATCTAGCTGTGTTCTAGTGCTTTAGACCTCTTTACATGGAAAGCAATTCATGTTTTTCTTGCCTTCATGTATTTGGCTGAATTCAAAAATTGTTTTTGAACAATGCACACTGGAGTTTGAGCAAATCTAGGATCAATTCCGGGCTGAGGCCTACAAAAATATTAAATTGATGGCCATCTTGCATCAGCCCACAAAATATAAAATTGATAGCCGTCTTGCAAAATATCTCAAGTCAAATTTCTTTTGAAATCCTAGTGTATTTTTGTCTAGTTCGAAATGAATAGGAAAACTACATTGTTTAACGAAATTATATTATCCTTCATCATTTGCTCCTATTCAATTTATGGTTGACTTTGCTTCTTCACCTTGTAGATCGGAGAGGAGCTTGGAGATATTTATGACTACGTGGCCCCTTGTTTTCCTCCAAGGTCAGGGTTAATGACAATTCTACTTTTTTTTTTTTTTTCTATTGTTTGCTTACTCAAGTTATTAATACCTTCATGTTTATTACATGATTAATTGGCTGATGTTCTTTGTTTGCAATGTCTAATGTAACTATGGGAAGAGGACTGGGAATATGAATAGAAACTTTGAACACAAGCAGAAAATAGCACTTAAAGTCATATTGTTTTAATTTGAACTCAGACATCTGAGGTTGTGCTTTGTGAATCTGTGGCAAGCTGAATTCAAATTACTTGTACTCGCAGTTACGTTGTCAAGTATCAGCAGTCATTTTGAAATGGCAACCTTGTTTAAAGGCTGACACTATTTTATGTAAAATGAAAATGGAAAACAACCAAGTAGTTATCCTATAAGGCATTGTCAGTCTGGATAATCAATTTAGCCTCTCCAAGAGTAGCGATGCTTCTTGAGTTAAGATTGCCTGCATTTGGATCTCCCTAAACCCCATGAGAATGAGACCCACACTAGGAGTTGATGTTGTTTTATTATGATATTATCTCTCAAACTTGCAATGACTAGATGAACAGTTTCCAAGGGATAAGAGATAAAATGTTTACGGGTCAAAGGGTTTATTTAATATCCTTTCATTCTATTCATTGCTTTTGCTTCTTGTTTATGATGTCATTCTGACCCTACCTGTGATCATTGCCCGTTGGAACTCAGGTTATGTATTCCTACTAGTTGCGGTGTTGTTTATTGCTATAATATAAGTTCAAATGATGAATAGGAATGTTTTGACAGCTCTCCTGGATAAATAAATAAAATGAAAAAGGTTGTGTTAATCCTGTCTGCTGTTGCATTTATCTTCATCTGTCCAAATCCCCCTTCCTCTGAAACGCAGATTTGGATATATCCTGCATGCCTTGTTTTACATGGGGTCTCTTCAGAATTTAATGCATGTTTGTGTTTTGATGGCAGATATGAAATATTCCAACTCATGGTCAATTTATACACAGAGCGATTTGTTCAAATGCTTAGATTGCTCAGTGACAAGGCAAATGAACTTACCAACATAGAGATTTTGAAGGTACTTTATTGAAATCTGCTCGACATGGGGTACTCAGTTTTATTTACAGAAAAATAAAATAAATTCGGTACCTGTTATTTTTAAGCTGTTATTAAGGTAGGTTAGCATGAAGACTACTGGACAGGAAGTAGGACAGTCAAGACTTACGCAAACTTGCCTCTACCATGAAATTTGTTCGATGATATTCTTCGAAGACCCAGAAAAAAGTTGATAACCCAAAATAGGTAAACGAAAGTATTAACATATTTAGATGTAAGATAAAAGAGATGAACATAATGGGTATGATGGAACATCGATGGACAGGACTGGAAGGCATAACAAAACTTGGTAAACCTGGCACTATGTAGCAGAAAACACAATAGTGGTCTTTGGGGAAGGGGACAGATAAAGCTATTACTAAGAGGAGTGTGTTTTCCAGAGACATAATGAGCAACTGTTGGCAACTGTTTGTATCTGGCAGAACGTCAGATACAGATCCTTATCCTGTGATATGGTAAGATGTAGAGGTTTCTTCAAAGCAGTGGCATTCATGGTGGTTGGAAAGAGAGAGTGAAGTGAGTGGAGAAATCGAAAGAGATAGTTTGTGCTCCCCAAAGCCGGCTCTTGGTAGGTATGGTGATTTACTGTGGTAGCACGACCCAGGTAAACTTGTGGAGAGTAGACAGATGAGTGGGTGATTAGCGTTGGTGTCATGGCAGTAGGGATTTTTGAAAAAAAATACAAATTAAAGTGTAAGGGATGTATCTTGAATCACCACTGCAGCAGGTATTGCGGATCTGTCAAATAGAAAAAAATTTGAGGCACTTAACTCTCATCTAGCTCTTTTAATATGCAAAAGTCGTCGATACCCATCGTCTGGTATTTTGTGTTTTTCTCATCAATCTAATGCTTTGTTATTTTCCTTTTAAGACTGACATTGATGTGGTTCATTTCCTTTTGCTAGGTGACTGGTTGGGTGGTAGAATACCAAGAGAACCTGATGGGTCTTGGAGTGGATGACTCGCTAGCACAAGTTTGCTCTGAGAGTGGTGCCATGGATCCTTTGATGAATGCATATGTAGAAAGGATGCAAGCTACAACTAGAGTAAGTGAATTTTCACCATATAATTTGTATTTTTATTGTCAGGCACGTATTGCCTTTTGTAGTCAAAGCTAAATTTATTCCCTTGTTTCTAGAAATGGTTCTTGAATATCCTGGAGAATGACAAGACGCAACCACCAAAAAGAACAGAAGAGGGAAAGCTGTACACGCCTGCTGCAGTGGACTTGTTCAGAATTCTCGGTGAGCAAGTGCAGATTGTCCGTGAAAATAGCACTGATGTGATGCTTTACAGGATTGCATTGGCCATTATTCAGGCAAGTTCAGCAGCATAAAGAAAGTAGTGAATAGTTGGAAAAGTAATGTTGTAGTATAATATTTCGTCTAGACTTGGTATGTACCATTTGCTGTTTTGTGCAGCTTAATTTTTGCATTATAGGCCCACTTCTAGAGCATAGTACTCGTGTTGCTTTGCTTCGCTATACTTTTTATTCTTATTCCTTAGTGACTGAATGATATGCTGTATGTTCATGCTGTTACCAAGACTTCATTCTTCATACCCTAACCTTATATGTACCGACATGAAGGTCTTCTTTTGTCAATATGATTTGTTCTTTCTGTCGATCTTGATGCCTATGTTTGTAGTTTGACTAGACAAAAGGTTTTACATGCATCTTTTTATCTAGGTAGTTGAGGTGGATGTGTTCACATGTTTGTTCATTTTGTGTGTTGATGTGCTTCAATCGGTTGCTTTATTATCTAAGTGTGGTGTTCTTCCCCGCTCCGTACCGTTCTATTTCAGGTAATGAATGATTTTCAAGCAGCTGAAAGAAAGAGGCTTGAAGAACCAGCTTCAGAAATTGGTCTGGAACCTTTGTGCGCTATGGTTTGTGAACCCCAAGAATTCTGCAGAGTTGTCTCCAATATTTGTTGGAGAACCATATTTAAATCTTATTTGCTATTAAAAATTGTGTTACACAGATCAATAATAATCTGCGTTGTTATGACCTTGCAATGGAGCTCAGCAATAGTACACTTGAAGCTTTGCCGCCAAACTACGCGGAGCAGGTAACCTGTTTTATTTTATTTCATTATTTTATTTTTTTTAAGTGCATTTGTGATGTCTATCTTGTTATTAAGAAAATGGAAAAAACATATGTTTTTGTGTCATGATAATTTGTGAACACTTTCATATCAATTTGATTTGTTTTCTCTGTTGGCAATGAACAGGTTAATTTTGAGGACACTTGCAAAGGTTTTCTGGAGGTTGCAAAGGTGCGACAGATCATGTAGCACGTATCCTGCATGCGATGATGAAAGCTATATATCTTCATGTTATCTATTCCTAGCCTTTTTTCCCTGAATGAAAAATTTGAAGTCGAATTCATACCACACCAAGGGTGTATCACACATTTTGCATGTAGGATAGGAGCAATACAAAAATCGTTGTCTGCTTAACCCTTCTTGAATACTCTTTCTCTACAAAATCCAAAAAGTTAAACTTGTGGTTCTATAGAAAGTATTTGCTTCATAGTTTAAGTTATAACTTGTGTTACAGTGGTAAACTAATCATTTCCATATCTCAAGAATTGAATTATTTTCTAGCCTTCTCCAAGCTGCCAGCTCTTCTTTGACATTCAGAGGTGACATCAAACTAATCCGTTATTGAGAATAAAAAATGCCAAAGCAAAAAACTCAATGACAATGAACAATGAATCTAAGCTGTTGGTGGCTGACATGATTCATAAAAGTAGAAATCACTACCAGTAATACTGCTAGACAGCAAAATTACGCACTTGTTTTTATAAGAATCTGTCAGTAATGTGGTAATTACTGTTTCATGCTTTTAGGAAGCTGTGCATCAAACAGTGACTGTGATATTTGAAGATCCAGGTGTTCAAGAGTTGCTGGTTAAGCTCTATGACAAAGGTAATTTTGAGTTCTAATTAAGTTCATCCTAACAAATACTTTGGCAATCCAGGTGGAAGCTAAAATTTCATATTTACTATTGTTTTTGATTTCCATATTCTTATTCTCAACTGTAAGTCAAATGATTCCATGTAAAGTTGGCTCACTGGCGCTTGCAATTTCAGAAAGGTGCTCGTATTTGCTGGTTGCCAGGGTATCTATGTAGTATTTGTAAGTTTAAGATATCCTTACTCAATTCTAAGTAGATCTAGAAAACATTGGCCCCACCCAAAAACCTGACCAAACCCGCCTGAAAGTTCTGGGCTCTAAACATGATTTTTTTTTTCCCCGACTTGATCCCTAAAGAACCGAATCTTGAAAACCTGCAAATTGGCAGGTTCAGCCTGACGTGAACCTGAAACCACTTGACCCGGTTACACAAGGCAACAAAAAAGATAATTTTGTGCCATTCTTATGTTCTTGTACTATTATTATGTCATTACATGTTTGTACTTTATGTCATGAGACAAAAAATGGTCCCGCATTGGAAGAGGAAATGGGGGTTCCTGGGTTTATAAACATGGGGGTTGTACACCCTATTAAGACCTTTTTGGGAGTGACTAATGGCTCCCCTGAAGGGGAGATCAATGAGGATATTACACATCAGGTTAAAGTTGGTTGCCAAAAGTCGAAAGCAGTTTTAGAAGTGCTGTTTGATAAGAGAATACCTCTTAATCTTAAAGGTGAGGTGCACCATAGGATAATTAGACCAACAATACTCTATGGCGCAGAGTGTTGGCCAATCAAGACGATACATCACCAGAAGTTGAATGTGGTTGAGATGAGGATGGCTCGATGGATTTGTGGTTACACCAGGTACGATGGGATTAGAAATGTCGTTTGTCGAGATAAACTAGGGCTTGTGCCTATCGATGATAAGTTGAGAGAGAGAAGACTAAGATAGTTTGGGCATGTATGTAGGAGAAACGAGGATGTCCCTGTTAGGAGGTGCGAAGGGATTAGGAGACCTCATAGGTGTCAGGGATGTGGGCGACCTAAGAAGTCTGTGAGAAAAGTGATTAAAGCGGATCTGAGCCATCTAGGCCTAGCGGAGGACCTGGCATTAGATAGGGAGCTGTGGCGCAACAATATTAAGGCTGTAGGGTAAGCATTGATGGTCGGGTATATGCTTTCTTTTGGTTTCTTGTTCTGTGGCCTCTACTTATCATTTGTCCAGGTACATCCAGCTCTTCTGTGGCTATATGGTGTTAGGATACTCAGAGCGTTGTTAGCAGACAAACAATAATAAGGGCAAAAAGCCAAAAATAAATAAAGATTCGACACAAGGAATTAACGTGGAAAAACCCAAACTAGGAAAAAACTACGAATGATGCACTATCAGAGGATTACAACAGTGTTTCAAAGATTCGCAGACCTCCACATTCTCTCATAACCTTCTTTGACTTACAGCCTCATAACTCAACACTCACAGTTGAGCCTTATACAACTCCCTCAGGAACACAGAGATTGTAGGTCAATATCTTGTGGTCAAATGAAACACGCTCAATTGCATACAAATAAGCCTAACACCAAGGCTCTATTTATAGAACAAGACTACAATATAATACTAGGGTTAATAATGATAGTAACCTTCCAAAAACCATGTGTTTCCTAATAGTTTGATACTATATTCCAAAGCAATATTATATTTCCATGTGATTGCCCCATCACGATTTGGTAACAATATACTATTTTTATTTTATATAATATCTTTCTGTATTGAACACAATCTTGGAAGAATCTCCAATGTTATATGAAACTTGCCCATCAAGCGCAATTTTGACTTTCCAAAATTCATCCCACCAAAATAATAATTTGGGCTCCACACAATTAACTCGACAATCTCCCACTTGAAGACCAAATTGTAGCCTTCGTCGCTCATGACCACCACTCGTCCTCGAATCCTCTTAGTCAATCGACGTCGATCTTTTTTCAACAAAGATCAATAGAGGTTTCAATTGACCTTCCATCAACTCCTCTTTTATCAGCAGGCTCCCACTTGAACTGATCACGCCCAGCAATTTCAACACATGCATCCTCGTCAACAACTTAGGGGAATAATGGATTGGATTTTTACCTCGTGTTGAACTTGTCGAATTCCCATGTAGGTTAGATGTGTTCTTCGGCTAACCATCCGTTCTCGTAGCCTTGAGTAGAAACCTCCTCCTTTCTAGTACCCTTCTCTCATCAGAGATGCTAACACGCCTTTGAGGTGCATGAACAGGCATGTTAGAGTTATCAATGACAGAATATAGCTTCTCCTCCTTCCTGCCATTTGCAATTATCAGAGATCCTTTTTGTTACCCTCTAATGGCCATCCCAAATCTCGTCGTGAACTCCTCCTCATCCAGTTGAGCCACAGATACAAGGTTCTTAGTCAGACATGGGATATACCGATCATTCTTCAACCTCCAAGTCATACCCTTAGAAGTTTTAACTTTTAAAGTTCACATCACTTCTTTCTAGCACCTTTAGGTTGTGACCTTTTGCAAACCTAACCCTGCCAAACTTCCCACTCACAATATTACTAAATGCCCCCCTGCTAGACGAAGAGTGAAACGATACACTCGAATCTATCACTCAACTCCTTTTTGACTCGTCAACACTGAAAGTGAGGGCATCACCCAAATCCTCAGCAGAATTTACAAAGTAATGGTCATTATAACTGTTCTTCTTAGGTTTAGGGCGATCCCTATGAAAATGATCTCTATCACCACAGTTCCAACACAATACGTGCTCCTTGTTTCAGCCTTTGGATTTAGATCGACCCCAACCTGAGTTCCTAGTGTTCCTCCTACCCCTGAGAACCAAAGCAATCCCCAAAGACTCAGACACATCAGAATCTGTCCTACGGATCCTTTCATTCAGGACAAAGTCTCTAATTTCCCCAAACTTTAGTTTCTCATCTTTCTTAACGGAAGATATTACAAAAGTCACAAAATTATCCCAAGACTTAGGTAGTTTAGCCAATAGTATATTAGCATTTATATTGTCATCAAAACTTAATCACACAGCGGTCATTTTTGATAGTATCACATTCAACTAATTTATACTATCCCATATCACCAGACTCATGAATCTTAAATTCAAACAAACGACACAACACATATACCTTGTTCATCGCTGAAGGTTTCTCATAAGTGTTTTGCAGGCCTCCAACAGCCCTTTCGTCGTTTTCTGATCTTTGACGTTGAAAGCCATGTTCTGAGCTAACCATCAAGCTCTTCCCTATCCTTTGGTTCCATCTGTTCTTATTTTCACCCATCACTAGATGCAACTTTTGCTAGCGAAACACATCCTAAACGCGCATCCTCCACCATGCGCATTCTTTCCCATCGAACTCCGGAATCTTGACAATTGAGCCTGCCATTTCTTATTAGTCTACAGATCAACCACGCTCCAACCAAAGCTTTGATATCAGTTGTTAGAATACTCAGGGCGTTGTTAGCAGACAAACAAAAATAAGGGCAAAAGTAAATAAAGATTCGACACGAGGAATTAATGTGGAAAAACCAAAACCGGGAAAAAACCACGAACGATGCACTATCAGAGGATTACAATAGTGCTTTAAAGATTCCTAGATCTCCACAATCTCTCACAACCTTCCTAGAGTTATAACCTGAGAACTCAACACTCATAGCTGAGCCTCACTGAGGCTCAGTAATACAGAGATACAGGTCAATCTCTTGTGGTCAGATGAAACACACTCAATTGCATACAAATATGCCTAACACCAAGGGTCTATTTATAGTACAAGACCACAATATAATACTATGGTTAATAATAGTATTAACCTTCCAAAAACCATGTGTTTCCTAATAATTTGATACTATATTCCAAAGCAATATTATATTTCCATGTGATTGCCCCATCACAATTTTGTAACAATATAATATTTTCCACTTTATATAATATCTTTCCTCAATGAACACAATCTTGGAAAAATCTTTAATATTATATGAAACTTGCCCATCAAGCGCAAGTTTGGCTTTCCTAAATTCATTCCACCAAAATAATAATTTGGGCTCCACATAATTAACCCAATGCATGGAACACATAGGTATATCTCTCCTACTTCCACAACCTGAACCTTCTTTGTTTCCTGATCTTTCACTCTTTTTCTTTTTTCAAAGGCTTAAATGGTTTTAAAAACAAGTTTTTTTTAAAACGTTTTCTATGGATTTGTCGAAATCAGCCTCGCTATGAACTTCAATTCATGGGGGGAATGCAACCTACATCTGAATCCCTCAGACCGCGCTCAAGCGTGTTTTCCCTGGGTGTTTGTTGTTGTTGTTGTTGTTATTATTGTTGTAATGGCCCCTGTGACAAGTGGTATCATAGCTGACCTAGACCTGACCCTGATGTCTTGCCAAGCACCCCAATGGTGTTGGGTAGGCGGGGGGCCCATTTGTGATGATTGCGTCATAGGGTTGGGTGGGAGAGAATGTCATGGGACAAAAGAAGGTCCCATAGTAGATGAGGAATTGGGGGCTCTTGGGTTTATGAACACAAGCGTTATACACCCTATTAAGACGTCTTTTGGGGAAGAGGGTGATGGCCCTGCGACATTTATCTCTCCTAGTAATATATCCACTAAGCCATGACATTTTAAGAGAGTTTATATACTCCTTATACCTTATCCTTATTGATAACCTTGGCGAATAACAAGACAAAAATATTTAGACACATGAAGGTGGGAAAGAGAAGCGAAAACCATTGAAATGTCAATTTTCGCTTCTCTTTTTGCTTCTTAGTAGTGTTTGAGTGGCTTTGAGTATTTATGCTCATGGAATTGGGATTTAGAGAAGATATAGGAGGGGATGTGTGTAATTGAGGATAGGTGGAGCTCATTGAATGAAACTCTTTAAGTTCGCAAGAAAAGGTGATTCTTCTTGTGGGCTCAGTTCATCACAAATATCAACCGGTCTTGTCGATGACTTTGAGATTGATGAACAAGTATCGTTCTACTAAAGATAGTTGCATTAGAGACGGATTTGACGTGGGTTTGGAATTTGTTTATGATTTTTTTTTAAATATTAATAATAAATGTCATAAGGAAATATATGATGTGTTTGGTCAAAAATTAAAATCAATAGAAATTTAGGAGATATAAGCATACTACAATTAATCAGACCTTTTTCAGTAAAGACTGAAGGGAATTTTAGTATTCTATTTTATCTTTTTGTAAGATTTTAATGATCGGCCATTCGTTCTATTTGTTTGTGCTTTCAGCAAGTATGCAAGGCTCAAAGAATTTAATGTCTTAATATTTTTGCTAACTAGTTCATGAGTAACATTTTTAAGATTGATTCATTAAGTGATTTTTCAATGTTGTAAATTGTTACTCTAAATGAAATAACCAAAAATAATTTAATTCGATATACAACAATCATTAGATCTCTTGAGCATTAGACTACTAGTGCAATTCTAGTCTTAGTTTAAAAAAGTATGCTTCGTGCACGCCTGGGCTCAAAAAAGTCTACAGCCAAACTGTTGCACCACGATAGGAAAAGTTTGTGCTTTTTGGTATTTCAAACCATAGTCAAAAACTGTTGTCTTACAAGGACATCAACCCCTCTTGTCTCTCTCTCTTCCCCCTAGCCCAAAAGAATGCAAAGCATTAACTATTTTTCATAGTTATAAAAAATTCTTGTCACTTCTTTGATGAAATATCAAACTCATTTTCAAAAACATTATGGTTTGGGAATGATATTAAGCTTAGTGTAAGTGCACTTCGCATCCAAAATGTCTGTGTCTTCGTGTTTAAGCCCCCTCTCTGGCTCTAGGACTGTTTGCGCTTTTGTGCAGCTCGAGCTTTTTAATCTAAATGAAGCTTAAATATTTTTAAATTTATCATCATGAGAATTTAATGATACATTCAGTATATATTGAACAAATTCGAGTATCTAGATATAATTTTCTCATTAGGAGGATATAAATTGCTGTTACAACCCCAAAAGCTTGACCCTAACCGAAATAACCCGTATTGTAACGCCCCAACCTAGGGTGGCTAGGCACGTCACTGCCGTGGGGTCCTCCTTGGACGCCCACAAGGCTACCTAAACTCCAAACCATAATTATTCCCAAACATCATAAAACTCACATTTAGGTCGTAGGAGTCAATCTAAAACATACCAATCCATACATACTTACATTCAACAAAGTGTACATGTTTACACACAAAATACATCCATACTATATTTAACAACATATCCGATATAAAAAACATAACTTCAAGCCTCCTTCCTAGCCTTAACTCCAAAAACTTCAAGAGCTAGTCGCTTAAGGTACCTTCCTGCCCTTTCGCTTTCAAAACCTGAAAAAAGGTGAGGTCATGAGCTCCCCGAGCCCAGCGAATAATCCTTATCTCCCCCGTTGTTACACTTTGCACATTAACAGAAACACATAAGCACACTATCCTATATATATACCATTACTTTCTAAAAAGCAACAAACATAGGGAAGTGACAAAGGGATCTATATCAAAGAATCACCATAAGTTCATATAACTCATACATGCATATCACATAATTTACACAAACTACAACATTCTTATCACAATCACATCACATTTCATAATCAAAGTCACACATATCGCAATCTTCCCATTTCGGAAAGCTTAGCATAAATCACAACATTACACAATTTTCTCAATTAATCGAAGTAACTTGATGTAGGGGAACTCAATTTATAACTCACTTAATGGACTAGCACCTATATATCACAAGGGTCACAAACACATCCTGGTGAACCAGGGACCCATCGTTCTAGAGCGCAGATATTCTCAATTCACAAACTATGTGGTCACATTCACATCTTAGCGGACCGGGCAAAGCCCACTCAAGGTACCAACTAGGGACTCACATAGATCCAAAACAAACAGGCCGAAAATCACATCCTGGTACCCACCAGGCGACCTGACACAAAGACACTACTACTATGGCCATAGTCCTAGAACGACACATAAGCAATAGCCCAAAGCAAGACACAAATCTCATTCCCCGACTTAGTTTAATCACACCATTAACAAGACAAACACAAGTCATTCCTTCTCTTGAAGGTAAGCAAATCATAATAATCAACAAGATAAACATCCAACAAGGCACAATATATAGCATGCATCATAATATTTGACATACTTACTGATTTCAAGACCTAATACATGTTATTTTCACAATTGCTAACTCCACTTAGCACACAAACAAACCCAATTTGTACCAATTAAGCATATACATACAAAACTCCATAACTCTCAAAATAAATATCCTAAATTCTTGAAATCTTAAACACACTTAGCATATACCATATAGAATTTACAGTAAAATTTAGAGACATAAAATATAAATACATAATTCACGAAAAATCACACAATTTCATCAAATTTGAACTGAAAACAGAGCAGTTTCACTCTAAAAATTATATCTCATAGAATGAAACTCCAAAATTCATGAAACTTTACCACAAGCTGTCTAATAGCATGCCGAACATACAGTAAAAATTTCGTTCAATTTGGACTTGCCAATAATTCTAGAAAAATAAAACAGTGATACAGCCCCTGGTTATACGAATTTGTCTACTAATTTTCATCCATAAATTTGTTCTCCAAACCCTAAAATTCAAGAAACAACCACAATCCAACAACATGTAAACTCAGATTCACAACCAAAACATCAAACTTCATCAATTTCATATACTTCACAATTCAACACATGCAAATTAAGGGTGAGTTTCTAACAATTTCAATTAGAGTTTTCTACTCTTTTAAACCCTGAAAACAACTCAAATTCATGCAATTCAATTCCAAATTCGAGTATAAATCATAATCAAAATCTTTCCCTATCAATTTTAATCAAAGAAAGACAAGAATTACTCACCAAAATAAAAGGAAGAACACAAGATTCGTAGGTCTCTGATTCTGGGCTATAACTCAAGCTAGGGATATCAAAACGACAATCACACCGTTGGATATGAAGAGGAGAGTGTCAGGAACAACATACTAAAATTTGAAGTCGATCGGAGGTCGTTTGGTCGTCGATCGGAGCCAAAAACCGGACTGCTCTGCTCTCCCCTTCTTCTTTCTCTCTCTAAATTGTGGGTGTTGTGTGTGTGTGAGTGTGTTAGGCGTGCAACACCTCAAAACTCCCTCCCCAAAATGTAATTATTTTACTCTCCTTTTTCCTATTCTTTTCCCTTTTTCTTATTCACTCTTTTTTTTTCCCAACATCTAATTAGTAACAAGTAAACTAATTAATAGTACAAGAACTAACACAAATTAAAAATAAAATAACACATCAAAATATCACACAGAAATAATTTAAACACTTAAAATAAACCACAACATCAAAGTTAGTCAGTTAAAAAAAAGTGGGGTGTTACACGTATTTACTTGAAACCTAAATACAACCAGCCTTTATTTAACCGGCCCACCCGGATTCATAGCTCTAATTCTATGGTTTAAGGCAAACGATTACCATGGCCCTATTATGATGATAAGGCATATGCAGTTTTAATACATAATTGCATTTTACATTGTGTGTAAAATGTAGACGCTGTATTTATGGAGAGTGGTCAATTCTTGCTAGTGAAACATCCTAGTGCAACATGATTCCATCCAAATTTGCCTTCAATTGGGATCCTGAACAATTTAACATTAGCAACAGGAGCACCTCATAGTTCTCTCTACTACGATTACCCAGTGGTAGGAATGTGACGAGCTATGGCATTGTGCCTGCAAGCTCTTCCCTTGGTGGATGAGGGGTGTAAAGTGCAAGTTAGAAAAATATATTTTTTTAATCACCAGGAAAGGGTGGTGGGAAGGGTATTATATCATTGAACAATCAATGTACACATGCATGTCTTCTGTCACCAGTTCACAAATCGAATCTGGTACCCTTCCTCCCATATCCTGTCTATCTGATGGGTAGGATAGGTTGGAATTGAACGATTGCAGGAGCAACCAAATTACACTATCTCTTAACAAAATTTCAAAGCAACAGAATCAAATTCTGTCAACAAACTGTGAAAGTTTGCTATCGAAAAATTCAAGAAACAAGTTGAGAATGGTCTTATTTTTCGGCTTTGAGATGTGTGTTCATGAGTCTACTTCAACTTTACTTTGTCTGAACCCATGTTCCCAGGTATGTTAAATCAAATAAACATGCTGCCACTTCCTCTGCTTCATTGAATCCATCCCCTGTTTAATCCAGCCTATAGCTATATTGCTTCTATGGTTTTGTCGAACAAATCCCCAAAATTAACACAAGTTAGGAAATAATTGTTAGGGAGGAAAGCTATCAGAGAAAGGTAAAGATATCTGAAAGGTCTGAGGCTCAAGGGTTGAGGTCAATGATGTCTTTGGCATGTCCCATGGCCTATTAGTAGCTAAATGTTGACAGAACTAGTTGGAAGCATAGGGGAAGGCGATTGAGAATAGTGGCTTCGAGAAAGACAGGGAAAAGCTGAGGTTTCAGGTTTGTTGAGCAAGTGAAAGGATATGGATGGGTATCGGGGTCAGGGGTGGCTGCTGCCAGGCTCGCGAATCAGACTCAAGCACTGTAGTGGCCTGAGTTTTTTTTTCTTTTTTTTTTCCTTGGGAATGCCCACGGGGGGGGGGGGGGTTAACGATGTCCTGATGCATGGGTGAATCTATTGGGGGACTCGTCCATGGCCAACAAACACTATTCTGAGCCATGCTACTATGAGCAATCTAGTAGGAAACATAGCCGGAAAGACTCATAGGCCCGTGCACTGTGTGTAGGAAGAGAGGAGTTGCCACATGATGGCCTTGGATTTGGGGTTTTTTCTTTCAGAAACAAAAGAAAAGGCAAAATTTTTGTTTTCAAAGGTAATGACTGTTCAAATGTGAATCTCTTCCTGTTCAAAATTAGTATTGATTTCTTATAGAAGATGAATATTTTTTCCTATGCAGCTGCTCCATATTGGATGTAGTGCTGGGACCTCATAATTGGCTCATATCATTTTTATACCTTTTGGAGAAGAGGAGTGTTCAATTATTCAAAAGTTCATATTAGTTACAGAAAAATGATTTATTATCTAAACAAATGATGAGTATTGGATTGTCACACCGGAATGATACAGTTTGCAGACAAGATAGCTTGCAACCTGAGGATGTTTGTGACCCTCACTCACCCTATGTGTATAATTGTTGATGTACAAACATCTGTTTTCCACATACACATGCATATGTAGGTAAATACATAGAGGGGATTTGTGTTTCTTGTGTATTTAGAGAAGAGCTATCTGTTACATGTGTAATGGCTTCCGTAGTGTAATGTTTTAGCAACTGTTATTTGAATTTGAGCTGAACCATATGATCATGATCTATGAAGAAGCATTTGTAGTCATATACTAGTAGTGATTCCTGTTAACAAACTCGAGCAATTGTCATGGCATCTTAGTTAAAGCAATGGAATTTCCTTTCCTCATCCCACTGTATATCATCTGTTTCTGCCGTAACCGGCCTCTGCTCTTTTTTCTCCCTCTATCATGGTAATGCATAGCACTGTATTAGTATATGCAATTAACCAAATAAAGTGCAAGTTCCTTATTTTGTAATTTCAGATACTGATAGTCCCCTTTCCATTTTAACCCCCCCCCCCCCTTTTTTTTCATTTCAAAGTTCAAGTCCTTGAACAATCTTGCTGCACCGACTTATGTTGTTTGCCTCTCTCTGTGAACTTTACTATATTATGATTCCTTGTAGATCAGACAAAAAGGATATTTTATAGTTTCTGATTTGGAATCCCTTGTTTCAGAATGGTGTGAAGGACAGGTGACTGAGTACCTTGTTGCGACATTTGGAGATTATTTCACAGACATAAAGATGTTAGTATTTCCCCTTCATATCTTTTAGCAGAGCTTTGTTTGATCGGTTAAATGTTCTAACACAAACTTACATTAACGAATTCAACATTCGTGGCCCACTTTCTAATGATTGCATCTTTTGGCTTTGCCTGTTCAATCTAGCCTTGATAGCTGTAAGGCTTCATTTGGAATTGAAGTCTGTAGATGCTTACACTCAGAGGCGGTATCATATTGTAGTTCTAATCCAGTCTGGTCTTGCTTCTAAAAGAATCTGTCAAGGATCATCTCCTTAGAAGAGCCTGCAAACTGTCCATTTTCTCTCTCTGGGTGTTTGGTGCGTGGGCTGTGTTGTTATTTCATACGTGCTAATGTATGGGACACTAAATAACCAATTCCTTAAAGCTCACCTAATGTCCGTGAAGAATTCACCTATGGTACTTATAAAGAGTAAATTACATTTACCCTACTTGACATTTGTGGTAATAATTTTTGCACACCCGACATTTGGGAAATAATTTTTACCTTACCTGACATTAAGTGTTCATATATTTAAACCTCCCAAGATAATCTATAATTGATTTTTGTTGGATTTTCCGGCGAACATTAAAAAGATAAATATGAATTGAATTTTTTTACCCTTGATATTAATTCATATAACTTTCAATTAAATATGTATGAATTAATGTTTTTACCCTTAATATTAATTCATATGGCATTTAAACCGCAATCTTTTCTCTACTTTATTTCTTCGAAAACTCAATCCCTCCCCATTCTGAAAATGAAAAGGTCATTTAAATCATTTATTTCTCAATGTTAGGGGCAGCATGGTACATTCATAGAGTAATATAGGGGCATTTTGGTATTTTTCACATTTCTGATAAGAAGTAACCGGATTCAGCCCCTAAAAATTATTTTCACTAAATGTCAGGTAAGGTAAAAATTATTTCACAAATGTCGGGTGTGTAAAAATTATTGCTACAAATGTCAGGTAAGGTAAATGTAATTTATGCTACTTATAAAATGCCCTTGTTTGTGCTCAAGGCCAGTTTAATATTCATATAAAACTAATTTAATGTTCATAAACAATATGCTTATAGCTCATAAAAGTAAACAATAATGTTTATAAAATTTGAGGAGTAGGAGTACTACATATGAAGTTGTACAATATAATTTGGGGGTGGGCTGCATGTGGAAATTATGTTATACATGCTCATGCACAAATTATGTCCATAATCTGGATAAGTTGAAAACGATTATCTTTTTTTCAACTTAGATTGTGATGGACTTAAAGTAAAATGCCTTATTAAACCTCCTCCGCTTCTTTTCCATGGAGTAGTAGATAGCCAACGATTTCTAAATCGTGGGTCAATTGGTTTATTCTCATGGACAATATTCTTGTACACCTCATCCATGCTTTATGAATATTATTGCTTTAGTTTTATGTTGAGTATCAAAAACGGCCATTCGCATTGGGATGTATGAACACAATTTTTGTGAACCACTTCATTATGAACATGGCCAAGTTTGTAGGAAGAGTTTTGGTACTTTAAGAGGGTGATGTTATAATTGGCGTTGGATGGCATATAAATACAAGATAAATGTTTGTGATCATTATGAATACTCAACACTGACTTGAAAATACTTCATCCATAAGTCAATTACTTAGCTGTAAATGTAGTTCTCTAGATTATATTGGATTGATGGCAGAGATTAGCTTCTGACGATAAATTATGAATACTAAACACTGACTTGAAAATACTTCATCCATAAGTTAACCAGTTTTGTTTACACAAGACATTTGACCTACTTTAGCCTTTAATCACCTGTATGATATGATTAAATTCCTACCTTTTTCATCATATATGTTTTGTGGCCTGGATAGTGTTGCACATAGGGGGTTTGTTAGACCTCGGTACTATCGTTCTTCCACAGGGAGCTAGGGGCCTTCACAGCAATTACTTAACTCTAGGTAGGGTTTAGGATTAAGAAAGGGGAGAAGGACTTTTGAGGTAAAAACAACACAAAAACGCCAAGTTCGGTCAAAAGGTGAGACAATGGGTATCGGGAGACTTTCGGGATGCAAACGGGGATACGGAAATGGGTTTCGCAGCAAAAGAGTAACGAGAAGGGGAAATCAAATGGTAACTCTGTTGGAAAAATACCCACCGGGCTTCCTTTTTCAAGGATAGTCCGGATTGACTTCCCCAAAGTCCATAGACAGACCCGGGGAGTCGATTAAACGGAATTTCCTAGTTAGTTTCTATTCGCGTTCACGAACTAGAACACTAACTATCCCAATTCCTACCTTCCAACAAGCATTGAATGTAGTCGGGATGTTTTCGCACCCAATTACATCCCACTTGAGGGAAGGATAGGGTTGGGAAATTGATTTCCTAACTAGTTACTCACTAATATTGCTAACCCAAACCTAATCACCCATTCGCACCCTTAATATCTCCCTAACCCATTAGGGTTCTAGCCACTAAACATCCTAACTGTCATGATACTAACATCAACAACATTAATCATGCTTAAAAAGATAAACAAGATGACAACAAACAATCAACAAAATCAATAAAAGCAACGAAAGCAAAACAGAGATTAATAGATGAACTATGAAATAAAAGAGAGAAGGGTTAAGAAATACTCATTGATTGATGACAAAAAGCAAAAACTCTGAATAATAAATGCTCCAATGCTCCAAATATGATAATAATCTTCAAACTTGAAATAAAACTTGAGAGAATCCAGAACAAGAATCAATAACTCAGCAAAATCTTCACTAACTCTCTAATCAATGTGATAAAAGAAGGCTAAAAGTATCATAAAAGCTAGGTAAAAGCTGATTAAAGATTGTCTAAAGATTGATAAAAGAACCCCTTTTCTAAAATGACTTAAAACAATATATAGTAACTCAGGTTGTTACTCAAAACTCATCACTTAATCACTACAGACAAACTGTGTCCGCAGGGGACCGTGGGCACGGTCAAGGTGACCGTGGCCACGGTCCTGCGTAAGGCAGGAAAGTTCTCTCTTCTCTTCGCTGTACCGTGGGCACGGTACCCAGGCACCGTGGGCACGGTGTAGGCGATTTAGGGTTGGCAATTCTTCGCTCCTTCGCACTGCCGTGGCTACGGTCATGGGAGACCGTGGCTGCGGTCTCCTTCGGCCAACTTCTTCCTTGGGCAGGGCAGTATGCTCACCGTGGCTACGGTCAGGTTGACCGTGACCACGGTCTATCTCGGCTGCAACTCCTCCTTTTGGGCGTTTGGCTTCAATCTGACCGTGGCTACGGTCAAGGTGGCCGTGGCCACGGTCTATCTCGGCCACTTGGTTACTTCAGGGCGTAGCGCCCGCCACGGAATTGGTCGCGGGGGCTACCCTTTGACGTCTGGGAGCTTGCGCTTGCGTTTCCGCGCTTTCGACATGCTCGGCCTTTTCCGATTCCGTTGCCTTTGACACGACCAGGGCTCGGGGAATCTTAGGGAATCTCGGGATTCCCAAGATTAGTGCAAAAATAGCCCATTTAGCATCGTATTGAGTAAAACCTTCGGAAACTACAAAAAGTAAGCAAAACGCATTAAAAGTTATTAAAACGAGCCGTGAGACAAGTCAAAAGCCTAAGGATTTAGGCGGTATTTAGACGCGAAAACGGGTCTAAACAGATAGCTCTATACCCTAATGATCAATCTGAAGTGTAAAGAAATCTGTCAAAAAAGTAGCAATCCACGCTCTGGATTAAGTGATCCTAGAACTGCTCCCGGTGACTATGGGCCACAGCTAGTATGCGCAAAAAACAAGATAAGAATATATGAGACAAAGATGACTAGCAGTGGATCAGGCCTACAATCGTCACTGAACAAGTACTTGAATCATTTCTTGGTTCAATTCTCTGGTGCTATGAATTCAGTTCTCTATCTTTGAAGAGCTTTGGTTGTGTTCTGGTGCAAGGCTGAATTACTTGCGGTGTCACAGATATGTCCTTCAGTGCAGTTGATAAGGTTCTTCTAGGTTATACTGTATCTGACATTGCCAACATTGCCAACATTGCCAACATTGCCGTCTACTGAACCAATAAATAGAAGAGGGGGTCACAGAATTTCTGATCATTTAGTCCTTCTCTTGGTTACGACAATTTTGTGTTAATTTCATTTTCATATTCTGCTGTTGTTTGGGCATTATAGCATTATAGCATTATAGCATTGCAGGCTTGCAGCTTGAGCTGAGAGCCTCTCCCTCTCTCTCCGTCCTCCCCTTTTTCGCTCATTGGCACTTCTAATGCTTTGACTTTGTAAGTTATATTTCAGATATGTTGAAGAAAGGTCATTCAGGAGATTTGTTGAGGCCTGCTTGGAGGAGACTATTGTGGTTTATGTTGAACATCTTTTAACTCAGGTTTTCCAGTGCTCTGCAGTCATCAAATCTAACTGATATATACAACAGTCTGTCTTGCTCTTTGGTTTTACTTTTTTTTTTTTTTATTTCCTCATGCTGTTGCTATCTCTTCGTCTTGGCAGAAAAATTACGTCAAGGAGGAAACAATTGAGAGGATGAGGTTAGACGAGGAAGTTTTGATGGATTTCTTCAGAGAATACATAAGCGTATCTGTAGGTTTCCACTTTCAGGGAGGCGTGATTTATGGCGGTTTTGTCATATAAATATAGGAAATAATTTTTTTTTTTACCTGATGATCATTACCTCTTCTCTTTCCAGAAAGTTGAAAGCAGAGTCAGAATTTTGAGTGATCTTAGGGAGCTTGCTTCAGCAGAGAGCTTGGACACATTCACACTTGTCTATACAAATATTCTTGAACATCAACCTGACTGTCCGGTAAGACCAATTGCGCTTTGCTCTGCTCAGCCTTCTCTTCTGTGTTTCTGCCAATATAATTCTTACCTGCTTTGACCATAATGTCACTGAATTTCTAAGGGACAAAGTGACCAAAAATATTGTTTTTCTTTTTCCCAGTTCTGATAATCTGCTTTAACTACCTAGTGGACACTTCAATTTAGTTGCCATTTACGGGTTTCCTTAGTCACCTTGTTTAGCAAATCAACAGTATCTGATTTATTTGTTTATTTTTTTCATTTCCCCTACTGCAGCCTGACGTGGTAGAAAAGCTTGTGGCGTTACGAGAGGGCATACCGCGCAAAGATGCTAAAGAGGTAAGCTAATTCTGTAAATAATGACTAGTATATGTATGGCCAAGCATAAATTCTTGAATTTTCACGAGAAGTGTGCCTAGAAATCATTCAATTGGCATTATGAGTTTTTCTCATTATGTTGTACAACTAGGTGTTTGGGTACATCGTCACAGGTCTTCCAAATTACCTGCTATTGCTCATGCCTGATTATTTGTTTGACAACTCCTATTCAAAGAAAATCAGTTCACACCCTTGTTGACAATACTAGTACTCTGCTTTCAGTCTTCCTCTTTTTTTGGGTACCTGGCTTTTCTCCTTGCCTACATGGAATCATTCTTTCTGTTTAGATAAACTTCGTATACTCTTGATTTATTTTCCCCTCCATGAAATAGGTGGTGCAAGAGTGCAAAGAAATTTACGAGAACTCGTTTGTGGGTGGAAACCCTCCTAAGGCTGGTTTTGTCTTCCCCAGAGTCAAGTGCTTGCAAGCATCGAAGGTCTCCCTATGGCGCAAGCTAACATAGCCAGCACCATTACCAGTTCTTATGCCCTCATCCTGTGATATTTATTGTAGATCTGTAGGTTTTTCAATGAACTTTCCCCTTTGCTCACATTCTTGTTGTAATTGCTTGTTGTCTAATTGTATGTTGTCTTGTACTGTTAGTGTTCATGCTCAAAAATCACCCTTCTTTTTGTACTTCCTCCCTATTTTTTTATTCCCCTTAGACGGATGGATTAACGTTACAGGTTTTGCATTACTCATGTAAGTGAGTGTATGTAGTTCACAGTTAATGAACAGACGCATGGAGCACTATGTGGTGTTTGAATTCCTCTGCTTCTTCACAAAAGGTTTTGTTGTTTGGTTGGTTACAGAAATGGATCTCACAATTGTTACGTTTTAGTAATCTGAAAATTTGTGTATCCTTCTTTTTGATGTTGTATGTACTCATATTCGGCAATTTATTCTTCCTGAACTGAGGCATTCCGGGACTTGATTAACCGGTGTTTGGCTACCAGCTTATTGGGGTAGGTTTTTGGTTTTTTAGAAATTGTTAGCTTTTTGTCCCAAGTTAAAAGGTTATCTGAGGTGTTTGGTAAACTACTTTTCATATTAGCCTGTTGAATCCATAAACTAGTTTTCAAAAAGTTATTTGAACAAATTTTTTGGTGTATTTTTTTGCGGAAATCTACTTTACCAAACACATTTCCTACAATCAGTTAGCCTAAGCAGTTAAGTCAAACAAATAATTCAAGTAACTACTGGTTAATAGCTAGTTGTCAACAGTTGGTTGTCAAACATTGCCCTTAAATGAGTTAGACATATATCTCAAATCTTACTGCCGTGGTTGAGCATTTGTATAGGAGTCTGTGATCGTATGCCCTATTCAGGTATGTTTGAAAATGACAGTACATATTTAAGTAGTACTAAAATTAATTATATGATCAAACTAATATAGGCCAAATGTGTATGGTTGACCAAAGTTTTGTATGGTTGACCTAATTGAGATTGAAATTTGAAAGCAAAATTTCCAACTGAAGATGACCGACCATTAGGGTTCCTGAAGGGAAATTTGTGATGTCATATGACTTGTAGATCTAATCGTACCTTTTTAAGGCACATAAATTGAAGATAAGGGGGAGGCCTTGTGTTTGAATTGTTTAACGTCGTAATGTGGTCAGTATTCCTCTTACCTTAGAAGATGTGAGCGAATCCTATGGCAAAAAAATAACCATGTCCCATGTCCCATGATCCTTGACAAATGACAACTGAACTCAAACACTATCACCATTTTGTTTCACCAATCTAATCAGAACACCCCACACTGTTTTTCTGTATCGTTGGTTGTTGGTCCTATTGGCCTTTGCCAGTGGCCGCAACCCCACCTATGAATGAAATGGCTATCCAAGCATGCATGCTCCTCTCATTCTCTTATCAAAGCTTTGTCCAAAACACCCTTACCAACCATCTTCATCATACTTAACCCCACAAATTTCACTTACATTTTATGTTTATTCATAATTCTTGACTTCTATTTATTATGTCACATTTCTCGTCTATAAAATTCAATGCTAAACGGATAGTATCGTAAAGTTAAGTTTTGTTAGCTTTTTTTTTTAAAAAAAAAACTAAAGACAAAGTTTTGTTTGTATTACTTTAGAATAAAGCATTGGTTTTTATTTTAAGAAAAGTAAGTATTGATAAACATATAAATTTTTAGTAAATTTCGATAAGTTATGGAGCAGAGTTCATACTTAACAGTGATCATGAAGCTTTGAAGTTCATTCAAGGCCAGCACAAGCTCAACACCAGGCATGCTGCTTGGGTCGAGTACATGCAGCAATTCCACTTCATGATCCACCACAAATCAGGAGTGCTAAACAAAGGAGCAGATGCATTGAGTAGGAGGTATATGTTGCTTCATATACTTGATTCTAGAATTGTTGGTTTTGAGCATTTGAAAGCTTTGTATCAGGAGGATGGATATTTTAAGCAGGTGTACCAGAAGTGCCAGCAGCAACCCCAGGGTTTGTATCACATAGACCAGGGTTATTTGTTCAAAGGGAGCAGATTGTGTGTCCCTAAGAGCAGTTTCAGAGAGCTACTGATCTCAAAAGTCCATGGAGGGAGTTTAGCAGGTCATTTTGGAGTCGAGAAAACATTGTTGATGTTGAAAGAGCACTACAGTTGGCCAAAGATGAGGAAAGATGTGGAGCATCTGTTGAAGAGGTGCAATATTTGTCAATTGGCTAAGTCACACAGCCTACCACAAGGCCTGTATACCCCATTGCCAGTTCCCAGCAGCCCTTGGGAAGATGTCAGCCTTGATTTTATAGTGGGTTTTCCAAGAACTCAGAGAGGGAAGGATTCAATCATGGTGGTGGTTGATAGATTTTCAAAGATGGCACATTTCATACCATGCCACACCACTTTTGATGCCACCAGAGTTGCTGAATTATTCTTCCAGGAGATTGTCAGATTGCATGGAGTGCCAAAGACAATGGTGTCTGACAGAGATACCAAGTTCTTGAGCCATTTCTAGGTTACTTTATGGAAGAAATTGGGCACCCAGCTCAAGTACAACACTATTTGCCACCCACAGACTGATGGCCAGACAGAGGTTACTAATAGAACACTTGGAGTCCTATTGAGAGCATTGATCCACAAAAATAAAGCAGGATGGGATACTGTTTTGCCCCATGCTGAGTTTGTTTACAACAAAGCACCATCCAAGGCCACAGGCTACTCTCCATTTCAAGTAGTCTATGGTAAAAATCCAATTTCTCCTTTGGATTTAGTTCCACTAAATACTTCTGTCAAATTTAGTTTTGAAGCAGGTAAAAGAGAAGATCAAATCAAGGAGCTTCATCAGCAAGTGAAGGAGAAACTTTCCAAGTATACTGAACAGGTGCCTACTTCAGCAAACAAGCATAGGAAGAAGGTGACTTTCCAACCAGGAGATCTAGTTTGGATCCACCTAAGAAAGGACAGGTTCCCCAGCAAGAGAAAAGGCAAGCTAATACCAAGAGCAGATGGCCCCTTTGAAGTGCTTGAGAAAATTGGACATAATGCCTATAGGTTGGACCTATCTGAAGAGTATGGAGGTTTAACAACATTCAATGTAGCAGATCTTCGACCATACTACCCAGCAGATGAAGACCTTCCAAGTTTGAGGACAAACTTTCCTCATCCTGGGAAGGATGATGGAGACCATCATGAAGAACAACCAACAGTAGCAGCTTCATCAACAAATGAGGCATCTATAGGAGCTTCACCAGCACTTTCAGCAGCAGCACAAGGAGGAGACCATGCTAATTTACCAAACTCAGTAGCTAAGGAAGCATTTCCAGTAGAAACAGCAGGCTTCCAAATCCCAAAGATGCATAAAGAGGCTATTCAAAGATGTTTTGATGAGTTCAGATACCCAACAGGAGGTTTACAGCTTCACCAGCAACCACCAATCCACCCATAGCATCCATCCAAGCTTTGCTACACACTTGTTAAGCAAGTCCTGGCACACACAACCATTCAGCCCAGCAGCATTGGTCATCCAGACCAACTCTAGTTCCCAGCAGCAACAGTCCAAGCAACAGTCTTTCTCAATGTCATATCTATTGATTGAGGAAGATTCATCCAAGGTTCCCTAGGCGTTTTTTGTCCCTTGTCATGCCATTTTCAAGTTCAAGCCAAGTCCCAGCATGATCGAGCATGGCAACAGTAAGATTTAGAAGCCAGAACAAGCAATCCTAGCAGGGTTGTTTGTTATCAGTTTTTCCAGAACCTCAGTTCTGAGGCTAAGTGTTTTGTTATCTGTCCATAGGGGTTGTTTCGGTCTTTCTAGCCTAATATTAACCTGTTGAGATTACTTCAAGGTTAACATTTGCGTGGGACTTACCTCGGTAAATCATTATTTACCCCCTAGAGAGGAAAGCATCTCATTGGTCCATTTTGCCACTCTTTTGGCATTTGGTCCAATCAGAGCATAACTTAGTGTTTTCCTTTTATTTTCTTACAAGTTGTACTCGAGATCATTAGGGTGTAATCAGTTGTATTTGTTTAAAGCTTTGTAGCTTAGATTAGTCCAGGGAGATTAGATAGTTAGCTTATGCTTAAGCAGCTGCTAATCAAACTGATTAGTTCTCTTTATATTCTGAGTTTTCAAGCAATGTAAATCATCTCAGTGTTCATTCAATAGTATTCTCGAGTGTCTTAGTACCTCTGAAAGTTTGTGAGTGTCCTAGAACTCTCAATCCTTGGTTCAATCAACTCCTGTCACTCGATATTGGCAGAATCCAGCAAGTGTAATCTGAGCTTGATCATCCATGCTTTGGTGTGTCTGTAGAGGCATGAATGTGAGAGTCCTTTGCCCTTGATTACACCTGAAGGTGAGTCTGTAACAGTTGTAAGCAAGCCTATCCTTATTGTTCCTTATCGGTTTGTCATTCAGTCCAGCTAATTGTTTCCAATTAGCTATTGTTCTTATAGCATTCCAGTTGTGTGTATGTATGATGCATTCTAGTTCAATACTCTGATCATTGTGAGCTAGCATACATCAGGACTTGCCTTTGTTTCTCTTCTTGAGTGAGAATTGAATAAACTTGACTGAGAGAGGGAAGAGGGGACATCATCAAAATGTTCCCTTGAATTGTTGTATAACCATTATTCAGTCCTATCAAGAATTGAAGCAATTTTTGCTGCTCAAAATGGACCTCAATTCTTTTGTTTATTCTTGGATCACATGTACAGTTTTCACACTGACATTTTGGGAAATTGCTGACAAAACCAACTTCATCCCATAACTTCTTGGCTATCGTAAAGTAACTTGCTATATCCAAAGAATCCTGACAGAGTTTTGAGACTTCTTGCTGCACAGAATAAAGCTTGATCTTGTTTCTTTGGCCAAACCTTTCTGGCAGCTCATTCCACAAATCTTGGGCCAATGTGGAGTATAGAACACTATCTCTAATGTTCTTGGACAGAGAATTAAGAATCCAAGACAAAACCATATCATTTCCTCTTCTCCAATGTGGAAGAAGAGGTGAATCTTCTACAGGCCTTGGCAAAGATCCATCAACAAAGGTCACCTTGTATTTTGCTGACAAGGCAATGGTGGCGGATCTCTTCCAAGTGTTGAAGTCTTCTCCATTGAAGGGCTCAGCAACGAGAGCTAGCCCTGGCTGATTAGAGGGATGGATGTATAGGGGATCACAAGGATCAATAATGGGAACCCTATTCAATGGTTTTGGAGAGGTGTAGCTGGACTCTCGACTATTAGAGATGTTGGACTTTCAGCCATTGATTGGCCTTCTGGGATGTGGGATCAGATTGTTAAAGCTCTAATACCATGAAAACAAACATCAGCTCATATGAGCTGTGCTCGGGGTAGAAGAGAGAAAAGAAAAGCAATGTAGAATTATATCTGATTCAACGAATAGAAATAGGGAAATGACCCTATTTATAGAAGTACAAAATCAAGAACAGGAATAAAGAAACCTAACTAAAAAAAACTTCCTAACTAACCAAACTAACCAGACTACTAAATATATTCTAACAAAGGGATTTGACTTATCGCTCGCATAATAAAATATGAATTGGGTTTGGTTAAGTAAAGTCCACTGGGTTCTAGTTGTTGAGGGAAGGTTTGTTTATACTTTTGGGAAGGTTTAATGATTTGTGAAATGGTTTGACTTGTTCACTTCTCCCCCTAAATGAATTGAAATGAACTTTAATTAACTTGTTTTGACAGTTAGGGGTATACATTATTGAGTCCTCCTGATGTTTGTAAATGTTTTATATTTAGGTGAAGATCTGTCTGCTGGGGACGAGAATTAGAAGTGAGGATGGCGTGCTTAGTTTTCTTTATTTATAATATGTTTCAATCAGAAATATATGGAATTAGTTAAGTTGAATTGTTTGACTTCAGGATTAGAAGTTGCTTAGTTTGGTTTTAAGTTTGAAGATTAGTTGTTAATTTTCCTTCTTGCTTTGTATTCCTTTGGGGAAATGTTAGTGACGCCCATTTGAGACTGAGGCTTCCGCTGTTAATGTTAGTCGATGTTAGACTTTGACTGTTAAAGTTATATATAATTGAATTTCTAGGGCGTTACGAATTCTTACCGCTGTTTACTAGAATCAAGCACGAGTTTTCAACCTGACACCCACCCTAACGCGAACAACCTTGGATTTGGAGGCTTGGAGCCTACCGTCGACATCTCAGGCCCAATTTCATTAGGTACTTTATATTTCGAAATTCTGTGGTTGTAGAGATCCTTGAACAAGTTTCAGGCAATTATAAATATTTGTGTTTCTTTTATAATTTGTAAATGACAATATATTCAATTCGGAATTCATGTTTGGTTGTGCTTATTGTCAATGACTGAAAAAAATTGGTTGGCTTCAATTTGTGATTCATGTCTGATTTTGCTTCTTGTGAATGACTTGCTGTGATTTCGCTAATTATTGAAAAAAATGGATTAGCTTTAATTCGAGATTCATGTCTAATTTGGATGTTAAAATGGTGCTCGTTGTAAGCCCCGTGGTTGCCTAGAAAAATCGTCAATCTTAGTCACTATTGTAGAGGAGGTATATGTCTACTAAATTTTATCATGCAATCAATTTTATAGTATCTACTTGAGAGACAAGCAGTTGCTAAGACTAATGATTTAGTGCTAATAGAATTCACAGTTCGCAATGTTAACATAATGTATATTTGTATGTATCTCACAGGTGGTGGCAGCTAGTCAAACCCTGCTCTTCGGTCTCGTTCCGAGCCGAATTTTATCTCTTTTATAGGGTGTTTGTGTTTATCTTAGCCTTTGTATATATTAGATGTGATGAATTGGTGTTTTGTAGGAAAATAAGGAGTTAGAAGAAGTTTGGGTTTAATTGAGGGTTTTTAGGGAATCCCGAGTCAACCCGAGACCCGAGTCGAGAACCGAGGCAAAACCCGACCTGGAAACTTCATGTCAAGTTGTTGCACAGAAAACAGGGCAATCTGGGCAGATGAAGGACGCGCCCGAGTCAAAAGAGGTAGCGCCCGAGACAACACACTGTCGCGTCAACATCAGCCGATCAGCAAAGGGGTCGTGCCCGCGACCTCAGTTGTCACGCCTGTGATGTGCTATGGGAGAAGAAAGGGCCAGCGGACGGACAACAGGCTCGCTCGAGTGAAGCAGTGACTCGCTCGAGTCATCAGTAGGTCGCGCCCGCGACCGAAAGAGTAACGCCCGCGACGGGCACTGCACCAGCGACAGATGACGAGGGATAGAAGCTAGAAACGCCCGAGCGACCTCCTTGACTCGCCCAAGTCATGCCACTGTCGCGCCCGCGACCAAGTGGGTAACGCTCGCGACCTATGTTGGGCAGCGACAATTGACGATCAGGCAGAACACAGACTCGCCCATGATGACTAACGACTCGCCCGAGTTATTGTAGAAGCAGCCAATAAAACAGTGGCAGGAATCATTAAGAAGATGGTCGTGACTTACAAGGATTGGCCTGACAAATTAGCATTTGCCTTATGGGGATACCGAACCTCAATTCGAACTGCCACAGGAGCAACACCCTATTCATTAGTGTATGGGATGGAAGCAGTCCTGCCGATCAAGTTAGCAATCCCGTCATTACGAATAGTTGCAGAAAGCCAATTTCCAGAAGCAGAATGGGCTAGGGCAAGGTTCGAGGAGTTAATGTTGATGGATGAACGACGATTAAGAGCATTACATAATGTTCAAGTGTACCAGAATAGGATCACTTGCGCCTTTAATAAAAAGTTGAAAAGTCGTTCGCTTCAAGAAGGCGATCTAGTGCTTAAGGAGATGAGGGCACCAATACAAGATCCAAGAGGAAAGTTTGCACCTAATTGGAAAGATCCTTACATGATTAAGGAAATTCTACCGGGAGGAGCAGCTCCGCTTGCCACTATGGATGGAGATGTGATTCAACCAACAAATTTGGATCAGCTCAAGCGATATTATGCTTAATATAGCCAAGCAACTGGAAAACCAATTTTCAGACACTTGGTTAATATTCGATTTATGCTCATAAAAGGAAGAAAGATAAAATTTGCAGGGACACAATGATTGCAAATAATACTTATTCTTTTATTAATGATCAAAATGCAAGTACACTGCTTGTAAATAAGAAAATTCAAAAGGCGTAATTAAATAAAAGTTTATTCTAGCAAAGCAGTTTAGTTCCTTCTCTCCCATCCATCTTCTAGTCTTGTTTCATCTTCTCTACGTCGCCAGTAGTCTCATGGTCAATCTCCATGTCTTTAGACTCGTTTGGGTCCGTCTCTTTGTTTTTAGGTTTATAGGCTCGCCTATGTGACTTTCGCGTCTCCACCCTCGGACCAAGCCAGTCCTTTGCCGTCATCCTCGCACCAAGACGATCCTTTATTGTAGAGCAAGGACCCAGTCTGTCTGTCATGGATGCCCGACTTCTTAGCGCCTCTCCAGCACGGCGAGACTCAATGGCCGCAATTAACCATCCGTGATATTCAGCGTCAGCCATCTCTGATATATGTGCCTTGGATGGAGCCTTGAGGGTCGGCCTTCTTGCCCAATACTTCAACCAAGACTCTATCACTGAGCCCCGAAGCTTCAGCCGCTCGGGGGCTTCACATAACCGCTCGGGGATGGTTTGTTTGCGGCCCATTTGACGCAATACCCGCTCCGGAAAGTAGAAGGTCATGTGTGTAAGACCGGAAATACACACGTAAGCATTGCGATAATCACAGGTCACATATTCAGGAACGTGCCACCACTCGATACACCACGAGATGTCACGAGGTTCTTTCAGAAAGGCAACCCACTCAGTTATCGATCGGAGCTCGGTATATTGACGCTTCCTTTGACAGTAATTCGCAAGCGCCGAAGGGTTACGAGGGACCTCGATAAGGCCCAAATGCTCCATCAGCCAAATCTGCCCAAATTGCCCCCAGTAACACGCCACCGAGTTAGCTTTGTTTTGACTCGTCGGGAAAATGACATGGCGGTGGCTGGGTCTGTTGACTCAGCAATATTGACTTAAAAAAAGCCACGTCAGCAATATCTCTTCCTTCTCTCTCTCTTTCTCTCTCCTCTCTTCGTCATTCATCCGTTTCCCCTTCTTCTTCTTCTTCTTCTTCAATGTCCAGTACTCATATTGAATTCATCGATTCCAACTCACAGCCAAATATCTTGACCACAAATTGATACTAAACTGAGACACTGACTCAATCAACGATTTCGCTAACACAGAAGCTTTCACATCGATTAAAGAATCGAACAATGACTTGCAAATTAGGGGATCAGGGGAAAATCCAGATTGAGAACTAATCCAATTGAAAAGAAGAATGGATAGAAACGCATTGTTCTGAAGTTTGAGTACCTCGTTGAAAATGGATTCGTGAAATCTACGGATGGAAACTGGGAGATTATAGTTTCTTCCCACCTAGGTCGGGTTTGAATTACCTCACAAATCGCCCTGGCAACTTCTATCAAGTTTCGATGTTCTAGGGCATCTGACCCAGTGGTGAAGTGTTGAGCAGGGGAGAGAAAATAGGGTTTAGGGTTTTGGCGGAGGGTGTTGAAGAGTAAAGATGGGGTTTTCGCCATTGAAGTGATGCGAGCTCAGAGGAGAGCTTTGATGGTGCAGTATATCATCTACATCTAGTGATTGGAGATGGCAATGGCGGGATATGGATTGTGGGGAAAGGGAACCAATTCGGATGCCCTAATTCTGCGAACTCGTTCAATTTTGAAGAAGAAGAAGAAGAAGAAGAAGAAGAAGAAGAAGAAGAAGAAGAAGGGGAAACGGATGAATGACGAAGAGAGGAGAGAGAAAGAGAGAGAGAGAGAAGGAAGAGATATTGCTGACGTGGCTTTTTTATAAGTCAATATTGCTGACGTAGTCAATGCACTCACCACCGCCATGTCATTTTCCGACGAGTCAAAATAAAGCTAACTGGCGTATTCTTTGAGGCGCAGTCAAAGTTCATATTATTCAGAACCTAATCGAAAGTTCGTATTATTAAGTCTTATATGGCCAAAACTTCGTATTATTAGAATCCAATTTCCCTAATTTATTTATATTGATTTTCATAATCGTCTTGAAATAAAGAAATTAATTATTTCGATTATTGTAAAGCTTTATACTTAATTTATTTAAAATGATTTTCATAATCTATATAATATTAAAAAAATGTATGTGGGCCCCTCATAATACTCAAACGGGATTGATTTGCGGAGGCTCAACCAATCAGAAAACAGTAATTTCATTTTTCCTTTTTTTATTTTTGTTTTAATTAAAATTCCCACCCTTGAAAATTCCATTTTAATATTCAAAAGCCCGCTAGATTTCTCAACCGCTTTTCGCATAGGAAACATTTAATTCAGTTGAAATTCAATAGACGACCACTAAATTTCCGCAGTAAACCCACGAAATTCAATTCAATTGACGGCCACTAAATTAGGATAACCGTTCACGTTTGCAACTTCCAAATTAACTGCAACAAAACATGCATAACTACATCGGTAATTCAATTATAACACTAATATAATAAACATTGAAATTCTATATACAATTCATAATCCGTTTGCAGCGGGTATTGTTAAATTTACTGAATCATAATATTTTTTCCTTCTTTCCCACTATTGTTTGTGCTGTTGTGCATCTAGGCTTCCAAGATAGACATTGGTGAAAACCTTTTTGTTGTTGGTGACCATTTGGTATTCACAGTATGTCCTCCATTAAGTATTCATGGTGTTCATAGTCTTCCTAGCTAATATTCATGGTGCTACTGTATCGACTTTCAACTGCACTTGTCAATTATCAATTGCAAAGTTATACCGTGCAGGAATTGCTGGAACTGTCAGATAGCATCACACTTTTTATCACATTGTTTGCTGGTAAGTTCCTGTCATTTATCAAACTTTGTTATTCCCATTCTTTCGAATATACAAATTTTGTATCCAATAGAAATAGCAAGTATTACTAAGTCGAGTTTCAACAACATTTATCAATTATCAAGTTAAATTTATATGATGCAGGAATTAGAATCAAGTTTTCATACCGGAGATATACAGGGAGATGAGAGAGAGAGAGAGAGAGAGAGAGAGAGAGAGAGAGAGAGAGACGAAGGGTCGCGGCCTTGCAAATTGTTGTCTCTATTGTGATAGATATTTGGGTGTAGATTGTGATATGTACATAACACACATAGTATATTTGAATAATATAGTTCTCCTTTTGGCTTTTTTAGTTAATTTTTTATGCTTCTGGATTTATTTATAAACCTTTTAATTTAAACTTTTAATTATTCACATGTTTCTCATATTTTTAATAAAACCTTAATTTTGGTTTCTTTTATTACATATGATGCAAGATAATTATAATCACATCTTCTATAAATAGAAAGATTGGCCAACTCATAACATCAGTATACACTATAGTTATTCAAATGTATGGAGGAAAAGAGAGAACTGTTTATCATGAAAAATGATAACACATTAGCATCAAATGTACCATGCAAGTCCAAGATTGTTGCTCAACAAACGCGGTCTCAGAATGTCGTTGTTCATCTATCTTTTAAGTTGTAAACATATCATTGTCATTTATTAAGTACTTACTGTTAGTTTGAAAAATATTAGACCGATTTCTTTTTTGCAACTAAATTGTTGGCCCCTATGTTTATATATATATATATATATATATATATATATATATATATATATATATATAGTGTTTGAATAATTTGTTATGATGTTTTTAATTTGACAATATGATTGATATTTTGTTCTTTTAAAATTATATCTATATATGTCATTTAAATTACTATGATGTTTTCCATGTAATAATTTAATTAATATTTCGTTTGGTTTACTTTGTATGGACATTAACTGTCTATGACTATCATAAAATTTTAAAAGTAACTAATTTAGTTAACTCCGTGCATCGAACGGGTTGAGGTCTAGTTGTGTTATAATAAAGTAGAAATTAATTTATTTATAGTGATTAAACTTTTTAAAAAATAAATTATCAATTAAATTTAGGAAGTTGAAGAGACTTCAATAATGAAGTTTAATTTCGATTTAAAAAATTTAGAATTGAGTTTATTACATAAGAGTGCCACATGGGAACTTGTTAGACATGCATGTTTTATTTTAATATAATTAACTAGTGTTTGTACCTGTGCGATGCACGGGTTAATTCGTCTTCTTTGTCATTTTTCTCTATTCTTTAAGAAATTTGTTTACCTTTTTTTATTTATTGTATGGTTGAATCAGTGATACAAAATTTGCATATGTTTTTCTATTATTTTAGTCGAGTTCAATTCTGTTATATAATTTTTGGTTGTTGTCATACATCTTGTGTTCTTTATAAAACTGTATTTAAGTTAGTTTTGTTGTACTGTAAAATAATCATTTATCGGTTGTTTTTTTGGACGTATGTAATATGCGTAGATATTATTAGGGAGACTGTTGTTTAATGTTATTTTCCCTGATTCTTTGCTTTTTTTTTTTTTTTTGCATTGTTTGTCTTGATAATTGTGTATGACTATGTATGTTTATTGTGATGATGTATGACTATGTGACTAAATTAATTTGTCTCTAGCTATAGTCATTTTTTGTACAAAATTTATATATTTAAGATCTCATAAATTAAGAAGATTTATGATAAGATGTCTCTATAATTTGCAAATGAACAATAACTCAATTTTAGTAAAATAGAATTGTTGAAAACAAAAAATAAAAAATAAATGAAAGACTTAGTCTCACATACATTTAGTAGAAGTAAATCTACTATATCCCTATTTAAAAACAATTACCACATAAGTATGTTTTATAACAAATAAGGATATGTCAATGAATTTGTTACCCATATTTTAAAATTTGTTAGTAGACTTCACATCTCCGATTAAATTAATTAATTAATTTTTTGTTGTCATCTTATTAGAGTGACTTAGCATTGAAAAGAAGGAAAATTTACACAATGCAATGAATTTAAAGTACAATATTAAATATAACCATTTAATATATTTTATTTCTTTTTTCCTTTATATTTAAGAAACTTTTTGGTAGTGACACGTGACAAAAGACTCCTATAAAGATTTTGTTTTAATATATTATAGATAGATGACACCTACACTATATATATATATATATATATATATATATATATATATATATATATATAATATGCTAAAAAAAACGCTAAATTCGCTCTGTTCTCCAGGCGAAAATGGGGCGAAACAAAAGGAGAAAACGTTCATCAAGGAAGAACAAGAAGTTCCTGTCGTCCGGTGAGTCTCCGATCCCGTCGATGGTGGAGCTGGATTCATCTTCGCTAGTTGATTCTATTGATACCAATATCGTTGCTGTTCCTTCTGTTTTGGAAGAGGTATTTGTGACTCCAAATCCTGACTCAAAGCCTTCAAATGATGATGTTTCTCCATCGATATCATCTGCTTCGGGTCAAGATGTGGAGTTACAGAAGTCCTCGCCCAAAGTTCAAGGCCCGATGAAGCTGAATTTCATCCAACCTCTTTCTGTTAATGGTGTTTCTACGCATCGATTGACAGGTGACGATACTAGGTCTGAATTGAATTTCTGGGAATCTTCTATATTGGGGTTTGTTATTGGTGCTAATCCTCCATTGAACATCATTGAAAGTTTTGCTACTCGAATGTGGGGGTCGTTGGGTTTTGATAGAGTAGTTTGGAAACCTGAAGGTACCTTCATTTTTCGTTTCCATTCTATTGAAGCTAGGGATTTGATTTTGGCCAGGAGAGTGATTTATTTTGACAAGAAACCCTTGACTTTGAAGGCCTCGTCTCTAGGTCAATCGACTAGTCCTGATGTGGTGTCGACTATACCTATTTGGGTTAAACTTCCAAACTTGGAATGGAGGTTCTGGAGTTGTTCTGGGTTGAGTAAAATTGGAAGTTTACTGGGTGAACCTATTGAAGCTGATCTCTACACAAAAGACAAAGTCCTTATGAATTTTGCTAGGATCCTGGTGAATATTAGACTGGATAGTTCTTTCCCTGAGACAGTTTCATTCATGGATGAAGATGGTTTTGTGTGTGTGCAAGCTGTTGAATATGAATGGAAGCCTGTGGTTTGTTCTGAATGTCATATGTTTGGCCATAAAATGGAGAACTACAGGAAGAAAAAGGGGAAGCAGAAATGGGTTCAGAAGAAAAAGGGGAAGCAGAAATGGGTTCAAAAAAAGGGGAAGCTACATGGTATCCCAAAGACCATGGTGAGTGATAGAGATTCGAAATTCCTTAGTCATTTTTGGATTACCTTATGGAAGAAGTTGGGTACAAAGCTCAATTTTAGCACGGCATGTCATCCCTAAACGAATGGACAAACTGAAGTTGTCAACCGTACATTGGGAGCCTTATTACGAGCTTTGGTGAGCAAGGATAAGAAAAGCTGGGATACTTTGCTAAGCCATGCTGAATTTGCTTATAATCGGAGTCCAAATCGAGCTACAAAGTTATCTCCATTTGAAGTTGTGTATGGGAAGAATCCTCTCAAGCCTATGGATTTATCTCCTATGTCTATGTCAACTAAATTCAGTTTTGAAGCTAGTAAGAGAGTGGAGGAGATTACGAAGTTACATGAGGAGGTTCGAGAAAAGATCATGAGATATACTCAAAGGATTGAAGAGAAGGTTAATCAAAAGAGGAAGAAAGTTATTTTCAAACCTGGAGACTTGGTATGGATACACCTCAAGAAAGAAAGATTTTCGAGTAGAAGAAAAGGGAAATTGAAACCAAGAAGTGATGGTCCTTTTGAGGTCATTGAGAAGATTGGTGATAATGCTTATAAGTTGAAGCTAGATGATGGTTATGAGGGAAGTTGTACCTTCAATGTAAGTGATCTCAAACCTTATTATCAAGAAGGTGAAGAGATTCCAAGTTTGAGGGCAAACTTTTCTCAAGAAGGGGTGAATGATGCATATTCATATCATAAGCATCATGAAGAAGCTATCAAAGATCTTACAATTCTCTTAAATGAGCTACAAGCTTCTAATTCACATGACATCAATGGTAGCCTTTATGGAAGAGGTTTATTGAGCTACTTACAACAAGATCCATGAAGATTCATCTCATCAAAGTTGAAGGGCTTTGGAAGATCTACATCATGGTTTTTGAATCTTTAAGTTTGGATAAGTATTGAGCTAGTTATCATCATTTTAATCTAGCATATGTACACTTGTATCTTTGTGATGTCATTTTTGTATTGGATGATGTAAGCCTAAAAAGGCCTAATTCTTGATGTACCTAAAGGGAGGTGCGATTACTATAAATACCCCCTTTATGGTGCCTTGTAAACACAATCTATTGAATCATAATAAACACACAAAATTCTCTCTAAAGTTGTCATGCTTTAGTTTCTAGCATTCTAGCTAGATTTTCGAATTCGTTGAGGGGTTTTCGAACAAATATTCTCTTCTATTCCAAGAGGGAGCAATCTTGGATGGTGCAAAGGAGGAGTTGGATATCAAATTGATTGTGGTGCGTCTATATCAATCAAGGAGGTTTCCATTGCCAATTCTATCTTGTTTCTACGTCAAATCGTGTTGTTCTTCGTGAGTTGGTACGTTTTTGCTTAGTCTTTTGTTTCTCTTGATTGTCATTCATGTCATAAACATTAGAACTCTCGTCCAAGCCTTTAGCTTTCGTTCATTTTCAATCTAAATCCATCCGTTCATTCGTTTGTTTGAGAAATCAACAATTGCAAGTTTTTTACTTGTGAAAGATCATTTTTTATTTCGTGTATAATGGATTAGTTTTGATTCATTATGCATGAATCAACTGTCCTTTACATATTATACTTTGTAAGTTTCCCAGGAAGATTTGCAAGAGATTTCTTTTTTGTGACATGTGGGCTGATGATAAAGATTTCTTAAGGATTGTCACTGAATTGGTCTACTGTTGTCAAGGGCCATCCTATGTTCTCTCTTGTTGTTAAACTGAAAGGTTTGAAATCTCCACTAAAGAGTTTGCATAAATCGAAGTTTGGGGATATTTTTGCAAAGACTCAGAATGAGTATATTGCCTTGACTACCATTCAAAAGGATTTACACTTGAATCCTACTGCTGATTTATTTGCTGCTGAATCAGAAGCTAAGAAGGCTTATTTGGCCTCTCTGTCTAACGCTGCTAAATTCTTGAAGCAAAAAACCAAGTTCGATTGGTTGCATCATGGTGATCAGAACTCTGCTTTCTTCTATTCTGTTTTGAAGGCCAAATCTTATCAAAATAAGGTGGTAAGCATTAAAGATGGGAATGGTTCTGTTTTACTTGAACCTGATGATATTGGCAATTACTTGGCATCTCATTTTGATAGTTTTTTTGCTGAAAAGAAGTGTATTAGCAGAGTCAAGTGGAGCACTATCCAGTATGGTAATATGGTCACTGCAGAACATCAATCGATCTTATGTGCTCCTATTACTACAAAGGAAATCAGGGATGTATTTTTTGCTATGAATGGAAGAAAAGTCCCGGTCCTGATGGGTTCAATGCTACTTTTTTCAAGAAGTCTTGGTCTGTTATTGGCCATGATGTATGTACAGCTATTCTGGATTTCTTCTCTACTGGGAAGTTATTGAAGGAGGTTAATACTACTTTGCTTGCTCTTATTCCTAAGGTTACTAATCCAGAAATGGTGGGGGATTTGAGACCTATTTCATGTTGCAATGTTCTGTATAAGGCTATTACTAAAATCCTTTGCAATAGATTGAAGTTGGTTCTTCCAGATATAGTGGATGTCTCTCAATCTGCTTTTGTTCATGAAAGATCTATTTTCCAGATATAGTGGATGTCTCTCAATATGCTTTTGTTCATGAAAGATCTTTATTTTGCATTTTTACTTTCTTGTAATCACTTATATTATTGCAATCTTGATATTAAATATTAATTGCGACTAATCTAAATCAGATTACATATAATTGCAATTTTAATTCCGTTCTTTATTTATTTATGCTTCGTTTATCACATTTATTTATTTTCGTACTTTAATTTTTCGCATGCATCTAAATAATTTAAATTAATCTAACTAATTCTCCTCTTCTACTCTCTTCTTTAACGAACCGATTTAGTAGAGTCCGTTCTTTGAACGGGCGGATTCGAAGGTTTTTACTTTCGAATTCGTAACCTTACCCCCGGATCCGAATCTCATGGTTCTCGGTTTGCGGAGTCTAATTTGAGTTTATTAATTCTCACCAAAAATTAATTGGCGACTCTATAATTTATTCCATTTGATTCATTTGCTTTCTTTTCGAATTTTATATTTTTATTTCTAGAAAATTTTAATTGCACGGGAAGTAATATCACAGAAAGAAACGAATCAGAAAGTTGAGGTCTTGGTTCACCGTTGATTCTCCTTGTTTTTTGTGTTATATTATTTTCTTATCAATGAAATTTTCTGGAAATAAAAATAATTAAATTCAAGATTGCGTTTGAACATTTTGATTGATAAAAATTGAATTTAAATCCCTTAAAGACGAGACACCTCTTTCGATTCGCCTAATATCGCGTAGGACACTAATGGAAGTTTTTTCCTGGGTCCTACAAGTGGCGACTCCATTGGGGACTTACTTTAAGAGGGTAAAACTTGAAAAATCGGTTTTTTAAATTTTTGAGTAGAAAGGAGAAATTAGTTCTTTTAATTTTTATTATTTAGTAGGCATTTTTGCATACGGGCCTACTTTTCGATTTTTTTTGAATCGGAAAGAACCAAAAGGTACCGTTTAGGTTTCTAACCCTAAATTTCCCTTTCGGGTAAAGTGTATTTATGACTTCGAGGAAATGAATTCCACATTTCAGGAATATCATAACCCTTTCCCACTCATGAATTACTCCAAAATTTTAGGGATTATGAATTTACATTTCCCTTAAATTTTGTGAGAAACACACGACCCGCATTACTATGAACTCCATAGAATTTACGGCCCGTGCGAGACATGAGCGTAGAAGCCTTTAGGAAACTTACCTTAAACGTCGAACCTATAATTATGGTTAGGATGGTAACACTCATTTGTATGCTATGTGCATTTTTTTTCTTCTTAAAAAAAATAACGTGCTAATTATGTGCTAATTGTACATTTCATTGTAAAATGAGTCGGTCCAACACTTGCATTTCACTCTAACATTACTTTAGTTTGGGTAATATTCAAACGAGATTAAAGTAGGCCCAAAAGGTCTCTCTTAGGCCCAAGTCAGAGAGGTTTGACTAAGTTTGAGATTCAAGTTTGACTTTACTCAACCCTAAGTAATGTTTGACCCCTGAGGCATCCCTCTGGTCGTTAACTAGATTTGAGTCCATTAAAATTTTAATGTTGATTCGGTTTTATGATGACTTGATGGATACATCCCCTCTTCATGTACATAACATCATTCTAGGTTAGGAGTATTCATACAAGCCAATCAGTGGGCAAGCCCAACCAAAAAAAAAGTTTCATTCATCATATAGGCATTGTTTGCATTAGGTTGTCTCATATAGGTCGCTAGGCGTTTGGGTAGGTAAATGTCAAGATTAACTTTTGAGGTTTATGGTTTCCATACATGCAAAATAGGACATAAAATGTCAAGAGTCAAATCTTGGGCTAGAATCAGATCATGGAGACTTCAAGCTTTTCACCAGCTCCAACAACTCTTCTTGATACTCACTGATTGAATGTGATACCATGTCCATCATATTCCTACTCTTCACCTTTTGTCAAATCCAAGGTTAACAGAAAGAAGAGGGGTTAACTCCAAGAACTCACTTGGGGTTAGGCAAAAGGAGAGGCCAATCAAATCAAACCAAGGTTAACAAAGAGAAGAGGGGTTAACTCCAAGAACTCACTTGGGGTTAGGCAAAAGGAGAGGCCAATCAAATCAAATCAAACCAAGGTTAACAAAGAGAAGATGGGTTGACTCCAAGAACTTACTTGGGGTTAGGCAAAAGGAGAGGCTAATCAAATAAAATAAATAAAATGAAGAAGGGATTGCAAACTTGAACACCCACAAGTTGGGCAAAAGGAGAGGTAAATGAAGAAAGGATCGCAAACTAAAAAAGGTGAAGATGGCATGACTCGTATATAGAACTCCTAATGTTGTACATTTTCAAATTTAGGTGTGCGGCCCATTGTATTTTCAGAGTCAATTGGGATATATCCCAAGTAGATTTTAATGTATTCATCTTAGCTACATTCAAAAAGATGAATTTATTTCATTATGACTCTTGTCTTCCCCAACCCTTCATTTGCTTCTAAACTGCTAAGGAAATAATCTTGTGCTTGCATTCCTGATTTGAATTGAAGAGCTCACTCACCCATATGACCATCCAAGTCTGACACATCCATCTGCTTACATCTTTCACTCCATTTCACATCCCGATCACACACCTTCATTCTATGTTTTTTATTTTTGTCCTACCCCGAGTCCAAGGTTAATGGAGAGAAGAGAGGCTAACTTCACCGCCAAAGCGAAGTTAGGCAAAAGGAGAGACAAATTTCATTTAAAAAAAAAACAGAATAGGAGGCCGACATGAACACCTACATGTTGGGCAAAAGGAGAGGTAAATGAGTAAAAATTAAGAGGAGAGAAGCTAACCTGAACACTCATCCAACAAGTTAGGAAAAAGGAGAGAATTCAAATGAACAAGACCAATCGTCTCTAAAAGTGAATCTCACTATCAAATAAATCATGCAGCTCAGAAAGACATGCCTACGATTGGAGGCTTCCACCCCTTACCACTGACATCATCACCACCTTCATTTTCGCCTAGCCGCTTTACCTACATTATTACTTACATCATCACCATCTTTTCTTAGCCACCACCACGAACCCGGTCATTCATTTTATGACCATCTCATCCCTAAACCCACCTAAGCCACATAATGTGTTGCGGGTAACATTCATTGATAGGAGAAGTATAAGCTGAAGGTCCGTAGTTCAAAAAAAAAAGAAAAAAAAAAGAGAAGAAGAAAACAGAAAAAAATCCCAAAAAAAAAGAAAAAGCAAAAAGAAAAAAGAAAGAAGCAAGAAAAAGAGGCAGTTGTAAGTCACCCGCATAAATCCCAAAACCTTCCCCTCAAACCTTCACACTTATCCTTCCCATTCAACCTTCCCACCTATCTCAAAGTCCTTCTTGAGGCATCAATCCTTTAAGGCTGCACCAATTGAACTACGACTGGCCTGATTCCATATTGGATACGTAGGAGAACCTCTTTGAGGCCCGGCCATTGCAATTCAATTTAGAGAAAGTCTGTCATTAAATCATTTGGTCTTTGAGAGAGAGAGAATAAAGAGTGGCTAGCCTGAAAACCTCACCAGGCGGGCTAGGCAAAAGGAAAGGAAGCCATGGTCTCTAAGGACAATGAAAACTCTTAAATTTCCTTCCACCATGCACACCCACTTTTCCCATCAGACTTGGATCACCCTTCATACCCAAATCTAGCCATTTGACCATTTCTTCCCTTATGAGATAAACCCATGAAACATGGTTCTCCATCCAAATACCATCTCACCTTCCTCCGTCAGTTTGAATCTTTTTCCATTGAACTACCCATCCACTCATCACCTTGTCCATTACATCTGATCACTACTCTCGCCTAGCCATCCATAGCCTCGTCTGGCCCACCATTGGGGCCTAACCACTCACAAACATGCTTTCTATACCACCATTCCTACCTTTTCCATAATCCATCCTCCATTGTCCCTACCCTGTGAGCTCTTCTGATTTGGTCATTAGTGTATGTATGAGAGTCGTCAGTTAATCCTCGCTTCCAGAACACCTGAGTGAGGGATAACTCCTTTGGCAGAACAAAAAGTTGACTGCATCAAAATAAGGGTTACTTGAAGACAACACCCACCTAGGTCCATCATGATGACTCATTCGAAGCCATTTGTTCACTAGTACTGGGGGCTTGGTGTGCTTACATGTTCCTACCGAAATAAAAGAACCAAGAAAGATATAATAAAGGAAAGGGAAATCAAGATGGCTTGCCGCTTGGTCCTTCTTAGTGCTTGGGGTTCCCAACCATGACATCAAAGTCGAGCATCCTAACTATCCCATCATGCAGTTTAAGCATGTTGAGTCTTCCATTGATATCATTTTCGGCGTCATTCCAAATGGGGGCTCGCTCGTTACTCAATATCCGCATTATGGCAGCTTAAGCGGGTCAAGCTTTCCCTTGATATCATTTGTTGCGGCATTACAACTGGGGGCTCACTCATCACTCAACATCCACAACATCCAGCTCCATGAATGTTTCAACGATAACAACACACAAGATGGCTCATGTGTCAAGTATATGAGACCACTTGGCTTCTCACATGTGATCGTCTCAATGCTTCCTATTGCCTTGTCCTGAAACTCGCCTCAAAATTGACTTGATACTTAGGATTTCTTTACTTTCATTGTGGGAAGAAAAAGTGGGGGTTCTCAACATGGTAGCATTGCACAACATGCATTATAATGTGAATATGTGCATATAGCATTCTCTCATCAGGGTCACTAAGATGTATGCATTAGGCTGCATTAAGAAGTCAAGCACATGAAACTCAAAGTCGTGCATTAGTACATAACTGGATCACAAGTATCGAGTCTATGCATTACATGTAGAATAGCAGACCAACTGCATGCATGTCATCATCGTGGTCGTCGTCGGGGGGCTGACAATTACTCACTCAGCAACCTTCAGTGGCATGAAGAATTAGCTTATGAGAAGGTTTGGAAGACCCGACAACAACAAGGTCGTCGCCTATAGATAGACACTGGGGGCTATGTGAGATGAAGCTCAAATACTATCCAAGGATTAAGCTCGAAATCTCGACGAGAAAAATTAGAATGATGAGCACCTAAAAACACTTTGGGTCTCTGAGATTTTAATTACACTCTCAAGGATTAAAAATCACCAGAATGTCATCATCAAGAATGACAACAGATATCGCATTTATGTCGTCTCCAGACAATGGATATCGCATCCGCTCGGACAACAGATATCGCATCTACGTCGTCTCCAGCAAAGAATATCGCATCCGCTCCGACAACAGATATCGCATCTACATCGTCTCCAGCAAAGGATATCGCATCCAAACCAACAGCAGATAATCGCATCTACGTTGTCTGCAACAAAGGATATCGCATCCACCCCGACAATAGATATCGCATCTACGTCATCTTCAGCAAAGGATATCGCATCCGCTCGGACAATAGATATCGCATCTATATCGTCTCCAACAAAGGATATCGTATCCGAACCAACAACAGATATCGCATCTACATCGTCTGCAACAAAGGATATCGCATCCGCCCCGACAATAGATGTCGCATCTACGTCATCTTCAGCAAAGGATATCGAATCCGCTCGGACAATATATATCGCATCTATATCGTCTCCAACAAAGGATATCGCATCCGAACCGACAACAGATATCGCATCTACGTCGTCTACAACAAAGGATATTGCATCCGCCCCAACAATAGATATCGCATCTACGTTATCTTCTCCAAAGGATATCGTATCCGCTCGGACAATAGATATCGCATCTATATCGTCTCCAACAAAGGATATCGCATCCGAACCGACGTCAGATATCACATCCACGTCATCCCCAACAAAGGATATCGCATCAGCTCGACAACAGATATCACACTTATATTGTCTTCATCCAAGGATATCAGACGCATGATTTTGCTTCCAAGGGTCGATAATCAACAAAGACATAGGATATCATTTCCGAATGTCAATCAGCTACAAGTCATACATGAGGCACAGGAGATTTGCTTCCAAGTGCCATCAAGCCTCCAGACTTCGCTCCCGGAGCATATAATTTTTAGCGTCATTAAACTACTTTGATCAGCGTCCTACTCGGAATCGATCAAAGTGGGGGCTAACTGTAGACGCTGAATTTTGTTGTAGTTTAGCTTTGTAATTATGTAATTTATTTTGAGGATTTTTATTTTTTATTTAGAATTAAATGCCAAGTATTCTTGAAATGCATAAATGATCAAAAAACCCAAATAAATTTTCCTCTACAAAAAAGCTTTTCACATTAGCTCATTTCCATTTCTGGCCCATCCGCGTTCAAATATTCCAAAAGCCCAGCCCTTTGTTCATATACCTGAGCCTTTTCTTTAAATTACCGACTTTCCAACGACCTCTATGAGTTTCCTAATTTTGGGAGCTAAAAATAATCATTACAAGCTTTCCAATGACGCTTGATTCAAGTTAATCGGAGTTCGGATGAGAAAGTTATGGTCGTTTGAAGTTAGACAGCTCAAAATAACCCAACATGCTGGTCCGCAGTGGCCCGCTTCCTTTCATTCCAACATACTGGGCCTCCTGCTGATCAGAATGACCCAGCTACCCCTCTTTATTTCATAACCCTAGTTTCTTCATTCTATTTCCCCTATAAATACTACATCACTCCCATCATTTTTCTACACACCGAATCACCTAGGAGTATTGACACTAGGTGATTTCTTCTTCTTCTCCCTCTCTTCTCCTCCTCCTCCTTTCTTCATCATTTGCATACATTAATTCTTGGCATCTTTATTTTGCATTTTTACTTTCTTGTAATCACTTATATTATTGCAATCTTGATATTAAATATTAATTGCGACTAATCTAAATCGGATTACATATAATTGCAATTTTAATTCCATTCTTTATTTATTTATGTTTCGTTTATCACATTTATTTATTTTCGTACTTTAATTTATCACATGCATCTAAATAATCTAAATTAATCTAATTAATTCTCCTCTTCTACTATCTTCTTTAACAAACCGATTTAGTAGAGTCCGTTCTTTGAACGGGCGGATTCGAAGGTTTTTACTTTCGAATTCGTAATCTTACATTATTTTCTTATCAATGAAATTTGAGGTCTCGGTTCACAGAAAGAAACGAATCAGAAAGTTGAGGTCTCGGTTCACCGTTGATTCTCCTTGTTTTTTGTGTTATATTATTTTCTTATCAATGAAATTTTCTGGAAATAAAAATAATTAAATTCAAGATTGCGTTTGAACATTTTGATTGATAAAAATTGAATTTAAATCCCTTAAAGACTAGACACCTCTTTCGATTCGCCTAACATCGCGTAGGACACTAATGGAAGTTCTTTCCCGAGTCCTACAATATATATATATATATATATATATATATATATATATATATATAACCAAATTAACATACTTATCTATGTTTTCAAAAAAAAAAAAGCATAGTTAATGAAAAACTCTTATTGGAAAATAAGAATATATTACCTGAATTTTTGAAAGAAAAAGGAAGTAATGGTGTAAGTGATAATTTATCTTTAGCTTCAAAAGATAGTACTCTTGACTGCCAAAAATTAAAATTGAGTATGAGTTAGAAATACACAATATTTTAATTTTGAAATGTAGATTATATGTATAAGTAAATTTAAAGTAACTATAGAATAAAATACCTTAGGAATATGATTTTTGAATTGCTGGAGAATTATGTTAGGTTAAGCAATATATATGTAGTATTGAGTAACAATGAACTACGTATGTATTGGTGCAATTAAGGATCATCATTGATTATATGAAAAATGGGGAATGTGATGAGATTTAATTTTCACCGTTGTTTTTTTTAAAATTTTTCTTTTGGATAATCTTGAGATATCTAATATAATATAATCTAATGCTATTTTTAATTTTGTATTAAATAAAAAAAGTAAAAGTTAAAATAAATTTGACACATATATTAATGAGATCTGTTTTCAATATTGTGGTAACAACCATTATAAATTTTTTTCATACTAATTGATCAATACAATTAAATTTAGAATATGAAAAGTTATGTTCTTTTATTCTCTTTAAAAAAAGAACATTAATTATAATCATAATAATTTATATTTATATTTATTTTTACATTTGACTATTGCAGGAATTTGAAAAGCTATGATTTTGGTTGTTTGCAATTGATTATTTAATTTAATGTAGTTCATCTTTGATCAATAGCCTTAATTTTTAATTTCTTTTTAAATGAAATTTCTTAGAATTTTCAAGTGAATGACATGTGACAAATGACTCTTCTTAGTGGTTGTGTTGTAATATAATTAATAGATTAGTATTAGTGATCGATTTGTTTTTTTTAACCTTTTTTTTGAAACTTTAATATGCCGCCACGTGGCATTAGCACATGAGTTTGGGTTTTGTTTTAATAATATTAATAGATAAATAAGTCATACGACACTTACAATGAAAATCGTGATTGAACAATGGTAGATCTAGAACATAGATATGAAATTCAACTTCCAAATAAATAATACTAATATTAATACTGATGTTCGACTCTGATTTCTTCGATAACTCTGCATTTTTTACCATTGATGGAGAACTTCATAACCCGTGCTATAGCTATTTGATATTCAATCTTCATCCAACGTAGTAGACCACATGAATTGAGCAAAAACTCTAGAAAGAAACTAAAAATCCTAAATAAGGGTACAAAAATTCTTACAAAAGAAGAGACTAACTCTCTTTGCGAAAACGTAAAACCAAACTAATAATTGGGGTAGAAATCAATCAAATTTGGGCTTACCATCGACAAAAGAATCGATGGTAGCCTCTCCAATGAAATGGAGGCTAAGGTTTTCTAGAGAGCAAAGGAAAAGAGGAGGCTAGAGTTTTTAGAATAAATTTTCACTTATACTCCTTACTTCACAAAAGAACAATGCTTCGTAGTTAGGTAACAAATTATAAAATTGCTTAAATTGTTAAATGTCAATTATTAGAGATCGATAGAAAAAAGATGGATGTCAATTTGGTAAAATATATATTGAGAAATAATTAACAACAAAAAAAGTTAATTAAGTGGGAAAAAAGATTATTTGGGGGGTTAAAATCATAGGATTTTAGATTTTTAATTTGAAAGATAAACAATTGAAGTACTTGACAAAATAATACTAACTCAAGACATTTTAATTTCTAATTAGTTAGTCAAATAATTGTACATCCAAAAATAAGTTATAACCAGGTGTAAGGAAATAAATAACTAAAACAACTCATAATTTCCCCATCTTTTTTTTAGATGTGAAAAAAAAAAGATGGGGAAATTATGAGTTGTTTTAGTTATTTATTTCCTTACACCTGGTTATACCTTATTTTTGGATGTACAATTATTTGACTAACTAATTAGAAATTAAAATGTCTTGAGTTAGTACTCTGATGCATATCATACTTCAATGCATCAAGAAGAAGCACTGAAGGACCTTACCAGCCTGCTGCAAACTGTTTCAAGTGGTTATGTCGCGAGTATCTCCAAAACTAAGGGACTTTTGAGCTCCTTATCTCAAGAGTCTTGAAGTTCTCATTTAGCTATGTGAAAGGGTTATTCCTTATGTACATTTTGCCTTTTGAATCTTTAGTATTGGAGTTGTATTTTAGGAGATATTGTATTTTCTTTAAAGGGCCTTTGTTGTAAGTGTCGCCTGAAGGGCCTTGTCAGGGTAATGCGGCCTTGCTGGGGTGACGCGCCTATAGGGAGGGGTTTTCCTATTCCTATAAATAGACCCCTTGGGTCCTTTGTAATCACAATTCATTCATATTGAAATAAACACAAATCTCTAAAGTTGATGCTTTAGTTTCTCTCTAGTCTTTGGCTAGAAAGGAATTGCCTTTGGGTTTTTTCGTGTGAAATCTTCTCTTCTAATCCAAGATTGAGCATTCTTGGGTGGTGACAGGAGGAGTAGGAGCTCTTGAAGATTGTGGTGTATCTGTATCAATCCAAGGAGTTTCGTTGCTCAATTCTATCAAATTCTATCAAAGTTTCCGCTATTCAGTTCATTGTAAAGGTCCTTATCTGATTCATCTCTTGCAAGTTCTTACTTGTGTTTTGATCCGTGTTCTTTCTTGGCATTTTGGTTATCTTGTGATCCATTATGCATCAATTTGGTATCAGAGCCATGTTTAGATGAATCTCCTTTGTTTCTTGCATGAATCTTGGACCTTGTTTTGTCACAAAATCGCATAAACCCCCATATTATACACGCCCCTTTGATAGTTCTTCCAAGAACTCATCAAGAACCCATCAAGAACCCATCAAGAACTCATAAAGAACCCATAGCTCCTCAAAGAACCCTCGTCCTAAACACAAACCAAGCCCAAATCCGTCCCTTTCCCTCGTGAGTCATATGACATCAAGTTGATTTCAAATGGCAAACGATGAATCCAAATCAAATGAGGTTTATGAACTTGAGCAACAAGTAGCATTTTTGCGTGTGCAATTGGGCAAACAAATGGAAGAAAACAGAATGTTGCGTGAAGGATCCATACGTGATGGTGTCTCGTCACAAGGTGAAGGTAGTTCAAAGTCTAAAAGGCATGAACGTTTGGATTTTAAAGTCGAAGTTCCTGAATTTGATGGTAGTTTGAATGTAGAAGATTATCTTGATTGGATACATACGGTTAAACGAGTTTTTGAGTTGAAAGATTGTAGTGATGAGCTCAAGGTGAAGTACGTTGCTTTGAAATTGAGAAAACATGCTAGTATTTGGTATTCCAACCTTCAAAAGAAGAGAGTTGCAAAAGGGAAAGAAAAGATCCGTTCTTGGGATAAGATGAAGTCAAAGTTGCAATCCAAGTTCCTTCCCCAATCATACGTTGAAGACAACTACTACAAGTTGCAAAATCTTGTCCAAGGCTCTAAATCGGTGGAAGAATACGCAAGGGAGTTTGAACATCTCCTTTGGCGTTGTGATCTCAAGGAAAAGGAACCACAGTGCAGTGCGTTACTTGATTGGTTTGAATGATTGGATACGCCATATAGTTGAATTACATTCATATGAATCTCTTAATGAGCTAAGTAACTTGGCTATGAAAGTGGAAAGGCAAAGAAAAGAAAGAGCCAAGGAACCGCAAAGGACGTTCCCAAACACATCCAAACCCTATACCCAACGTCCTTATCCCCAAACACAATTAAAAGCTCCACAAAATCAGCCCCCATCCTCCCTTAAACCCTACGCCAAACCCACATTAAACCAGCCACAAAATCCCCCACCCAAAACCCAAGTCCAAGAACCAAGGACATTACAACCAAGAAGATGTTTTAGGTGCCAAGGATTGGGTCATATTGCATCCGAATGTCCTAACAAGCGCACGGTTTCTCTTGTTGAATATCAAAGTGCTTTGTTTGTTGAACCAAGCTTGTATGAAAGTGAACATGAAGTGGAACCTTGTGAGTTTGCCGAAAATGAGAAGGATAATGACGAGGAGGTTGAGCAAGCGGATGAAGGCGAATTGTTGGTGCTTAGAAGGGCACTAAGTATGGCTTCTACCCCAAATGACATGGAGCAACGTGAGAATATATTCCACACTAGGTGTACCGTTTAAGGAAAGGTATGCTCTCTTATAATTGATGGAGGTAGTTGTACTAATGCCGCCTCTACTACAATGGTAGAAAAGCTGAATTTGGATGTAAGTCCTCACCCATCTCCTTATAATATTCAATGGTTAAGCCATGGGAAGGGCATTAGAGTTGATAAACGTGTATTAGTCTCATTGTCCATTGGGAAGAATTATAAAGATGATGTGTGGTGTGATGTAATACCCATGGATGCTTGTCATATTTTGTTTGGTAGACCGTGGCTTTTTGATAGGTATGTAACTCATGATGGAAGATTGAATACCTACTCATTCGTCATCAACAAGAAGAAGATTACATTGGCTCCATTGCCTCCTTCTTCTATTCGGCCTCCACCAACAAAAGAGAAAGAAAGGGAGACTAACATTGTGTCCTTACTAAAGGCGGAACAACATGAATTCTATGAGCATAAAGAGTTGATATTGGCGAATATCCAAGAAGAACAAGCTTCCCCAACCAAAGATCATCCACGGATCTCACCCTTGATGAGGAGGTTTGGTCATTTGTTTCCAAAAGAAATGCCCCAAGGATTGCCACCAAGAAGGGACATTGAACACAAGATTGATCTCATTCTGGGAACCACATTACCAAATAAGCAAGCCTACCGAATGAACCCCAAGGAATCCCATGAGGTTCAAAGGCAAGTTGATGAGCTACTCCAAAAGGGCCTTATTCGTCCAAGCATGAGTCCATGTCTTTGTCGGTGTTACTAGTTCCAAAGAAAGATGGTACCCAACGTATGTGCATGGATTGTAGGTCCATCAACAAAATCACCATCAAATATCGTTTTCCCATTCCACGTCTGGAGGACCTTCTTGATGAACTTTATGGAAGTGTTGTGTTTTCAAAGATTGATTTGAAGAGTGGATATCATCAAATTCGCATATGTGAAGGAGATGAATGGAAAACGGCTTTCAAAACCAAAGAAGGCTTATATGAATGGTTAGTAATGCCCTTTGGTCTAACAAATGCTCCTTCTACTTTCATGAGGTTAATGAATCATGTATTGAAGCCTTTGATTGGAAAGTGTGTTGTTGTATATTTTGATGACATACTTGTATATAGTAGAAGTGAGAATGACCATGTAAAGCATTTAGAGCTAGTTTTGTATATCTTGGAGAAAGAAAAGCTCTACGCCAACTTGGAGAAGTGCTCATTCTTTTCACCCAAGGTCATCTTCCTTGGATATGTGCTCTCCAAAAATGGGATTCAAGTAAACAAAGGAAAGGTCAAAGCTATCCAAGAATGGCCAACACCAACTAGTATACATGAGGTACGATCATTTCATGGATTAGCTTCATTTTATAGAAGGTTTATCAAGAATTTCTCTACTATTTTGGCTCCTATGACTGAGTTATTGAAGCAAAGGGAGTTTACATGGAATAAAAACGCTCAATTGGCGTTTGAAAGTATCAAAGAGAAGTTATGTAACGCACCTCTTCTAGCCTTGCCATGTTTTGACAAAGTATTTGAAGTAGAAGTGGATGCTAGTGGAGTTGGTATTGGTGCTGTCCTTACACAAGAGGGAAGGCCAATAGCCTACTTTAGCGAGAAGTTGAATGATGCCAAAAGGAAGTTTAGTACATATGATAAGGAGTTCTATGCCATTATAAGAGCTCTTGAGCATTGGAGGCATTATCTACTAAGTGGAGAGTTTATTCTACATAGTGATCATGAAGCTCTCAAGTTTATCCAAGGCCAACACAAGCTTAACTCACGACATGCAAAATGGGTTGAATTTATGCAAGCTTTTCAGTTTGTGATCAAGCATAAGGCAGCATTTGAACAAGGCGATCACGAAGGTACTTACTTACATATGTTCTTGATTCTAACATTGCTGGATCTGAACATATTAAGGGCTTATATCAAGATGATCAAGATTTCAAAGAAGTATATGAATTGGCAAAGAAACATTCTCATGAAATGTTTCATATCGAAGATGGTTTCTTATTCAAAGGAAATCAATTATGTATACCAAGGACCTCATTGCGCGAATTGTTGATTCAAGAAGTTCATGGAGGTGCCTTAGCAGGTCATTTTGGTATAGAGAAGACTTATTTGATGTTGAGAGATTATTACTTTTGGCCCAGCATGGTGAAGGATGTTGAGCATATTGTTAAGAGATGTGGTACTTGCAACCTTGCCAAGTCACATGTGTTACCACAAGGCTTGTATACACCGCTACCTATTCCTTATCACCCTTGGGAAGATGTGAGTTTAGACTTCATTGTGGGTCTACCTCGAACTCAAAGAGGTAAGGATTCTATTATGGTGGTTGTAGATCGATTTTCAAAGATGGCGCATTTTGTACCTTGCAATACTACATATGATGCTACGAAAATTGCTACCTTATATTTTGATGAAATTGTGAAGTTGCATGGTATACCCAAAACTATGGTGAGTGATAGAGACTCTAAGTTTCTAAGTCATTTTTGGGTTACTCTTTGGAAGAAAATGGGAACAAGGCTCAAGTTTAGTATGGCTTGTCATCCACAAACGGATGGACAAACGGAGGTAGTCAATCGAACCTTGGGAGCCTTGTTGAGGACATTGGTGAATAAAGAAAAGAAGAGTTGGGATACTTTGTTAAGCATTGCTGAGTTTGCTTATAATAGAAGTCCTAATCGTCTTTCTGAAGTTATCTCCATTTGAAGTTGTCTATGGAAGAAATCCTCTTAAACCCATGGATTTATCTCCTATCTCTACATCTACGAAGTTTAGCTTTGAAGCAAGTAAAAGAGTAGAGGAGATTAAGAAGTTGCATGAGGAAGTTCGTGAGAAGATTAAGAGATATACTCAAAAGGTTGAAGAGAAAGTGAATCAAAAGAGGAAGAAGGTTATCTTTAAGCCTGGAGATTTAGTATGGTTACACTTGAAGAAAGAGAGATTTCCAAGTAAGAGAAAAGGAAAATTGAAACCGAGAGGTGAAGGTCCTTATGAGATCTTAGAAAGACTTGGTGATAACGCTTATCGTTTGAAGATGGAAGGTGAGTATGAAGGAAGTTGTACTTTCAATGTGTGTGATCTTAAGCCCTATTATAGTGAAGATGAAGAAATTCCAAGTTTGAGGGCAAACTCTTTTCAAGAAAGGGAGAATGATGCATATCATACTTCAATGCATCAAGAAGAAGCACTGAAGGACCTTACCAGCTGGCTATTTCAAGTGGTTATGTCGCGAGTATCTCCAAAACTAAGGGACTTTTGAGCTCCTTATCTCAAGAGTCTTGAAGTTCTCATTTAGCTATGTGAAAGGGTTATTCCTTATGTACATTTTGGCTTTTGAATCTTTAGTATTGGAGTTGTATTTTAGGAGATATTGTATTTTCTTTAAAGGGCCTTTGTTGTAAGTGTCGCCTGAAGGGCCTTGTCAGGGTAATGTGGCCTTGCTGGCCTTGCTGGGGTGACGCGCCTATAGGGAGGGGTTTTCCTATTCCTATAAATAGACCCCTTGGGTCCTTTGTAATCACAATTCATTCATATTGAAATAAACACAAATCTCTAAAGTTGATGCTTTAGTTTCTCTCTAGTCTTTGGCTAGAAACGAATTGCCTTTGGGTTTTTTCGTGTGAAATCTTCTCTTCTAATCCAAGATTGAGCATTCTTGGGTGGTGACAGGAGGAGTAGGAGCTCTTGAAGATTGTGGTGTATCTGTATCAATCCAAGGAGTTTCGTTGCTCAATTCTATCAAATTCTATCAAAGTTTCCGCTGTTCAGTTCATTGTAAAGGTCCTTATCTGATTCATCTCTTGCAAGTTCTTACTTGTGTTTTGATCCGTGTTCTTTCTTGGCATTTTGGTTATCTTGTGATCCATTATGCATCATACTCACTACTATTCTCTCGACCTATGAGCTCAAGTGTTCTATCGAGTCCGACTAACTTACAGAAGCTAGCGCACATAAGCGGGAAATTAATCCACAAAAAGAATAAAGAGAATTAGTGAACTTTTCCGGGGTTTTATATCATATATGTTCTGAAGTAATAAACACCTTCGTGTGACTCTCTTCCGAATTCGTAACGCCCCGGAAATTCAATTATAAAAAATGTCAAAGTCAAACTAACGATAACAGAAAAAACTTAGTGGAAGACTCAAACTCTTATTGCGCGTCACTGTCGTATCCCCGAAGGAATACAAGGTGAGAAGGAAACTACAACTGACTGTCAACGGTAAACCAACTAACAACTTATACTTAGAAAATAAAACTTAACATCCCTAACTTCAAGTCTTTCAAAAAAGAAACGCAACATAACTATCAATTTCTAAACACGTCGTCCTCACTTCTAATTCCCGTCCCCAGCATATAGATCTTCACCTGAAAACAAAACATTACGAAAATGAGGGGGAAATCTCAATAATGGCTACCCCTACCGTTAAAAACAATTCAAATTCATTTCAATTCATTTAAGGGAGAGGGAACAAGTTAAACAATTTCATAAACATTTAACCCTTAACTGTTTTCCTCAACCCAACCAGTCCAACAACACGGGTGGGGATACTCCTCGATCGGAAGTGGGGGTGGTAGTAATAATGGTACAGCATGGCCCCACCAAGGGTCTTCCCGAAATGTGAGAAAAAGTGCATTCGCCTGATTCTCCTTGTTATCATGAAGGTATGAGTTCGGGACATCTTTGGTGTACTTGTCTATCTCGTCGTAGAAATTTAGCATATGAGTTCCCAGGCTCTCCTTCGGAGCAATAGGGGTAAAACGATGGAAACACGGGGTGGAATGATGGTAGCAATGTGTGCGTTGAGCCATCCTACAGGGTTAGAACATATTAGCAGCACAGACAATTAAAGACATAATCATGTATTAATAGGAAAAAATAAAACCCTTTTTCCCATCCTACACTCTTCACTCTTACTTTAGCTTCCTAAGGTCCAACTAAAACCTAAAGGACACTTAGGAGCTACTAGGTCGCAACCCAGAGCTCTGATACCATTTTGTAACGCCCCCGGAAATTCGATTATAAAAAAGGTCAAAGTCAAACTAACGATAATAGAAAAACTTAGCGGAAGACTCAAACTCTTATTGGGCATCACTGCATATCCCCGAAGGAATACAAGGCGAGAAGGAAACTGCAACTGACTGTCAACGGTAAACCAACTAACAACTTACACTTAGAAAATAAAACTTAACATCCCTAACTTCAAGTCTTTCAGAAAAGAAACGCAACATAACTATCAACTTCTAAACACGTCGTCCTCACTTCTAATTGCCATCCCCAACATATAGATCTTCATCTGAAAACAAAACATTACAAAAATGAGGGAGAAATCTCAATAATGTCTACCCCTACCGTTAAAAACAATTCAAATTCATTTCAATTCATTTAAGGAAAAGTGAACAAGTCAAACCATTTCACAAATATTTAACCCTTAATTGTTTTCCTCAACCCAACCAGTCCATATTTTATTATGCGGGCGGGATACCAAATCCCTTATAGTAACATTCGCTTACCAAAGGCATCAATACATATCATCTATCCTATCTCAGGGAAGAAACCCTGATCTCCTGACACATAACCCATACAGGATAGCAAATCCTGGTCCCCGGGTTATCGCCCGCAAAAAAGTAGCATATCAAAGGCATAAAAATAATCGCCTACCAAAGGCATCAAAACAATCGCCTACCAAAGGCATCAAAAATCATCTATCCTATATCAAGGATGAAACCCTGATCTCCTGACACATAACCCATACAAAATACCAAATCCTGGTCTCCAGGTTATCGCTCGCAAAAACATTAGCCTACCAAAGGCGTCAAAACAATAAACCCGCTTAATGTTTCACTTTGAATTATTAATGTCTTATGCAAAACTCAGCTCACAGCTCTCAAGTCAACTGAACCCAGCTTATTAAAATCAATAACAAAACTACTCATAAAATACCATCTCAATTTCAATAACTCATAAATCAACAATTACAAACAAATATCAGAAACAGATTGCCAAATTTACCACATAAAGTCCCCTTTTGGAATGCAATTCTCAAAACAGGTTAAAAAACATTAAAACACATTTATAGAGCATCCCAGTGGAGATTAGGGCATAGACATTACCTGGTTAACTTCACTTCACAGCAAAAATGGACACACTTGAGCTAACTAACGACGCGAATTAGCTCGGATCTAAAATAGAAGTAATTATTCTAATCTAAACGCGCCCTTTGAAGTTAGAATTAACTACCTTCTAACTAACCCTCCCCTAGGAACACCATAGGTTCCCATCATTCATAAATTTACACTTTAAATTACCTACATTCCTAGTAATCACATAACAAGATCAAAACAATCTTTTCACTCAACAACACTTTCATTCATAATTAACATCAACAAGACAGAATACAGCATCCACATAAAAAGGGTCATAACTTGACTTCCTGACATCCTTTGGGTCTGGTTTTGGACTTTTCGGAAACTTCAGAATGTCTACTAAAACTCTTATGTTGAACTCGAGACCAAAAACATGCTTTGAAATTCTCAAAAACGGTCATCAATCCAAATTATCCAGATTTGACCTAGGTCTTGTAATCTGGGTATAACCATAGTTATTAAAATCCCCATCCGGATCAACGATTCTACGAGTTTACGATCCAAAAATTCTCCATCGATCCAACTCTTACTAGGATCTTAAAGTAGTTAGGATCGTACGATCCTAGTTTTGCCTAAATATTATATGTTAGAATCGCAACACGATTCTACGATCCTGCGATTCGATCCACGATCCTATCTGAATTTGATAATGTTTGCGCACAATATCATCTTTAAAATTTTGTCATAATATTTTAAATTTTGTATTGAAGTTATCAACTGATATACAATTTAACATATTGCTTCATTACTAGTGAATAAAATGTTAAGATTTTAACTATCATAGAATTTTATTTAATATTTTCCCATTGTATTAGAATCTAACGATCCTCGATCCGATTCTACGATTCCGATCCTAACTGCGTCCATCGATCCTAACTTGGATCCCAATTCTAATAACCTTGGGTATAACTCGACCTATTTAACTCCAAAGTCCGATCCATAGAATTCCTATGAAAGCTAACATCCAAGGGAACCTCCAATTCAAAAGGTTTGATCATAGGACAACTATACCTATCATGGTGACCCGTTCTTGACACCCTATTGAAATTGTCCCGTTCTTGGTTCCCATATAATTGGTAGTTTCGGTTCTAACTTTCACCATTCGATCCCGGGGTTCTAATTTGGGCTTAAAATAGTGACTAAGGGTAAGGGTATTTAATCTAATCCAACCAAGGCCCAACCACCAACTTCCTACCATCAAAACTAAACTATAAAACATGAAAACAACTTTAATACTTTCTCTAACCCTAAAGGCATGCATGAAATAATTATAACATTACCCTAACATGAATTCTACAACATACTCTTCCAAGGTCCTATAATAACAGCATGGATGATTATAAAACATGAATTTCTTAATCAAGAATCACAACAACTAATTCTTTTTCCAACATTTAATCAAGAATCATGAAATTAATTAAACTAATAAGCAAGAATCGTACTTTACTAATTTAATCGCTCTAAACTTATTTAGCAAGATTAAACATAATGTTAAACACCTAAGAGAATTAAAGAAAGCATGTGAACAATTAACTAACAAACAAGAACTAATCTAGATAATTAAACACTTTAATTCGTGTATACAATAATAGTATTATCTAAAACCCTAACATGATTTACAAGAAAAAACAAAGTACATCATACATAATCGAACATTAATAATTTAACTAAAACTATTACAAACCTTAATACACCAAATTAGAACATAAAAATTACACATAATAATTTAGACAAATTTACATGTAAATAATATAAAACTAGAACAATTTAATTACAACCAGAATTAACAACTTAATAATTTACACCCTTAACTCAAATTACAAGATTTTAATAAGAAGAAATCATTATAATAATAATTTAAAAAAAAGAAATTAAAGAATAAAAGAAAGAAAAGACTTAAAAAAACAGATTTTGGGTTTACGTAAGGGTGGTTCTGGGCGGCGGTCAGGCGGTTGCGACGGTGGTCGGTAGGTCGGACGTCGGAGATGGAGTGGCCGGAGGTTGCGGTGGCGCGTTGGCGGAGTTCTTTGTGGTGGCGTTTGAACACAGCAGCAGCCACAAGCAACCCTTCTCCTTCCGCGCGTTCTGGCGGTTGGTGACGATCTCTGACGACGGCACGGTGGTCGCAGGGTGGCGTCTGGTGGTCACTATGGTGTCCGGCGGCGTGGACGACGACGGTGGAGAGGATGGTTAGCAAAAACAAGAAAGAGAAATATAGGGAAGAAGGGAGAGAGAGACAACGAAAGAGATAGAGAAGAGGGTTGTTGGTGGTTACCGCTGAATCGCGACGGTCTTCGGTGGCGGTGCTCAAGGCGGTCGGCTGGCTGGACGGTTGCGGAGGGGGAGAGAGAGAGAGGGAGAGGAGGAGAGAATAATGAGGTAGGGTTAGGGTTTCGTTTAGGGTTTGTGAGAAAGAAACTTTTATATTAAACACTTAGGGCCTAACTAATACTATCTTAATCCTAAACCAACCCAATAAAAAATCGAATTATCTGGAAAAACTAAAAAATAAAAACAATAATAATAATAATAATAATAATAATAATCACATAACAAATGATATTCACATAATTAATTATATAACAGTTATAATCATCACAATAATATTAATAATAACACTAATAATAATAAGAGTAATACTAATAATACTAATACCCATGAAATTACCGATATACCCTTGTTAGTCCCTCAACGATACTATGAGCTCAAGTGTTAGCAAAAATAATCACAACGAAAATTTAACAATTAACGGAGTCAAACCTAATTTACTAACGACGTCACGGTCAATACCTTTGGATTTTTTCGGGGTTTTATAGAATTGAACTAAGCCAACAGAGTCATCACATGGTTTAATGATCATAGACTTTCTTCTATCTATGGGTTATGAAAAGAGGGCTTGACTTCTCTTTCGAGCCATGATAAGCCAACCAGACTTTCTTCTAAAGATCCACGATAAGCCACTTAACCTGTTCTCGGCTACAAGCATCATCGATTGACAAAAGAACACCGCTAATTGGCTTGCCCCAATATTGACATGAACGAGACGTTGATTTCGCCAACTTGTAAGATTCTACCACTTAGCCAAAGGAGTACGTCATTGATTTGAAGGACGATGATGTTGTCTTGAAGCAAAACTCAACCAGGACGACTAAGATTCCTCCATGATGCATGCTTGGGGGTGGTTGTCAACCAACATAAGGACTACGTTATTGATAATGTTGGCTTGAAGAGGACCCTCGACACGAGGCTCTTAGCAGGCCAAAATATGTCTTGAAAACCAACAATTTTGATGACTTGGAAGTCGGTCTACTTCTTGAACCTTTTGTAAAAAGTGACTTGAGAGTCTTCATTGTGATGATGTAGAAGTCCTTAACCTTGTCGACTTGGGAGTCTTGGACGGGTGAGTTATTGACTTCACTAATATATGAATCTCTCTTATTGACTTGTAAGTTTTTACTTATCTTGATTGAGTTTTGCATCTTGTTGACTTGTGAGTCATTGAATTTTGATAACATATGAGTCATTCATTTTGACTTGGAGTCGAGAACTCATGAATGTTCTATGGAGAGCGACTTGGGAGTCTTTTCTTTGTGACTTATGAATCTTTGATTTTCTTCACTTGGAAGTATTGATTTTGACGACTTGGTAGTCTTTGAATTTCACTGACTTAGAAGTTTGTAGGAGTCTTTGGATTTACTGGTGTGAGACTCATGAATATCGATGACTTACGAATCTTGAAATTTTTCTGACTTGGAAGTGATGACCTTTTCTTGACTTGTGAGTCCTTTCATTTTGTTGATTTGAATTTGGTTAACTTATGAGTCTTTCATTTTGTCAACTTGCGAGTTATGAGACTTGTTGATGTAAGAGTCTTATGATTCATTGAATTTGTAGACTTGCTGATGCAAGTGCATGATCATACAATATTACCCCCATTAAGCATCGTAAAGCCTATAAATACATCCCCTAAAGCTAGAAGGAGGGGACCAACTCATTCATTCTATCCTTCCTACACTTCTATTCTCTCATTCACTCATTCGCTTCATTCTCTCTTTCATTTCTAATCTCAATTCTACTACTTTCCCCTCATAATCTCTACACCATTCTAGTTACCATTTTCTCTACTCTCTTAATCCTAAACACATAACCCTCCAAAAACCCACGATAAAAACACCCAATAAGCCTTACAAAAGAGTCATTTTTCTATCCTTATTTCCTACCTTTTCATTCTTTTCCGTATCTTTTCCTGCACCCAAACTTTTGTTCGATTTGGCATTATCAAAGGGAGTATTCAAGGCTTCAAAACAAGCATCTTCAAGGGTGAAATTCAAGCATTCAAGCGAGGCTAGGCAAGACTATTCTTAAAAACATCATGTAGGTACTTTGGTGTGTTTATTTCTTAATGTAAAGTGTTCTTGTATATGTTGTGATTCTTTCATTCTTTTGCATGTTTAATGAGATAATTATGTAAAGTTTCAATCTATCTTTCTTCCAAACTTTATCAAAAGCAAACTTTTAGTAGAGTCTTTCCTAAAGCAAGAAGCGAACTCAAAGGTTTTTACCTTTCGAGTCATAGCCTTACCCCTGAATCCACTTCTTGGTTTTGTAGGCGGAGTCTTTGTTGTTTTCTTTTCGGTTTTGTCTTGACTTTTCCCTTAAAAAAAGTCGGGTGGCGACTCCTTTCAAACCAAAACACATCAAGATTGCCTAAACTATGTTTAACATGGTTTTACAATGCACCGATGCAACTTTAGGGTGATTTTGTTTATTTTTAAATAATGGTTGCATAAATTACCTTCTTTCGAGCCTAACATTTTTTGAACAAATTAGACTAATCCTAAAGAGTGGGAACAAGTGGAGGTTCACTCCTAAAGAATAGTTTAATTATTCATTAAATTAATAATGTAAAGGGGAGGTGATTTTACAACTATTATTCATAAAATGTGCGAATAATCCTTAAATTATTTTAAAAGTAAACCCCAACACAAATCCTCCGTCCTGCGGATGTTTAGAAGTCTGAACGACGAGAAAAAATGTCCACAAGATTTTTGGCGACTCCACTGGGGAGTTTTCTAAAAGTTGGTAAAACTTGAAAAAAGTTTGGTGTGCTTTAAAATTTTTGGAAGAAAAATAAAATTTAACATTACATCTTTAAGTCATTCTATATCGGGCTACTCTTTTGCCATGTATTTTGGCGTGGGTGCACTAAAAGTGGTGGTTTAGGTTGTTTCTATTTAACCACAAAATATAACTCATGGGATGTCGGACCTTCTATATGCAGAATGATGTATTTACACCAATTTTACTATTTGAGCCTCAGTCACCACATCCACTCATGCATCACTCTACGAGGTCTCCACTCGAGCCTCTAAGAGCAACACCCTACACATTTGAGTTGAATTTATACAACAAAAATGCACCGGAGTGATTTATGAGCCGATAAGCCTTTATCCAGTCAATAAACCCTTTTGTACATAGAGCCCTGGCTTAGGTTACCCTATCATGTTGTATGCTATGTGAATATGCGTTTCTTTGTGGTGTATGAGTTGACCCTAGTTAGAGATATTGTTTTAGTCCGCGTAAGAATCATTGGGCTGAGAAGAGATATGTTTATAAACTAAGTTGATTAACCTTAAATTTTATGGTTAGCCCAGTGGTTGGGTCCATCCATGTTTAAGGGTTAATTGGCTTAGTCCATAAAGTAAATTCAACTCGCCTTTGATGGTTTTGTTTAGCCCTTTACAATATTTCCTAATTAAGGTCCAAAAACCTGACTAATAAATCAAACCAAGTTAGTGGGTATTGTCTTAGCCCGTATAATAGTCACTAGGCTGTCATATATTAATTTATGGAATTAATTTTTGAATCCACAAATTCATGGCCGACCCGATGTTTAGGCCCACCCGTGATGGATTTGATAATTAAGTTTATAAATTTTTTTTGGGAAGTTTATTAATTTATTAATTTATTAATTTATTAATTTATAAATTTATAAATTTATAAGTTTATAAATTAATTTTAGCTCCCCTATTATTGGCTTTATTCGGTACTTTACAATATTTGCTTTCCATGAGTAAATAAATAAAGTGTGTTGTATACAATGTGTAAATATGTGTTTGTGTATGTTGAGTCTTCATTAAAGAAGGACCTAATTTTGTGATATTGTTTTAGTCCGCGTAATAATCGTTGGGTTTGAGAAGAAATGAGTTTATAAACACGATTATTAACCTTAAATTTTATGGCCGGTGCGGTTGTGAGACCCACCCGTTTTAAAGGTTAATTATCCTTGTTTATCAATTCATTTTAACTCACATTGGATGATTTTATTCGGCGTTTTTTAGTATTCTCTTACTTAGCTGTGGCAAAAAATCGGGTTCAGACAATTTGGACATTCGGACAAAATCCCCCAACCCAAACCCTGTTTGAATTTCAAATTCGGACAAGACCTTTCATTGGACCCTAGCAGCCCAGAGAGCCAAGTGGTAAAGGAAAAGCTCACAATAGCCCCAGTTCTAGCACTATCAAGCTTTTTCCAAGGTATTTGAAGTAGAATGTGTGCTTTTAGAGTTGGTATAGGATCTGTCTTAACTCAAGAAATAACCGACTTTAGTGAGAAGCTAAATGATGTTAAGAAGAAGTATAGTACTTATGATAAAGAGTTTTATGTTATTATTAGAGCTCTTGAGCATTGGAGACACTATATGATTGGAGGAGAGTTTATCCTCCATAGTGATCATGAAGCCTTTAAGTTCATCCAAGGACAACACAACTCAACCCCAGGCATGCTAAATAGGTTGAGTTTATGCAGTCATTTCATTTCATGATCCATCACAGATCAGGAAGTATGAACAAGGGAACAGATGCATTGTACGTCTAGAGGTATCTATTATTGCATATTTTGGGTTCAAGAGTTCTTGGCTTTGAGCAGCTTAAAATTCTTTATTCTAAAGATCCAGACTTAAGGAGAAGTATTCAGCTTGTCAGAAGCACCCTCAAGATCTTTATCACATAGACCATGGGTTCTTATTCAAGGGAAGCGGGTTATGTGTACCAAAGAGCAGTTTTAGAGAGCTTCTTGTTTCAGAAGTGCATAGAGGAAGCTTAGCAAGCCATTTTGGCACAGAAAAGACTTTGATCATGCTGAATGAGCGCTATTTATGGCCAAAGATTGGCAAAGATATAGAGCATATGATGAAAAGATGCATTGTTTGTCAACTTTCCAAGAGTCACGACTTACCTCAAGGGTTGCCTGTTTCCAACAAGTACTTGGGAGGATGTCAACTTGGATTTCATTGTGGGACTACCAATAACACAGAGAGGTAAAGACTCTATTATGGTAGTTGTAGACAGGTTTTCTAAAATGGCATTTCATACCTTGTCACACCACCTACGATGCAACAAGAATTGTTAATTTCTATTTCCAAGAAGTGGTGAAGCTTCATGGAGTACCTAGATCTATGGTATTTGATAGGGATACAAAACTCCTAAGCCATTTCTGGGTTACTCTCTGGAAGAAGTTGGGAACTCAGCTCAAGTTTAGTACAACATGTCATCCCCAGACAGATGGACAGACTGAGGTCACCAATAGAACAGTGGGAGCTTTGCTTCGAGGCTTGGTGAATAGGAGCAAGTCTAGTTGGCATTGCTGCCCCATGGTGAGTTTGGCTTCAATAGGGCACCCAACAAGGCTATTGGATATTCCCATTCCAGGTAGGGCTATGGGAAGAATCTCATCACTCCTTTAGACTTGGCCCCTCAAGCAACAATTATAAAATTTAGCTATGAAGCTGATGCCAAGGTAAAGTAAATCAAGGAGTTCCATCACCAGATACAACAACAAATTATGAAGCACAACACAAAAGTGGCAGCAACATCAAACCAAAAGAGGAGGAAGGTAGTTTTTCAACCAAGATACCTGGCCTGGATCCATCTCAAGAAATACAGGTTTTCTAGCAAGAGAAAGGTTAAATTGGTATCTAGGGGTGATGGTCCATTTCAAGTCTTAGAGAAAATCAATGAGAATGCTCATAAATGGGATCTTTCAAATGACTATGGAGGGAGTGAAGTCTTTAATGTAGCTCACTCAAGGCCCTATTATCCAAAAGAAGAAGGTCTACCATGTTTGGGGGTAAACTTTCCTCAACTTGGGGAGGGTGATGTAGATTTCTTATACACCCCAACCTTGGTTCAAGGTGATTCCTTGAGTTTGGATTCAGTGCCAAATATTCCAAGCAGATCATGCACTCAACTGGAATGCACAGGCAGTGAGATAGGGAGTTTTGTAACCCTCATTCAGCTACGTACTTTGAAGAATAATTGGGAGGGAGGTCCCAGGGGAGTTTTGGAGGTCTATGTGAGATTTTTGGAGACTCGAGGTCAGGCATAGAAGAGAAGCTTGGCCTGGGTGAACATACTTAGTTTCATGCATTGACTTTTTATAGAACCCCAACCCAAACAAGCAGGGTTCCTAAGGCTCATGTAAGTTGTATGAGTTATGGTAATGGATGCTAGTGGGTTCCTTGTGTTCCTTGATTGTATATGGTGGAAAAGTACAGCCTACTGTTTGTTGGATTTTATGTGATCTATTTCTTAAACAGATACAAATTAATTGGTGGAATATTCATAACAATTATAAAATAATTAATCACCCAGGAAAGAGTATAACTACAGAGGCTTAGTATTATACCTAATCGTTCATCCGACTAATGAAGAGGTTAACCTTCGAGATTCTAATGGAGAAATCCTCTACTGTAGGTCCACGCAGCACTCCGGGAACTCGATTGCTAAATCGACCCGATCGTGACTAATCTTAATCTAAGATGTATGTGTTTACAGTATATTGTGAATTGTTTCAGTAAATAATAACTGTAAACTTCAGAGAGAGAATATCTTAGGAAATCACCCTGGAGTCTCTCTAGAAGTCTCAAACAGTTGATAGGAATAAATCTCTTAGAGAGACATCCCTTTTATAGAGTTGGATGGCTTGGGGAAAGGGTTAACCTAAACCCTAATAACCAACTTCTCTTAAAATAGCGTCTGAGGCCCAACCCGGTCCGTGTTCACCCAACACGGTCCGTGTTGTGTTGATTTCTCCAAGAAATCAACTTCTAACACTTTCCAAAATAATACTTTATTATTTTGGGCTACATACATTGTTCCAAGGCATTGACTTGTGTGAACTAGGACCAAATAATATAGTTGCAATTAAACATATTTAATTATCGAATATAGAGGTCTCTAGCAAGATATATAATCTCTATATTATTTTGGCTTAAACTCTAAGTATATCGAGCATTGTCGGGACACTCCCAGCAGTCTCCCACATGTCGCACAAGTGTTCGATTCCTTGAACTACCTTGTCACTTATTGTCTCATGTTCGGATAAGGTAAGCTAAAGTGATCCTTATGTAAAACCCAAATGTTCCTCGATCTCCGACTTAGACTCTAAAAAGCAAAAATGATTATCTATTGATTCATCTGAGCTCGACCAAGCATTTTCAGTCTAAGCTCATCGAGTGGCCAACGAGACAACTGTCCCTAATAGGGAGGACAATGCCATCTTGTTCAACTACAGATTCTCACATATTCCAACTATAATCCAGACACCTCCTTTATGGCCTCATGTTATGAAAGGCGCTAGACGCGCTCCAAAGTTACAACAGACCGTGTAGTTTATGTAATGAACTCAGGATTTAGGAATTTTCCTTGAGTAGCGAGATCTCTTATGACATTCACGACTTAAAGAGCTACCACTGCGGGTCAGTTCGATAGTTGTTCTCAACATTACCCATGTGATTAATTTATGGTGTCTCTATATCACCATGATCACGAAACTTGATCAACATCTCAACCCTACATGCTAATTATTATGATATTATCAGTGTCCCTGTGCGATAATACAATTAAGAACTAGGTCGATCGTCGACCATGATTAGCGTTATCAAGTTCACTTAATGCGGTTTCAGAAATTAGACCTCATCCAATTTTCCATTTTGAATTCGCTAACCCTTTTAGACATTTACATAATTCTAAACATAATTAATGTAAGGATTAAGTCTTACTCTTATTAATAAATCAACAAGGTCCTAATTGATGTATGCTAGTTCACAAAGATCAGAGTATTGAACTAGAATGCACCATAGAGACATACATACACAGTTGATGCTTGAATGAACAATAGCTAATTGGAAACAATTGGCTGGACTAGATGACAAACCGATGAGAAATAATAAAGATGGATTATTGGACGTTAATAATACCAACTTTTGGGGTATTGGATACTAATAATACAAACTATTTTCTTGGACACTAGTAGTACCAACTACCGACCTATTTTCCTCCAACAGTACACGATCGGGTTGTTATAATTTTAACTCATTGGAACGATGACGTAGCTCCATGATGTGTGACGTGGAGGGCGGAGGTTGGGTAGAAAATGTTAACGTGGACACTAACATGCTTTCCATGTCACATATTATGGAGCCACATCATCTTTTCGATGAGTTAAAACCATAACAATTCGACAGTATACTGTTAGAGGAAAATAGGTCAATAGTTCGTACTGCTAGTGTCCAAGAAAATAGTTTGTATTACTAATATCCAATACCCCCAAAGTTGGGATTATTGATGTCCAAAAACCCTAATAAAGATAGACTTTCTTACAACTAATACAGATACACCACAGCTGCAATCAAGGGCAAAGGACTCTCACATTCATGCTCCTACAGACACACCAGAGCATGGATGATCAAGCACAACTAACACTTGCTGGATTCTTGCCAAAATCCAGTGACAGGAGCTGATTTAACCAAGGTTTTGAGAGTTATCTGTTACTCACAAACATACAGAGGTTCTAAGACAATCGAGAATACTATTGAATAAACACTGAGATGCCTTTCATTGCTGGAAACTTCAAAATATAAAGAAAACTACAGTTTGATTAGCAACTGCTTAACATAAGCTAATCTGCCTAATCTCCCTGACTTAATCTAACTTACAAAGCTTAAAATAAATACAACTAATTACATCCTAATATAACTAATATCATCCGGATTACAACTTGCAAGAAAATAAAAGGAAAATACTAGCTAAGCTCTTATTGGACCAAATGCCAAAAGGGTGGCAAAATGAACCAATCACAAGCTTTCCTGTCTAAGGGGGTAAATATTTTGTTACTGAGGTAGTTCCTGCGCAATCACTAACCTGGAAGTAATCTCAATAGGTTAAGAGTGAGCTGGAAAGACCCAAATAACCCTTATAGACAAATAGCAAAAGACTTAACCTCAAAACTGAGGTTCTGGAAAAACTGATAACAAACAACCCTGCTGGGATTGCTTATTCTGACACTTAAATCTTACTGATGCCATGCTCGAACATGTTGGGACTTGGTTTGAACTTGAAAATGGCATGACATAGGACAAAAAAAACTCTTAGGTAACCTTGGCTGATTCTTCCTCAATCAATAGATATGACATTGAGAAAGACTGCCGCTTGGACTGTTGTTGCTGGGAACTGGATTTGGTCTGAATGACCAATGCTGATGGGATGGATGGCTGTAGGTGCCAGGACTTGCTTCACAAGTGTGTAACGAGTCTGGATGGATGTTGTAGATGGATTGGTGGCTGCTGTTGAATGTATTGGTGAAGCTGCTACTGCTTGCTGGTCTTTAGGATGGTTTCCATCATCCTCCCCAGGTTGAGGAAAGTTTGTCCTCAAACTTGGAAGGTCTTCATCTGCTGGGTAGTATGGTCGAAGATCTGCTACATTGAACATTGCTGAGCCTCCATACTCTTCAGATAGGTCCAACCTATAGGCATTGTCTCCAATTTTCTCCAGTACTTCAAAGGGACCATCTGCTCTTGGAAGCAACTTGTCTTTTCTCTTACTGGGGAACCTGTCCTTCCTTAGATGGATCCAAATTAGATCTCCAGGCTGAAAAGTGACCTTCTTCCTATGCTTGTTGGCTGATGTAGACACCTGCTCAGTATACTTGGCAATTTTCTCCTTCACTTGTTGATGAAGCTCCCTGATCTGTTCTACTCTTTTTCCTGCTTCAAAACTAAATTTAACAGAAGTAGTTAGTGGAATTAGATCCAAAGGGAAATTGGATTTTTACTATAGACTACTTAGAGTAGCATGTGGCTTTTGATGGTGCCTTGTTGTAAGCAAACTCAGCATGGGGCAAGAGAGTGTCCCATCCTGCTTTGTTTTTGTGGATCAATTCTCTCAATAGGACTCCAAGTGTTCTATTAGTAACCTCTATCTGGCCATCAGTTTGTGTATGGCAAGTCGTGTTGTACTTGAGCTGTGTGCCTAATTTCTTCCACAAAGAAACCCAGAAATGGCTCAAGAACTTGGTGTCCTTGTCAGAGACCATAGTTTTTGGCAATCCATGCAACCTTACAACCTCTTGGAAGAACAAATCAGCAACTCTTGTGGCATCAAAGGTGGTGTGGCATGGTATGAAATGTGCCATCTTTGAAAACATGTCTACCACTACCACCATTGACTCTTTCCATCTTTGAGTTCTTGGCAAACCCACAATGAAATCAAGGCTGATATCTTCCCAAGGACTGCTGGGAACTGGCAATGGTGTGTACAAGCCTTGGGGTAGGCTATGTGATTTAGCCAATTGACAAATATTGCACCTCTTCAGTAGATGCTCCACATCTTTTCTCATTTTTGGCCAGCTGTAATGATCTTTCAAAGTCAATAAAGTCTTTTCAACTCCAAAATGACCTGCTAAACTCCCTCCATGGACTTCTAAGATCAATAACTCCCTGAAACTGCTCCTAGGAACACACAATCTGTTTCCTTTGAACAAATAACCCTGGTCTATGTGATACAGACCCTGGGGTTGCTGCTGACACCTGCTTAAAATCTCCATCCTCCTGATACAAAGCTTTCAAATGCTCAAAACCCAAAATTCTAGAATCAAGTATATGAAGCAACATATACCTTCTACTCAATGCATCGGCTCCTTTGTTTAGCACCCCTGATTTGTGGGGGATCATGAAATGAAACTGTTGCATGTACTCGACCCAAGCAGCATGCCTGGTGTTGAGCTTGTGTTGTCCTTGAATGAACTTCAGGGCTTTATGATCACTGTGTAGAATGAATTCTGCTCCAATAAGGTAGTGCCTCCAGTGCTGAAGAGCTCTAATGATGGCATAGAACTCTTTGTCATAGGTGTTGTACTTTCTCTTGGCTTCATTCAGTTTTTCACTGAAATAAGCAACTGGCTTGCCCTCCTTTGTTAATACTGCTCCTATGCCAACTCCTGAAGCATCACATTCCACTTCAAAAACTTTGTTGAAGCTGGGTAGTGCTAGAACTGGGGCTGAAGTAAGCCTCTCCTTGACATCTTCAAAGGCCTTCTGGGTTGCTGTAGTCCAAATAAAGGACTTTCCCTTCACTACTTCAGTCATTGGAGCCAAAATGGTGCTGAAGTTTTTGACAAATCTTTTGTAAAATGAAGCCATGCTATGAAAGCTCCTGACTTTTTGAATAGAAGTGGGCATAGGTCACTCCCTAATAGCTTGGATTTTCTCCTCATCAACTTGAATACCTACTGCAGTGACAATGTACCCCAAGAAGTTCAGTTGGGATGTAAAGAAGTGACACTTCTTGAGATTTCCAAACAACTGCTTCCTGCTTAGAATATCTAAGACCTCCTGCAAATGTTGGACATGTTCTTGATCGGACCTGCTATAAACAAGAATGTCATCCAAGTACACCACAACACTCTTGCCTATGAGTGGTTTCAGGACCTGATTCATGAGCCTCATGAATGTAGATGGGGCATTAGTCAAGCCAAAAGGCATGACCAACCATTCAAACAATCCTCCCTTGGTTTTAAATGTTGTCTTCCATTCATCCCCCTCATAGATCCTTATCTGGTAAAAACCACTCCTCAAATCAATCTTAGAAAAGACTGTTGACCCATGCAATTCATCTAATATATCTTCAAGCCTAGGTATAGGGTACCTATACTTGATTGTAATCTTGTTAATGACCCTACAATCAATACACATTCTCTGACTCCCATCTTTCTTGGGCACTAACAAGGCTAGAACTACACATGGACTTAGACTCTCCCTAATCATCCCCTTTTCCAACAATTCATCCACCTGCCTCTGTATCTCATTGGTATCTGCCGGGGTCATCATATAAGCTGACTTATTAGGAAACACTGATCTAGGCACTAAGTCAATTTTGTGCTGGATATCCCTTTTAGGTGGCAAACCAGGTGGCATTCCATCAGGAAATACATGTTGAAACTGCTGAAGTAAGGGTAGGAATAAAGGGTGGTCATTTTGTGGGGTTGAGGGTTCTTCAAGGTCTAAAAGGATCAAGTCTCTTTGTGTGCTAAAGTCATGCAAATCAGATAAAAGCAACACATCAAGACTGGGTTCAAGGCATAGGTTCTTGGGTTTCTTGGCTAGCTGTGAGGGCTTCATGGGGGTAAGAATGATTTTTCTGTGGTTCATGGTAAGGGTATATGTATTAGCTCTACCACAATGGCTCACTGATCTATCATATAACCAAGGTCGACCTAAAAGTAAATGACATGCATCCATGGGCAAAACATCACACCAGACCTCATCTTTATATGATTGACCAATTGAAAAGCTAACAAGGCATCTAGCAGAAATTTGGATACCTTTCCCTGAGCTGAGCCACTGAATGATGTATAGAGCTGGATGGGGTTTGGTTGCCAGGTCTAGCTTCTTCACCAAGGTGTTGGATGCTGCATTGGTACAGCTCCCATTGTCAACAATCACAGAGCACACCCTCCCTCCAATGGTACACCTTGTATGAAAGATATTCTCCCTCTCCTCTTCTGCTTCTACTACTGCTGAGCTGCTCAGAACTCTCCTGATCACCAACATTTCTCCTTCCTCCAGACCTTCTTCTATAGCATCATCATAGACTAGATCATGTTCAGGCTCCTCATAAACCTGTTCTTCTTCCTACACATATTCAGAGTCAACAAACAAAGATGCTTGGAACTCAACAAGAGTAACCATCCTTTTGTTTGGGCATTCTGAGGCAAAGTGCCCCAGGCCTTGACACCTGAAACATCTTCTTTCATTTAAAGCTCTTCCTGCTAGTGCTGGGGGTCTTTGGGGGTAGGTTTGAGGTTGAATTTGTGGGGGTCTATTTTGTGGTGCTGGGGTTGGCTGTGGTCTAGGAGATGGGTTATAGGCTGGTTTTTGGTAAGAGTAAGGTTGTTTTTGTGGGTAGGCTCTAGGTTGGGGTTTTCCTTGATACTCCCTGGACCTATTCTTTCTTTGTTGCTCCACTTTGTGAGCCTTAGAGCTCAGTTCTTCTAGGCTGGAGTAGGTCGACTGAAGTTCCACAACATGCCTGAGGCTGTCATTCAGGCCTGCCAAATACCTCGCCAAAGTCTGCACATCATTCTCTTTCAAGTCACTCCTCCACAACAAATGCTCAAACTCCTTAGTGTACTCCTCCACATATTTTCCTCCCTGAGCCAACTGCTGCAACTTAGAATAGTTAGACTGCAAGTAATTTTCAGGTAGAAATTTTTCTTTCAACTTCTTTTTCATTTTTTTTCCCATGTTCTGATCTTATCCTTCCTAGGCTTCTCTACTCTTCTCTTCTGTAAATTACTCCACCGAGTTGAAGCATGTTCTCTCAATTTGAGAGCAACAAGCTTAACCTTACTCTCATCAGAAACCTCCTTAAGATCAAACACCCTCTCAATGGTCTGCAACTAGTCTAAGAATACTTCTGCATCTAGGTCTCCCTTAAACTCGGGTATCTCCAACTTAAAATCCAACTTTTCTATCCTCCTTTCTTCCCTAAATATGGATATTTGTGGCATCAAATTTTGCCACAAAATATTGCTACAATAGGCTTTTGTAGCGTTTTTTGAAAATGCCACAAAGATGCCACAAACGCCTTGTTACAAAAGGCTTTTGTGGCAATTTTAAAATTGCCACAAATTATAAGGCTTTTGTTGCATATTTCGAATTGCTACAAATGTTAAAATGCTACAATATCATACAATTTGTAGCAATTTCACTTTGCCACAAAACTAACTTTGCCACAAATGTACATTATTTGTGGCATATATGATGTGCTACAAATCATATTTTAATTCTAAAAGAGCATTTGTGACAACTTACATTTGCCACAATATGTGCCTTTAATTAATGAATAATTGTAATATGATTTATAACATTGCTTGTAGGAGAATATATATATATAGGTAAACCGTAAAAGTACTAGATTTCAATAAATATATAAATATTTATTATATATATCGTAAACAATGTATACTAAACTTGGAAAGAAGAATGTTCATAAATCATAATTTCTACCTATCCAATTCTTAGAATAAACATAAAAATTGTTCTAGTTTCTTTTCTTGAAGCGATAGGGGTAAACACCTCTACTGTTCTAAATAAATTGAGAAAAATAAAAAAATCATATATATATATATATATATATATATATATATATATATATATATATTTCTGGGTACAAAGGGCGATGATCGTAATATGTATGTTTTAAAGAGGGTATTTTCGTAAAGTTATAATGGGACTTTTTTATTTTTTTTAAAACAAAATGTGTTATGCACATTAATTGATATGATGATTTATTACAAATAGTAAATAAAACTTAATTAATCTCAAAAAGACAATAATATGAGCATAAATAAAATAATAATAATAATACACATTTCATATAATATAATTTGTCAACAAGAGAAATGACACACATATATATAAACTTTATTTTTCTTTATTTGTAGTTACACATATATATAAACTTTATTTTTCTTTATTTGTAGTTATACTTTTCAAGGGAATAATTATTTTAATATCTTTCTATGTTGATCATAATTTTGCTATTATATGTATAAATAATAATTTTCCTAACAATGGTTGGGAGACATTGTGATATTTTAATTCATATAAAATATTTAATTTTGCTACTACCAAAAAGAACCATTTTCCCAAAATAGCATTCTAATTTTGTTTTTACCAAGAACACCATTCTAACTACTCCACATGAATACTAATCTTTTTAGCGCGCATTTATATTTTCGATTAGTTTATTATATATATTATGAGAATTTTTTAAACTTATCTTTATTAATTGATAAGGCTCATTAATTCTAATATTTAGGCCATGATAATAACATTTGCGAAATAAGATGAATTAATAGTTTTTGAATTTCAAAGAAAAAAATAAATATAAACATATGTTTATTATGAGAATTGCATAGTATATTTTTTTAGACAAATCCTACGATCGAAATAGATGTTATTAAAAGTTCAATTTGAATAAAATATAACAATAAGAATAAAATTTCAAAAAAAAATTTCATAAGGGAATATAAAACAAATTATTATAATGGCATTTGAGGGGCCACAATATTCATGTCATAACCGTTGACTTATAATAATTACTTTTGTAATTAAAATTGATTTGTCCGTGTAACTTATGCAATTCTTCATTAAGAATTATAATCATAGCATTAATTGAGCTCTCCTCAACATATAAAATAGAGAAAAAAACTTTAGCCTCATAACTTTAGAAGGATGCTTTTTTCAAAAATACAACACATTATATATTCTAAAGCCTTATTCCATAATTTATTAGTTCACTATGGAGTAGTATTATATATAAAGAGTGTTTCTTCTTCATCTTTTGTTTTTGTGTGTATAAAGAATGATTTTTTTTTTTACTCTTCAATATCATGTTTGAGTATAATTTGTATAAATAATTAATTTGTTAATTTGTCTTGCAGGGTTGTAGTTGTATAAGTCAACAGTTGGTATATTTTGAAAAAGCTATACTCTACAAAGAAATGACCCAAGTAGTGGAGGTACTTTCTTCTACTACTAAAATTCTAACTATGTCAATTCAATTCTACTTCTCTTCAACATTTTTTTGGAAATCTAATAATCTATATATAATCAATTTACATAGAAGTGAAGTAGTATATTATTTCTATTTCTTTTGTCTCTACATATGCTAATTTTATATACATATGCGTGGCAAAGCATTTTCATGTAAGAATGTGTAAAACCCCGAAAAATCCAAAGATATTGATCGTGACGTAGTTAGTAAACTAGGTTAGACTTCGTTATTTATTATTATTCGTTTGTGTTTATTTTTGCTAACACTTGAGCTCGTAGGATCGTGAGGTACTAACAAGGGTATATCGGTAATTGCATGGGTATTATTATTATTATTATTATTATTATTACTCTTATTAATTATTAGTATTACTATTGATATTATTGTGATTATTATAATTGTTATATGATTAATTATGTGAATATTGTTTGATTATTATTATTATTATTATTATTATTATTATTATTATTATTATTATTATTGTTATTAGTATTTTTCCAGAAAATTCAAATTTTATTTGTATTAGTTTTGGGTTGGATTAGGATTAAGTGTGTTATTAGTTGGGCCTTATAAGTGGTTAATATAAAATCTAGTTTTTCCCCTCAAACCCTAACTCCTCTCAAAACCAAACCCTAACCCTAGTCTCTCTCCCTCCCTACTCTCCCTTTCTGCCGTCCACCACAACACCACCGCAGCCACCGCCAGTCCCCGCGCCGCCGCCTGCACCACCACCTATACCACCGTTTGTTGTCTCTCCTCTCTCTTTCGTTCTCTATCTCAGTCATCTCTCTCTCCCTGCCTTGTCGTCGCACGCCCTCGCTGGGACCTCCACAACCGCTGCTCTTGCCCTCGACCGCTAGAGTTGCAGTCGCCACCGGAGTCGCCGCCCACCGGAGCCGTCGACGACGCCACCAGAACGAAGAACCGAGGTTGATGTTGTGTTGTCGTGTGAACCCTAATTGCCGTGACTCAACCACGCCACCAACACCACCCGCGGCCACCTCCTGACCGGCCGCCACCCCCATCACCACCCTGGTCGCCGGAAAACCGCCCAGAATCCCCTTGCATAAACCCTAATATTCTTTTAAAAATTTTCTTTCTTTTACTTTATTTTCTGTTATTATCACTATTATTATTATTATTATTGTTATTATTATTATTATTATTTCTTGTTTTAAATCTTGTAATTTGGGTAATTAAGGGTGTAATTTTATTAAGTTGTTATTTGTAATTAATTGTTCTTGTGTTGTATTATTTACGTGTAATTTGTCTAAATTATTTTATGTAACTTTTATGTTTTAATTTGGTGTATTAGGGTTGTAATAGTTGTAGTAAAATTATTAATATTCGATTATATGAGATACTTTGTTTTCATGTGATTCATGTTAGGGTTTTAGATAACACTATTATTGTATGCACAAATTAAAGAATTTAATTACCTAGATTAATTCTTGAATCGTTAGTTAAGGATTCATATGCTCTTTAATTCTCTTAGGGTTCATTCATGTTTAATTTTATGTTTAAATCTTGTTAAATAAGTTAGGTTGATTCAATTATTAAAGTTTGATTCTTGTTTATTAATTTATGATTCTTGATTGAATCTTGTATAAGGAAATTAGTTGTTGGGATTCTTGATTGGTAGTTTAAATGTTTATATGTTCTTTATATTTTATTCACACGTTCTTTAAGTTCCTTCTTGATTATTGATTAAGAAATTCATGTTTTATACCCTTCCATGTAGTTATTAAAGGAACTTGAAATAGTTTATTGTAGAATTCATGTTTAGGATAGTGTTATTATTATTTCATACATGCTTTTAGGGTTAGTGAAAGTATTAAAGTTGATTTCATATTTTACAATTTAGTTTTGGTGGTAGGAAGTTTGATGTTTGGACTTTAGTTGGATTAGACTAATTAACTTGGACCTTAGTTACTGTTTTAAACCCAAATTAGGACCCCGGGATCGAATGGTGAAAGTTAGAACCGAATCTGCAAATTAAATGGAAACCGGTAACGGGACAGTTTTGACGGGGTCTAAAGATCGGGTCACCACGATTAGTATAGTTGTCCTTTGATCGAACCCTTTGGAATGAAGTTTCCCTTAGATGTTAAATTTCATAGGAATTTTGCGAATCAGACGTTTGAATTGTATAGCTTGAGTTATAGTCGTTTTACTAGAACCTGTCAGAACTGGACCAGTTGGAGAATTTGGTACTTTTAGAGTCTTTCGAGGCTGATATGGGCTTAGACGTCAACTTAAGAGTTTTAGTAGACATCTCGAGGTTTCCGAAAAGTCCAAAACCAGACCCATAGGATGTTGGGAAGTCAAGTTACGGCCCTTTTTATATGGATGATGTAATCTGTCTTATTTATGTGAATTATTAATGAATGTGTTGTTGATTGAAAAGGTTTATCTGGTATTATTATGCGATTACTTGGAATGTGATAGGTAATTTAAAGTGTAAATTCATGATTTATAGGAACCTATAGTGTTCCTAGGGGAGGGTAGGTAGAAGGTAGTTAATACTTACTTCGAAGGGCACGTTTTGATTAGAATAATTATTCTATTTTAGGCCCGAGCTAATTCGCGTCGTTAGTGAGCTCAAGTGTGTTCGTTTTTGATGTGAAGTGAAGTTAATCAGGTAATGTCTATGCTCTAATCCCCACCGAGATGCTCTTTAAATGTGTTTTAATGTTTTCTAATCTATTTTGAGAATTGCATCCCGAAAGGGGATTTTATGTTGAAAATGTTGCCATCTATTTTATAACTGTTTGTAATTAATGTACTTTGATTTATGAGTTATTGAAATTGATATGGTCTTTTATGAGTAGTTTTGATATTGGTTTTGATAACCTGAGTTGGGTTGACTTGAGAGCTGTGAGGTGAGTTTTGCATAAGACACTAATAATTCAAAGTGAAACATTAAGTTGGTTTATTGTTTTGATGCCTTTGATAGGCTAATGTTTTTGCGGGCGATAACCCGGAGACCAGGATTTGGTGCCTGTATGGGTTATGTGTCAAGAGATCAGGGTTTCATCCCTGATATAGGATAGATGATCATGATGCCTTTGGCAGGCAATTGTTTTGATGCCTTTGGCGGGCGATTGTTTTGATGCCTTTGATAGGCTAATGTTTTTGCGGGTGATAACCTGGAGACCAGGATTTGATGCCTGTATGGGTTATGTGTTAGGAGATCAGGGTTTCATCCCTGATATAGGATAGATGATTTTTGATGCCTTTGGTAGGCAATTGTTTTGATGCCTTTGGTAGGCGAATGTTACTCTAAGGGATGTGGTATCCCGCCCGCATAATAAAATATGGATTGGTTGGGTTGAGGAAAACAGTTCAGGGATTAAAGGTTTGTGAAATGGTTTGACTTGTTCCCTCTCCCTCAAATGAATTAAAATGAACTTAACTTGTTTCTAACGTTAGGGGTAGACATTATTGAGATTTCCCCCTCATTTTTGAAATGTTTTGTTTTCAGGTGATGATCAATATGCTGGGAACGGGAATTAGCAGTGAGGCTTGGCATGTTTAGTTTTTATTAGTTGTGTTATGTTTCAACTCAGAAAGACTTGAAGTTAGGGTTGCTAAGTTTGTTTTCTCAATTTGAGTTTGTTAGTTTGGTTTACCATTATCAGACAGTTGTAGTTTTCTTCTCGCCTTGTATTCCTTCGGGGATACGACAGTGACGCCCAATAAGAGTTTTGAGTCTTCCGCTAACTTTGTTTGTCAATGTTAGTTTGACTTTGACTTTTCTATAATTGAATTACCGGGGCGTTACAGAATGGTATCAGAGCTCTGGGTTGCGACCTAGTAGCTCCTCAGAGCCCTTTAGGTTTAGTTGGACCCTTGGAAGCTAAGTCGGAGTGATGAGTGTAGGATGAGAAAAGGGTTTTATGCTTTCCTATTATTACATAAGTATGTCTTTAATTTTCTATGCTGCTAATATGTTCTAACCCTGTAGGATGGCTCAACGCACACACTGTTATCATCATCCTACCCCGTGTTTCCATCGTTACACCCTATTCCTCCTAAGGAGAGCATGGGAACTCATATGCTAAACTTCTACGACGAGATTGACAAGTACACCAAAGACGTTCCGAACTCATGCCTTCATGGTAACGAGGAGAGTCAGGCGAACGCATTTTTGCTCACGCTTCGGGAAGACCCTGTACCATTATTGTTGCCACCCCCACTTCCGATCGAGGAGTATCCCCACCCGTGTTGTTGGTGTAAGAGGTACCGGGTGGAGTCAGAGCACCAAATCCCAGAGGTCTTCTCCAAGATTGCCAGGATTGGGAGGCGTAATGTGGAAGGAGTTCAAGTGAACCCAGCTCCAAAACCTGTCATGAACATGGATCCTGAGAGTGACCTAGAGGAAGATCAAGAGGAGGATTTTGTGAAGGATTCCGTGGAGGATTCTGATCCCGAGGTGACCTTTGTAGTTACACCTGCACGTGCCGATGAGCCTGAACAGGAGACCGAACCCGAGGATGAGGTTATGGTGGACTAGGAGATAGGAGAAGACCCCGAAGAGGACTCGGGGAATGAGTCTAATGATCCAGATTGGACTCCGATCGCAGCTAGGAAGAACCCTCTGTGTAGGAGGATCATATGAGTGGGACAGTAATAGTAGTCTTAGGATTGGTTGTTATAACTTATTAATGCATGGTTAGTTTGATTATGATATATCCTTAAGGGTGGTGTGCTGTTTTCTTTGTGTGATTACCCCAAATAGGGGATAGATATACATACTACGACGCTGGTGTGCAAGTATTATAAATAGTAGTTTTGGTTTTTGAAATGTTAGTATATACATGTTCTTCTTTCCTTTCAAATGATGCGCGAAGAAAGAGTATGTGGAATATGATGCTATTACCTGGGCTTACTTGTTGAAATATGTTGCAATTTTGTATCTGCTTAGTACTTTTATGAGATAGCTGGATTGAATGGTCCCTCCTTAGAATTGGTGATTTGCGCTGTGAGATTAAACCTTAAGTAGTCTAAATCGACCCTTTGAACCAGGATGTCGGACATGAACGGTTCTCAACCCAACAACGTTAATCGGGAGTGCCCGCAAGCTGCAGCCGAACAGTGCCCTCAAACCGCGACTGAACTGCGCCAACGTCTTCCTCACTTGATATCAGGGTCGAGTACAACAGCACCAGGGAACGACCTTGCTAGCATGCTGATGATTGAGATGCTTAACAAGCACGAGAATCTACTGAAGAGGGTGGTGGATCGACAAGGAGGAAAGAGGGAAGATGATCCCTCCGCTCTCCTCCAAAGGTTCAATATCTTTAACCCGCCCACTTTTACAGGGGTAGCTGACCCCAAAGTCTTTGAAGAGTGGGTTAGAGAGATCGAAAAGATTTTTGATACAACACGCTGTCCTGAGGAGTTGAGGGTGGATTTTGCTGCATACCACCTGAAGGAGGAGGTCGATCTATGGTGGGCTAGTGTGAAGGAGATACGGACCGAACCGAGTTTTGACTGGAACCATTTTAAGGTTGTGCAGAAGGATCGGTTTTATCCTATGTCTCTTCAAAAGGCGAAAGAAAAGGAATTCATGGAATTACGCCAAGGAGAGCGTAGCGTGCTTGCTTACTCCACTAAGTTCACCGAACTATCTCGATTTGCACCTGCTCTTGTGTCCAGTGAACAATTGAGGATGGACCGTTTCTGGGATGGATTGAACTACAAAGATCAGGATCGGATGTCATCACGTGAGTTCACGTCTTACCAGAACATGCTGAATGTTGCCCTCACTGTAGAAAGGGTAATGCACGACATGAAGCGACAACTTGGCATACAAGGGCATAAGAGGAAAGAGTCGCCCCGTTTCAACCCACGTCAACCCTACCAAGAGAAGAGGTTCCGCCCCAACAATTGGCAGAGCAACCGACCATCGGGGCGTGGGCCATCGCATGTGCCTATCTTTAGGATTTGTGGTCGACCCGGCCATTATCCTTGAGATTGTAGAGCAGGAGCTGCAAAGGGAGGATGCTTTAAGTGTGAGAATCTCCAACACCACATCAGGCAGTGCCCTCTACAGAATTCGGGGGGCAATAATAGTGGAAACAATGGAAACAATGGAAACTGGAGAGCCCCGCAGTCAACATATCAAAATCGGGGAAGCTATAATGGAAACCAAAGGCCGCAACAACAAAACCGAGGTGGTCCCGGTGGAAATCAAAACAACCAAGGGAGGCCGGCAAACCCGCCTCGTCAAAGAAGAACAACCGCCAGAGGGGCGAGTGTATGTGATGAGGAAGGATGAGGTCGAGAATGAAGTGCACGTCGTGGGTACCTTCTCTCCACTCTGATGTCTCTGTTTTATTTGATTCTGGTGCTAGTCATTCTTTTGTTGGACGAGCTATAGTGGAGAAGGCTAAGATGAAACCCTCGGAGAATAGTAAGCCTATGTCAGTAGCCCTACCCACCGGGGATACCATTAGATGCGGAGAGTTATATGGTGGATGTCCTATAGTGATAGCAGGTCAGGAATTTGAGGCAGACCTCTATATGTTTGACCTAATGGAGTTTGATGTTATTTTGGGGATGGATTGGTTAGCAAAATATAGAGCTTAGATAGATTGCTACAAGCAAAAGGTGACCTTAGTAGGGCCGAACGGAAAGAAGGTAGTGCATTGGAGTGATAGGCATCTTCAAGGTGTAAGGATCATCTCTGCCCTCAAGGCTCAGAAGTTGTTGGGCCAAGGTTGTGAAGGGTTTTTATGCAATGTAATTGACACCAAGGCGGAGGAGCCTGCGATTGAGAGCATTCCGATAGTTCAGGATTTTCCTAATGTCTTCCCGGAAGAGATTCTGGGAATGTCCCCACTCAGGGAGGTGGATTTCTGCATCAATTTGGAGCCCGGGGCAGCACCTGTTTTGAAAGCCCCATATCGAATGGCGCCCGCAGAGCTTAAGGAATTGAAGACCCAACTAGATGAGCTGCTAGAAAAGGGGTACATACGACCCAGCACGTCACCATGGGGAGCACCCATACTGTTCGTGAAGAAGAAGGATGGTAGCATGAGGTTATGCATCGATTACCGGGAGTTGAACAAGATTACCATCAAAAATCGGTACCCTCTACCTCGCATTGATGATCTCTTTGACCAGTTGTGGGGTGCAACAATGTTTTCAAAGATAGACTTGAGATCAGGTTATCACCAGTTAAGAATCCGAGAGGAGGACATCTCTAAAATCGCCTTCCGAACTCGATATGGTCATTACGAGTTCGTAGTAATGCCGTTTGGGCTCACAAATGCTCCAACCGCTTACATGGACTTAATTAACAGAGTGTTCAAGCCGTTTCTGGACAAGTTTGTAGTGGTGTTCATCGATGATATATTGGTGTATTCAGGAACACGGGAGGAGCATGCGAACCATCTGAAAGAAGTGCTGACAACTTTGCGGAGCAACGAGCTTTATGCGAAGTTTAAGAAATGTGAATTTTGGTTGGAGCGAGTAGCGTTCTTAGGACACGTGGTGTCTAAGGAAGGAGTAGCAGTGGACCCTCAAAAGGTGGAGGCTATCACCAAGTGGCCGACGCCGAAGAATGCCACTGAGGTTAGGAGTTTTCTGGGTTTGGCAGACTATTATAGGAAATTTGTTCAGGATTTCTCGAAAATCGCCACCCCATTGACCAATTTGACTCGGAATTCAATAAAGTTCGCGTGGTCAGAAAAATGTGAGCAAGCATTTCAGGAGTTGAAGAAGAGACTTACCTCGGCCCCTATTCTCGCTCTAACTCAAGGGAACGAAGGTTTTATCATCTATAGTGACGCATCACATGGTGGATTGGGTTGTGTGCTCATGCGGAACGGGAAAGTGATTGCGTATGCATCCAGACAACTGAAGACACATGAGAAGAACTACCCCACTCATGTCCTGGAGTTTGCAGCAGTGGTTTTTGCACTTAAGATTTGGAGACACTACCTTTATGGGGTACACTGCGAGATATTCACCGACCATCAAAGCTTGAAGTATTTATTCACACAGAAGGAGCTAAACCTTAGGCGGACTCGATGGTTGGAATTTCTAAAGGACTATGATGTAAACTTTCAATATCATCCCGGCAAAGCAAATGTAGTTGTTGATGCCCTGAGTAGTAGACCCTATCCTACTGTAAACCACTTGATGATGATGCCGCACGAGCTGTGCGAGGAGTTTAGGAGGTTGGAGATTAACGTGGTGACACCTGGAAGGAAAGCTGTATTGAATGCCATAGAGTTGCAACCTACTCTCATGGAAGAGATCAAGAGGACTCAAGAGCTGGATTTGCAGCTTGTCAAGATACGGGAGGAGGTTTTGAGGAAGGCCCACGGTTTCGTGATTCACGAGGATGGTACATTACGGTTCCATAACCGTCTGTGTACCTAACATGGAGGAGTTAAAGAGGAAGATTTTAGAAAAGGGCACAATACACCATATTGCACGCACCTGGGGAAATAAGCTTTGAGGATCCAAGCGGATGTTACGGTGGAATATGAAACAAGAAGTGACGGACTTTGTGGCGAAATGCCTCACTTGCCAACGGGTCAAGGCAGAACATCAACGACCTGCCGGACTTCTGCAGCCACTAGACGTTCCTGAATGGAAGTGGGACTCGATATCAATGGACTTCGTAGTGGGTCTGCCAAGGACCAGGCGGAAACACAATGTGATATGGGTAATTGTGGATCGATTAACCAAGTCGGCTCATTTTCTAGCCATCGCCAACAACTGGTCCCTGGACCAGCTAGCTCAAGCCTATGTAAGAGAGATAGTAAGACTACATGGAGTCCCCAGTTCTATAGTCTCAGACAAAGACACTAGATTCCAGTCTGGTTTTCGGAAGAAGTTGCAGGAGGTGTTTGGTACCAAACTCAAGTTTAACACCGCTTTCCACCCAGCTACTGATGGGCAGACCGAGAGGACTATCCAAACCCTCGAAGATATCCTGCTGTAACGCCCCGGCCCCCTCCCGGGCCGCGGACATTACCAATTACTGCTTCAAGGATCGTTGACTGGCCCCACAAATCACCACGACTCTTTACAGCGTGCTTCGTCCTCGCTCACACGCTGCCTGGGAAAACTTCCCAGAAGGTCACCCATCCTTTGACTACTCCCAGCCAAGCACGCTTAACTGAGGAGTTCCCAACGAATGAGCTACCATAAAAGAAGGTGCACCTTGGTGATATAAGTAGTCATTTCAAACCTTTTAAGCTACACTATATCCATATGCCCGGGGTGTTACAATCACCCCCACTTAAGCGCACAACGTCCTCGTTGTGCGATCAATCGGAATCTTTGCCCTTAGTGATCGCCCATGGCTCTCCGTCCACTAAGCGCGGCTCCGCGGTCGTCGGCTCAGATACCATCGATGCCACGACCCCTTCGGCCGCGGACATTACCGATAATCGCCAAGGATCGTGGCCCCACAAATCACCACGAGTCTTTCCAGCGTGCTTCGTCCTCGCTCACACGCTGCCTGGGAAAACTTCCCAGGAGGTCACCCATCCTTTGACTACTCCCAGCCAAGCACGCTTAACTGAGGAGTTCCCAATGGATGAGCTACCATAAAAGAAGGTGCACCTTGGTAATATAAGTAGTCATTTCAATCTTTTTAAGCCACACTTTAACCACATACCCGGGGTGTTACAATCACCCCCACTTAAGCGCACAACGTGCCTCATTGTGCAACAATCAAATCCAGAATCTTTGCCCCGCTAGGTGACTGCCATGGCTCTCCGCCCATCGCGCACTCACGCGGTCGGGTCGGCTCGATACCATCTAACGCGCCGGCCTCCCGCGCGGACATTACCAATAATCGCTTCAAGGATCGGCCGGCCGCCCCACAAATCACCACGAGTCTTTCAGCGTGCGCCGTCCTCGCCACACGCCTTGGAAAACTTCCCAGGAGGTCACCCATCCTTTGACTACTCCCAGCCAAGCACGCTTAACTGAGGAGTTCCCAACGAATTAGCTACCATAAAAGAAGGTGCACCTTGGTGATATAAGTAGTCATTTCAAACCTTTTAAGCTACACTATATCCATATGCCCGGGGTGTTGCAGCTGCGAGCATGCGCATTAGATTTCAAAGACTCGTGGGATGACGAGTTGACTTTCATTGAGTTCTCCTACAACAACAGTTATCATGCTAGTATTGGGATGTCACCATTCAAAGCTTTATATGGGAGGAGATGTAGGACTCCCCTCTGTTGGCAAGACATCAATGAAGCTCTAACGATCGGACCGGACCTAATACAGGCCACTACTCAGAAGGTTCCAACAATTCAAGATAAAATGAAGGCAGCACAAAGTCGACAAAAGAGCTATGCTGACAGGAGGAGAAGACCTTTGGAGTTCGAAGTAGGAGAATATGTGTTTTTACGGGTTTCACCCACGAAAGGAGTCATGAGATTCGGTCAGTCGGGGAAGTTGACACCAAGGTTTATCGGGCCATATCCAATCTTAAAACGCATCGGAGAAGTTGCCCATAAGTTGCAACTGCCAGGAGAACTTCCAAGAGTGCACAATGTCTTCCATGTGTCACAACTCAGGAAATACGTTCCAGACCCAACTCATGTGAATGATCATGAGCTGTTTCAGCTACAAGAAGATTTGAGCTATGAAGAGCAACCGCTGGAAATATTGGATTGTAGAGAAAAACAACTTCGAAGGAAAGTAGTCCCCTTGGTGAAAGTACGATGGGCAAATCATTCCACAACGGAGGCAACTTGGGAAACAGAAGAAGAGATGAGAACGAAATACCCTCACCTGTTTCACTCTTAAACGTACGTCAAGTTTCGAGGACGAAACTTCTTTTAAGGAAATAATGATGTAAAACCTCGAGTTTTAGGGAGAACCGAAACCGTTAGGATTGTTACCGAACCGTTAGGCTTAAGTTTAAGTTTCAAGGACGAAACTTCTTTTAAGGAGGTAATGATGTAAAACCTCGAAAAATCCAAAGATGTTCACCGTGACGTCATTAGTAAATTAGGTTTGATTTCGTTATTTATTATTATTCATTTGTGTTTATTTTTGCTAACACTTGAGCTCGTAAGATCGTGAGGGACTAACAAGGGTATATCGGTAACTGCATGGGTATTATTATTATTAGTAGTATTACTCTTATTAATTATTAGTATTACTATTGATATTATTGTGATTATTATAATTGTTATATGATTAATTATGTGAATATTGTTTTATTATTATTATTATTATTATTATTATTATTATTATTATTATTATTATTGTTATTAGTATTTTTCCAGAAAATTCAGATTTTATTTGTATTAGTTATACGTTGGATTAGGATTAAGTGTGTTATTAATTGGGCCTTATAAGTGGTTAATATAAAATCTAGTTTTTCCCCTCAAACCCTAACTCCTCTCAAAACCAAACCCTAACCCTAGTCTCTCTCCCTCCCTGCTCTCCCTCTCTGTTGTCCACCACAACACCACCGCAGCCATCGCCAGTCCCCGCGCCGCCGCCTGCACCACCACCACTACCACCGTTTGTTGTCTCTCCTCTCTCTTTCGTTCTCTCTCTCAGTCATCTCTCTCTCTCCCTGCCTTGCCGTCGCACGCCCTTGCTGGGACCTCCACAACCGCCGCTCTTGCCCTCGACCGCCGGAGTTGCAGTCGCCACCGGAGTCGCTGCCCGCCGGAGCCGACGACAACGCCGCCAGAACGAAGAACCGAGGTTGCTGTTGTGTTGTCGTGTGAACCCTAATTTCCGTGACTCAACCACGCCACCAACACCACCCGCGGCCACCTCCTGACCGACCGCCACCCCCGTCACCACCCAGGTCGCCGGAAAACCGCCCAGAACCCCCTTGTGTAAACCCTAATATTCTTTTGAAACTTTTCTTTCTTTTTCTTTATTTTCTGTTATTATCACTATTATTATTATTATTATTATTATTATTATTATTATTATTATTATTATTATTTCTTGTTTTAAATCTTGTGATTTGGGTAATTAAGGGTGTAATTTTATTAAGTTGTTATTTGTAATTAATTGTTCTTGTGTTGTATTATTTACGTTATTTTATGTAACTTTTATGTTTTAATTTGGTGCATTAGGGTTGTAATAGTTGTAGTAAAATTATTAATATTCGATTATATAAGATACTTTGTTTTCATGTGAATCATGTTAGGGTTCTTGATTGAATCTTGTATAAAGAAATTAGTTGTTGGGATTCTTGATTGGTAGTTTAAATGTTTATATGTTCTTTATATTTTATTCACACGTTCTTTAAGTTCCTTCTTGATTATTGATTAAGAAATTCATGTTTTATACCCTTCCATGTAGTTATTAAAGGAACTTGAAATAGTTTATTGTAGAATTCATGTTTAGGATAGTGTTATTATTATTTCATGCATGCGTTTAGGGTTAGTGAAAGTATTAAAGTTGATTTCATATTTTACAATTTAGTTTTAGTGGTAGGAAGTTTGATGTTTGGACTTTAGTTGGATTAGACTAATTACCTTGGACCTTAGTTACTGTGTTAAGCCCAAATTAGGACCCCGGGATCGAATGGTGAAAGTTAGAACCGAATCTGCAAATTAAATGGAAACCGGTAACGGGACAGTTTTGATGGGGTCTAAAGATCGGGTCACCACGATTAGTATAGTTGTCCTTTGATCAAACCCTTTGGACTGGAGTTTCCCTTAGATGTTAGGTTTCATAGGAATTTTGCGAATCGGACGTTTGAGTTGTATAGCTTGAGTTATAGTCATTTTACCAGAACCTATCAGAACTTGACCAGTTAGAGAATTTGGTACTTTTAGAGTCTTTCGAGGCTGATATGGGCTTAGTCGTCAACTTAAGAGTTTTAGTAGACATCCCGAGGTTTCCGAAAAGTCCAAAACCAGACCCATAGAATGTCGGTAAGTCAAGTTACGACCCTTTTTATGTGGATGTTGTAATTTGTCTTGTTTATGTGAATTATTAATGAATGTGTTGTTGATTGAAAAGGTTTATTTGGTATTATTATGCGATTACTTGGAATGTGTTAGGTAATTTAAAGTGTAAATTCATGATTGATAGGAACCTATAGTGTTCCTAATGGAGGGTTAGGTAGAATGTAGTTAATACTAACTTCGAAGGGCACGTTTTAATTAGAATAATTATTCTATTTTAGGCCCGAGCTAATTCGCGTCGTTAGTGAGCTCAAGTGTGTTCGTTTTTGCTGTGAAGTGAAGTTAATCAGGTAATGTCTATGCTCTAATCCCCACCGGGATGCTCTTTAAATGTGTTTTAATGTTTTCTAATATGTTTTGTGAATTGCATCCCGAAAGGGGATTTTATGTGGAAAATGTGGCCATCTATTTTATAACTGTTTGTAATTAATGTACTTTGATTTATGAGTTATTGAAATTGAGATGGTCTTTTATGAGTAGTTTCGATATTGGTTTTGATAACCTGGGTTGGGTTGACTTGAGAGCTGTGAGCTGAGTTTTGCATAAGACACTAATAATTCAAAGTGAAACATTAAGCGGGTTCATTGTTTTGATGCCTTTGATAGGCTAATGTTTTTACGGGCCATAACCCGGAGACCAGGATTTGGTGCTTGTATGGGTTATGTGTCAGGAGATCAGGGTTTCATCCCTGATATAGGATAGATGATCATGATGCCTTTGGTAGGCGATTGTTTTGATGCCTTTGGTGGGCGATTATTTTGATGCCTTTGATAGGCTAATGTTTTTGCGGGCGATAACCCGGAGACCATGATTTGATGCCTGTATGGGTTATGTGTCAGGAGATCAGGGTTTCATCCCTGATATAGGATAGATGATTTTTGATGCCTTTGGTAGGCGATTGTTTTGATGCCTTTGGTAGGCGAATGTTACTCTAAGGGATGTGGTATCCCGCCCGCATAATAAAATATGGATTGGTTGGGTTGAGGAAAACAGTTCAGGGATTAATGGTTTGTGAAATGGTTTGACTTGTTCCCTCTCCCTCAAATGAATTGAAATGAATTTAACTTGTTTCTAACGTTAGGGGTAGACATTATTAAGATTTCCCCCTCATTTTTGAAATGTTTTGTTTTCAGGTGATGATCAATATGCTGGGAACAGGAATTAGCAGTGAGGCTTGGCATGTTTAGTTTTTATTAGTTGTGTTATGTTTCAACTCAGAAAGACTTGAAGTTAGGGTTCTAAGTTTGTTTTCTCAATTTGAGTTTGTTAGTTTGGTTTACCGTTATGACACAGTTGTAGTTTCCTTCTCGCCTTGTATTCCTTCGGGGATACGGCAGTGACGCCCAATAAGAGTTTTGAGTCTTCCGCTAATTTTGTCTATTAACGTTAGTTTGACTTTGACTTTTGTATAGTTGAATTTCCGGGGCGTTACAGAATGTTAGTTTATATATGTTTTTCTATTAAACATATTATCAAGTTTTTATGAGTGTTTACTTATTAAGACATGGTTTTCTAACTAAGAATAAATTAAATCTAATAAGAATAAAGGGGAAAATATATTTATTAAGTCTTTTGTAACAAACACATTGGTGTTTACAATTCGATAAAAAAAAAGAAGCAAGAGTAAGTTATTTTGAATAAAACAATATAATAACCTTTTGGTAAATATAAATAATTAGATGGAATCATAGCAATTAACATTTATTTCAATTGTATGTTAGTCATACATAAGTCCTTCAACCCGAAACAATTACATTTACTTAGATTTATGTAGTTATGCAGCTAAAGATTAACTACCAATAACTTTCAAGTCCACGCAATACATTCATTTTTATGATCTATTATTAGATAATATGAAGAAAATTTTATATTAGATAATGCTCACGTTCTTATACGAAGAAAATTTTAATTTTCAACTATATTAATAAGGTTGTTGATGAAACTTAAAACTATTTATATTAAAAGAAAATATTATATTTCTTTAAAAAAGACGAAAAAAATTTATAGGATAATTCATTAATTTTGCTCATATAAATTTCTTAGATTTTTAATGAAAGAATAAAATCTTTAAGATTTTAAATTATATGAAAAACATAACAGAAATATATTGTATATTCTAACTCTTGAAAGTATACATACATATTCAGATGTACAAAAGGAGTGTTTTAAAGCTAAATTGTTAGTTACAACTTAATTAAAGGGTTGAAAAAACTACATTGAATTATAATTAGTTAGTATGAGTAACCTAAACTTTTATTACGTTATCTTTATAGTAGTTTCGGTTACGAGAATACTTTAAGTTGAAATACTATATTGAATTATTAACAATTATTATGTACTATTGGCCAAGCTTATTTTATTAATTATATTCCCTTTATTATATAAATTATGTTACAAGAATAATTTCAAAAATTATAATTATTATTTCACCCTTATTAACTTAAAACCATGAATGTTTATGTTTAATTTGGCTAATTATTTCATTTTACTTGAATGCAACTATAAATAACATCTATGTTAGCTTCTATTAAAAAAATGAATGTTTTATACTCTAAGAAATGGGATATATTTCCCCATAGAAAAAAGAAAAGAATTATATTTCAATGGCAATATTGTTCCGGCGGACAATTTATGTTTTAACTCTATTTGTTGTTATAATATTTATCGGCAACCGATTTATTTCACAACATTATTTGATTAAAATTAAATTAGTATCAGATATTAGTATAAATATTGTTGCTTTTTACAATTCACTACATATAATTACCTTTATGTTGGAGGAGATATGTTATACCTAATTTAGACTTTGCTTCATATTACATGCTTCAACTAAGATGTTTGATTAGGAGAGATTTTAATATTTGGAAAAAGACAAAAAAAATATATATTTACATATTATAATCATAATTACAAAATCTTTTAATTTTTGTCAAAATATAAGACAATTATACATTCATCATATTAATTGTAACATAAGCAATATTTTCGACAATATATGTAGTTTAGTTTTATGCCAATAATATGTATAGTTTAAAACATATTAGAATAATATACTTACAAACTTACAATCATTTTTGACATGCACTAATTAAGCAACGTTTTCAATAATATGCGTGATCTATTGTTGTCCCGTGCAATGCACGGGTCTGACAACTAGTATCATGAATAGCCTAAACTAATATCTTCATGCATGCTCGGGAGCCTCAACGAACTTTGCATCTGCAACATCTTTTTTGTTTGCATTACATATCGTGCACGAAGTTCCTGATTGAATGTGTAACTACAAAAGAGAAAACAATTTTATTAGAAGTATTCTTAAAAATATACTACAAAAAAAATTCGACAACATTTCCCCTAAAAATTGGTAATTTCCTAGGCAAATTACCTTACATATCATATCCACATAAAAATAATAACCTCAACGGCTACACGCCGGAGTACATCACGAGCTGCGCACTCGGAGTCCAACCAGATATATATACATAAAAATAAATCTATGCAAGGTAAGATATTCACTGTACCTTTAATACTGTCTATCAGGACTTGGAACTTGACCCACAAAAGGACGGAGATGTTGAGAAGATCCACTTGGTTGAAACTATCCACATTATAAAACTCAATTCCCCTTCAATAAAAATGATCTATGGTGCATATATGTTCATCTTTTTCCATAAGAATGATCTATAACAACTCTAAAATGATGTGTAACTTCTTTTATTCTCAACAGGAGCGCTATAGTTAAACATCATTCTCATCTCCCTCATAGATGAATACTTTTATACATACTTATCGTAAATAAGAAGCAAATAATCCAAATACAAATACAATTTTTCTATTTGCAATTTATGTGATTAAACGTTTTACACAATCATACCTAAAAGGCTCTTCCACTTTGATTCTATATCCAAATGAGTATCTCTATTCACTATTAAACAACTACATATCCTGAAAAGGGGGATATTGTAAAACATGTAGTAGTGTGAAACCAAAAGAGCCAGCTTTGGGGGATAATGGCTAACTAAATATTCATAATCAAAACACTCACGTTACGTAGTAACTAAACAGAAGCTTTTTAATCTAGTAAATGTCTGGACCCGAAAGCTAGGGTGGAAGGACTTGTGCCTCCTCACTGCCTCCACTTGGCGACCCTATGAGCACTTTCTGCACCCGCAGCCAATAGCTTTACCTTAGCCCTCACCATCAATGTCTCAATTAGATACCAAGCTCACCCCTTCACATTCCTCAGCCATGACAGTTCATCGATCTCAGTCCACAGTGTTAGAAAATGGGACATCATAATTTGGTGGACCAAACCTAATTTGTTTTGTAGAGTCTAAGGCTCCTCACTTTTGCCAATACTAGTCATAAAAACACGCGCGATGCGCACGATGAATATACCTAATAATATAACATTGCAAGAAAAATGTAATAAAAGGTAAAAAGAAGTCGTCTCACATAAACTTTAATATGTCGATGTCATTCATATTGTTTGCCCTTAAAACATGATATATGGTCACTGAAACTGTGGAAAAAAAAGTCAGAATTGAACATGCAAAACTTGAGAGATTGTAGCAGATTCAACAAATTAGAGAAAACATCATTACATAGACTTATGTTCTTAGGATAAGATCAAAGACCAAATATATAGATAGAAGTTGATACAATAGGTTTTAGTATTTTTTTACCTCTTAAATGATACTAGTACTACATAAGCGATTAAGCAAAAAAACACAGTAATAAAAGGGAAGAATCGACTTTACCAGTACTCATCACCCAAAAACTAACAAAAAGTCAAAACCAAGGCACAAATCACATGAATATCGTAACCAGAAATCAGCTATCAGCATGAGTCCATGACTTACTTTCCTAACGCATAATTAAAGTGGATTCTCTTCAAGAATCCTCCCTTCCCTATCACATTCACATTTATTCTTTAAATCAAACAACAAAATTAACAAAAGAACCAGTCTACCTCTCACTCGACGTAAATAGATAAGCTATAACGTGAAGTCGTGACCTTAAAATTAAAAAATACTACGTGGCTTGAAATACAGTTAAATATTCTAATGACTTGGACTTGAAAAATATGACAAGATATAAAACATCAACAACGCTTCCACAAATTTGTCTGGTCGAAGCAATACTTGTGGGGATAAACAACATCAGCAACAAAACCTGTTAGAATCCTGAAAGTAAATGAATAGTTATGACTTGCATTCTCTCACCATGGCTAGTTATAAGTTGATATAGTGCTAAGAAGCATAGAAGATTGATGTTGTAACTGTTAGAATCTTGAAAATATGTATGAGAAAGACAGATAGATTGCTAGGGCAAACACACTTTTTCAGCATTTAATAGTGCATAGATCGTCAAGTAAATTAATAGTTATGCCTCGCAAATTGTGTGTGTTTTAGTGCTTTTTTTTTACCTTTTTTAGGGTTGGGGATGGGGGGTTGTTCTGTGTTATGCTTTAATAGTGCATGCACTACATTGTTCTTATAGAAAAACATGGGTAGTACCTTTTTTTACCTTTTTTTTCCAACTAATCATATTTCCAGAGAAACAATAACACATGTTACCCATTCACTATTCAAATCTTACACTATGTCAAGCACCAAATAACCAATCACATACATGAATGTGCAACACAACCTATATCCTAAATCTTATAGAAAAACATGAGCAATTCTAGCAAAGACTTATTTGTAACGACCATAGACAAAATTATACAACATTTAAAAATTAGTTCTAAGAAAGCGACCAATGCAGAGCAAACAGTAAGAAGATTGAGATACTAAAGAGAAACATAAGTAACAAAACCCTTGAAGGTAATATCTTCATTTAGCAAGGCTATACAAGGTGTTTATCAGCTAGATGAAACCCTCATAATTAGACTGAGTTGTTACACGGGACTGATTTTATGAGCAGCCAGCAATAGCAACAAGTCAACTGTAGCATCTAATACATATCCATGTTTCACTGGACTTATTTAAAGTTATCTGCTTGTGCAATTTTAATCAAATGCACTCTTGCTCACTTTGGTTTTGTTGCTGACTTTAGGGGGATTGTTTTTTCTATAGATTTTCCTCTACTTTGTTGCTCATTTGGGAGTTAATCAAAGTCTTTAAGATGGAGGGCCTATAGTTGTCCTAGTATCCCTAGGAGCTATGCAAAGTCCAGTTCTATTAACATGATTTATGCCAAAGGAGCTGTAAGAAGTCAACTCTAATTGAACTGAGTCAAATTCTTCCTTAGTTGTTAGCCATGATAGCAATTGGTCATGGGGCCTTCTGTATATCCCTTGTGTCTATTTTGAACTATCTAAAAAACCAGACCCTGTTTTAAGCCAATTATTGTTGATGCACCAATAGGTAGCAAAAAGAGGGGGACTTTTCAATTTTCATTTTTTTAGGGGGAGTTTTCATGTTCCTGATGTATCAGATCCTGTGATAAGCCTGTTGTTGTAGGAAATGAATGAGACGCCACTCAAAGTTATGAGGGTGATTTAAAAGCAACTGTACAGACAAAACTTGGTATTCTGATGCAAAATGAGCTTCGACAGCTTCAAATATGTGCAAATACCCAAGGACAAACACTCCAAGATACCCAATGATAGTTTAAGATTCTTAAACAATGAAAAATTCAGCAATACAATTGAAAAATGGCAAGATTGGCAGAACAGTACACAAGAACATAAGTTGGTATATCAATTATAAATTAAGTAGTAACAACAACCTTTATTTGCAAATACCCAACACAAAACTCCCTGATAGCCCAACAACATTCTCATGGCATCAAGGATCCAAAAAATGCAGCAAACTCCAACCAAAAAAATGCACTCAAATGAAACTCAAGAAGAACTTAAGGCAAATCACTTAGCACTAATAAGAGCAAATGGGATGGAATGGGAAGAAGTCGTGATTTATGCAGACTCATTGCAATCAGCCCATAGTATTCTAGAGCTGGAAAAATGAGAAAAGCCTGTTACGCTCAAGCTATAACATGCAAACTATTAACATAAAAGTTTAAGCGTTGTAGAATGAGAAATTTAGTAAAGATTTAGTTCAAGCTGCTTATAGCATCGCTAGCAAACTTTTGAAACAATATGGTAAGATGCACTCAAACCACGACTGGGCAAAATTTGGAGCAAAGAGATACCAAGGCTTCAAACTCTATTAATTTGACTCCAATCAAATCCCAACTCAAGATACACACACAAAATACTTTTAAACAATCTAGGACATCATTAATTAGCCATGGTATTTCAAATACACATCTAATATATGCCACAGAGAGAGCCAAAAGTTGAGCAGGAACTTAGAAATGGGCTGCATCAAAAAAATTGTCCTGCGAAACTCCTAAATCCTCAATTTCAACACATACTATGCATATCTTCACACCCTCCAGCATGTTTTTTAAGATCGTTTCAAGTAATAAACGTAATAAGAGCCACACTTATGTAGCCAGAGCTGGAGTAGAATCTTACCAAATTAATGGGATTAACAATCAGATGCAAATGGTTAAAAAACGAGTAAGAATACCAGTCACTACTTCCATCTATCCATCAATGACATTTTCATATCTCTCCAACCAGATTTAGGGAAAACAAAGCTATGGACATCGAAAGCCAACAGAAATAATAAACAAAACCAATGTCAAAAGAAAGGTCAGATTATATGCCCTGCAGACAGACAACATTATGTCAGCAGAAAGTGCCCATTTGAATGAGTTCTAATGCTACCTTATACTACCAACTTGAACCATATTTGCTAGTAAATATTGATCTTTATGATCGTATAAGGCCTAAGCATCAAAATCACCAACAAGTAAGTCTGAATTAGGGGGTATTATCATGATATTATGAGCGTCATACTGTCTTCTATAGTTTCCAAAACCACATAAGAACTTTACCCTAATGACTTATCATAGATGAAAAAGCATAACCCAACCAAATAGCTTACAACTCCATATAAAATCATAGGGAAGAAGTATCATGCATTCCAAAAACATAAAATAGGATATGATCTTTAATAAAAGAGCTGATGTTTGATCTGTTGTCTTTTGCTTTAGTTCTAGTTCTGGTTTGAATATCAGAATTGTTTTTTTTTTAAATTTACTAAAACTGCTAAAGAAGTTTATCTATTAAAATATTGATGGTAATGAAAACTAATTAAAATTCAGCACCTAGAACTCAATATAGATCCAATTCCCCCAATTCCCCATTAACAAACCCAAAAAGACAATAGGATCTTGAGTCAAAGACAAAGCTTTAGTGGTTTAATTCAAGTTTACTTAGAGTTGAATTCCGGTTACTCTATCGATTTCTTAGGTTGCATTATTAGTAGAGAGAATCATTAACAAAGCAGAGAGAATTCGACCAGCAACACGCAGTGTTAGGCAGTAGCCGGCACCAGCAGCAGCTAGTGCTGGCAGCTGTTGGTGCAGGATGCTCCCTGGCACTAGCTGTTGTTGGTGCTAGTGGCTGCTGGCAATAGCAGTTGTCGGTGCTGGATACTGCCTAGCATTGGCTGCTGCTGGTGCTGGCAGCTGCTACAAGTGCTGGTGGGCTACTATGTTGCTTTTTTCTAAGGTTTTTAATCAACTAAAGCAATACTACTAGAGTGCTTACTCTATTGAATTGCAATTGTATCAACATGTACCCCATTAAATCAGTGTGAAGGTTTGGTCTTTTTTACTTTTAGCATTTTAGATTCGGATTGTTACCCTCGTACCATATTGTTATCAAAAGCATCCATCAAGATGGAATTTGATACTGGAAACATAGATACCCAGTTTTCATAGTGCTTCGAAAGGGATATATTTTCTAAAGGATATAAAAGTCCTCAAACTAACTAGATTTTGTCAAGGTATCATCTTTCTTTCTTTCTCTTTTTTTTAACTCAATATCTCTTTTCTGAACCTTGATTACTTAATTTGTGTTTCAGGCACAAGCTTTAGCACTTTGCCTCATCAGTCATCACTCATGTCTGGCTTTGTATATACCTTCCATGCATAATCCAAAGAAAAACAATCTTTTACTCAAGTCCCTGTAAAACTACCTCACCTATAGAGGCAATGCGAAAGGGTGTTAGAACATCTGACGACTTATTAACTGGCCATTCAAAATCTACCTAGCTCCATAAACCACCGAAAAATTCACAGCACAAGTTCGAAGAATAATAATCTGTGGTCCTTGGATTTAAAATTTTTGGGTTGTGTGTTTGTTTTGACCTGATTCTAAGGAGAGATCTTACTCTACGCCTATAAATTCAAGAAATTTAAAAGTCATAAGTGAAAAATCATGAAGATTAGACTGACTCCTATAGTCATCAACTATTCACCTTACTTATTTTGTTTATGGAAGAATAGCTACTGGATAGAGATCGAAATACACTTAAACTATTGAAAGCTCTGATGTTGTCGATAACTTCTCCTAATAAACCTCCTATTTGCTGGAACTACTCTACCAATTTCTCCTATAAACCCAGACTCTCCAAAGGGGTTCTCCTCCTCCTCTTCCTCATAAATATTTTCTGCTTCTTCCTCCTCTTCTTCATAGCCTTGTTCTCTCTCTATCTCATCTTACTGAATCTGTTTTTGCTTCAAGTAAACATAATGCTTCAACTGATCCTTTAGATACTCCACTTGCCTTTCCATTTCATGCTTTTCTCTCAAAGCCTGTTCAGCAATCTTCTGAGGTGTCTTACTGTTGCTCGACATCCTGAAAGATTACAAACAAACTTCCTCCAAGACAGAACACAATGCTCTGATACCAAGATGATGTATGCTAGTTTACAAAGATCAGAGTATTGAACTAGAATGCACCATACAGACATACATACACAGTTGATGTTTGAATGAACAATAGCTAATTGGAAACAATTGGCTGGACTAGATGACAAATTGATGAGAAATAATAAAGATAGACTTGCTTACAACTGATACAGATACACCACAGTTGCAATCAAGGGCAAAGGACTCTCACATTCATGCTCCTTAGGGCAAAGCATCAATGTAACTCTTCACACTTAGCTTTTATCAACTACTGTAGCTAGACTGAGGACATATCCTTAGTGTTGTTCATACATGTACACAATGTATATGCTATGTTAGGCTTTGAACATCTCGCGACATACACTAATCCTATGCTTGAAGAATGAGTTATATGTCTCATCCTTTTTAGGTCTCCTAATTATTTCAAGACAATCAGATTCGCTTAAGGATATGTCATGATTCATGAAAATTAATCCAATCTTGAAACGGGTTGAACTATTCAACACCTTATTAACTTTGATTCAACCAATCAAAATATTTAATCTATCATTATAGATCTTGTCTCCAAGAAAATTCTTAGCCCCACCAATCCTTCATTTTGAAAAATATTCCCAAGTCAACCTCAGTAGATGCATCATGGGAATGTTCCTCTCAATAGACAGTATGTCAATCACATACAATACTAGAAACGCATTGCTCCCACTGAATTTCTTGTAAACACAATATTATTTTAGTACCTCTCAATATATCAAACATTTTGATATCCTGGTCAAAAGATCAATGATTCCAACTCCTAGAAGTTTCCTTAAGACCACAGAGAATCTCTTGAAGTTTACAAGTATTCCAACTAAAACCTTTTAGTTGTGTCAAGTACACATCTTCCTTCCAAATATAATTTTGAAGGTGGTCTTGATATCTATCTTAACGAACCCATCTTTTGCCTTAAAGGCCCTCTTATGCCTAATGGCTCACACCTTCAGGCAAGTAAACCAAGTTATAAACATGGAGTCCATCTTAGACTTCATGGAATCACGACTTGCTAACACTTCTTTGTTGTAGGTAGAGTCATTACTTTCTAAAAGTAATATCTCACGCTCATCTATAAGAGATCGATATCACTGTGGCTAACGGAGTTATTTACATGACCTTGCTTGAAGTAGGGGCCATGGTACCTCCTCCTCAACATTTTGAGGAACTTCTACTGCCTCAACCTCGTTTCTAATATCCTTACCAATAGGAAATTTTGAACTAGGATTAGGTAATGGAGTTTGAGGTGATGATTATAGTGTTTATGTCTCTTGAACTTCGGTAAGTTCAAAAACTCTCTCACTCTTTCTCTTAAAGACTAGCATACTATCCCAGAAGAAAGCATTTTGAGATGCAAACATTATCCTCTACAATAGTTTGTAGAAGTGATACCCTTTCCTTTCGGAAAATAGTTCAAGAACTTTTCCTCTCTAAACCATATGTGGTGTCTTCCCTAGTGCTTCAAATAATTCTTGCTCAGTATTTAGAGTTGTTGTTAATAGCGTGTGTCCCCAAAAGGTCACTAGTAATGCTGACTCAACCATCATTGATTGCACCATATCTAATAAGGTGTGATTCCTTCTTTGAGATACACTATTGAGGTGTCGTGTTTCTAGAGGAGAGAGTTATGAAATAATTCAACATTCTCTGGGATGGTCAGTGAAATCTTGGCTCAAATACTCGCCTCTTTGATTCAATTTGAAGGGTTTAGATTTTCTTGCCAAGTTAGTTTTGTACTTTACTTTGAAACTCTTTGAACATTAATTCAAAGGATTTGGAGTTGTGGCGTATTAAGCAGACATATCCATATCTACCAAAATCTTCACTGAAAGTGATGAAATTGTACGATAAATTTTCTTCTAGCACTAGTGCTCATAGGCTCACATACATCAGTATGTATGCATCCCAACAAGTCAGCTCGTTCACCAATTCCAATAAGAGGTGATTTAGTCATTACCCGTCAGGCATGCTTTACAAACATCGAACTTTTCGAAGTTTAGGTTTTCCAAAAGTCCTGCATCATGCAATTTCTGAATGCATTTCTGACTAATATGACTAAGCTTACAGTATGTTTCGACTGAGTCATTTGTTCAAACTCTTGGCTCGACCATTAGCACCCTTTTGATCGTATCTAGGTGTAACAACCCAGAGAAAATCACACCTTAATACATATTACTTAACCTAATTAATAAGGGTTAAGGATAAATAAATAATAATTAAAGCGCGTGTTCCAAATTTTTCTAACCCAGTGTGTGTTTTGCAGGACTTGAATAGTGCAACGACCATCAAAGTTCTTAGATTAGAAAATTTTTGTTAAGTTCCTTCTCCCGATTAAATTATGGTATCATGTTATCATGAATTTTTTATTTCAATCTTTTACCCAGGTCAATGTAAAAATAATTGTGAGTTTTCAAGGAGGTGAATATTTATTTGGGTTTCCATATGTTCCCGATAATTATTTTTTTACGGTGTAATCAGTTTAAGTAAATCGGATTTAGGGAGACATAAGTATAAGGAAGAGAATTAAAATTTGGAAGAATTTTACTTCGGGCCTTGTGTGTGAGGCGACCCACTTGTAAATAATAGGGGGAGATGGGCCTCTTTCTTTCTGATTTTGCTATTTGATAACACCTAACTCTCTCTTTAAGTTTCTCACTCACTCAAGCTCTCAAGTCTCTCATCCTCTTTCCCAGGTAACTCCTTCTGCTCAGCCAGCCTCACTGTCTCGGCCACCTGTTGCCACCAATAGCAGTAGCTCCGGCCATCAGCTGCCACCACCATGCTCTTCATCGTTACTTTCTTCCCTCTTCCTCTTGTGTGGTAACCACTTATATCATTCACACTCTCTCTTTCAAGTGGTATAAATTACATGCAATCTAATTTGAGGATGTTTTTCATGTTTTTAAAGATATTAATCTTGTTGGACATAAGTGTAAGAGTTGATTATGGAAGAATAGGTATGTTAGTGATTAATGAGAGAATTGGTGGTGAATTCATGAAGTTTATGTTTGGAGTGTTGAAACATGTGGGAATTTATGCTTTGCATGTGGAATTTATGACCTATGGAGAGTGATTTCTGATGTTTTAATTATAGAATTTTAAAGTTCATGATTAAGAAATGTGTTTGGGAAAGATTAAGTATAGATTAATCAAGTTTAGGGTGCATGCGAAACCAAAGTAGAGCTTAATATACAACCTGGTTGTAATATGAAGTTTTCAGTGTACAAATTGAGAATTTGACCTAAATTTTATCATGAATAGGTAGTCTAAGATGTTAGCTAACGCACGGTTTATGAAATTAGTAATTCCGATATGTATATTATGAGTTATGGCCAAAACCGTACAAAAGGTACGTGTGAATACATTTTTTATGACAGTCTGGAAATGCACGATTTTCGTCTGGTTAGAGATCTCTTTGATTTAAGTGTTTAACATGAAAGTTGTAGTGTGTTTAACAAGTTTTCCGAAAAGGTAAATTTCATGACCATAGGATGTCGGGAGTAAAAGTTATGAGTTACCAAGTATCGGTCAGCAAAACTGAGTTACCTAGAAATTTATTGTGATTGCCCTGTGTTCTTGGCCTAATTCCGACCATTTCCCTTGTTCAAATCAATTTATGATCAAAATGAAGGTTTAGTAGGTTCTTCAAGCTTTCCATAGATAGCTTACATGTCCTAAACCAATATTTATAACTCAAGTTATGACCCTCCGAAAAACCGGAGTTTACTCACGAACTTTCTGGACAACCATCTGAATTGGGGATTTTTATCTTTCTTCACCACGTTTTTTACTCTCATGATCAACTAGAGAATTGTAGTACATGAGTTTAGCTTTCCAGAAAGTCCTCTTTCATAATGATACGATACTTGTGGGAGAAGTTATGACCTTTATAGTGTATCTTAGGAAGCAAGTTTAATCATTAAGTAATCCTAGAATTCTACTAGGATATTCTTCATTACTTCCACCTAATTTAAGCCCTAACTTCTGATTCTTATCCTTTCTTATGTGACTCCAAGAGGTCATTGCAGTCAGTTGTTCAAGTCCATGCGAGTTTAGGTGTGTGTAAGTTTGCAGTTATTCAGGTACACATATTGTCTATAACCTTTTTTAAGTTAATTACACGATTTATTTTATGCCATATAAATCTTATGTTTATTTTAAAATTCATGTCGTTCATGCAAATTTTATATATCATGCTAAAGTATAAGTAAGTTTTATGTGGTTTTATGTACCAAGTAAGTTTTATTAAGTAAAGCATCAAACTTAAGTATTTATGTTATACGTCTTCCGTGATAAAACGTCTACATCGGTTAGGTACCTTTGACTAGGTATTTTATGGCTAACAAGTATTTAGGTCATGAAAGGTTTCATGAATAATTTCCTACACAGGTACAAGGTTATTCAAAATTAAGTTATGGATAAATTACGTTAGGGTTAAGTCACATAAGAACCCAGTTATAACAAGCTTTAAGCAAGTAAGTTTAAGTTTTTCTCACCTAATTAAAGGCCCCTCCCATGTTACCGTGCCTTAGTGAACACCATGTTAATCGTGCCTTAGTGTACACCAGGACAACTGTGTCATAGTGCACACCAGGATAATTCGTGCACGTGCCATAAAGTGCACCCCATGGAAATCTGGCCAATATAGGATAATGTCCACCGTCTGAATCTCCCGATCGGTCTGGGTATACGCTACAGAGGCTTAGTCGATGATCGCAAGTAGGGGAGACCTTCAAGATAATATTACGGCAACCAAGTTTTTAAGCTTTTAACTTATCCAAGTTATTTGAATCAAAGTACCATCAATGAATTATATACTAAGGATTACAAGTCGTGATTTATGGAAATTCAATGTCTAGTTTATGTTTAAATCAATGTGTGGTTTACATCAAGTTTATGTATGATTAACAAGTCTCCTAAACTATGTTTACGATATGCTCAAAGGAAGGAACTCTCAAGTATGGTTTTTAATTAAGTTATAGTTTTACGTAAAGATCAAGTATAAGTTAAGTTATGGGTTAGGCCATGGTATTTTTGAATAAGTAAGTTATGGTTTATGTTATGCCTTAAGCTACTATATATGTTATATTTTAAGATATCAGGTACAGTTTAAGTTATGATTTACGTTATGAACCAAGCTACGCTTTATGTTGATTCAAGTATGGTCTTAAGGTTATAAGTTAAGTTATTACTTATGTTATGGTAAGTTATGTTTATTGTTTATCGAGTGTGGTTATCGTTATGGTTATTTACAGTGTTTTAAATGAATTTAGAACCGCGCACATAACTAAAACAAATTTGTCGAAATGGTTCTTACCTTATAGGGGTATACGTACTGAGTTTATCTCACCTTTCAAAGTTTTATGTTTTCGTTTTAGGGAATCCAACAAAGGAAAAAGGGAAGGCATCTAAAGGACGAGCCCCTAGGCCAACGTGAGGAAAGGAAGGTGAATCGAGAAATTAATTGACTCTTAAGCAAGGGAAATTGTATAATGATTTCTGTATAATGTTGGTTTATGGATTATGTTGAAGAGTTTGTTAAAGTTTTAGTTATGTATAATGATGGCAAGTAAAGTGGATTATGTTAAGTTCATGTTATGGTTTATGTGGTTTGGGTTAGTGTATAGCATTGTCCACTCTCGTGGACGGCAGTAATACCCTTGGATGATAATCTGTTGCGCTAGTCATTGGGTTAAGTAAGTATTTAGCTTAATTTAGTGGTTAACAACATGGGGGTGTTACAGTATTAGGTGCTCTCGCTGTCTTGCCAAGATTACTTCATTCTGGAAATCTTCAAACTTTTTTAACATCCCAACTCCAAATGCATCTCATAGACATGAATCACCATGTCTTATTTTGTTCATCTTTGAATATTTGAAGTAATTCATCCCTTGTACCCGTGCTCAATGGACTACATACATCCATATGTATGAATGTTTGTTGGCACGTTCACCCTTTCTTGTAAAAGGTACAGTCATGCTTTGCAGACATCATATGTTTCAAAGTCTGATTATTTGAAAGTCTACCACTGTGACGCTTCCGAATGTGGTTGGATTTGCATGACTTTCCAAGGTTATGTTTGAACATGAGTTCTTCCTTTTAAACCTTTTGGTTTTGATGTGTTAGATGTGTGTATCCAAGATCCTCTCGCTCTAATTGAGAGCTTGAAATCAAATTTCTACTTATAATGGGAACATAGAATCACCTATAAATTTTTGTTGTAAGTCTTGAGGAAACTGATAAACACCAACTCTACGTGAGGAGCTAAAACTATCTACATGTTCCTATTTGTAAGCAGACTTTCATCCTTCCAAACACATCTACTTTGTTGTAGATCCTGCACATTTGCATAAATGCGAGTTTTATGGTCGGTATCTAATATCTAAAGTGGGTTTAATAAGGGTAGTGTGTATCATATACGCACTGACCTAGAAATGAAATCATATTACTACATCTCAAGTCTTCCTCATAGTTTGGGCATTCATGTTCCCAGTGTCATATACCTTTACAATAAAAGCAAACATGATCTAGTTGTTAACCAGTAGCTGTCATTGGTTGGGCATGTACAACTGTTTGTCCTTGCCTTTCCTTTAACTTCTGGTCTTTGATAGATTTCTTAAATCTTATTTTCCTTTTCACTACAAGACTATCTTTGGTCGCCAACCTTTTGGCTAAAGGGGGATTTGAGGTTTCTCATGTTTTAAAATAGTCAAATTATTTCATAACATGAGCACCATCAATTGGCCCTTATCGAGCTTAACCGAGACAATCTGGTTATTGTTTTCATATTTATCAACTCTAACTAGTTCGTTGAACTTGGTGTTGAGTTGACAATATTGAAATCCTTACTCTAATCTTCAACCATTTTGAAGTTAAAGTCACATGAATAGTATGACATTACATAAAGGATGGCGATGGGTATTGGATTCGATCCATATTAATATATTCGACCCATATTAAAGGATCCAGATTCATTGATTTGGGATTCAATAAATCTAAAATTGAATCTGGATCCTAAATGAATATTTGTTGGATATTGAGATTCAGATTTATTTAGGATTTGTAAGATTCATTTAATTCCCCATAACCCATAGACTCACTTGGATTCCACCAATAAACCTTAGGGTGTGTTTGTGTAATAACCCAAAATTAATCTTCCCTTAACCCATTTTAATTAACTTAACTAAGCAAGGTTAAAAATAAAGCTAAACTAGAGTCACGTGTCCATTCTGGTTGCAATTTGGGGTTTTCGGGCAACATAAAATAAGATTTTACCTCCTATTATTGTATAAAAATGTGGCCTAATATGTTAGGTAACACCCGATTTTTGAATCTCAGGATTTCGATGTGTATAACTTGAGTTATGACCAAAACCGTAAAGTGTTGCAATTATATACGTGTTCTGAGGTCAGTATATAAATGCATATTTTTCGTCTGTTTAGAGACCCTTTTGATCCAAATGTTCAACATGAAAGTTTTAGATCATTCTTTAAGCTTTCCAGAGTGGTAAGATTTGTAACTATAGGATGTCGGGAATGAAAGTTATGAGTTTTCGAATATTGGGCAATAATCTGAGTTACCCAGAAAATCAGTTTCATGATCTGATTATTTGTAATTATAGGATGTTCAGTGTAGCCTCAAGTTTTTATCCTTGCTTCCATGTTAATAGCTCTTATTGTCATCAATGATATGGGTAGATTTAGTCTTTACTTCTGAATAAACGACTCATCTTCAAAAGTTGGGAAAGAATCTCCACTGGAGTAGTAGTAGTCTTCAAGACTTCAAATTGGAAAAGTGGATTTGTGCGAGTGTGGAGTTCATCCATCCCGCGAGGTGTAGACTTCACTGAGCCGAGGGTAATCCAAATTGCCTTCCACGAGCGAAGATCCCCTTTAAGTGCCAACAGTGTATTGGTGCCGACACTCTGATTTTTATGCAATTTGGTCGATGCATCCACAATTGAGTCTTCTATGATCTGATTATTTGTAACTATAGGATGTTCAGTGTAGCCTCAAGTTTTTATCCTTGCTTCCATGTTAATAGCTCTTATTGTCATCACTGACATGACAATGATATGGGTAGATTTAGTCTTTACTTCTGAATAAATGACTCATCTTCAAAAGTTGGGGAAGAATCTCCGTTGGAGTAGTTGTAGTCTTCAAGACTTCAAATTGGAAAAGTGGGTTAGTGCGAGTGTGGAGTTCATCCATTCCGCGAGGTGTAGTTTTCACTGAGCCGAGGGTAATCCAAATTGCCTTCCACGGGCGAAGATCCCCTTTAAGTGCCAATAGTGTGTTGGTGCCGACACTCTGATTTTTATGCAATTTGGTCGATGCATCCACAATTGAGTCTTCTAGTGCAGCAAAAATAGTAGCAGTGACAACAATACTGAATTTTGTCATCCTTTGTATTGTTACTCCCCTTGATGTGACACTTACAATTGCTGATCCTTGGGAAAAAGCTTGAGTCATTCTCTCCTTTGAGATTCAAGAGACAACTTTCTTGGGCGTCATCAAGCCGCTTGAATCGAAGTTTGGACTTGACTTCTGGAGAATGAAATGAGAGGCAGAGGCGTCCTACCGAGTGTGCCGAATTTGTAAATTCAAATTTCAAGTCTAAAATTTAGTAAGACAGAAAATTAAGAAACAAGTTAGTTTGTATTAATATTCGAAGGTATGTTGGCACAATCTTCGTATTAAATACAATAAAGCAATCATCTAATTCGATCTCCTGAAACTTGGATGAGTAGAAGGCGCGAACGCTGGATCTTGATATCTGGAATAGGCTTAGCTAAAGAAATTTTGTTGCAGTTCTTGAGATTGAGACTTGTTGGCGGTTTGTAGCTCCTGATCTTAAACCTTTATAGACCTTGATCCTTGACGCTTGGTAATTGGAAGTCGCTTGTAGTTTGATATTTCTGAAACTTCTAGAGTGTAGAACGCCAATCCTAAATGTAGAATCCCGAGTCTTCAATGCAGAATCCAAAGTCTTGAGTGCAGAATCTAGAGTGTCCATTCTCCAATGCTAAAAGGTCAGAGGGTTTAAAAATGAGGGGGATGACCCCTATTTCTAGGCTTGGGGAGGCCTAGGATTTGAGCTGAGATTTGGACTTGTGTCCAAATTAATTAATTATTCCCATAATTTTAAATAAGAAAATAATTATTATTTTCTATATCATCTTTGATACTTGACAATTTGTCATCGGTCGAAATTTAATTTCGACCAACTGGACTTATCCAAGTTAATGGCACATGAAAATTTACAATTGACCAAATAAAAATGATTTCATGTTTCACGTATTATTTTCTTTTTGATCAACAAAATTTGGACTCCCACATGCTTGAATTTATTGACGAGGCACAATGTCTAAATTACTCACAAGATTTTGACTCCCTTTTTTGGAAGGCCTATTTCAAATGTTTTAAAAGATGGGAATAAATATGGGATTGGACCTAATTTATGGATGTCCTAACTGGGATTTGGATGTAACCGGAAGCAAGCGGATAGGTGGCAAGCAGTGGGTCCCACCCTCTTTACGGGGTTCACTTTTCTGGGAGGTACTCATTTGGAGAGAGAAAGCGCGAAGCAGTTTATTTGACCACCCATCCTCGTCTCGGGCAGCGGTCAGCGGTCAGCCGCCCCTTCCCCCCGTTCTGGGCAGCTCAGCCTACCCTCCCTCTGTAGTCTGTACCTGCACGCCTTCACTCATCATACCTCTCACTCACTCTCTCTCCCCCCCCCCCCCACAGTCCACACAAAGCAGAAAGCAGAAAGCAGAAAGCAGAAAAACCTACACTGCAAAGGGATGAGATGAGATGAGAGAGAATGTAGTTGTAGTGGGATTCTAGAGAGAGAATGACAGAGCAACAGACCTAGAAAACAAAAGGTGTGCAGACCTCAGAAAAAAAGGGCCTTCCTCACTCCAGCTCTCTTCTCTACTGCCATGCTATGAGAGAGAAAAACAAACAAAAGGGAAAGTTGCGCAGTTGAAAAATTGCTCTAAAAGTAGCTCAACTCCAAGACCCACAGCCAATTTTGAAATCTTCTCTCCTTTTCACCTCTCTGCATTCAGATTTGGCCTTCATTTTTGTTGGGTTTCTTCGACTTCTGGATAATGCCTGTCAATTTCGCTTTTCCCAATTCATGGGTTTTCAGCTGATTTAGGGTTTCTGCTGGGATTTTATTTCCGACATGTTAAGATTCTTTTGTGGGTCTTTGGATCTGAGTTGATTGCTCCCGAAAATGAGAGTCATGAAAGAGGGGTTTATTGGTTTCTTTTTGGTTGGGCTGCTGGTGCTTTTCCTGCCATTCAAGTTTATTTCTGCTAATGTGGAAGGTAATGCGGCTATTTCTTGTGATCTTCTATGTATTTGGTAATTCAAATTCTGTGAATTTAGAACACTGGTCCTGATTTACTGCCATCATGTGTTTTTGTTGTGTAATTCTGTCATTGCCCTTTTGTTATACTTCAATTTTGTTGTTTGTCTTTCACATATGGTTAATTGTCGATCGTGGTTGTTGGGTTTATTTTTTTCTTCTTACTGATGTGATACTAGTTCATTAGTTCTCATGTGATTGTAGATCATTGTAGTTTGAACTATTCCCTTCGACTTTTGGTGACTTCAAATCTTGATGAACTAGTTTGAGGATCACAGTTTTGTAAGTAGCATTATTTTGTTTGATTATACATGGATGATGTGGTCCCCTGCCCATTTTTGGTTTAGGAATAGGATATGAATGACGAGATGTAATTTGATGCTTCTCTATTCCTATTTATATGCCGAAAGTCATGAAGAGTTGGGTATGCAAAAATACCTTCTGTTTCTTTACCTGTCTCTGGTTTTGTAGGTGTCTTGTCTGGACTTGTTTACTGGAGAAAGTGATGGCTGATGTTCAAAGGCATGTTGTTGAAGGGATTAAAAAAAATTAATGGATGCGCTTTTTTGCAGCCAGGGCCATTGAAAGTTTTTTTTTTTTTTTTTTTGGGTTATCTAAATTTACTTTTGTTGGTTTGCCTTGAGAATGGCTAGTGTCGCTTGTGCCTTTAACACGTAGAAGCTGTGATGAGTGCAATGGAAGTGCCTGAAAGTTTGCGTGTTGAGCTAAAAACAACACAGTTCACTGCATAGTAACCATTTCTTTTGAAAGCTGGAAGTTGCAAGGAAACATTCTCTCTACAATTTAATTGTAGTATAAGACTGCATACTATTTGTACTTTCCCTTCTGTAGGTCTTAGGGTATTTAGTTTGGTTTCTTTTGTCAAAAACTGGATGATGATGGGAACATTCTCTCTATATCATGTTTGGTGATATGTATATTTGACAATTGTGCTTGGTGATATATGAAAAAAGGGGTCTTGCATGATTCAAATGACTTGCCCATCTGTCAGTTCTATTCAGATGCTTTGCAAAGCATTTATGATGTTTGTGAGTACTATTGCAATTTTTATGTCAAAAAGCTGGATCCAAGGCTATGATGTGCCCTGTCTGAAAAATTGTTCTGCTTTTATTCTTTGTTTTGATGAAAATCTTCTCTTAAATACTTGTGCAGGTGATGCTCTTCATAGTCTGAGGACCAGCTTACACGATCCTAACAATGTTCTACAAAGTTGGGATCCAACCCTTGTGAACCCTTGTACTTGGTTTCATGTCACATGCAACCCAGAGAACAGTGTTATAAGGGTGTAAGTGTGCACCTTTGATGTTTCAGATGCCGTTGATTTGTAGGCCATGTCATTGGAATATTGGGTCATCTTGGTCATAGTGTAAACCTTGTGTTACTGTTACTCATACAGATCCCTTTTTTCCGCATTGTGTGTTCATTTGCAAACTAGCAGTACTGCACTACTGCTACCCCCACTTCGTTGGTTGTATAAGATATGTAGTAATCTTTGCTACTTGACATGAAATACTAAGACCTGTGAGTTTCGATGTATGGTTGCATCCACTAACTTCAATGAAGGAGACTAGTGAGCCATTAGACATCTTCATAAGGGATAATGTATAATCCTGGTATCAGAAGCTAAATCATCTATATAAGCTAAATAATGTACCTATAATTTGGCCATGTGATCCAAGACCAAGATGTATCTAACTATCTCTGTACATTACTACATATGAGGACCAATGACACGTTCAGCAACTTGTAGACATTGAATTGGTGGGGGAAACTAAAACCTAACAATCCATTGTAAGGTTGTAACTGATTTGGATGGGTTTTCAACTTCATTTAACCGACCCTCTTAACTTCATATCATGTGATGGATTACTTGTTCAGTAATTTTATACTTATCGTGCTGTTCATTTGGTGCTTCTGTTCTTCTTATCTGTTGATGTGCAGTGATCTTGGGAATGCTGCTTTGTCAGGTCAACTGGTACCACAGCTTGGCTCGTTGAAAAACCTGGAGTATTTGTAAGTGATTGTGTAGTTCTAGTCTTTATTAATATTTATAATTTGCAATTTATATATATGTTACCTTACCTATTTTGTTATATTTGAATTTTTGTTGCATGTTTCTGTTTAATCCAATCTATATTACTCCCTCCATCCCTTTTTATTTGTCATTTTGGGGGATTGGGGAGAAACCAATATAACTAACAATGTTAGGGAGAAAAACCATGGAGTCATGTAAATTGGTAAACATTAATTATGAGGGATGGAGAATATATATGTAGAATTAGTAAAAGTTACATTGGGATGTATATGATAAATCATTTGGGACAACAAAAGCTAGTTACGTGGACAAATAAATAGGGACAAACAGAGTATAATTTACTTTGCATGGTTTATTGGGTTAGTGCTCATGTCTCTTTCATGCTGGTTTAGCCAAAATGCAATGAATTCAATTTGGTGCCTCTTTTCTCACCTATTAGTTTATTTTTGGTCACATAGGCTGGCTTATGCTGAACCATCTATTATCCTTGAGAACTACTTAAACGACTCTTGATTTGACATTAACCACATTTTACTGAACTTGATTGATTTATAATTCATGATTGGTCATAGTTCATCTCTTTTATCGACTGGAGAACTCCTACATATGGGGTTACCATTACTCATTTTAGGCGGCAAATAATTACTTCCCAATAGTTGGTCATCTTGTAGGCAGTGAATTCTCTACTTCCTACACTTGTCTGCCTGTTCCTAGTACAAGCATGTGTCTACAGGAGTTAAGCATTGCCTACATGCTTGACCTCTGTACCGGTTAGCTTTATGCTGTAAGAGTGACTTGCCTACTTCTGATTGTGTGTATACTGTGGGTATTTTATACCCACATGATATAATATTGCTTCTTGCTTGGTCTATTGGTGGGAAATCTACATCGGTTTGCTTAAAGTCATAAGCACTCATTTGAAACCATGCCGAGACAACTGTCTAGTTCAAATTGATATTCCATTGCTAAAGGTGGAAGAGACATGCAACAAACATAGTCACCAAGAGTATCTGCTATTGAATTCCAACTTAATTGTAAAATCCGCAGTCTATTTTGAAGGTTTACTGAAAAATGGTGTATGTTAGGTTTACGTTTTAGTTTCGGTACAAAGACAAGCCTCCATGCTAATTTAAAAAAATGTTATTAGGTTTGGTATTATACATCCTTGAATTGTTCATAATTTGAAGTCTGGATCCTGCAGCAAGATTGTACCTCATTTCTATCTATGTGTGAGGTTTACTTTGATGTACTTGGTTCTTTGGTTGCATGATACATCGCATCCAGTTATTGATACAACTCTATTGCCTTCCGTTGACAGGGAGCTATACAGTAACAATATAAGTGGGCCAATACCCAGCGAGCTGGGTAATCTCACTAATTTAGTCAGTCTGGATCTCTACTTGAACAGTTTCACTGGTCTGATTCCCGAGTCATTGGGCAAGCTATCAAAATTGCGTTTTCTGTATGTATATTGATCCTTCATCTGGTTTATGCTACACAATGCTAATTCTGTTTAGGTTATAATGTCCTCACCTTGCAGCTGTTTACTTGTCATGCTTCATGCTTTCTACTTTAGTTTTCGAATGGGATCACCTTGATGATGTGTGGCAACAGTTGTTCATTTGTAATAGTGCTAATGCTTGCTGAAATCTTGGAGAAATTTAGTGCCTGTTGGTGGTGATCTGTGTTCTGTTGGCAATTGATATTAGCTAGTGATTCGGTTTGATTTAGGTTCTGACCATGTGTAATGGTGCAACATAGTTTCTGATATTCTTTTTGTAATATATACTGTTAGCGACTTATGTAACTAGTAACCCAGATAATCTTTATAAACAAGTCATGTGTCCACGCTGAGATTGCATAGAGCCTTAGATCGTCTAATTTACAGACACTGTAAAACTGCGTTTCTCTGCCAGGAGCCATGAATGTGGGCGTGCCAATATTGGTGGTGTGGATTGTGAAGATTGTGAACTTTGAAAAATGCTTGGAACTTGGAAGTACATTTGTCAAATGCCCAACCCGGCATGATTAACGACCCAAGAGTAACCTAAAATTAATTGGGTTCGGTTCTAGAAAGTCAACTCGTTTAATTAAATGGTTAACATGACTAGCCCATTCAATTTTTCAGGTTAGGTAAGGTTGAGATTTCTGACCCTAAAAATTGTTTGTGCAACCTGTTTAGTTGAAGAGTTTAATGGGTCAACCCAACAACGCATTCACTGTCTCTAGCTAGTAATGCTACTGGGTTGTATTTTTTTCAATGAATCTTGGAAATGTCAGACAACTGGCCAATTCATCACTTCAGATATGGTTTTATGGATCACTTTTGTAATTTAAAATTTAGATAGGTTAATAGGTACTTGATTTTGTCCTAGTTAAGTTAAATATGTTAGTGGGTCGAAATCAGGTCAATTTATTTAATTAGCAAACGGATGCACATCAACAAATTTCAACCTGTTTAATTGAACAAGTAGGTTCAGGTTGAAGGTATTTCAATCCATGTAAGATGAACCGGAACACAAAACCAACCTGATCCACCTTTTTGAAAACTATTCTTGGAAAGGGCTCTAGTATCTATGGATTCTTTGAAAACTACAGCAGTCTTTTTGGCAGGCTAAGCTTTGTCGTGTGCGTGAGTTTTGTATGTCAACTGAATATTGCTATTAAATTGTTTATCTATTTTCTAACTTCACCTTACAATCTCTTTGCGACACCCCTTCCCCCTCTCTCTAAGACAAGGCTGATACATGCTGTCTTGCTCAGAAGTCTCGTACCCAACGTAGCACAGGGTGTCATGCAATATGAGAACCTTACTTGCTTTAGGCTATCTGGTAGTCACTAGTCAGTGATGACTGGAATGCTGAACTTAGGATTGTCCTATATGTAATTGAAGTATTAACTGTGTAATGTGTTCTATTATTCCTGCTGAATCCGGGTGAATCAGCATTTGGGAGTATATTAGGGTCTTTAGGGCTGTGCCAGAGTGCTGTGATTTTTTTTTTTTAATGCTGATTAAATCTTTGAAAGAGTATTTTTTTGTTGGCTGAAATACTTGTTGGAACAGTTGAAATTATGGAATTGTCATAGCTCAGAAGCTCAGTGTTCAGATATGGCTAAGAGTGTTGATTGATATCTTATATGTTATTCCATGTTGCCTTGTGACTTGTGTGCTTTCTGTGAAGTCTATCTAAATGCTGTAGAACATCTTGGAAGCTAAAGCTTCTAGCATTAGTCTTATGCATTTTGAAATTTCTGTGCAAGGACAGTCGGCTGAACAACAATAGTCTGTCGGGTTCTATACCTTTGTCATTGACTAATATTACCACACTACAAGTCTTGTAAGTATCTTCATCTTTTTCTTGTCGATAGCTATTATTATTATTATTATTATTATTGTTATTGTTATTGTTATTGTAGTTATTATTATTGTTATTATTATTATTATTATTATTTTGAATAATCATGTGCCTTTGTTTGAATAGTAGCTTGATAAATCCAATCTGATAATTGTTAATTGTCCAATCTCTGTTGCCCTGTGAATCAGAGATCTATCAAACAACCGTCTATCTGGGGCTGTTCCAGACAATGGTTCCTTTTCATTGTTTACTCCAATCAGGTTGGTGCAAGTTTACTGTCACTTTGTTGGCTGGGATGTTACTGTGTCATCTAACTTGCTCACCTCTCTGTTGTGTGCAGTTTTGCTAATAACGTAGGTCTATGTGGGCCAGTCACTGGGCACCCATGCCCGGGCTCTCCACCTTTTTCTCCACCGCCTCCTTTTATACCTCCCCCTCCTATTGAATCCCAAGGTATTATCCGAGTGACCTATATGCTTTTCTTTTGTTCACTTGCTTGGGCTCACTTTGACACACTAACATTTTGCTGACCAGCTTTCTGGTTTCTATCTCATCTCATTTTTGTGCTTACTCTTGTTTGCAGGAGGTGGCAGTGCCACAGGAGCTATTGCTGGGGGAGTTGCTGCTGGTGCAGCTCTACTGTTTGCTGCTCCTGCACTATTATTTGCCTGGTGGAGGCGCAGGAAGCCACAAGAATATTTCTTTGATGTGCCCGGTTAGTCTGTCCCTAAATTTGACTGCATTCATATATTTATTTGGACTTTTCTTGTTGACTTTTCCACTAGAATAAATCCAACCTAGCCGCAATATCTCTATTTTGCCTGTATTAGCTTTGTTTTTATTGTTTTCCCACAGCTGATGATGATGGTCTATTTTGAACATTTCATGAGGTTGTCTGTTTGTTTGCTCTTTTTCAGCTGAAGAGGACCCAGAAGTCCATTTGGGGCAGCTTAAAAGGTTTTCCTTACGGGAACTCCAAGTTGCAACTGATGGCTTTAGCAACAAAAACATCCTTGGAAGAGGAGGTTTTGGCAAAGTGTACAAAGGACGTCTTGCTGATGGATCCCTGGTTGCAGTAAAACGATTGAAGGAAGAGCGTACTCCTGGTGGTGAGTTGCAATTTCAAACTGAGGTGGAGATGATTAGCATGGCGGTGCATCGGAATTTGCTCCGATTGCGTGGTTTTTGCATGACACCAACTGAGCGCCTGCTAGTTTACCCCTACATGGCTAATGGCAGTGTAGCCTCATGTTTAAGAGGTACCATCTTTCCTCTTAATACTGTCATTGAATAGTTTAGTGTTTTTCTGTTTGGTCCTTTGTTTGCCAGCTTTTTCAGAGATTTTCTTCCCTGACCTAATTGAGCTAGAGATTATCAGCAAAGGACCAAAGGAGGGTCATGGAAATTAAAATTCACGCTTTTGGCTTTGGTTATTACTACTCACTGTTACTTTTAATTCAGAGCGCCCTCCAAACGAGCCTCCTCTGGATTGGCCTACACGGAAGCGAATTGCTTTGGGCTCTGCTAGAGGACTTTCTTATTTGCATGACCATTGTGATCCTAAGATCATTCATAGAGACGTAAAAGCCGCTAATATCTTGTTGGATGAGGAGTTTGAGGCTGTTGTTGGTGATTTTGGTCTTGCTAAGCTGATGGATTACAAGGACACTCATGTGACTACTGCTGTACGTGGCACGATTGGGCATATAGCTCCTGAATATCTTTCTACTGGAAAATCCTCTGAGAAGACTGATGTTTTTGGATATGGTATTATGCTTCTTGAATTAATAACTGGACAGAGGGCTTTCGACCTTGCTCGGCTTGCAAATGACGATGATGTCATGTTGCTAGATTGGGTATGCGTTACTTTGTTTTTTGCGGTTATATATGCAATCTATACTTTGCTCCTGCATGCTTGTTAGTTATCCAAGTCTGAACTCCACCTTTGTGGTGGTGGTGGTGGTGGTGGTGGGTGTATCAGGTGAAAGGACTTCTGAAAGAGAAGAAACTTGAAATGCTAGTTGATCCTGATCTCCAAAACAATTACACGGAGGCAGAAGTGGAACAGTTAATCCAAGTAGCTCTACTATGCACGCAAGGGAACCCGATGGATAGGCCCAAAATGTCAGAGGTTGTTAGAATGCTGGAAGGGGATGGTTTGGCTGAGAGGTGGGACGAGTGGCAGAAGATTGAAGTTCTTCGTCAGGAGGTTGATTTGGCTCCTCACAACACCTCCGATTGGATTGTTGACTCCACCGACAATCTTCATGCAGTTGAGCTATCTGGTCCTAGATGATCCATCCTCTGACATCCAATTTCCTTTTTCAGACATCTGATTTCCTTTTTCTTTTCTTTTTCCCATGGGTTATCATTATTGTTTTCCCTTTCTCCCCCTCCATATTTAGCTTCTTGTCATCTTTGAGTGCCTGTTTTGGGCTTTATATTTATTTTGTGCATATGAATCTGTTTGGAAATGACCGCTAGGCAAGGTAAGGCAAAGGCAATTTCACAGGAAGAAGCTGCATTTTGGTTTGTAACAGTCTGACACTGACACAAGTGATAAATTTAATTGTAGATTCTGCTGCTTCAAATCTAATCTTATTAACCCAACAGGCCAACACTGTGTTTCCCTTTTCTTTATTTCTTAGGGTGGAACAGTTCACTCATTCAGGACTTGATATTGAATTCCATTTTAAGAATGCACATTCTGAGAGTTGTTTTATGAAAAATGATATGGTCTGGTTACGTGGGCTGGCTAGGAGAAGAGTGTCATGATTGTACAGTCATTGCTTCCAAAAGCAACAAAAATATTAGTAATACTATATTAAAGCATATAAAATTTCATAACATCATATTCATAATTATATCTTCACTTCCCCATCCTACAGTTATAGCCCTTGGTACTGAAAATTATTAAGATAACATCACTTAATATACTGTTTTTTTGTTGTTGGAAAAGTTCAATATATTAGTTCATGTTGATATTAAAGGAAAGAAGAATTTTAATAGCATTAGTAATTAAATGACCAGTAATTTCAGAACTGGAGTATTATTAAAATGATAGATGAATTGTAACTGTGGGATTGCAGAGAGGGAGTACCAATACATCCAAATGACTAAATTGAAGCATATATGATCCACTCATCCTCCATTAAAACTAGCCAATAGGTTGCATGTCATTCTCAAGATTGAAAGCTGTAAGTGTACTTTTTCAAAAATGCATACTAACATGTGCAACTCTCCTCTCATAGATGGCCGTTGATAATTGATAAAACTTCTGATGGCTCTGATTATATTCTGTTTGGTAAAAAGACTAATTAAGAATTTAGATTGGTAAAAGGATTGAAGATTTTTAGAGACAGGGGCAACGATGAAGCAAGTGGAGAATTTATTTAGGACTAAAAAGACTTGGACATTGTCTTTATCTTCTTGTAGGTTGTGATCTTTTGAGTGTTATTGTTGTTCTGTTGTATTGACCTTTTGGTTTACTGGTCATTCATGGGTCTTACCCGATTCGTAATCAGAAAACGAGATAGAGAGGCGTTAAAGACAAAATTTGAATGACATTTTCAACCACCAGCTTGGGTTGGAGGAATGATTTAATTTTAGAATATCTTTGATTGTGTTTTCAGTACACTTAATAACATACAATCACCACAAATAGGGGTGGAAAATGGAAATGAGCTAAACCGCCTGGTAACCCTTGGCAAGCTGGCTCGGCAGCTGGCAGAAAGCTTGTATAGTTCAACTTGGTTTGGGCTCGAGCTTGTGAATGACATTTTTATGTCATTAATAATTAAAAACATTATAATATCTTGGAGAGGACAAACAATATTCTATTAGGATATTAACATTGCATGGCGCTGCAACCAAATCGAAGCATTAAACATCATCATATCTTTATAGTAAAATTAAATTTGTTTTGCAAATTATCTGTCATCAGGACCAAGCTGCAAACCAAGCCACAAGCCAAGCTAAACCCATAAGAAGCCTAAGTCGAACAAATTCAAGTTCCGCAAGCCACAAGCCAAGCTCAAGTTCACCCAAATAGCAACAAGCTAAACCTCAGACCTTAGAAGCTCGGGCTCGGCTCGGCTCATTTCCACTCCTAACCACAAATTTTTGTGACCTAGCTTTACTACCAGTTGCTCATTACATATCAAAGCGCAAAGCAGGGGAAGACACATTAATTACACCACTTTAATAATACTCCATGTTGAACAAACCAACAGCTAGAATGACCTCAACTGCTTTATGCTTTAAACCAAACTACAATATGCTGCTGCAGGGCAGGCTTGTTATGAGTAAGATGAGACTTCTTCATGCTGCGATGCTCCAACTCAGGTCAGGTATTCAAGTGGAAATCATTGACCCATCAACTCCACATATTGGAAACCGTTTTCCTTCCACCAAGACCTGAAAACAAGAAGAAAACAGAGAAAGGGGGAAAATTTTAGACCACTTCAAGCTAATTAGCTTTACTTTGTCATATACGATGAATGGAAGCCTGGCCTGCACAAACCCGCATAGTTATCTTAGTATCGCTTCATATTTTGAAGGACTTGTAACCATACTCCGGACTTATCATCCCCTCCTCCCAATCACCCATCTTATGACCACCAAAAACTACCTGCTTGATACCCAGATATCTGCAGCAACACGGAATATTGTAAATAACTAGTTGCACTTAAAATAATCTCCTTCAAGAACATCAATTTTGAGACAACTACAAATAGCATTTCAGTAAGCTCAATCCATGGTAGAATAAAAGGCTTACTCAGAGCTCAGCACAGTCAAGGAGTTTAGGAGAACATCAATAGCAAATACATCAGCTGTACCAAGGTCCACCCTGTAAATCCGCACAAAAACATAGTCAGCTACAGAATTCTCCTGCCACATCTATGTGTGAGCTACAAAATACAGAAATCATACCAGAATCGTCCCCAGTTATCTTGAAATTCGACATCGCCAATATCATGGAATGATGAAGGCATCACTTTCATAGCCTTCTCTGCATCATAAAGGGGATTGTAGTCCATTGAGCAACTGGTCAACTAGCAAGGACAAAACCAACTGTCATTGGTACAATTAACTCTGGTAGTCCTGTGTATCTTAAAAGCAAAACTATGTAGCCGCAAACACTGCTAAAAGACAGCATTTCATATATAATTCAATAGGATCAACAGCAAAACTGGGGTGGAAATGTGATTTAAAGCTCCTGAAACTATTGGTTGCTCTCTCTGAGTTTGGTCAGTCAAGCAGAGACAGAACAGAACAAAAACAAAGTTGGGGAAGTAGTAGTTTTCAATGGGCAGTGAGTGAATAAATGAGAGGAATAAAGAGAGAACAAAATATAGGATAATAGGAAGCTAGGAAATATACTCAGACTTCCAAAGCTTTTGCATTTTGATACTTTCCAATAATCCATATTCAATTTGATTTCATATCTTAGAATGCCCACATAAAGAAATTTAGAAGTATTTGAGCGAGAGATAAATACAAATATTTTAACTAAATATCTATACATTCCACATCTTCAAGCTTTTATGAGTTCCTAGGATTTTCATCTATCCACCCTCTTATATTGTAAAAAAGGATGCAATGGGCCATATTACTTTGATTCTTCATTATCCCTACCATAACCGTGTGGAACCCTCGACACCGAACAAGGGTACAACGCTCTGACACTTAAAATACAATAAAAAGACGCAAAATTTCTTAAAAATAGCTGAGTCCAATACCCTTATCCGTGTCAGTATGTGGGATATCCCTGACTAAGTCCAAGTAATATAAGGCAATGGGGCAGTGCATAATTCGGTTTTCATTGAATTGGGTTTGGCATAATTGAGTCTAACTGAGTTTAGTTTATTCTTCTTTACATAAGATATCCTTCCGTTCCATAAGAATTGTTGCAAGAGTGTCCTATGTCACTTCCACTATGCAAAAGCCAAACCAAGGGGCACAACAAGGAGCAGAATGTTAAGAGTGAATGGACCACATTCCAGGATGATGGTTACAGCAGCAAACCAATGTGGCAGAATTAGGGGTGGGCAATGGACCGGGCTGGGTTTGGGCCAGCCACTAACGGGCCGGGCCGGGCTGAGACATTTTTTACTGGGCCCAAGTAGGTTGGGTTTTAACGGGCCCTTAACGGGCTGGGCCGAGACATTTGATTTAACTTTGGGTCATATTCAAATCCCTGTGAAACCCACTGAGCTTAGTTTGTGACAGCCCACTTAAGACGGGCTCATCATCAGTCATTGGTTTAAGTGGCTTCACATCTTCAACAGGCTTTATCTCACTTTGTCCTACAACAGCAATGCGATTTCCCAATCAGAACATGAGGCAGCAATCCCACATCCCCATACAACTGCGTCAACATCTTCGACTTCCTCTCTCCTCACCGTCACCTCCTCTTCTTCTCCCTCTCCCTCTTCATCCACCTCCTCCTCATCGTCTCCGTATACATCTTCGACTTCCTCGGCCTCCGCCCCACCGCCGCCGTCGCCGCCACCGTCATCCGGCGAGGCATTCTATGTGTCCTCAGCGGTGGTGCCGGCGGCAGAGTGAATCTCGTCGGAGGTGGACGGAAGTGGTCGGCGTAGGGAGAAGGACGATGATACTCAGACATGCATGGGAACAACGAAAGCGAGTTTGACTCGGACTGAGTCGGTCCTTGAGTAAGTCCTCCAGTGCTGGTGATGAGCTTCTTCATCTCGCTCTAATTTCTCTCACTAGAATGTTGATTGTATGTGTTCGGGTGGGGTTTGGGTTTCCCTCGCAGGAATTTGATTTTTCAGGTTTTGTGCAGAGAGTGTCCGCTTCCAGACAAAAAGGGAAAAAGGATATGAAGGACTAGAGATAGAGAGAGATTTCAGTGAGGAAAAAGGGATGCATTAAAGCGGAGAAATGACGACAAACTGGAAGAAATATGCTTAGGGTAGAGTGAAGAGCAGCAACGTGGAGAACTGGAGAGAGACAGATTGATGGGCGGCGACCAGAGAGAGTACGAAGGGTGGATGGGAATGCAACCGCAATTATTTTCAAGCCCGAATTCGGCCCGCGGGGGCCCGCAAATTTAATTAAATGGTGTGCCCGTTAAGAGCCTGGCCTGTTTACAAAGCCCTTTTTCTGTAGCCCATTCACAAAGGTCCAATGGGCAACCGCCCATTTGCACAGGTCTAGGTAGAATAGATCTCTGGCATCATCTGAGATTTACATAGTGCTATGACACATAATCAAGATCAAGTGACTTGCTAGTAAGTTTTGTCACAAACCATAATCTTTATTTTCTATTCCTTTAGCTTCAACTTTGTGATAGATGGAATGCAAAACTAACAAATTTAGGGTATTTAAAGAAGGGAGTTGATCATATGAGAAATAGCTTCTTGTGAGAATATGAGAAATACCATTGTGGACATGATCTATGTGGCGCTCGTGAATAAGAGAGGACAAGGGGCAAGTAGAACGAAAGTGGCCATGGTCGCTACCAGGGTATTTAAAGAAGGGAGTTGATCATATGAGAAATAGCTTCTTGTGAGAATATGAGAAATACCATCGTGGACATGATCTATGTGGCGCTCGTGACTAAGAGAGGACAAGGGGCAAGTAGACCGAAAGTGGTCATGGTCGCTACCCTCCTGGTAGCGCCCGTGACCCTGAACAACCCCCTAGAAGGCCAAGTGACCCGAAGGTGGTCAAGGTCGCTCCCTCCCTGGTAACGCCCGTGACCAAGCTAAGCACATCCGGAGGATCCCCAAGCCTAGAAAGGTAGCGGGCATGACGAGCCAAGGTAGTCCCCGCTACCCCAGCGAAGATTGCTAAATCGTGGACAAAAAAATCGAGGGCACCCGTGACGACCCTATTTCCGACAAAACAACAATGTGAAATGACTGTGTTTCGTTTAATTTTTCCTTGATGTATACTTGCCCCCTAATTAAACCCAGCAACTTTCCCCTTTTAGTTATTCCTACGTTTTAGCACATTTCTCTAGCTAGATTTCCTTTCCTTTCCTCTCTAAAACTCGATTGCATTCCTTTAATCAAGATCAATGCAAGTGGGGGTTTTATTTAAGATTGATTATTATTCTAGTGGATAACCTTTTCTACTCTTCTTTTATTGCTTTTTTAGTGCTTGTTTGACCTAGTTTTTGAGAGTGTTTTTGGAGTTAAAAAGCACAAACTAGGTCAAACGGTGTTTTTTAGAAGCTAATAATTGTTTTTCAAAAGCAGTTTTGGCCAAAAACAACTCTAAAAGCAGAAGCAGTAAATTGGTTGCTTCTGCTTCTTACAAACTAATCACTACTCAATCTATGGGATCTTTAGTGATTAGTTTCTATAATTTCAAATAGATATTTTGATTCTTATAAAGATAGCATTTAAATATTTTAATATTATGTTGAAACTTTAATACTATGTTGGACATTTTTATTATTTAATTCCTTTACAAATATGGTATTTAGTAAATTTTTGATGTATAAATTTTTAACTTAAAGAATTGTATAGTTAAGTAAGACCATATATAGTTATAATAATAATTATTATAACTATAACTATACGATTATAATTATTTCTGAAATTAAAATATGATAATTTGTTTAAAAATTAATAAAAATAGAAAAATGTAAATAATCATATGATGATTTTACTCCACAAAACACACGATAATTTTAGAAGTAAGGTTAAACAATTAAATTTAGTAAAACCACTATATTATAAGTTAGGCCAAACACTTTAATTTAGTAAAATCACTTATGTCATAAGCTAAGCCAAACACTTCAATGCCTCTCCAAAAATAGTTTTTATTAAAACTATTTGTAAAAAGCAAAAACACCTTTTTAGAAACTAGGCCATACAGACAATTGTTATTAGTTGGTTGATGATCTTGATTGCTTGTTCATGTGCTTAGTTGCTAGATTAATCTTAAATACTCTCTTGTTGAATAGTATCATCCTTAGGATAATGTTTGTGTTGGTTGTTGTTGATTCCACCATGATTAGTGGCTAGTTTCACCTTGGGTTAGGGGGCCTTTGAGTTTCCTGATGGACCCTAGCCAAGGGACTTAATTTGGTGTGGATGATTAGGCCTTGTTCAGGGATTTTCCATCCCATTCTCCAATTGTTATGGGGTTTAAGTGGTGCGAAAGGCCCTTAGACCTATCCAACATGAAATTGGAGAGTTGGATGGAATGGTTGGAGTTATTGACATGAAAATGTCAATAATTCCAACTATGAAACTTTACACCGTATACTTTCGGCTTTCGATCTTGCCTATCGAGTCCTGAGGTTAGGCGTTAGTCGGGTGATTCAAAGAATCCCTGAACCCTCCTTTATCCCTGTCTGCTAATCTGTTATTTTACCTATCTTTGTTTCTAGTTGACTTTTAGGTTAATTGTTCGCCTTTTCCAACGATTTTGTTCCCCTTAAACCGAATCTAGGTAGCAATTGGATACATTATTAGGATATTGCTCCCCGTGGAAATGACCTCACCCATACTTGGGAAAATAGTGAGGTGGGGTGAGGAGTGAGGTATACCCCTTCATACCCTCTCTAACTCTTCTTCTTTTTTCTTTTTTTCTTTTTTTTAAAAATCTAAATTGGAATGTAAGCAAGAGTTAATTGACATTATAACATACATATGAGGTAAATTGACAATATTACCCTTCTAACCCTATTTGAATTTGTCTCCTCCCCTCTCATCTCTCTTTACATTTCTTGCTTCGGAGAATGCTTTCCTCCAAGGAACTTACTCTTATGGACTCTGTTAAAGTTTGAAAATGATTTCCCAAGCAGAGGTAGATTATTTACCCTTTACAAACACTCACCTACTCCTACTTCCCTTACTCTTACGACCTCTTACTCTTATTTTACAAACCCCCTCCAAGAAGAGCTGAAAATGTTAGAAGCCAAGCGAGCACAAAGATCAATGAACTACTCAACAGGAGCACCAATGGCACTATGGTAGGTAGAACATGGCTGCCTATAAAGCAATCCCAAATACTGGATGTGAAATGACATGGTGAAAATTAAAGTTGTCAATTAGGGCAGGTGGGTTAAACAAACATAGATCGGTTGCATATTGGGTTTACGTAAATACAGGTTAGTGTATTTTGGTTTCGGGTCAACCCAATGGGTTATGACAGGGACTCTTTTCCATCTTTTTCTTTAAGAAACATTGCCTCTAAATACTCTAATTTGTTCTATATAATATATATGATTATCTTCTTATAACGATAGCTTATCAAGAATATTTCAACTTAAATTAGAGAAATAATATATCATTGAGTTGTGCTTGTAGTTTAAAAGTCGGGAATACCAATAAAAACTCAAGTTACAATAAAATTGAACTTAAAAAGTAAAGGTTCAGGTTTGACTCACTAATGTGCGGGTTTCTCGGGATCAGTTTATTTCAGGTTTGTGTCGAGAAGATCATGTTCAAAAAAACCCAAAACGTTCGGGCATCGTGTCATTGGGTAAGGTCTAAAATTGATAAGCCTAGTGAAAATAGTGTGGCATAACTTATATACACCTTAACATGCATTTTGCAAGTGACTTATTATGAAAGGAGATCGTGAACGAAAGAAAGACTACATCAATGGCTCTCAATATGGATATACAATGTGTGTTCTAGAAGGGCACGGAAGTAGATACCATTTCCTTTTCAAATGTGGATTTTCACAACAGACTCAAATGGGTTGATCAATGTTGGTATCCAGACAGGCTTGGAATGAATGGCTTATCACGGGGTTGTCACATGCAAAGGAGAATGTTGTGTTTACTTAGATTGCAGCACTGGCTTACCACATTCTGCGGGCGTGTACTGTGAGAATTTCAGCAGGAAGACAACTTAAGTCGCTCAACTTGTTGGAAGTATACATTCAGCTGTTAGAACTTAGTTTGTAAATAGAAAGGATTTAGAAGTCCGGTAGACAAATCATAAAGGTCTGTTCCAATTCCCGGGGTATGCCCCGAGTGTGATGCAAATATTGCTCAGTTTAATGCTAGCTCAACGTCTATTACCTTAAAAATGTTACCGCTGGGGTATACTACCTGCAAATTTGAAGAATTGAATGCCCCTAGCCTCCCCATCACATACCAAGCTTGAACGACCTGAGCTACAACCAATGTTAATGATGTGACAATTGCAAGAACGTAAGTAGTGCGTAAGAAGCAGCCAACTCTTCAGAGCAATGCAGAATTTCGTCAAATGGAAAAGAAATGAGAATCAATTTAACTTACACTTCCAAAAAGATCAACATCCCTATCCGTTGGTGATCCAAAGAATTCAACCCATATGTACGAGTCTAAAGGATTAAAGCTGTCAAACAAAATGCAAAAAAGATAGAGGTCAAGGGCAAACAGCAAAAGAGACCAATAAAAACAAAACTTTCTCAAGTATTAACAGAGAATATCACCAGTCACCAGTGCACTGCAAGGTACAATTATCTACAGTTCCAAATAGATGCCAATTGCAGTTCTAGACAGGCAATGGGAATGAAAGACAGTCAAATTGGTTAAATTGGACCAAGGCACTTGTATTCGCATCTGTGACTAGTATTCCAATTTTTAGTGACCATGTCTCTCCTTGTGTAGAAGGATAAAGGGGATGGTAATTCTTGGTCTTTAGGTTTAGATGTGTTTTGTTGATAAAACCCTTCTTAGCATATAGATGAAATGAAAAAGGGGTAAAGTAGGCTAGGGAAATGGAAAAAATAGATGCTTTAGATATGGTCCAAATTTAAAATAAATTGCAGCATTTGGCCAACTGGTCAGTGGGCATCCATGAATGCAGCTGTAAACTTGCACCTAGCATAGAGCTTCCACCTTTTTTTTTTAAAAAAAAAGAAAAAGTTTATTTTTAAGAAAGCTTTCCCTAATATTTAAGCCATTAGGGAAAATTTGAAGCTGCGCACAAGTTCTCTCCAGTAGCGACTACTGTGCTCTAAAACAACTAGGAAGGAGCTAAGGAGCCTTCTTCGGCTTTTTCTTTGCAGCTCCATTTGTTGGGGGGGGGGGGGGGTGGTTCATGGTACTCATAGATTTCTATTAAAGACTCACTCAGATTTCCAGCAATAAGAAGTGTTTTTAGTACAGCAAGTGATTCTTATGTTTTCCCTTGAATAAGAAACATAAATGTCAGATAGATAGAGCACCATTGGAAGCATGTGAGCAGGACGGGTAGGACTGCCTCTGGAAAAGGACTCACACTACCATTATTTCGACTAATGCATTCTTCTTCAGTCAAAGGTCTTATCATAGTATCATCCATCTTATAGACCAACTTTAGAGAGAAATTCAAACAATGAGATCATCTTGGAAAATGTTTTATCTTACTCTCTAAAGCTGACTTTGAAGGCAAGAATTGAGCCCGTCTTTGACTTGTTGAAGTCCCGCCCCTTCTTCCGGACCCTTTCCTCAACCTTATCAACAGTTACGTATTAATTATTAAAGACTCTCCTCGGAATGAATTAGATACAAGCAGAACAAAGTAGGGAGAGAGGCCATGTAACGTCAAAAGGAAACACAAGGAGCAGTGAACCATAAGATTGTTTAACAGATAGCACAAGTTTCCAGATGTTTATTTACTACTGTTACATCCATTGATCTATCTTTGTTTCCCTTGAATAAAATTTCAGATTGTCTGAGTTTTTCAGGCTACTTTCCTACTTGTTACTGAAATTTCGGAGCTCCCCTAAACTTTCAGACCTTCTAAAAAAAGGGAAGGAAAAAGAGTAGTACCCTTTTGCGCATTTCTTCAGGGTTGCCAACACTATCCCCAAGAAGGGCTCTTAACTCAGAATCATTTTTGCAAGCATCCTCTAACACCCTGTTTTGTCATGACACCCTCAACAACTTGAGACCGAAAAGAAAGAAGAAGAAGAAGAAGAAGAAGAAGATGGAAAATAAGAAAGAATACTTAGCCCAAGCAGGGTAATTATTGAGGCGTTGGTGTTCACGTCGGTGCTTTTCTTGCCGCAATTTGAGCAGCCTTCTCCCTCTTGCAGTTGTTCCAGACCCTTTCTGTGTATCTCCATTTCCATTTCCACTGCTATTTGAGGCAGATGAGGAGGCTTTAATTGTCGTTGAATTCTTCATAGAGTGGACATTGGAAGAGCCAAAATGGTAGAGATGGGGTTTTGAATTTGGGGATGGAGATGGATGAGGGATAGTGAATGTACATGGCCAACACCATCCTGCTACTGCTACTCCTACTGTTTCCATGATTTTGTTTCCCGACAGGTGTTGGCAATGCAGATTTCTAATAGCCTCACCCTTGTTTAAGTTGAGTTTTCGGATTAAATTGCCTGCAAATTATTAAATTGCCCTTCTTGGTAAAACGGTCAAAATTACGCTTGAAAATTTTTTTGTTGATAAAATCTTTAAATCGATTAAAATTAACTAAATTTTCTTTTTGACATGATATTGTAAGTTTCAAGTGATTTACTTAGTTATGTGCAGGTTAATTTGTTTTCCCTCCTTAATTATGTTTGACAAATTAGATACCTGTCTTAAACTCACTGGTCCCCTTTTATTTTGTCACTTCCCTCTATTTAAAAAACAACTCCAACCTTTTCTCCTTCCTTTCGTTTGATCATTCCCCATCTGGTTCGACTTCTTCACTTCACTTCAGCTTCATCATTGTCGACTCTGTTGTGACCATTCTTTTTGTTTGATGCTTCATCTCCATTGTCCAACTCAGTTAAAGCAACAAGTGTGGAAAGGTAAGTTGTACTCAACTTCATTGGAATAGTAAAGTTAGGGTTTGTTTGTATGATTCTTCCATATGAGTTTGTTGATGTTGGCATGTGTTGGATTTTCGTTAAAGATGAATTATTTCTACTGATTATGCATAATTCTGGGATTTCTAGGGTTTTTGTGCTGTTGCCATTTTTCTGGGTTTAATGGGGGGGGGGGGGGAGGGGGTTTACTCTGTTTGAATGGTGTCTTTGGTCTAATGATCAATGTGACTTATTTGATAATTTTTTGTTCTTTTTTAGAGTTTGATCATGGTTTTGTTGCATATTTTTCCATAGGGGTGAGTTTGAAAGTGAGAGGTATCTAAGATATGTTGAATGTGAACTGTTTAAGATTGATGTAGACCCTGATTACCTTAGTGTAGATGACATGGTTGAGACTGTAGAGCACTTAGGATATACAAAGGACATGATAAAGAAGATTTATTTCAGTAAACCAGGTTGGCCATTTGAGGAGAGTTTAGTCCCGACCCATTGGATGGAGATAACGAAATTAGAGAATTGACTGCATTACTGAATGGATGTGATTATGTTAGGTTGTATGTTGATCATAGTTGCAATGATATTGTGGAAACTGGTACTAATGATCATGTGGATCCTGAATACTTTCAGGAGGATGAATGTGAAGATGATGAAGATGAGGATGATCAGGATGACCCTGAATACTTTCAGGAGGATGAATGTGAAGATGATGATGGAGACACTGATGATGAAAATGGTTATGATGCTGATGATGAAGAGGTTGTGACATTGAGGAAGAAGAAAAAGCAGTTGAAGAAAGCTATTCACTATGAGAGGAAACTGTTGGAGGAAAATCAGAATGACAATGGTGATGAAGGAGAAGTAGATGGGTGCTAAGGAGATGAAAAATACAATGATTCTGAATGTCCTAGCAGTCCAGAGAGTGAGGATGAGGAATGTGAAGGCAAAAAGAAAGAGAGGTATAAGAGGAAAAAAAAAGTTACAATACCTTAAGTATAACCCAAAAAATCCTCGTAAGCTTGTATGTGGCATGACCTTCCCTGAGAAGAAGGATGTGGTGAAAGTTGTCACTGAATATAGGATTTTGGGAGGTTATAACTTGAGAGTAGTGAAGAGTGACAAAGGGAGGTACACACTAGAGTGTAAAGCTGATGGTTGTAAATGGAGGATGTACTCTTCATAGGTTGGGAAGGAAAAGACTTTCAAATCAAGACACTAGACAAGGAACAAACTTGTATTCCTTACAGTATGCAAGTTGGACATAGGAACATGAGTGTAAAGTGGTTGGGTGAGAATTACAATGAGATGTTTAGAATCAATCCATCTTGGAGGGCAAGAGACTTGCAAGAGATGGTTAAGGTGGATTTAAATTATAGGGCAACTATGTCAATGTAGGCAAGGGCTAGGCGGAAGACATTGGCCTCTATCATTGGTGACTATAGGAGTCAATTTGCACAGCTTAGGGACTACCTGTGGGAACTTCAAAAGAAGAGTCCTGGCACCAAAATCCAACTGAAGACAACCTGAAAAACCCTGGAAAATTCGATTTTAAGTATCGTTACGTCGTTAGTGTTATTTTACGCTCAGTTATTTATTTTGTATTTAAATTGTTAACACTTGAGCTCGTAGGACCGTCGAGGAAATATCAAGGGTAATATAGTCTTTTTCTACGTGCATGAGTGTGCATGGGAGCAATGATATTTTAGTAATTTTTATATGATAGTATTTGATGAATATGTGTATGTGTGGTTAGTTTCTATTCAATTATTATATGACTATTTTTAGTACTACTATTATTATTATTTGAGAAATGAAATTATGTTATTTTTCCCTATAGAAGCTATCAATAGTATCAGATAGTTATGGGTTCTATTTTACAGATTTTAATAAAATACCTTAGTTAGTATATATTTAGTTAATAAAACCTAAGCTAATACAAAACACTAAACCCTACGTTCTTCTCTCCCTCCACTCTCCCTCTACGTAACTGCCACCCAAGCCATCAACCACCAGTGTCGCTGCCACCGTCACCAGTCGCCGAACATCACCACCAGTGATGTAAATCCATCCACACCAAGCCCAACAAAGGAGATCAAATTCATCTACAAGGAGATAGAACGGGCCATAGAGGAAGGATCTAGTGTGGAGGCCCAAAGGCCCATCCATATGGTGCGCTCATTGTTCCAAGAGGACGTCCAAACGTCCTAGAGGCTCAAAACCCACGTCAAAAGGCCCAAGTACAAAGCCCAAGTTGAATTTCACAATTTTGGCATTTCCAAGATGAAGTTCACAGTTTTAACCTTTTTAAGTTAAATTTCACCTTTTTAGTGTTTTCTTATTAGTAGCAAGTTATTTGATGTAATTTTATTATTTTTAGTTGTGTGAGATGCCAAGTAATATCTATAAGCTTGGACATCAAGTTAGAAGAGTCTAGAATAGTCTAGAAGGATCTAGAAGAGTCTAGAATAGTCTAGAAGGGTTAGTAGGCTTGTGGTAGACGTATGGTGTGTAGCTTGGATGCCAAGCTTAGGAGTCCTAGTCTTGGATGACTAATTTTGTAACTAATCCATCTTGGATTAGGAAAGCCATGTCCTAGAAGGATTCATATTATTTGTAACTAATCCCCTTAGGATTAGGAAACCAACTCCTAGGAGGAGATGGTTGCTTAGGCGTCAAGTAGATAGTCCTAGTAGGAGAAGGACTTAGTCTAGTATAAACTTCATAGCTTCTTCTCGTTAGAGACACAACCTTGAATTATGAATACAAACAAGCTTTTGCTTATCCTTGAGTGTTTCTCAAAACCTCATTTGATATCTTCTATTGTATCTTGAATGTGGCAATTCAAGTGGTGAGGAAGAGCTTGTTTCCTACTCTTTAGAAGGTGTTTCTGTAGCTAAGAGGAAGAGCAAGTAGCCCTAGGGTTTCAACTTGTGGTGTTTCTATATCAAGTTTGATTCTCTTGAACTATCCAGTTCTCTTATCTATCCAGTTGATTTCCTACAGCTATTTCAAACCTCTCAAACATTCCCATACTCACGTCAATCTCCCTCCAAAACCCTAATTTATATTCTCTCTAAAATCTCTCTCAACCTCACGTCACTCTCTCTCTCAAATCTCCCTCTCAAACCCTAATCCATATTCTCTGTCAACACTCTCTCAAAATCTCCCATATTCTCGTGAATCCCCTCAACCCTAGCTATTCACATGAGTAACCCTAGTCCTAAGATTGGTTGCATTGATCTAGTTATGTTAAACGTTTAATCTAGTAGCTTAAATTAGTGATATTTGCTAATACATGTAGTTATTGTATGTGAATTTTGTTAGGGTTTGATTAGAGTAATTTATGAAAAGTTATTTGAAAGGAATTGCAAATACTATGTATCTATGCTCTATTTTATGATTATTATGTTTATAAGTTATTAATTAGTTACAAGTATTATGATTAATATTTACTAGTTGCTCATGTTACTATTTGAAATGAGTTGCGTTTTAAATCTCATTCCATCTTACGATTTCGAGTTGAATCTTGAGTTTATTCGTTTTAATAGTTGGAATTTAAAAACCTTAATTTATAACTATTATTATATCTTTTAAAAAGAGTCTTGTTTAAATCTTCTTATGGTTTTTACAAGCTAAATTATATTATGTTTAGTAAAGTTTTGATCTTTGACGTACTAATCGTATTATTTGGATTATTATCATATGCGGTAGTGTTGATATGAGTTTTAATCGATTTTTCCTTATTTAAAAATACATCAAATTTTGGTATTGTGTGAAGGTTTAGAATTCTTGCTGAGTGTGATTGATTCTATAAATTTTCGATGTCGAAAAATTCAAGTTTATGTTGATCTTTATGTTATGTTTTAAAGAAAAATATTTACTTTGAGACTTAATGTACATGTGTTTAGGTGAGTCTTGGTGTTAGTCTGCGTATAGATTGTCCTTGGTTGTGTTGGGGGGGGGGATGAAAGGGAATATATTTGACCTAGTAGACTGTTTTGAGGCCTAAGTTGGAGTCCTGGGATAGTGTGGTTAGAGTTAGGATCGAAAAACCCCAAGCTAAAAACAGGTCAGTTTGGACAGAATTTATATGTCATACTATATCAGTCACCATAAAGTATGTAGTTAATATTTATCCCTACCATTTGGCCGAGAAGTACCTTAGTGTGTTAACTTTCATAGAAATTTTACGGATCGGGATTTCAAGGTCTATATTCTGAGTTATGACCCATCTAACGCATCTAGGTCAGAATTGGATAGGTTTTATAGTTGACTGTTTTTGAAGACCTTAGGGTGTGTTTTTGGCCTTGGGATCAACAGAAAAGTTCTAGTAGACATCTCGAGGTTTCCAGAAAGTCTAAAACCAGACCCATAGAATGTCTTGAAGTCAAGTTATGGTCCGTTTTATGTGGGTGTTGCAATCTGCCAGTGTTCTGTTTATTTATTTGTGATATCATGTGAGAAATTTTTAGTTATTTGTGATATGTTAATTAATTGAAATATGTGAAATTGTTGTAAATGTCAAATTATGAATGATGGGAACCTTATAGTGTTTATAGCGGTGGGTTAGTAAGAAGTAGATCGTGCTAATTTTGTACGACGCGTATTGATGTTAGAAATTACTTTATTTTAGGCACGTTCTAGACCATTCGTTTTAGTGAGCTCAAGTGTATTCGTGAAGTGAAGAGAAGATTTGTCAGGTAATTTCTATGTCCTAATCCCCACTGGGATGCGCTTATGTGTTTTATGACTTTAATATATTTTGGAAATTGCATCTTGAAAAGAGGATTTTATGGTGAAAACTGACTGTCTGTTTTAGATGTCGAACTATTTTCTTTGAGATAATTAAACGTGGATAGTTTTCTAATATGTGTATTTGAAAATGGTTTTGGAAATTGGGATTGGATTGATTGAGTTTGGAGTGGTGTTGTATTAAATCTGATTAATAATTCAAACGTGACGTAAATGCGGGTTCGGGCAACGCCCCCAAAGATCAGGATGTGGTATCCTGCAGGGGGGTTGTCAAGAGATTAGAGATGCCTGATAAGTGTTACTTCCCCGGGGTTAGTTTTATGCATGTGTGTGAAATGGATGTCCATATGTATGATTGAGAATGAAATTCATTGAGAATAAGTTTGAGATTGAGATTGTGATATTGAGATTTGATTATAGCGAGGTCATTGGACATCGAGGGCCAAATAAGCAAGGCGTTTAATAAATCTGAAAGATGGTTATGTGTGGTTGGGAAAGAAAGTTGGTTTCGAAAATATTTGACTTGTTCTCTCCTCCCTTAAAAATGAATTGAAATGTGGATTTCTCATGTTTTAAATGTTTTGTTTTTAGGTGATGAATTCTATGATAGGAATGAGAACTAGCAAGTGAGGATGATCGTTCACTACAACAGAACAGGCATGCGGCGACCGATACCGTTTATATCGGTCGCTGCATATCCGTCGTTTTCCAATCCTGGCGACCGATACGTATCGGTCGCTAACTTTGCGACCGATATACCCAGCAGCGACCGATACGTATCGATGGCTAATCAGCGACCGATATCGTATCGATCGCTGTGTATCGGTCACATCATTAGCGACCGATACATTATCGGTCACCGGTTAACGGTCGGTAATAGTGACCCTTACACAACGACTGATATGTATCGGTCACTGATTTTATTTATTATTATTTTTTTGAAAATTAAAGTTCAAGATTGTGGTAGAATGGGTTATAATCACGCTGTATTGGTCGTTATGTTTATGAATTATTGGTCGCTGCTATTATTATATTACCTATATATATATATATATATATATATATATATATATATATATATATATATATATATATATATATATATATATATATATATATATATATATATACATATACATAGTTAGCTGCATATTTATTCATCTGTCAGTTTCATACATAACATAATTATACATATATAGTATTGAAAATTCATACATAAATTTTATACATATGTTAAACATTCATACATATATTAACTAAATATTCGTACATATACTAACTAAAAATTCATAAGTTTAAACATTTATAAGGTTCATGGTTGGGGAGGGGGTTGAGGGGATACTGATAAGTTTAAATATTGAGATGGGGAACAAGAACTACCGGCCTATTGCTGTTGCCAAACTTGTGTCAGCTGGCTTTGAATTTGGGAGAGGGCGGATGAGTGTGCAACAACTTGATCCCTAAGAATAGCATCCATGGACGGGGTTGCACCGGCATGACTCGAAGAACTACCCTGGGTGGGGGGTGGAGTATCATAGAACATTGATGTCGCACTACCAAGACCATAGACAACTTGGTCTTTGGGTTTGTACCCTCCTACCAATTGGAGGCACAACTCCCTAGCTTCCAAGGAGTTTTCCAGAATGCCACGCTCATAACATTTTTGGCAAAAAGATTCCTGTAGGCATTCATACATAAGTAGCAAAATTGGGATGAATGTATTGCATCATAAGTAGCAAAATTAAAAGGGCCATAATACTATTATCTGGGAGAGATGGGATTCATCACTTTATTTTATCATAAGTAGGAAGAATACAAAGAGTTTCAAGATTCAAAGTAGCCATTATATATGTGAATGAGTATGTACATAATTCATTCGAAAATGACAATTTCATATGTAAGTTTTCATTTGCAACAAGGGCAACTTGGTGAACATTATTTTTAGCAAGTTTTCATTTGTAACAAGTTCAAACACGCACCCAAACACAAATAAATGTTCAACGGCCACACGTCGGACTTCAAACATAATCCCAAACACAAAATATGATCAATGGCCACATGCCGAAGTTCAAACACAATCCCAAACACACATAAAAGTTTAACGGCCACACGCCGGATGCATAACCACAACCACGAGCACTAGATATGTTCAACGGCCACACGCTTGACTTCAAACACAATCCCCAACACAAAATATGATCAATGGCCACATGCTGGAGTTCAAACACAATCCCAAACACACATAAAAGTTCAACGGCCACACGCCAGATGCTCAACCACAACCACGAGCACTATATATGTTCAACGGCCATACTCCAGAGGTCAAACACATGCACAAACACAAATAAATGTTCAACGGCCACCGCCAGACTTTAAACACAAAATAAAAGTTCGCGGTCGCACGCCGGATGCACAAACACAATCCCAAACACAAAACATGATCAACGACCACACGCGGAAATTCAAACACAATCCCAAACACAAATAAAAATCCACGGCCACACGTCGGATGCACAAACACAATCCCAAACACAAAATATGATGAACGCCACACGCCACAGTTCAGACACAATCCCAAACACAACTAAAAGTTCACGACTAGTTGCCAGATGCACAAACACAATCCCAAACACAAAACATGATCAACGACCACACGCCGGAATTCAAACATAGTCCCAAACAGAAATAAAGATTCACGACCACACACCGGGTGCACAAACAAAATTCCAAACACAAAATATGATCAACGGCCACACGCCAGAGTTCAAACACAATCCCAAACACAACTAAAAGTTCACGACCACTCGTCAGATGTACAAACACAATCCCAAACACAAAATATGATCAACGGCCACACGACAGAGTTCAAACAAGTACCCAAACATAAATAAAGGTTCAACGGAAACATGCCAGATGCACAACCACATTCACAATATATGTTCAACGGTCACACGTCGGAGTTCAAACACAACCACAAACACAAGCACATACACAAATAACATTTCAAAATATAATTTCCACTACACAAGTTTTTACGAATATGTGTAGATGAAACTTACATTGAGTATGGCGGACAGTGTGGAACTCCAAACCGGATTCCCTGCAGCATCTCGCCCACAGTGGATATGGGCGTGGACATCGGACAGGGTTAGGAATACCCCCTCAGCAGCCTAAAAGTGAGAAAAGTAAATGCAAACAATTGTTTAAAGAGTTCATACTAGTTAATGTATACATATAATTTTATTAATTGTGCCAGTATAGGGTTCACCTTCTTCCTCATATAGGTCGCTACCAAAATCGAGTCGCTATGCACAAAGCAATTGGCCGTTTTTTCTGAATTCCGGTTTGCTTTGGCGGCATTGGACCGTTGAATGAATTCCTCTATTTGGGATTCCTCCAACATGCTTTCATGGTCCTGTTTGCTCATATACATACAGGGTCAGTCCTCTTTTTTGTCGTGACCTTGTACCCCGAATCAGCAGTCTGGTCGTACAACTTCGTGTGCCACCCACTAAACACTTCTCGTGTGAGGTCTTCATCCCACACATAATGACGTTGTATAAAATGAATTGATTAGTGATTAGTTATCCGACTATTACGTATAAGAAAATCATATTCCAATTTGCATAATTACTTACACAGAAATCCATCCACAAATTAGCTTTCCCTCTTTTGTCCCATTTAGATGAAGGCTTCGGATTCAGGTGGACACGACTTTGCTGTCCAACAAAGCATGCTAAACGCGTGTCCACGAACCTATTCATTCGTTACGAAAAAACAAATAAGGTTAATAAAACCAATTCTAGATGAATGTACATAGGATTTTATGTTATCATCTTACCAATCCTCCCCCCGTTCCAGTTGTATCCTGTTGGGATATTGGCTAGGGTCTACTAGAGCTGCGGTTTGCCAAATTCTATGTGGCTGTCTACCCCTAATATAATAATTAATACAAGGTAAAATCAAAACACAAGTTAGTACCTGTGGACATTTTTCCTAGCCGTTCGGGCTTCCAAACGTCCACGTTGGATTGGGGTGTAATTTGATGATTTGTGTTGGGGTTTGAACCCTTGACAAAGACTCTTTAAGGAATTTTAATCACACATTTCAGGAATAATATTTGTAAAATCACTTTCCCTTTACTTGTGTATTTTATGAGTCATTGAGATTAAACCTTTAAGAGTGAACTTCCACTTGTTCCAAACTCTTCCAAACTTAATTCAATTTGTTCATTTAAATGTTAGGCTTGGAAGAAAGTAATTTATGCATGTATTATTTAGAAATATATAAAGAAAAACCTTAAAGTTGTATCGACACATTGTAAAACCACGTTTTACCATAGTTTATGCAACCCGATGTGCTTTTAGTTCGAAATGGGAGTCGCTGTAGACACCGAAATTTTGCACATAAATATATAGCATTCCTATATAAAAATGAAATAGAAATAAAGAAAAAGAAGTCGGTCGTTAAGCTAGTTCAGACACCGGATTTTAGCATAGATTATATATATATTTTTAATGTAATTTTTATTATTTCCCCTTTATGTATTTTAGTTATGTACTTTAGTTAGAATATGGAAATTAGGGAAGCCAAGCCAAGCCAAAGATAAGCCAAGACACTTCCTCGCATGCACTCTACATGCACAAGTTCGGACGAGCACACATGCACCATTACATGTGAATTTCCTAGCCTATTGCATGCATGATCTTTATGTAAGCAATTAAGCTTCATTTAGCCATGCAAGCCATGCAAAAGCTAAGTAAAGATCACATGCAAAATACTTCCAAGAGGTCTCAAGTTCAAGACCTCACAAAAACATACATAAAGCTTGCAAATAAGCTCCCACCATCCATGGTGTGAACCGCTGACTTCGAATACATCCCATTCAAACCCTCACCGTCCAAGAATACATGGACGAGAGCTTGATACATCCTCCCCTTTCCCAAGGCCGGTCGGCCTTTAACTCTGTCCACACCCAGATTCAGCCTCCCAGCTCCATCGTCCACTCCAAGACACCCTCCTTTGCTGCCTAGTGTTCTGTGCAATTTAACCACGAGTTGCATGTGATTGAAGGGGAGTGTATGTGATTGTATGTTCATGAATCTCCTAAGCCTTCCCTCACCTATAAATACCCCCTCTTTCCAAGTCCAAACTCACTCAATCATTCACTCATCCTTCTCCATAAACTCTCACTCATCCATTCTCTCATTCCTCTCATCACTCCCTACTTATCTCTAATCTAATATCATCATTCTACCACTCTTTTCCTATCACCTTTCCACCATTCTCTTATTATCCTAATCTCCCTATCATCATCCTCTTAAACCCCTTAATCCATACTCTCCATACTATCCCCACCATTCTTATATAAAACCCTCACAAAAACATCCTAAAACACCACTAAAAACCCACAAAAAGCCCTTCCTTCCTACACATTTTCTATCATCTTTCCACCATATTCTAAACATCATAAACCCCATTCCTCCATCTTCTTCAATCCACTAATCCATATTCTTATTCTATCATCTCATACCCCTACATAAATCTCCCATAAAACTTCCAAAAAACCCTCATCAAAACATCATAAAAAAACCACAAAAAGAGTCTTTCTTCCTATCTTTTTCCTACCTTTTTCCCATCCTTTTCCATCACTTTCCTATCATTATTATCTCCATTTCTCTACTCCCTTAAGCCCTCGCATCTCTATTCTTATTCCATCTTCCATTATTCCTCCACAAAAAGCCTAACCTTTCTACTTCTTAAAACACCACAAAAAGAACCTTTGCTTACCCTTTTCTCACCCCTTTTCCATACCTTTCTCCATCAACTTTTAGCACCATTTTGGCATCTTTAAGAATAAAGTGTACATGATGTATATTCCTTTCTTTCATTCTTATTGTTGCATGTTCAATGAAATAATTCTATAAAGTTCTTATTTATCATCCTTCCAATTTTCATCAAAAGCACACTTAAAACTTTTAGTAGAGTCTTTCCTTTTGTGAGAGGTGAACTCTTAAAGTTTACTTTTCGAGTTCGTAGCCTTACCCTCTAATCCATTCTTGGGTTTTGCAGGCAGAGTCTTTCTTTCTTTTCTTTTTGGTTTTGTCTTGGCTTTTCCCTTAAAAAGTCAGGTGGCGACTCCCATTTCGAACCAAAACACATCGAAGATTGCATAAACTATGGTTAACATGATTTTACAATGTACCGATGCAACTTTAAGGCATTCTTTGTATATTTCTAAATAATGTTTGCATAAATCGCTTTCTTCCGAGCCTAGCATTTTAATGAGCAAGTTGGGTTAAATTTAGAAGAGTTTGAAACTAAGGGATGTTCACTCTTAGAAGTTTAATTCAAGGACTCATAAAATGGATAAGGGAAAGTGATTTTACAAGATATTATTCATGAAATGTACGATTATTTCCTTAAATAGATTTCAAAGGTTAAACCCCAGCACAAACCACCAAATCATACCCCAATCCAACGTGGACGTTCGGAAGCCGGAACGGCGAGGAAAAATGTCCATAGGATTTTTGGCGACTCCACTGGGGGGTTTTTCTAAAGTGGGTAAAACTTGAAAAATGTTTAGTGTGCTTTAAAAATTTTTGGAAGGAAAATAAATTTTACTTTATATTATTTGGTCATTCTTTTTTGGCATAATGCATTGCATATACCGGGGCACTCCCTTGACATGTAATATGTCGTAGGAGCATGTAAATCGACGATTTAGGTTTTTTATTTCAACCACAAAAGATAACCCATGGGATGTTGGACCGGCTATACTCAATTGGTGCCTTTACATCGAGAGAACATTAGTCAGCACATCCACTCATGCATCACTCGACGAGGTCTCCGCACGAGCCTCCAAGAGTAACACCCCACACATCCAAGTTGCCTTTACAACAAGAATGCACCGGGGCGAGTACATGAGCCACTAAACCTTATCCATCCAATAAACCCTTTTGTAGATAGAGCCTTGGTTTAAGATACCCTTTCTTCATATGTATGCTATGTGCTATGTGATTAAATTCGTTGTAAAGATTCGACCTAAGTTTAGGAGTGTTGTTCTAGTCCATATAGTAATAATTGGGAATCATGTTTACCAACTAAGTCAATTAACCTCAAAATTTATGGTTAACCCAGTGGTTGAGCCCATTTATCTATAAAGGTTAATTATCTTGGTTTATCAAGTAAAGTCAACTCGCCTCTGACGATTCTATATGACCCTGTACGACATCTCCTTAACGAAGGTCCAATAAACCTGATTAAAAGTCAAAACCAAGTTAGTGGATAAAGTTTTAGACTGCGTAATAGTCACTAGGCTTGAGTAAATTAATTTATCGAATTAATTATTGAATCCATCATACTTATGGTCGGCCCGTGGTTAGGCCCAACCATTTTTGGATTTAGCAATTAAGTCCATAAATTAGTTATAACTCGCTTATCGTTGACTTAATTTATTCAGCCCTCTACATTATCTTCTTTCCCTAAGCAAATAAATAAAACTTATTGTACCACGTGTACGTGTTTGTTGAGTCTTCGTTAGGTGTAAATACGTGTTTGTGTAAATACATGTTTGAGTTTGTTGGGTCTTTGTTAGATGTAAATACGTGTTTGTGTTAATACGTGTTTGAGTTTGTTGAATCTTTCTTAGGTGTAAATATGTGTTTGTGTGTTGTGTCTTCGTTAGAGTCGGACCTAATTTTGAGATACTATTTTAGTCCGCATAATAATCATTGGGTTTGAGAAGAAATGAGTTCATAAACTCGATTAATTAACCTTAAATTTTATGGTCGCCCGGTTGTAAGGCCCATCCATTCTAAAAGGTTAATTACCCTTGTTTATCATTTATTTTGACTCACCTTTGATGATTTTATTCGACCCTTTTCAGTATTCTCTTACTTAGGTTCAAAGAAAATTGATTAATAATAAAACAAAGTAAGTGTGTATTGTTATAGCCCGTGTAATAGTCTCAAGGTTAGAGAAAATAAATTTATAAATTCGATTATTAAGTCTAAAAACAAAATCCATGGTCGGCGCGTTGGTGAGCCCATCCATGTTGGATTTAATGATTGAGTTTATAAGTCTGTTTTAACTCACCTTTCGATGGCTTTATTCGGTCCTTTACGACATCCGCTTTCCATGAGTTAAATAAATGTGTTGGGTCTTAAATAAAAAAGTGTGTAAGTAGAAGTCTAAAAGTCAGATTGTCAGTGTGTCGAGCATTATTCTAGTCCGCATAATAGCCAACTTAGCTTGAGTTGACACAAGTTTGTTAGTTCAAGTGACAGATTCTCCTTAAAACGATCGGCTTGTGGTTTAAGCCCATCCGAATTGAGAAACACTCACTTGCGCTTTCCAACTTATGTCGACTTGCTATGTTTGACTTTATCCGACCCTTTATAATGCTCTTGTTGTAAAAAAGTGTTGTTGGTTGTCTTAGAGTCGTATAGAAGTTAGAACGCGTAAACCTGTGTCATAGTTGAGTCGTTTCCTGAGTCATTATTTATAGGTGTCTTACACGATAGGAGATATCATATGTGGTCTAGTAAACCTAGGTCATATGTGAGTGTTTCTTTCTTTTTTTTTTTTTTTTTTAAGTCTAGTGTAAACCCATGTCATGGGTGAGTCGTTGAGTCTTTTCTCGTGATGTCATATCATGTGAGTCTTTCTTTTTCTAGTAAGATTAATGTAGGTCCATGTCATAAGGTAGCCTTTCCAGGTCAACTTATAGACATTTGCATTTTAGGAAGTCTCGTATAGAATTTAGGACATGTGAACCCATCTTGAGTAGGCATATAGAAATCTTGCATCCTAGGAAGTCCCATGTAGGTCGGTTAGCTCATTCAAACCCATGTCCTGGGTGAGTCTCTCCCGAGTCAGCATATAGGCATTTGTCATTTTTAAGGAGTCCCATGTAGGTCATTTAGGTCATACATGCATTCATCGGGTCAGGTTTTGGTTAATATGAGGTCAATCTCTAAACAGTGCGTTGTTTCCTTTAGTCAGAATGGGAGACTCGAGTGTAGCTTGGATCCCAGGACCGTTAGGCCGTCCAGTCCGTAACCCGAACTTCATCCCACCGACACCTAGGTCCAAAGCTTCTCGCCGTATGCCATTTAACATGTCTGCAAGTAAGAACAATGGTGAGGACCAAGTCGACTCTACACTGGCTAAGAACGTGGAGGAGAAACTCAATAAGGTGGTAGGGTCAATCACTGTTGCTACCATTCAACAAGAGGAGAAAGTTGAGGAGCACATTACTAGGCAGCAGGTATTGATCGAGCAACAAAACAAAAGGATTGAACAACAACAGGAGACCTTGAATGGGGTCTTGGAAGCCTTGCAGTGTGTCAATATGCATATTGGTATGGGCAATGATGAAGAAGATCTTGACAATGTTGTTCCAAGCCCAGCGCCTATTGTTGATATAAGTAAAGCCAAAATTGGGGAAAGTCCCAGTATGGGAGTGGTAATCCACATGACAGATGACCCAAAGTCGAAGCTACCACCACCAGTAGCTACCCGTCGTGTTACTCCAATCGAGGCTGAAGTGAAGTTGCTAGATGACCCTGTCATCCAGGAGATAAAAGCGCAGCTCGACAGACTCAAGAATGCAGTAAGTCAGATGCCCGCATTCACTAATCAATTCATTGAGTTTGAACCACCTATTGAGGTCAATGCCGATATTTCTAGAAAGATGGATATACCGCTCAGGAAGTTCATTCCATCTGAGAATCCAACGCATCATGTGTGGGAGTTCAATCGGGTAATGCCGCTCAGGGGTATTGGTGCTGAGCACTACAAGCGAGTTTTCCCATCATCATTCAATGATGAGGCTTCGGATTGGTACTACACCTTTCCTTCAGAGGTACGAGGAGATTGGTTGGTCTTATGAAAAGCCTTCATCGAGCATTACAATAAGGTTAAAAAAGACAAGGTGACTCTGTCGGACATTATGGAAATACGCCAAGGAGTTGATGAACCCTTTCTTGCTTATTATGAGAGATGGCATGCCAAATTATCCCAAGTGACTAGCATCATCCCTACTGAGATGCAGCTAGATACCTTTGTTCGTGGTTTGAAACCAAGTCTAGCACAGCAACTGGACTTTTACGTGGTGGAAAGTTTTGAGTATCTGAAGAAGTTGTGCCCTAAGCTGGAGGCACGAAAGGAAAGAAATGTCGTATCACAAAGCTGGGAAAATGCTAGTTTATATTAGGGGACCTTCAATGATATTTCAAAGGTTCTGGAAACCAATGCTCAACATTGGAGCCTTGTCTCAAGACCTTCTGCTAAACACGAGACTTTTACGCCTCTTAATTTTACCTACTCTAAGGCATTAAGCAGGTTACTAAAGAAGAATTTGGTTGAGTTGCCAGCGCCGAAACCCGAGCCAACAATAAAGGGAAAGTATTGGGATGACGTGAGATTCTGCGACTACGATAGATCCCGGGGACATGACATGGAAAATTGTTGGGCTCTGAAGAACAAGATTGAGGACATAATCCAGTTAGGGAACTGCCCCTACCAAAAGTAGCACAGATAGAACATGGATTCCCCATGCGAAGACAGGGAGGACATATCATCAACGAAGCTCTAGAGTTAGATACAGTCTTGGTTGTCAAGCATTTTGTTTCCGGAATCTATTAGAGTAAAGAGTCGGTTCATAATTCATTTCTTGAATTCAGTTGCTCGTGTTGCTATTTTTGTTCAAACATAATCATGCTTGTATTGTTGTTGACTTGAGTTGAAAAGTTCTCTCATCCATTCGCCATCCTTATAAACCAAGTCTGACAAATTCACTTTCTCTTACCTTTCCATTTTTTTTGTCAAATACCTCATTCCCATCTTTTCATTTTCTTGAATCCAGGGTTAGAGAGAAAAAAAAAGAATTAAAAAAAGAGTGAAAAACTATAGAGTGGTTGGTTTGAAAACCTCATCGAGGCAAACTAGGAAAAAGGAGAGAATAAAATTGATGAGAGAAGTCAGCCTGCATTCCCATCTAGCAAGACGAGCAATAGGAGAGAGTGTTGTCAAGAAAGACCAAGCCCAATAATCTCTCTTAAGTGAATGCTGCTCATTAGAAATCTCGCAGCTTAATGTAACGTGGTTTTGTAACTCCGGTTTTGTCGTTCTCTCTCAGGGAGTTGGGGCTTCTAAACCTAAAAATGCTTTTCCAAGTTCTCACCTACTAGGTTTGGGGTTCATCATCATTAAGAGAGATTGGTTTTTAAGCAAATAGGGAAACACAAGCCAAACCACAAAAAGGAAGAAAAGGGGTTTCGGGAGTTTTGGGCAACCAAAGGATTCATGGTTATGTGAGTTTTGTGGTTAAGAGGCAAAAAGACAGGATACATATGAGAATCTTGTTAGAAAAAATGGCCACGGGATTCCCTCTTTCGAAGGTAATCCGGATTAACTTCCCCGAAATCCACCATTGATCCCGAGGGTTAATCGAACAAGATTCCCTAGTTAGCCTCTATCTCACTTTCATGAGAGAGGGACTAACTATCCCGTCCTTAACCTTACATTAATAAGTGATTAGTACATTAGAGAGCTTCCGATCTCTAATGCACCCCACTTGAAGGAAAGACTAAGGTGGGAATCAGATTTTTCCCACTAATTACCCACTAATTCACTAACCCCTATAACTAATCATCCAATGGAGTCTTAATCACTCCCTTAACCCCAAAGAACCCTAGCCACTAATCATAATAGATAACAAATTAAACCTAATAAAAACTCCTAAGACCTAAAGACACCTAAAAACCCTAGTGACATTTGACTCTAATCAAGCCTTACCCTAATAAACTCTAAACCAAACATAATCAAAACCCTAAACCCTAATCTGACCCAACTAGACCTAACCCAAACTGACCAGAACCAGACCCACAAGAAACCCTAAAACTGACCTAGACCTGAACTGCCCCACAGAAACCCTAAACCCTAAGGTAAACCCTAAGAGAACTAACACTAATCAACCTTGGAAAAACCCTAAGCCCAAGACTGACCCTAATCTGACTTAAACCCTAAAGGACAGAACCGACCTAAATAAACCCTAAAATTGAACCACACAAAACCCACTGCCTGAATTGTACAAAGGAAAATAGAAAGAAAAGAAGATTGATTTGCAATTGCTAGTGAACCGAGACAAAGGAAAAAGAGAAGAAAAAGAACAAACCAGAGGAATAGGGAGACAGACAGAATCAGAGGAAGAAGAAGAAGAATAATACCGAAGCAAAGCAAATCAAATTATCCAACATCAAAATCCTAAAATCCCATATTCGAAGCCCAGAACATGCATACGAAAATAAACCTAAATCTACCCTAAATACTAACCCTAAGGATGGAGGCCGAAACCAACCATGCAAGCTTCGAGTGGCTCCTTCTTCCCCTTTTATAGTCGAATTCGTCCATCTTCCTTCAAATCGCAGCCATCGATCGTTCCGCAAATTGGACGACGCAGATGAATTCAATTAGTTGAGGATGAAAATGCTTAAATGGTGGCTCGTGCATGCCTCTTATCTTCTCAACCGAATCTGTTAAAATCAAAGAGAAATAGAGTGAGAGATTGAGAAATTCGCGAGATAATGGGATAGAGAAGGGAAGAAGGAAGAGATGAAAGAGAAGAGATGAGAAGAGAGAAGGAGATGAAGTGATGTATTACCGGATCAAGAAAGGTTCTTGATTCCAATAATACATGAAACACGTGTAACCAAACAATGAGGATGGGTGGCTCACGAGATTAGGGAGAAAGAAAGGGGGAGGCTCTCGTGAATTTAGGGTTTAATGGAGGGTTATTTTGCCGTGAGGGCTTTTGTGGTTTCAAGATTCAAGTGGGATGAATCTTGAATGGGAAAGAGGGAAGAGGGATGATTCTTGAATGGGGGGTTTGAAGGGGGATGGCGTGAAACAAGGGAGGTGAGAGAGGGAGAGAGTGACGTTAGGATTGAGGGAGTGATGGTGGAGAAAGGTGGCGTGAGTTTATGGGGGGGGGGTAGGTTTAGGGTTGATGTGACTTAACTGTATTGACAGAAAGCTCACAGGGTAATTACCTTAACTATATTGATAGAAAGGTAAGAATGGATAGATCTAGGTTTCCTAATTGAATCCACAAATAGGACAACCTAGGGCTAACTTGACCTAGACCGCAACCTAGGGTCAAGCTCTTCCTAACCACTTGGGTGCCAAACCAAGATACAATAGAAGAAAGGGTGAGAGTTTATCCAAACACTCGAGGGAAAGCTAAAAGCTTAAAGGGTTTCATATTTCTGAATTGAATGATTGCCTTGAGAGGCTACATCCCTATTTATACTATGAGAGTCCTAAAGGGACTAAAACTCTCCAACTTGGCGTGCAAGGCAAGGAGTTCTACTACTAGATGCCTAATCTATTCTACTCCTCCTTGGATTAGGATTCCTTATCCTAGGGGGAGTTGGTTGTAACAAACCTTATCCTAATTATCTTGGCTTTCCTAATCCGGATTGGATTAGTTACAAAATTAGCCAATTTTCTAACTAGGAATTAAATCACACGACTATTATAGCCTAATTAAAATAAACACACCAAAAAAAAACTAATTAAGCTGAAGAGAATTAAATTACATCCAAAAATCAAGATCATAAAATTGGGCTTGTAAACTTGACTTTGGACGTGTATTGCTCCTCCTTCTCTGGGCTTGGCGTGTGGCCTTGGTCCATCTAGGATGTTTGGACATCCTCTTGAAATAAGCTACACACCATATGAGTTGGCCTTTTTACGTTGTACCCTTCATCTATGGATCGTTGCACTTCTTTGTAAATAGTTTGGATCTCCTAATTAGAAGTGGCCTGATTTCCATCATTCCCCCCTTGTTGAGAAGAGTTTGTCCTCAAACTAAGGAGGTCTTCGTTTTCATCATAGTAGGGCTTTAAGTCGGCAACATTGAAAGTAGCACTTCCTCCATAATCTTCGTTTAGTGCTAGCTTGTATGCATTATCTCCAACTCTTTCTAAAACTTCAAAAGGACCGTCAGCTCTGGGAACTAACTTTCCTTTCCTCTTGGAGGGGAACCTCTCCTTTTTCAAGTGAACCCATACTAGATCTCCTGGTTGAAAAATAACCCTTTTCCTTTTCTTGTTAGCTAAGTCTGAAACAGATTGGGTGTACTTAGCTATTTTCTCCTTAACTTCCTCATGGAGCTTCTGTATTTCTTGGGCTCGTTTTTGGGCTTCATGGCTGAACCTTATGGTGCTATTGATAGGCGTGAGGTCCATAGGCATAGTAGGGTTCCTTCCATAAACAACTTGGAAAGGTGAACGACCCGTTGCCTTGCTTGGAGCCCTATTGAATGCAAATTAAGCGTGTGGGAGAAGAGTGTCCCATCCTTTCTTGTTCTTGCTCACTAAGGACCTCAATAGCGAACCTAGGGTCTGATTGGTGACCTCCATTTGACCGTCGGTCTGTGGGTGACATGCAGTGCTGAATTTGAGCTTGGTTCCCATCTTCTTCCAGAGAGTAACCCAAAAGTGGCTAAGGAACTTTGCATCCCGATCTGAGACCATAGTCCTAGGTATTCCATGGAGCCGAACGACTTCTTGGAAGTATAGTTCTGCCACTCTAACTGCATCATAGGTGGTGTGACATGGGATAAAGTGAGCCATCTTTGAGAATCGATCAACAACCACCATGATTGAATCCTTCCCACGTTGAGTCCTAGGTAGTCCCACAATGAAATCGAGACTAATATCTTCCCAAGGACCTTCAGGGATGGGCAAGGGCGTGTATAACCCTTGGGGGAAGCACATGACTCTTCGATAAATTGCATGATGAACACCTTCTAACCATATGTTCGACGTCTTTGACTATGTGGGGCCAAAAATAGTGTTCTTTCAACATCAGATAAGTCTTCTCAATACCGAAGTGTCCTGTAAGGCTACCTCCATGAACTTCTAAGATAAGAAGTTCCCTAAGACTGCTTCTAGGAATACACAGTTGATTCCCATGAAATAGAAAACCATGCTCCACGTGATACTGGTCGTTGGGGCGGTTTTTGCAGTCTACGTAGATCTCCTTGAAATCTGTATCTTCTTCATAGAGATCTTTGATGTGTTCAAGCCCTATCACACGTGAATCAAGGACTTGAAGGAGCATATAACGGCGAGAAAGGGCGTCTGCTCCCTTATTCAGATGGCCGGCTTTGTGCTGAATGACGAAGTGATAAGCTTGCATAAATTCAACCCACTTAGCATGGCGCGGATTTAACTTATGTTGGCCTTGAATATACTTTAGTGCCTCGTGGTCGCTATGTAGAATAAATTCGTGGCCGATGAGATAGTGTCGCCAATGTTCTAGGGCACGAATAATAACATAGAATTCCTTATCGTACGTGCTGTACTTCTTCCAGGCATCACTGAGTTTCTCGCTGTAGTAGGCCAAGGGACGGCCTTCCTGTGATAATACTGCTCCAATTCCAACTGCAGAAGCATCGCACTCCACTTCAAACCTTTTGTCAAAGCTTAGTAGGGCAAGGATAGGGGCAGTGCAGAGTTGAATTTTGATAGAATCAAACGCCTGTTGTGCTGATGGCGTCCAGCTGAACTCTTTGCTCTTCAGTAGCTCGGTCATGGGTGCCATAATCGAGCTGAAGTTTTTCACGAACCTTCTGTAGAAGGAGGCTAAACCGTGAAAACTCCTGATGTCGTGAATGCTAGCTGGTGTAGGCCACTCTTTGATTGCTTTGATTTTCTCTTCATGAACCTGTATCCCATCAGCCGAGAGTACATAGCCAAGAAAGACTAATTTCTTGGTGAAGAAGTGGCACTTAGCGAGATTCCCATAAAGCTTCTCGTGATCTAGCAAATCAAGGACTGACGTGAGGTGTTGCAGATGTTCCTCCTCACTCTTGCTGTATATAAGTATGTCGTCGAAGTAGACAACAACACACTTGCCGATAAGTGGTTTCAGAACCTGATTCATTAGTCTCATAAAAGTAGAAGGGGCATTAGTTAGTCCAAAAGGCATGACTAACCATTCGTAAAGACCTCCTTTAGTTTTGAATGCTGTTTTCCATTCGTCTCCGGCTTGAATCCGAATCTGATAGTACCCGCTTCTTAGGTCTATTTTCGAAAAGACCTGGGCGCCATGTAGTTCGTCTAGAAGATCCTCAAGTCTAGGAATTGGGAACCAGTACTTGATGGTGATTTTATTTATGGCCCTGCAGTCGATACACATTCGTTGACTTCCGTCTTTCTTTGGGACCAATAACGCTGGAACGGCGCACGGACTGAGACGTTCCCGTATCATACCCTTCGCTAACAGATCATCAGCTTGCCTTTGAATCTCCTGTGTGTCGCTAGGGTTCATGCGGTATGCCGGTTTGTTTGGTAAGACTGACCCCGGGATTAGATCAATCTTATGCTGAATGTCTCGCTCAGGTGGTAAACCTGGCGGCATCTCTTCTGGGAACACATGAGAATATTGTTCCAAAAGAGGGGTGACAAGGGGGTGGACGTCAACTTCGTGAGTTGGGACGTCAGGTGGGGAAGTTTTGTGGCTGAATTCTGTGTTTAGGTCCAAGAGAATGATCTCTTTATGCTCACTGAACTCATGATGTTCAGCTGACATAGAAGGGATTGGAACTGGATCATTCGCTTTGGGTTGGGACGGAAAGGTTACTTTAAGTGGAGCTAGGGTGATTTTTTTTTGGTTGAACCTGAAGGTGTAGGTGTTGGCTCTTCCATCATGTATCACACTCATGTCAAATAACCAGGGTCTTCCCAACAAAAGATGACAAGCATCCATAGGCAATATATCACACCAAATAGAATCTTGATAGTTCTTGCCAATGGAAAAGCTTACCAAGAATTGACGAGTAACTTGTAGTCCTTCACCCTGATTAAGCCATTGGATGGTGTAGGGCTTGGGATGTGGACTGGTTTCCAGCTGAAGTTTGTCCACCAAAGTTGTTGAAGCCTCATTGGTGCAACTTCCTCCATCAACGATTAAGGAGCAGACCTTTCCTTTGATAGTGCAGCGAGACTGAAAGATAGCCTCTTGTTGTTGTTGGTCTTCTGGGACAATCGAACTGCTGAGGATCCTCCTCATGAAGAGCAATTCGTGTGCCATAGTAGGGGTTGAAACGCCAGAGTGACGTTGGGTAAGGGAGGGTAATGTGTTTGGGCTGTTTGTGGAGTTTTGGGTTGCAGGTTGGTACTGAAGGTTTGAAGGTTACGTGTTTGGATTGCAGGTTAAACCTATGGATTAGCAGGTTAGGCTTTTGGATTTGAAGGTTACGTGTTTGGTTTACACTCAACCTCAACCTAGAGCTCTCATACCACTTTTGATGTATTACCGGATCAAGAAAGGTTCTTGATTCCAATAATACATGAAACACGTGTAACCAAACAATGAGGATGGGTGGTTCACGAGATTAGGGAGAAAGAAAGGGGGAGGCTCTCGTGAATTTAGGGTTTAATGGAGGGTTATTTTGCCGTGAGGGATTTTGTGGTTTCAAGATTCAAGTGGGATGAATCTTGAATGGGAAAGAGGGGAGAGGGATGATTCTTGAATGGGGGGTTTGAAGGGGGATGGCGTGAAACAAGGGAGGTGAGAGAGGGAGAGAGTGACGTTAGGATTGAGGGAGTGATGGTGGAGGAAGGTGGCGTGAGTTTATGGGGGGGGGGGTAGGTTTAGGGTTGATGTGACTTAACTGTATTGACAGAAAGCTCACAGGGTAATTACCTTAACTATATTGATAGAAAGGTAAGAACAGATAGATCTAGGTTTCCTAATTGAATCCACAAATAGGACAACTTAGGGATAACTTGACTTAGACCGCAACCTAGGGTCAAGCTCTTCCTAACCACTTGGGTGCCAAACCAAGATACAATAGAAGAATGGGTGAGAGTTTATCCAAACACTCGAGGGAAAGCTAAAAGCTTAAGGGGTTTCATATTTCTGAATTGAATGATTGCCTTGAGAGGCTACATCCCTATTTATACTATGAGAGTCCTAAAGGGACTAAAACTCTCCAACTTGGCGTGCAAGGCAAGGAGTTCTACTACTAGATGCCTAATCTATTCTACTCCTCCTTGGATTAGGATTCCTTATCCTAGGGGGAGTTGGTTGTAACAAACCTTATCCTAATTATCTTGGCTTTCCTAATCCGGATTGGATTAGTTACAAAATTAGCCAATTTCCTAACTAGGAATTAAATCACACGACTATTATAGCCTAATTAAAATAAACACACCAAAAAAAAACTAATTAAGCCGAAGAGAATTAAATTACATCCAAAAATCAAGATCATAAAATTGGGCTTGTAAACTTGACTTTGGACGTGTATTGCTCCTCCTTCCCTGGGCTTGGCGTGTGGCCTTGGTCCATCTAGGATGTTTGGACATCCTCTTGAAATAAGCTACACACCATATGAGTTGGCCTTTTCACGTTGTACCCTTCATCTATGGATCGTTCCACTTCTTTGTAAATAGTTTGGATCTCCTGATTAGAAGTGGCCTGATTTCCATCATGAAGAGAGATTGAGATGGAGAGGAGTTCGTTGGTTATTGAAATGGGGCTCGGGTTGCTTGTCTGCACATGAGAAGAACCAGAGAGAAAGTTAGAAAAGGGGGACGAAGGAGAGGAGGAAAAGAAAAGGGGGAATTAGGGTATTGGAGAAGGAGTTAGTATCCGGCTGTGATAAAAAGGAGAGAGAGGAAATAGGTCGGGTTTGTGGGTAAACGGGTAGACGGGTTAGCTGGGTTCAGGATTTTAAGGTGGGCCGAGAAGGAACATTTGGGCTGGGAAATTGGGCTGAAGAAGAGGATTAGGAATTAGTAATTTTCAATTTGATTCATTTTAATACTAAAAATAACTAAAAATGATAAAAAGACATAAAACCTAATAAAATTGCAAAATTACTAAAAACATAATAAAAAGCCTAATTTAATTATTAAAAAAAGGCAAAAATTCAAATAATAGAGGGGAAAAATCATGCAAAAGCGGGACTAAACACCCCCCCACACTTAGACTTTTGCTCGTCCCGAGGAAAACAAAACAAAACAAAATAACCTAACTACTTCACTTTCGTGGGAGGAAACTGGTGTATTTAGCGTATGCCCTAAGCCCTTTAAACCCCCCGGTAGCCCGGGTGGATGAGGTGGGTCTTGCGAGGGTTTGTAGCGTCTATACCCACAAAAGCCAAAGAAAAGGAGAGAGGGAAAGTGAAAAACAAAACAAGCTTAGAAAAGAAAGAAGAGAAACGCTGCTGGTTCTAAGAATCATGCAATCGCCGCAAAGAAAACGATACTAATCAACCAAAAGGAACCATTATGAGCATACCAAAACACTTAATTCAATACAATGCCAATCTTTAAGGTTTTCGATTCCCGACATCTCCTACAAAACTAGATCCCATGTGCGCAAGTGCAAGTGTTATTCTACTCGATTCTGATTGATCTAGAGCAAATCACTTTCCAAGCTTGTATCAAAGCAAAAGATTATTTAAGCACCGACCTCCCTTGCTTTATGTCGCCCTTGGCTTGGTGAGGGCTGCAGGAAACGCAAAGAGAACTTTACATTTATTACGATTCATTGATCAGCGTTGGCTTGAGAAAGCTCAACGAGATTGGTGTTAGTTTTTTGTTCGGTCTCGTTCCGAGCCGAATTTCTTCTCTTTTATAGGGTATATTTTCTTGTTTTAACCCCTATTTATATATTAGATATAATGATTTGGTGTTTTGTAGGAAAATAAGGAGTTAGAAGAAGTTTGGGCTTAATTAAAGGTTTTTAGGGAATCCCGAGCGACTTCCCGAGACAATCTAAGTCAACCCGAGACCCGAGTCAGGAACCGAGGAAAAACCTGACCCGGAAACTCTATTTCCATGTTGGCGCACAAAACACGGCCAGCGGACAGACGCCAAGCTCGCCCGAGCAGCTTCTGTGACTCGACCGAGTTGCTTCACGCCCGCTACATCAACCCTCGCGCCCACGCATCGGCTCAAGAAAATAACGGCGAGCGCGGCCGTCGCCGAGCAACCTCATGGCTCGCCCGAGCAGGTCCACTGTCGCACCGCTATCCACGCTCAGCAACAACGACGGATGTTGCAGTCAGTAGCTGTGCTCGCCCGAGCAACTCCATGGCTCGCCCGAGCCACCTTGTCTGCGGAAAAACTGACGCGTGTGCTGCGATTTATTTCTAGGGTTTTGGGTTGTATTTTTCCTTCTTCTATAAATACGAACTTGTATTAATCTAAGAGATATCAATTAGCCTAGGTAGTTTAGGAGTAGAATTAGATTTATTTCTTTCCTTTATTTGCTTTAATCACTCTTTAATTGTTCTTCAAGTTTTCAATTGTTCTTCATTGTTCTTCAAGCTTTCTTTGATTTCTAACATTTGTATTCAAACTTTCTCAAGCTTTCTCAATTCAAGCAAGTTTTCATTGAAGTGTTTTACAAGCTTTCTCTCTCTCTCTCTCTCTCTCTCTCTCTCTCTCTCTCTCTTCTCCATTGATGTTGATTTCAAAGCTTTCTAGGGTTAGCCACATCAAATCCACTTTTAGTGGGGAGGAGGCTCAAGGAACTCCAATTCTACTTACTAGTAAGAATTTGGGGGATTCTTGGTAATCCAAACCACAATTTGTTGTTTGTTTGGGGGAAATTCAAGTTTAGATTGAAGGTTTATTGAAGTTTGTTCATCAAAGGTATAAATTCTTGCCCAATTTCATTGTTCATGCTAGTTCTCCATTCAAGCTTTTAAGTGCTTTCTTAATTTCATGCTTTTTATTGCTTTCCTTAATTCCATGTCTAGGTTAGTTTTGTTGCTTTCATTTACATAATTTACCGCTTTCCGCATTGAGAAAAACCCTTCCACAAACCGATTACCTCAGTCAAGCCTAACACCCATCCCTGAGATCGACAATCCTTACTTAAAACCACAAAAATTACAACCGAACATTTTTTCGAGAATTGAACGGCCCATAACGAGGTTTACCCTCCCAACATGGTCTTTTCCATACGCCTCATCATTACGAAAACAAAGTGCTTAAGGGGTTAGAGCGTCGTACCGCTCATACCGGTCCTATGTAGGTAGACTAACTTAACACTACAGTTCAGATTTAATTAATTTAATTGACTTTCACTTTTTCAACATGCTCGGAAATAACCTACTAAAGTCTCTCAATTTCAAGAACGTGAAGGAAACAAGGATCTTATCAAGCATTTAACGAAGGGAATCTAAACAAATGAGTCATGACAATGCTTGAATTAAAGTTGATAATGATCATACGGGTTCCTTTCAAGGAGATTAAGAAAGTTTTCGAAGCATTGACTACACTTTTCCTAAAACAAAGCAAAAACAAAAGAAAAACGAAAACTAAAAAGGTGTTTCACTCCCTTTTTTTATCCTTTTTCTCATTCATTTTTCACAACCTCTTTTCACTTTTTTTTTTCAAAATTTAGCACTTTTTTTCACTTATTTTTTCACAAAATTTTCTAAGAAATAAAAAGCAACTAAAATGCTAGGTGGGCTACTCATGTATTACCGGATCAAGAAATGTTCTTGATTTCGATAATACATGAAACACGTGTAACCAAACAGGGAAGTGAGGGTGGTTCACGAGATTAGGGTGGACAAGAGAGGGATGGTTCTCGTGAATAGGGGTTCTTTGTGGAAGCTATTTTGCCGTGAGGGCTTTTGTAGTTTCAAGATTCAAGAAAGGTTGAACCTTGAATGGGAAAGGGAAGAATCTTGGATGGTGATTTGAGGGGGAGGGGTTGACGTTGGATGAGGGGAGAGAGAGAGAGGGTGGCGTTAGGTAAGAAGGGGGAGAGAAGGTGAGAGGGTGGCGTTGGAGGTGGAGGAGAGTGAGAGGTTGTTAGGTTGTTATGGAGAGATAAGGTTGTTGGAAGGTTGTTATGGAGAGAGAAAAGAGAAGGGAGGTGGTGTTTATTTGAGGAGGTGGGTGACGTTTGTAGGGAGTGAGGGAGATGGGTGATGGCGTGTGGTTGAGGGGGGGGGTAGGAGATAGGATTAATGTGACTTAACTGTATTGACAGAAAGCTCACAGGGTAATACCTTAACTATATTGATAGAAAGGTAAGAACGGATAGATCTAGGTTTCCTAATTGAATCCACAAAAAGGACAACCTAGGGCTAACTTGACCTAGACTGCAACCTAGGATCAAGCTCTTCCTAACCACTTGGGTGCCAAACCAAGATACAATAGAAGAAAGGGGGTGAGGGTTAATCCAAACTCTCAGGGGGGTAAGCTTAAATCTTGATTCATATTTCTCAATTGATATATCCAATTGAATACAAGCCTAGGCTATTTATACTAGGAGAGTCCTTAAGGGACTTATACTCCTACTTGGCGTGGAAGCCAAACTATACTAGGCCTAGGAGTCTCTCTCTTGGCGTGCAAGCCAAGGAGAACTCGTCTACTACTCCTACTCCTCCTTGGATTAGGAATCCTTATCCTAGGGGGAGTGTGGTTGTAACAAACCTTATCCTAATTATCTTGGCTTTCCTAATCCGGATTGGATTAGTTACAAAATTAGCCAATTCCTAACTAGGAAATAAAACACACGACTATTCTAGCCTAATTAAAATAAACACACCAAAAACTAATTAAGCTAAAAATAATTAAATTACATCCAAAAATCAAGATCATAAAATTGGACTTGTATTCTTGACTTGGACGTGTACCCTTGCTTCTCTTGGGCTTGGCGTGTGTCTTGGCCCATCTTCGAGGATGTTTGGACATCCTCTTGAAATATGAAACACACCATATGAATGGGCCTCCGTAGTTCAACCTTGTATCTCTTTTCGTTAGCCCACTTGATGTAGTTGAACCAAACATGCCCTGTTGGCCCTGTATGAGTTGTAGCCCTTTGATGAAGGACCCTATGTGTATGATGGACCTTTAATTGGGCCTTCTTGATTGGGCCTAGGGGAACAAGCGTGGGCTGATTTCCATCATTCCCCCTTAGTTGAAAGAAGTTTGTCCTCAAACTTGGAGGTTCAAGTTCAAAGACTTCAAATTGCCCAATTAGAATCTTCACGTGGATCAGGACCTCCACATGAACCATAGTTGTGCCAATGACCTTCACATGAACCATGGTTGCTTCAATAATCTCCACGTGAATCAGTGTCTTCACGTGAACCGTGACTCCTTCGATAGATTGACATCCGTTATCCTCCATGAACCTTGGGTCCCCATAGGTGAGACCAAGGCTAGGTAGATCTCTAGTATTCTTCGTTGGTTGCCAAGAACTCGACGGACTGAAAGAGATCTTGTTACTGTATAAGCGGAGTTGGCTCCCAGTATCTTCCATGAATCTAGGATCACCGAACTTCTCCCTGTAATAAGCTAAGGGGCGATCCTCCTGAGATGGAACAGCTCCAATACCAACTCCAGAAGCATCACACTTGACCTGAACTTCTTATCAAAGCTACCTAGGGCAAGGACAGGTGCGGTGCAGAGTTTCTCCTTGATGATGTCGAACACTTGCTGAGCTGCTGACTCCATGAGTGCAAGTGTATTGTTATCTACTTTGATGATATACTTGTGAATAGCAAGAGTGAGAAAGGTCACAACTTTCACCTCCAATCTGTTTTGGAGACCTTAACTCACGTGAGGCCGCATGGTAAACTGTCCAAGTGTTACTTCTTCATCAACAACATAGTCTTTCTTGGATATGACCTTTCGACTGAAGTGATCAAGGGTGATGAAGAAAAAGACAAAGCTATCAGGAAGTGGCCTACTCCAAATAGTAAGCAAGATGTTCGAAGCTTCCCCGGCTGGGTTTCTTTCTATGGAAGAATTGTGTGAACGTGCCAACAAACACTCATGCATATGGATGTATGTAGTCTAATTGAGCATAAGTACAAGGGATGAATTACTTCAAATCTTCAAAGATGAATAAAATAACACATGGTGGTTCATGTCTATGAGATCCATCTGAAGCTGGAATGTTAAAATAGTTTGAAGATTCCAAAATGAATTAGTCTTGGCGAAACAATGAGAGCACCTAGATACGATCGAAAGGATGCTAATGGTTGAGACAAGAGTTTGAACAAATGACTCAAATGAAACATAAATCTAGCACTATAAGCTTAAGTCATATTAATCAGAAATGCATTCAGATTCTGCATAGTGCAGAATTTTGAAAAACCTAAACTTTGAAAAGTTCAATGTTTTGCAAAGCATGTCTGATGAGTAAGATGACTAAAATCACCTCTTATTGGAATTGGTGAACAAGCTAATGACTTATTAGGATGCATACATACTGATGTATGTGGGCCTATGAGCACTAGTGCTAGAAGAAGGTTTAATGTACTATTTCATCACTTTCAGTGACGATTTTTAGTAGATATGGGTATATCTACTTAATACACCACAAGTCCAAATCCTTTGAAAATGTTCAAAGAGTTTCAAAGTGAAGTACAAGACCAACTTGGCAAGAAAACCAAAACCCTTCAATAAGGTTGAGGAGGTGAGCATTTGAGCCATGTTTTCGCTGACCATTCCAGAGAATGTGAAACTGTTTCATAACTCTTTCCTCTAGAAATACGACATCTCAATGACGTATCTAAAAGAGAACTCACACCTTATTAGATATGGTGCGATCAATGATGGTTGAGTCAACATTGCCTATTACCTTTTGGGGATACACGCAGTTAGCCATAGCTTTAATTACTGAATAAAGATTATCTAAAGCACTAGAGAAGACACCATATATGATATGGAGAAGAGAGGTTCTTGAACCGTTTTCTAAAAGGAAGGAGTATCACTTCTACAAACTGTTGTAGAGGAAAGTGTCTGTGTCTCAAAATGCTTTATTCTTAGAGAATATGTTATTCTCTAAAAGAAAGAGTGGGAGAGGTTTTGAACTTACCGAAGTTCGAGAGACACAAAACACTGTAATCATCACCTGAAACTCCACTCCTTGATCCTAGTTCAAAATTTTCCTATTGGTCGGGAAATTAAGAATAAGGTTGAGGCAGTTGAATTTCCTCAAACGTTGAGGAGGAGGTGTCATGAACATTACTCCAAGCAAGGTCAGGTAAACAACTCCGTCAACCACAGAGATATCGATCTTCTATGGATGAGCGTGAGATGTTACTTTTAGAAAGTAATGACTCTACCTACATCAAGGAAGCTTTAAGTAAATCAAGATTCCATGCAACCAAGTCTAAAATGGATTCCATGTATTCTACCAAATTTAGAACTTGGTTGATTTGTCTGAAGGTGTGAGCCATCAGGCATATGAGGGTTTAAAGGCAGAACATGGGTTCATTAAGATAGACATCAAGACTGACTTCAAAATTAGATTTTGAAGAAAGGTGTGTACTTGACACAACTGAGTGGTCTTTTGTTGGAATACTTGTAAACTTCAAGAGACCATTTGTGGTCTTAAGGAAGCTTCTAGGAGTTGGAATCATTGACCTTCTTGACCAGGATATCAAAAAGGTTTGACATACTGGGAAGTGTCAAATATAATATTGTGTTTACAAGAAGTTCAGTGGGAGCAATGCATTTTCTGATATTGTATGTGTAAAACCCCGAAAAATCCAAAGATGTTGACCGTGACGTCGTTAGTAAATTTTGCTAACACTTGAGCTCGTAGGATCGTGAGAGACTAACAAGGGTATATCGGTAATTTCATGGGTTTAGTATTATTAGTTTTACTCTTTTTATTATTAGTATTACTATTAATATTATTGAGTTATGTGAATATTATTTGCTATGTGATTATATTATTATTAGTATTATTATTATTATTACTATTATTATTATTATTATTATTATTATTAGCTTATTCTTAGAAAAATCAGTTTGTTTTAATTGTTTTAGTGTTGGGTTGGGCTAAGAGTTAGATTAGACTAATTGGGCCTAAATTGTTGGATGATATAAAACCTCTCTCTCTCCCTCAAACCCTAATAATCTTCAAACCCTAAACCCTAACCCTAGCCTACCCTCTCTCTCTCTCTCTCCCCCTGTGCGTCTGCCGTCCCCCAGCCACCACCGCGCCGCGCCGCCAACGCCTGCACCACCGCAACCACCGCTCCTTCCCTCTCTCGATCTCCCTTTTTTTCTCTTTTCCTCTCTTTCCCCCTGCCTCTGCTTCGCACCCGGCCCAGACGCGCCACCACCGACGTACAGCCACAAACAGCTGCTGCCATCGCCGTTGGAACTGGCCGCGACACTGAGCCACCGCCGCCGCGAATCGCCAGACGTGAAGAAGTTCCCCGCTGCTGCTGTTGGGCCATCGTTCCGCCTCGACTCCGACCACCACCGTGAGTTCCGATCGACTCCCCGCCGTCTAACGACCTCCCCGACACCAACACCATCGACCCCCGCCTCGCTTGACGCCGCTGCCTCACCCAGTCGCCGGAACCGTGCCCTAACCCTAAACGTAAACCCTAAATTGTTTTAACCAATTCTTTTCTTTTATTTTTTTTTATTTTTTCTCTATTTTCTTATTTTCTGATATTATTGTTATTATTATTGTATTATTGTTATTATTATTGTATTATTGTTATTATTATTGTTGTATTATTATTGTTATTTCTTGTTTTAAATCTTGTAATTTGGGTAGTAAGGGTGTAAATTATTAGGTTGTTGTGTGTAACTAAATTGTTCTTGTATTGCTTTTATTTACATGTAATTTGTCTAGTTCTTTATATGTAATCTTGTATGTTTAATTTGGTGTATTAGGGTTGTAATAGTTGTAGTAAAATTATTATTGTTCAATTGTTTGTTGTACTTTGTTTTCTTGTGAATCATGTTAGGGTTTTAGATAACATTATTATTGTATGCATGAATTCTTAAAGTTTAATTACTTGGAGTAATTCTTGAATTATTAGTTAAGTTTTCACATATTCTTTAATTCAATCATGTTTAAATCTTGTTAAATAAGTTAGGTTGTTGAATTAGTAAAGTTCAATTCTTGTTTACTAATTTATATTCTTGATTGAATCTTGTAAAAAAAGAAGTTAGTTGTTAGGATTCTTGATTGGTAGTTTAAATATTTATATGTTCTTTAATTTTATTCACATGTTCTTTAAGATCTTTCTTGATTCTTGATTAAGAAATTCGTAGTTACATTTATCCTTTATAATTCATATAGGTCAAGCAGGTTTAGGATTATTAAAGTTATGTTTTTTATGCATGATTAGGGTGTTGGTTATCAAGTTCTATTCTTGTTTTATTAAGCAAGTAATTACATGTTTCTTTGGGTTGTGATATGTTACCATGGTTAATGTTGTGTGTAATTAAGTTAGTTTAATTAAAGTTGGTTCTAGTGAGTTTTAACTTTAGAATTATGAAGTTGGACCATGGGTTGAGTTAGGTTAAAGACTTTTAACCCTAGCGGCTATTTTAGGCCCAAATTAGAACCCCGGGACCGAATGGTGAAGGTTAGAACCGAATTTATAAATTAAATAAGAACCGGGATCGGGACAGTTTCGTTAGTGTCTAAAGATCGGGTCACCACGGTTAGTGTAGTTGTCTTTTGATCAAACCCTTTGGACTGGAGCTTCCCTTAGATGTTAGCTTTAATAGGAATTTTGCGGAACGAACTTTGGAGTTGTATAGGTCGAGTTTTACCCCGATTACCAGACCAAGGTCAGATCTGAATAGTTTGGGAAGATGACGGTTTTTGAGGATCTTAAAGCGTGTTTTGGGTCTTGAGTTCAACATAGGTTTATTAGACATCCCGAGGTTTCCGAAAAGTCCAAAACCAGACCCATATGATGTCAGGAAGTCAAGTTACGACCCTTTTTATGTGGATGTTGTAATCTGTTTGTTAATGTTTGTTATTAATAAAAGTGTTGTTGTGTGAAAGTGATGTTTGGAGCTAGTTATGTGATTATTTGGAATGTATTAAATGTTTTAAAGTATAAATTCATGATTGATAGGAACCTATAGGGTTCCTAGGGGAGGGTTAGTTAGAAGGTAGTTAATACTAACTTCAAAGGGCGCGTTTTGATTAGAATAATTATTCTATTTTAGGCCCGAGCTAATTCGCGTTGTTAGTGAGCTCAAGTGTGTTCGTTTTTGCTGTGAAGTGAAGCTAACCAGGTAATGTTTATGCTCTAATCCCCATCAGGATGCCCTTTTAAAGTGTTTAAATGTTTTCTAATCTGTTTTGACAATTGCATCCCGAAAGGGGACTTTATGTTGAAATGTGGCCATCTATTTTTGATATTTGTTGTGATTATTGATTTATGCGTTGAGAATTGAGATGGTCTTTTATAAGTAGTTTTGATACTGGTTTTGATAACCTGGGTTGGGTTTGACTTGAGAGTTGTGAGTTGAGTTTTTGCATAAGATATTAATAATTCAAAGTGAAACAATAAGCGGGTTTCGGGGCATAACTCGTTGTTCAGGATTTGGAATCCTGCCGGGTTATAGACCAGGAGATCAAGGCTTCTTCCCTGATATAGGATAGTTGATATTTTGATGCCTGTGGTAGGCGAATACTTTGATGCCTGTGGTAGGCGAATATTTTGATGCCTGTGGTAGGCGAACTTTTGATGCCTGTGGTAGGCGAACTCTTGATGCCTGTGGTAGGCGAACTCTTGATGTCTGTGGTAGGCGATGTTATTCTAAGGGATGTGGTATCCCGCCCGCACAATAAAATATGAATTGGTTGGTTTGAGGAGAACCGTTCTGGGGTTAAGGGTTTGCAAAATGGTTTGACTTGTTCCCTCTCCCTCAAATGAATTGAAATGAACTTAACTTGTTTTTAACGTTAAGGGTAGACGTTATTGAGATTCCCTCCTCATTTTTGAAATGTTTTGTTTTCAGGTGATGATCAATATGCTGGGGACGGGAATTAGAAGTGAGGTCGACATGTTAGAAGTTGTTATTTATGTTGCTTCTCTTGCATGAGGAACTTGAAGTTAGTTTGAGGTTTATTTTCTAAGTATGAGTTTGTTAGTTGGTTGCCGTTGACAGACAGTCGTTGTTTTTCCTTCTTGCCTTGTGTTCCTTCGGGGATACGACAGTGACGCCCAATAAGAGTTTAAGTCTTCCGCTAAATTTTGTCTGTTAACGTTAGTTTGACTTTGACTTTTCGATAATTGAATTTTTCGGGGCGTTACAAAATGGTATCAGAGCTCTGGGTTGCGACCTAGTAGCTCCTCGGAGTCCTTTAGGTTTAGTTGGACCCTAGGAAGCTAAGTCGGAGTGATGAGAGTAGGATGGGAAAAGGGGTTTATGCTTTCCTATTACTGCATGATTATGTCTTTAATTTCCTATGTTGCTAATATGTTCTAACCCTGTAGGATGGCATAATGCACACACTGTTATCGTCATCCCACCCCGTGTTTTCATTGTTATACTCCCATTCTCCCCAAGGAGAAATTGGGAACTCATATGATAAACTTCTACGACGAGATTGACAAGTACACTAAAGACATTCCGAACTCATGCCTTCGTGGTAACGATGAGAGTCAGGCGAACGCATTTTTGCTCACGCTTCGGGACGACCCTCGGTGGGGCCATACTGTACCATTATTGCTACCACCCCCTCTCCCGATCGAGGAGTATCCCCACCCGTGTTGTTGGTGTAAGAGGTACCGAATGGGGCCAAGATTTGGAAGCGTGATGTGGAAGAAGTTCCAGTGAACCCAGCCCCAGCACCTGTCATGGACATGGATCCCGAGAGTGACCCAGAGGAAGATCCAGAAGAGGATTCTGTGGAGTATTCCGTGGAGGATTCTGAGCTCGAGGTGACCTCTGGAGTTACAGCTGCACCTGCAGATGAGCCCGAACAGGAGACCGGACCCGAGGATGAGGTTATGGTGGACTGGGAGACAAGAGAAGACCCTGAAGAGAACTCAGGGGATGAGTCTGATGATCCAGATTGGACTCCGATCGCAGCTAGGAAAAACCCTCTGTGTAGGAGGATCATATGAGTGGGACAGTAGTAGTAGTATTAGGATTGGATGCTGTAACTTATTTATGCATGGTTAGCTTGATTGTGATGTGTCCCTAAGTGTGGTGTGCTGTTTTCTTGTGTGATAACCCCAATATAGGGGATAGATTTACATACTACGACGTTGGTGTGCAAGTATTATAAATAATAGTCTTGATTTTAGAGGTGATAGTATATATCTTCTCCTTTCTCTTTTTAAATGATGCTATTATCTGGGCTTATCTGTTGAGATATGTTGCAGTTTTGTATCTGCTTAGAACTTTTATGAGATAGTTGATTTGATAGTCCCTCCTTAGAATTGGTGATTTACGCTGTGAGATTAAACCCTAAGTAGTCTAAATCGACCATTTGAACCAGGATGTCGGACGTGAACGGTTCTCAACCCAACCACGTGTCAGGAGCGCCCGCAAGTCGCGGCAAACAGCGCCCTCAAACGCTGATCGAATCTGCGTCGTCTTCCTCACTTGATATCCGGGCCGAGTATAACAACACCAGGGAATGACCTTGCTAGCCTGCTGATGATTGAGATGCTTAACAAGCACGAGGATCTACTGAAGAGAGTGGTGGATCGACAAGGAGGAGAAAGGGAAAATGATCCCTCAGCTCTTCTCCAAAGGTTCAATAGCTTTAACCCGCCCACTTATACAGGGGTAGCTGACCCCAAAATCTTTGAAGAGTGGGTTAGAGAGATGGAAAAGATTTTTGATACGACACGCTGTCCTGAGGAGTTGAGGGTGGATTTTGCTGCATACCACCTGAAGGAGGAGGCCGACCTATGGTTGGCAAGTGTGAAGGAGATACGGACCGAACCGGGTTTTGACTGGAACCATTTTAAGGTTGTGCTGAAGGATCGGTTCTACCCTATGTCTCTTCAAAAGGCGAAAGAAAAAGAATTCATGGACTTACGCCAAGGAGAGCGTGGTGTGCTTGCTTACTCCACTAAGTTTACCGAACTATCTCGGTTTGCACCTGCTCTTGTGTCTAGTGAACAATTAAGGATGGATCGCTTCTGGGATGGATTAAACTGCAAGATTCAGGATCGGATGTCATCACGTGAGTTCACGTCTTACCAGAACATGCTGAATGTTGCCCTCACTGTAGAAAGGGTAATGCACGACATGGAGCGACAACTTGGCATACAAGGGCATAAGAGGAAGGAGTCGCCCCGTTTTAACCCACCTCAACCCTACCAAGAGAAGAGGTTCCGCCCCAACAACTGGCGGGGTAACTAGTCTTCGGGACAAAGGCCATCGCATATGCCGATATGCAAGATTTGTGGACGACCCGGCCATTACCCCCGGGAGTGTAGAGCAAGGGATGTAAGGGGGGTGTTTCAAGTGTGGAAGCCCCCAACATCATATAAAGCAGTGCCCTCAGCTAACTTTAAGGGGCAATCATGGTGGAAACAATGGGAACTGGAGAGCCCCGCAGTCAACATATCAAAATCGGGGAGGCTATAATGGAAACCAAAGACCGCAACAACAAATTGGGGTGGTCCCGGTGGGAATCAGAACAACCAAGGGAGGCCAGCGAACCCGCCTCGTCAGCAGCAGCAACCACCGCGTAACACAGGAGGACGAGTGTATGTGATGAGGAAGGATGAGGCTGAGAATGAAGCAGACGTCGTGACGGGTACCTTCTCTCTCCACCTCTACAATGTCTCTGTTTTATTTGATTCTAGTGCTAGTCATTCTTTTGTTGGACGAGCTATAGTAGAGAAGGCTAAGATGAAACCCTCGGAGAATAGTAAGCCTATGTCAGTAGCCCTACCCACCGGGGATATCATTAGTTGTGGAGAGTTATATGGTGGATGTCCTATAGTGATAGCAGGTTAGGAATTTGAGGCAGACCTCTACATGTTTGACCTAATGGAGTTTGGTGTTATTCTGGGGATGGACTGGTTAGCAAAATATAGAGCTCAGATAGATTGCTTGTGCTACAAGCAAAAGGTGACCTTGGTAGGACCGAATGGGAAGAAGGTAGTGCATTGGAGTGACAGACATCTTCAAGGTGTAAGGATTATCTCTGCCCTTAAGGCTCAGAAGTTGTTGGGCCAAGGTTGTGAAGGGTTTTTATGCAATGTAATTGACACCAAGACGGAGGAGCCTACGATCGAGAACATTCCGATAGTTCAGGATTTTCCTGATGTCTTTCCGGAGGAGATTCCGGGAATGCCCCCACTCAGGGAGGTGGATTTCTGCATCGATTTGGAGCCCGGCAAAGACTGCTGTTTAAAGCCCCATATCGGATGGCGCCCGCAGAGCTAAAGGAATTGATGACCCAGCTGGATGAGCTGCTAAAAAAGGGGTACATACGACCCAGCACGTCACCATGGAGAGCACCCGTTCTGTTCGTGAAGAAGAAGGATGGTAGCATGAGGTTATGCATCGATTACCGGGAGTTGAACAAGATTACCATCAAAAATCGGTACCCTCTGCCTCGCATTGATGATCTCTTTGATCAGTTGCGGGGTGCAACAATGTTTTCGAAGATAGACGAGATCGTGGATATCACCAGCTAAGAATCCGAGAGGAGGACATCTCTAAAACCGCCTTCCGAACTCGATATGGTCATTATGAGTTCGTAGTAATGCCGTTTGGGCTCACAAATGCCCCAGCTGCTTTCATGGACTTAATGAACCGAGTGTTCAAGCCGTTTCTGGACAAGTTTATGGTGGTGTTCATCGATGATATATTGGTGTACTCAGGAACACGGGAGGAGCATGAGAACCACCTGAAAGAAGTGTTGACGACTTTGCGTAGTAACGAACTTTATGCGAAGTTTAAGAAATGTGAATTTTGGTTGGAGAGAGTAGCGTTCTTAGGACACGTGGTGTCTAAGGAAGGAGTAGCAGTGGACCCTCAAAAGGTAAAGGCTATCACCAATTGGTCGACGCCGAAGAATGCCACTGAGTTAGGAGTTTTCTGGGTTTGGTAGGCTACTATAGAAAATTTGTTCAAGATTTCTCGAAAATCGCCACCCCTTTGACCAATTTGACTCGGAAGTCAATCAAGTTCGTGTGGTCGGAAAAATGTGAGCAAGCATTTCAGGAGCTGAAGAAGAGACTTACCTCAGCCCCTACTCTCGCTCTACCTCAAGGGAACGAAGGATTCATTATCTATAGTGACGCATCACATGGTGGATTGGGTTGTGTGCTCATGCAGAATGGGAAAGTGATAGCGTATGCATCTAGACAACTGAAGACACATGAGAGGAACTACCCCACTCATGACCTGGAGTTGGCAGCAGTGGTTTTTGCACTTAAGATTTGGAGACATTACCTTTATGGAGTACACTGCGAGGTATTCACAGACCATCAAAGTTTGAAGTACCTCTTCACACAGAAGGAGCTAAACCTTAGGCAGACTCGATGGTTGGAATTCCTGAAGGACTATGATGTAAACTTCTAATATCATGGAGTTGCAACCTGGAAGCTTTTTCCCTGATATAGGATAGTTGATATTTTGATGCCTGTGGTAGGCAAATACTTTGATGCCTGTGGTAGGCGAATACTTTGATGCCTGTGGTAGGCGAATATTTTGATGCCTGTGGTAGGCGAACTTTTGATGCCTGTGGTAGGCGAACTCTTGATGCCTGTGGTAGGCGATGTTATTCTAAGGGATGTGGTATCCCGCCCGCACAATAAAATATGAATTGGTTGGTTTGAGGAGAACCGTTCTGGGGTTAAGGGTTTGCGAAATGGTTTGTCTTGTTCCCTCTCCCTCAAATGAATTGAAATGAACTTAACTTGTTTTTAACGTTAGGGGTAGACATTATTGAGATTTCCCCCTCATTTTTGAAATGTTTTGTTTTCAGGTGATGATCAATATGCTGGGGACGGGAATTAGAAGTGAGGTCGACATGTTAGAAGTTGTTATTTATGTTGCTTCTTTTGCATGAGGAACTTGAAGTTAGTTTGAGGTTTATTTTTTAAGTATGAGTTTGTTAGTTGGTTGCCGTTGACAGACAGTCGTTGTTTTTCCTTCTTGCCTTGTGTTCCTTCAGGGATACGACAGTGACGCCCAATAAGAGTTTAAGTCTGCCGCTAAATTTTGTCTGTTAACGTTAGTTTGACTTTGACTTTTCGATAATTGAATTTCCGGGGCATTACAGTATGTGATTGACATACTGCCTACTGAGAAGAATATTCCAATGTTGCTTCTATTGAGGTTGACTTGGAAATAATTTTCAAAGTGAAGGATTGGTGGGGCTAAGAATTTTATTGGAAACAAGATCTATAATGATAGATTAAAGATTTTGATTGTTTGAATCAAAGTTAACTAGGTGTTGAATAGTTTAACTCACTTCGAGAATGGATTAATTTCCATAAATCATGGCATATCCTTACGGAATTTGATTGTCTCAAAACAATCAGAAGTTCTAAGAAGGATGAGACATATAACTCATGCTTCAAGCGTGAGATTAATGTATGCCATGAGATGTCCAAAGTCCAACATAACATATACATTGTATATGTATAAGCAAAACTAAGGATGTGTCCTAAGTCTAAAGTGGTTGATAAAAGCTAAGTGTGAAGAGTTGCATTGATGCTACACTCATGCAGAGAAATATGATTATCTGAAAGGTCAGAGAAAATTATACGATCTGTTTTGAGTGGTATTGAGGTGAACTGGAAGAAGTTCCTAACATGACATGCGGTTAATTCTACAAATAAGACAAGTATGGCACGACTTTAGAAGTTGTGGCGGCGTTAGGATTACGAAGTTCGTTTTTAGAATCGGGTGATGTTTCTAGCCTTGCGAGAAATGGAGCCTTGTTGATAGGAGCCATCACTCAAGAAGGCTAAGCTCACTATGAATCCAAACATGTGTTCCGGAAATATCTTCCTATATGAAAGGTCATTAGTGAGATGGTATATGTACGAGGTTCATTGCAAGTATTATGTACTAAACCCTTGTTGTAGTTATAGCATGATAGTCATGCATGGGCAATATGTATTAAACACATTCCGGAATATTAACAAGTCAAATTTTCATGAATTGTTCATGAATTATGACCTTGTTGATTCATCATTGAGAATAAGATTCCAAAATTTACATTAATTGTGGTTTAGAATTATGTAAATGTCCAAAAAGATTAGCGCATTCAAAATGGGAAATTGGATGAAGTCCGATTTCTGAAACCCCATTAGTGAACTTGATAACGCTAGTCTTGGTCGATAGTCGACCTGGTTCCTAATTGTATTATCACGTAGGAACAGTGATAATATCAACACAATTAGCATGTAGGATTGAGGTGATGATCAAGTTTCGTGATCATAATGATGTGATGACATCATAAATCAATCACATGGGTACTGTTGAGAACAACTACCGAATTGACCCGCAGTGGGAGCTCTTTAAGTTGGGAATTGTCATAGGAGCTCTCACTACTCAAAATTCCTAAATCCTAAGTTCATTACATAGACTACATGGTCTGTTGTGACTTTGGAGCGCGTCAAACGCCTTTCTTAACAGTAGGCTATAAAGGCGGTGTTTGGGTTACAGTTGGATCATGTGAGAATGTGTGTTTGAACAAGATGGCATTGTCCTCCCTATTAGGGACAATTGTCTTTTGGCTCGGTAAGATTGGACTGAAATTGCTTGGCCGAGCTCAGTTGAATCAATAGTTGATCGTCTATTTTTCAAAGTCTAAACTCGGAGATCGAGGAACGTTCGGGTCTTACATAAGGATGACTTTAGCTTACCATATCCTTATACGAACATGAGACAGTAAGTGACAAGGGAATTCAAGGAATCGAACACTTGTGGGACAAGTGGGAGATTATTGGGAATGTCCCGACAATGTTCGATATACACGGAGATTAAACCAAAGTAATATAGTAATTATATGTCTTGCTAGAGACCTCTATAATTAGTAATTAAATATGTTTAATTACAACTATATTATTTGGTCCTACTGGGTCACACAAGTCAGTGCCCTGGAACAATGTATGTAACCTAAATGATATTGTATCAAGTTTAGAAAAGTTGGAAAACCGATTTACGGAGAAATCAGCCCAACACGGACCGAATTGGGCTCAACACGGACCGTGTTGACCCAACACGGTCCGTGTTGAGACACCACGGTCCGTGTTGAGACACCAAGGTCCGTGGTGTCCATGGGCCGATTAATTGGACCTTCTGGAGTCCAACACGGACCGTGTTGGGCCCAGAAAGGCGCCGTTGTTTTGATTCGGCCCTTTAGGGTTTTTGAAACCTTTCCCTAGGTTTTCTAAACACTATATAAAGGGGTCTCTGGGAGAGATTATTTAACACCAACTGCCTAAGACTCTTAGAGAGATACCAGGGTGATTTCCTGAGTTCCTCTCTCTTTCAGTTTGCTGTTCTAGTTTCAGGAAACATTCTCTGTTTCCCGAAACAATCTCACATACATCTTAGATTGAGATTCGTCTCGATCGGGTCGATCTAGCAATCGGGTTCCCGGAGTGTTGCGTGGACTTTTCAGTAGAGGGTTTCAGCGTTGGAATCTGGAAGGTCAACCTCTTCTTCAGCAGGAATTAGCGATCAGGTATAATTACTAAAGCCTCTGCAATTGTGTTGATTAATTGTTTATAAGTGTTATAATATTCAGCCAATTAATCTGTATCTGTTTAGGAAATAGATAACCTAAAACCTAACACCCAGATCACTTGATCAAGGACTGTCCTCACTACAGAAAAAACAAAGAAACGAGGAGTCACATGGCCCTAATGGCCACTTGGAGTGATAATAGTGGCAGTTGGAGTGATGATGAGGAGGTTACCAGTCATTGCTTCATGGGAAAAGACACCAGCGACGCAAAGGAAGTTGGTCCAGCCAATGATGACTACCAAAACAGTGACGAGGATGAATCAAGGGAGGTAACATTTGATGATCTCCTCACTTATCCTAAAAAGTAATTGGGAAAATGCCTTTTAAAGTTTGTTGGACGGGAGACCAAGCATTTGAACGAGATTAGGTCACTATAAGAAACCAACACAGGCCTGAAAGAATCCAATGAGAAAATGGAAAAATTATGTGAAGAGCTTACCTCCAGGATCGACATTCTCAAAGCTGAAATACTAGACCTCAAGGCCAACCTTGATGATTGTCACAAGTCGCTGGCCGAGGCAACCAAGCAACAAGAAAACCTTGGAAAGTGACATGAAAGTTCATCCCCAGTTAAGGAGCAAAACTATTGTCAAGGACATTCTGTCTTGCAAGGACAAGCTATCAGAACCAGGCACCAAGGATGATACAAGGACCTTAATAAGCAGTACCAAGGTCACAGATTTCACTCATGGCACCAAAGACGACTCAACCACCTCAGCACAAGAGACTAAGGTCAATCCTCTCATCCCAAAAACGAGAGCAATTCCGGTAAATCTTATTACTCCAACCACTTTCACTCTAGAATTGTATAAGTTTGGGTTCCAAAAGGAACAAGACCTCCTAACATGGTTGTTATTAGTAGTCAAGAACCTAAATTTGAAGTCAATTATGGCTTGAGAAAGGGTGTCTAAAATTTTTGCAGGTATATTCAACATCCATAAGAGTGGATGCTTAAGGAAGCTTGGAGCAATCAAGGACATTACTTACATCAGCAATAAGAACCCCTCAAGGACCTTGGCAGACCTAGTATCAAAGACCTTGACAACTGGATCTATTCAAATGGCAGTGTTATTGATTATTTTTATGGCACATTATAGACACCGGATTTTGGCACATGAATATATAGCAAGGCAAAAATGAAGAAGAAGAAGAAGAAGAAGAAGAAGAAGAAGAAGAAGAAGAAGAAGAAGAAGAAGTCGGTCGATAAGCTAGATTTTAGCATGATTTTATGTACTTTCAATGTAATTTTATTATTTCCTCTTTGTATATTTTTTAGCTAGAAAATTAGGTAATTAGAAAATAAAGGAAGCCAAGCCAAGCAAGCCATAAGATCAAGTGCCAAAGGTCGTGAGATCGTATCCTCACAAAAACACCCAAATACAACTCTCAAAAGCTAAATAAACATGTGCTCATTCCGTCCAGTGTGAATGGCAGCTTCCCTAGGTTGGTTGACTTCACACTCCACCATCCATGCATGCATGGACGAAGCTGGTGCCTTCCCCCTGGCGTAGTGGCCGATAGGCCTACACGATGACACACGTGATCAATTGACCACGTGTTGCCGTCAATCATCATACATCTCCCTGATGCATATCATACTTCAATGCATCAAGAGGAAGCACTGAAGGACCTTACCAGTCTGCTGCAGATTGTTTCAAGTGGTTATGTCGCGAGTATCTCCAAAACTAAGGGACTTTTGAGCTCCTTATCTCAAGAGTCTTGAAGTTCTCATTTAGCTATGTGAAAGGGTTATTCCTTATGTACATTTTGGTTTTTGAATCTTTAGTATTGGAGTTGTATTTTAGGAGATATTGTATTTTCTTTAAAGGGCCTTTGTTGTAAGTGTCGCCTGAAGGGCCTTGTCAGGGTAATGCGGCCTTGCTGGCCTTGCTGGGGTGACGCGCCTATAGGGAGGGGTTTTCCTATTCCTATAAATAGACCCCTTGGGTCCTTTGTAATCATAATTCATTCATATTGAAATAAACACAAATCTCTCTAAAGTTGATGCTTTAGTTTCTCTCTAGTCTTTGGCTAGAAAACGAATTGCCTTTGGGTTTTTCGTGTGAAATCTTCTCTTCTAATCCAAGATTGAGCATTCTTGGGTGGTGACAGGAGGAGTAGGAGCTCTTGAAGATTGTGGTGTATCTGTATCAATCCGAGGAGTTTCGTTGCTCAATTCTATCAAAGTTTCCGCTGTTCAGTTCGCTGCAAAGGTCCTTATCTGATTTATCTCTTGCAAGTTCTTACTTGTGTTTTTGATCCGTGTTCTTTCTTGGCATTTTGGGTGTCTTGTGATCCATTATGCATCAATTTGGTATCAGAGCCATGTTTAGATGAATCTCCTTTGTTTCTTGCATGAATCTTGGACCTTGTTTTGTCACAAAAATCACATAAACCCCACGTTATGCACGCCCCTTTGATAGTTCTTCCAAGAACTCATGAACTCATCAAGAACCCATCAAGAACTCATAAAGAACCCATAACTCCTCAAAGAACCCTCGTCCTAAACACAAACCAAGCCCAAATCCGTCCCTTTCCCTCGTGAGTCATATGACATCAAATTGATTTCTAATGGCAAACGATGAATCCAAATCAAATGAGGTTTATGAACTTGAGCAACAAATAGCATTTTTGCGTGTGCAATTGGGTAAACAAATGGAAGAAAACAGAATGTTACGTGAAGGAACCTTACGTGATGGTGTCTCGTCACAAGGTGAAGGTAGTTCGAGGTCTAAAAGGCATGAACGTTTGGATTTTAAAGTCGAAGTTCCTGAATTTGATGGTAGTTTGAATGTAGAAGATTATCTTGATTGGATACATACGGTTGAACGTGTTTTTGAGTTGAAAGATTGTAGTGATGAGCTCAAGGTGAAGTACGTTGCTTTGAAATTGAGAAAACATGCTAGTATTTGGTGGACTAACCTTCAAAAGAATAGAGTTGCAAAAGGAAAAGAAAAGATCCGTTCTTGGAATAAGATGAAGTCAAAGTTGCAATCCAAGTTCCTTCCCCAATCATACGTTGAAGACAACTACTACAAGTTACAAAAGCTTGTCCAAGGCTCTAAATCGGTGGAAGAATACACAAGGGAGTTTGAACATCTCCTTTGGCGTTGTGATCTCAAGGAAAAGGAACCACAAATTCTGGTACGTTATTTGATTGGTTTGAATGATTGGATACGTCATATAGTTGAATTACATTCATATGAATCTCTTGATGAGCTAAGTAACTTGGCTATGAAAGTGGAAAGGCAAAGAAAAGAAAGAGCCAAGGAACCGCAAAGGACGTTCCCAAACACATCCAAACCCTATACCCAACGTCCTTATCCCCAAACACAATTAAAAGCTCCACAAAATCAGCCCCCATCCTCCCTTAAACCCTACGCCAAACCTACATTAAACCAGCCACAAAATCCTCCACCCAAAACCCAAGTCCAAGAACCAAGGACATTACAACCAAGAAGATGTTTTAGGTGCCAAGGATTGGGTCATATTGCATCTGAATGTCCTAACAAGCGCACGGTTTCTCTTGTTGAATATCAAAGTGCTTTGTTTGTTGAACCAAGCTTGTATGAAAGTGAACATGAAGTGGAACCTTGTGAGTTTGCCGAAAATGAGAAGGATAATGATGAGGAGGTTGAGCAAGCGGATGAAGGTGAATTGTTGGTGCTTAGAAGGGCGTTAAGTGTGGCTTCTACCCCAAATGACATGGAGCAACGTGAGAATATATTCCATACTAGGTGTACCGTTCAAGGAAAGGTATGCTCTCTTATAATTGATGGAGGTAGTTGTACTAATGCCGCCTCTACTACAATGGTAGAAAAGCTGAATCTGGATGTAAGTTCTCATCCATCTCCTTATAATATTCAATGGTTAAGCCATGGGAAGGGCATTAGAGTTGATAAACGTGTATTAGTCTCATTGTCCATTGGGAAGAATTATAAAGATGATGTATGGTGTGATGTAATACCCATGGATGCTTGTCATATTTTGTTTGGTAGACTGTGGCTTTTTGATAGGTATGTCACTCATGATGGAAGATTGAATACCTACTCATTCGTCATCAACAAGAAGAAGATAACATTGGCACCATTGCCCCCTTCTTCTATTCGGCCTCCACCAACAAAAGAGAAAGAAAAGGAGACTAACATTGTATCCTTACTAAAGGTAGAACAACATGAATTTTATGAGCAAAAAGAGTTGATATTGGCAGATATCCAAGAAGAACAAGCTTCCCCAACTCATGAACGTCCTCGGCTCTCGTCCCTGATGAGGAGGTTTGGTCATTTGTTTCCAAAATAAATGCCCCAAGGATTGCCACCAAGAAGGGACATTGAACACAAGATTGATCTCATTCCGGGAACCACATTACCAAATAAGCAAGCCTACCGAATGAACCCCAAGGAATCCCATGAGGTTCAAAGGCAAGTTGATGAGCTACTCCAAAAGGGCCTTATTCGTCCAAGCATGAGTCCATGTCTTTGTCGGTGTTACTAGTTCCAAAGAAAGATGGTACCCAACGTATGTGCATGGATTGTAGGTCCATCAACAAAATCACCATCAAATATCGTTTTCCCATTCCACGTCTGGAGGACCTTCTTGATGAACTTTATGGAAGTGTTGTGTTTTCAAAGATTGATTTGAAGAGTGGATATCATCAAATTCGCATATGTGAAGGAGATGAATGGAAAACGGCTTTCAAAACCAAAGAAGGCTTATATGAATGGTTAGTAATGCCCTTTGGTCTAACAAATGCTCCTTCTACTTTCATGAGGTTAATGAATCATGTATTGAAACCTTTGATTGGAAAGTGTGTTGTTGTATACTTTGATGACATACTTGTATATAGTAGAAGTGAGATTGATCATGTAAAGCACTTAGAGCTAGTTTTGTATATCTTGGAGAAAGAAAAGCTCTACGCCAACTTGGAGAAGTGCTCGTTCTTTTCAACCAAGGTCATCTTCCTTGGATATGTGCTCTCCAAAAATGGGATTCAAGTAGATGAAGGAAAGGTCAAAGTTATCCAAGAATGGCCAACACCAACGAGTATACATGAGGTACGATCATTTCATGGATTAGCTTCATTTTATAGAAGGTTTATCAAGAATTTCTCTACTATTTTGGCTCCTATGACTGAGTTGTTGAAGCAAAGGGAGTTTACATGGAATAAAAACGCTCAATTGGCGTTTGAAGGTATCAAAGAGAAGTTATGTAACGCACCTCTTCTAGCCTTGCCATGTTTTGACAAAGTATTTGAAGTAGAAGTGGATGCTAGTGGAGTTGGCATTGGTGCCGTCCTTACACAAGAGGGAAGGCCAATAGCCTACTTTAGCGAGAAGTTGAATGATGCCAAAAGGAAGTTTAGTACATACGACAAGGAGTTCTATGCCATTATAAGAGCTCTAGAGCATTGGAGGCGTTATCTACTAAGTGGAGAGTTTATTCTACATAGTGATCATGAAGCTCTCAAGTTTATCCAAGGCCAACACAAGCTTAACCCACGACATGCAAAATGGGTTGAATTTATGCAAGCTTTTCAGTTTGTGATCAAGCATAAAGCCGGGCATTTGAACAAGGGCGTCGATGCTCTTTCGAGAAGGTACTTACTTACATATGTTCTTGATTCTAACATTGCTGGATTTGAGCATATCAAGGACCTTTATCAAGATGATCAAGATTTCAAAGAAGTATATGTTTTAGCGAAGAAACATCCTCATGAAATGTTTCATATCGAAGATGGTTTCTTATTCAAAGGAAATCAATTATGTATACCAAGGACCTCATTGCGCGAATTGTTGATTCAAGAAGTTCATGAAGGTGCTTTGGTCATTTGGTATAGAAGACTTATTTGATGTTGAGAGATTATTATTTTTGGCCTAGCATGGTGAAGGATGTTGAGCATATTGTTAAGAGATGTGGTACTTGCAACCTTGCCAAGTCACATGTGTTACCACAAGGCTTGTATACACCGCTACCTATTCCATATCACCCTTGGGAAGATGTGAGTTTAGACTTCATTGTGGGTCTACCTCGAACTCAAAGAGGTAAGGATTCTATTATGGTGGTTGTAGATCGATTTTCAAAGATGGCGCATTTTGTACCTTGCAACACTACATATGATGCTACGAAAGTTGCTACCTTATATTTTGATGAAATTGTGAAGTTGCATGGTATACCCAAGACTATGGTGAGTGATAGAGATTCTAAGTTTCTAAGTCACTTTTGGGTTACTCTTTGGAAGAAAATGGGAACAAGGCTCAAGTTTAGCACGGCTTGTCATCCACAAACGGATGGGCAAACGGAGGTAGTCAATCGAACCTTGGGAGCCTTGTTGAGGACATTGGTGAATAAAGAAAAGAAGAGTTGGGATACTTTGTTGAGCATTGCCGAGTTTGCATATAATAGAAGTCCTAATCGTGCTACGAAGTTATCTCCATTTGAAGTTGTTTATGGAAGAAATCCTCTTAAACCCATGGATTTATCTCCTATCTCTACATCTACGAAGTTTAGTTTTGAAGCAAGTAAAAGAGTAGAGGAGATTAAGAAGCTGCATGAGGAAGTTCGTGAGAAGATTAAGAGATATACTCAAAAGGTTGAAGAGAAAGTGAATCGAAAGAGGAAGAAGGTTATCTTTAAGCCTGGAGATTTAGTATGGTTACACTAGAAGAAAGAGAGATTTCCAAGTAAGAGAAAAGGGAAATTGAAACCGAGAGGTGAAGGTCCTTATGAGATCTTAGAAAGACTTGGTTATAACGCTTATCGTTTGAAGATGGAAGGTGAGTATGAAGGAAGTTGTACTTTCAATGTGTGTGATCTTAAGCCCTATTATAGTGAAGATGAAGAAATTCCAAGTTTGAGGGCAAACTCTTTTCAAGAGAGGGAGAATGATGCATATCATACTTCAATGCATCAAGAGGAAGCACTGAAGGACCTTACCAGTCTGCTGCAGATTGTTTCAAGTGGTTATGTCGCGAGTATCTCCAAAACTAAGGGACTTTTGAGCTCCTTATCTCAAGAGTCTTGAAGTTCTCATTTAGCTATGTGAAAGGGTTATTCCTTATGTACATTTTGGTTTTTGAATCTTTAGTATTGGAGTTGTATTTTAGGAGATATTGTATTTTCTTTAAAGGGCCTTTGTTGTAAGTGTCGCCTGAAGGGCCTTGTCAGGGTAATGCGGCCTTGCTGGCCTTGCTGGGGTGACGCGCCTATAGGGAGGGGTTTTCCTATTCCTATAAATAGACCCCTTGGGTCCTTTGTAATCATAATTCATTCATATTGAAATAAACACAAATCTCTCTAAAGTTGATGCTTTAGTTTCTCTCTAGTCTTTGGCTAGAAAACGAATTGCCTTTGGGTTTTTCGTGTGAAATCTTCTTTTCTAATCCAAGATTGAGCATTCTTGGGTGGTGACAGGAGGAGTAGGAGCTCTTGAAGATTGTGGTGTATCTGTATCAATCCGAGGAGTTTCGTTGCTCAATTCTATCAAAGTTTCCGCTGTTCAGTTCGCTGCAAAGGTCCTTATCTGATTCATCTCTTGCAAGTTCTTACTTGTGTTTTTGATCCGTGTTCTTTCTTGGCATTTTGGGTGTCTTGTGATCCATTATGCATCACTCCCCCTACTGCCTTGTTATTGTAACATGGTTTGTAGACCTCAGTTTTTTTTTATCGTTCTTTCTCAGGGAGCGAGGGGCCTTAGCTATGACTACTTGACTCTAAGTAGGGTTTACGATCATGAACCGATGAGAGGTTTAGAGTAAAAACAGCACAAAACACTAAGGTTCGGTCAAAAAGGGCAAATAATGGGTGTCGGGAGACTTCGGGATGCAAACGGGAATGAGGAAATGAGTTTTGCAACAAGGGAGTAACAAGAAGGGAGAATCAAGTGGTAATTCCGTTAGAAAATACCAACCGGGCTTCCTCTTCCGAGGATAGTCTGGATTAACTTCCCCAAAGTCCATCGACAGACCCGGAGGGTTAATAAAACCGAATTTCCTAGTTAGTTTCTATTCGCTTTCGTGAATAGGAAACTAACTATCCCAATTCCCACCTTCCAACACAAGTATTGGATGTATTCAGGAGCTTTCGAACCCAAATACATCCTACTTGTGGGAAGGATAGGAGTGGGAAATTGATTTCCCAACTAATTACAAACTAATATTGCTAACCCAGACCTAATCACCCATTCACATCCTTAAAATCTCTCTAACCCATTAGGGTTCTAGCCTCTAAACATCCTAACTAACATGATAATAACATTAACAACTTCATTCATGCTTAAAAGGACGATCAAATTAACAATAAACAACAATCAACAAACACCAACAATTATAATAACAAAACAGAGATTAACAAGTAAATAATGAACTAAAGAGAGAAAGGTTAAGAAATGCTCATTGAATTCGATGCCAAAGGAAATACTCCAAAATAATAAAGCTCCAATGCTCCAAAGATAAGAATAATCTTCAAACTTCAAATAGGAATCCAATAGAATCCAGTGCAAGAACAATAATCTAAGTAAAAACTCTAACTAATCACTCTAATTCAAAGCTTAAATGTGATAAAAGTATGATAAAGTATGTGCTAAGATAGGATAATAGATGATAAAAGATAGATAAAAGAAGATATCCAGCTAAAAAACCTACAAACAATATATAGAAGCTAAGTTTGTTACTCAAAACTCGTCACTTTGCTAAACAGAGAAACTGCGTCTGAAGGGGACCGTAGGCACGGTCTATGAGACCGTGGCCACGGTCCTGCGTAGTGCAGGAGATTTCTCTCTTCTCTTCGCAGCACCGTGGGCACGGTGCCCCTGGATCGTGGGTACGGTCTGGCGATTATGGCAGATGACTTTTCGCTCCTTCGCACCGTCATAGCTACGGTCTCTAAAGACCGTGGCCACTGTCTTGCTCGGCCAAATTCTTCCTTAGGCAGGTCATGAACTCACCGTAGCTATGGTCAAGTTGACCGTGGCCACGGTCTTGCTCGGCCAGACTCTTCCCTTGGGCGTGGCTTGATCCTACCGTGGCTACGGTCAACATGACCGTGGCCACGGTCTAGCTCAGCTCCTTAATCTCTTCTGGGCTTAGCGCCTGCTACGAAGATGGTGGCAGGGGCTACGTTTGGGAGTGCATCGATCAGCCAAGGGGCTTGGGAGGGGTGGCGCCCGCTACCACAGGCGTGGCGGGGGCTACGCTTCGGTGCTCTTTGATAAGTTACTTCCTTTCGAGCTTCTTGACATGCCCGACCTTTCCGTTTCCTTTGCCTTCGACTCGACCAAGACTCGGGAAGTCTCGGGAAATCTCAGGATTCCCAAGATAGGTGCAAAATTGGCCCTTTTAACCTCGTTTTGAGTAAAAACTCCGAAATCTACAAAATTACCAAAAATGCATTTAAAGTTATTGAATTAAACTACGAAACAAGTCAAAAGCCTAAGGATTTAGGCGGTATTTAGACACAAAATTGGGTCTAAACACCCCCTCACACTTAAACTTTTGCTCGTCCCGAGCAAAATAAGACAAAAACTAACTAAACTAACACTAACTCCTCTGTTGTGGGAGAGAAACGGGTGCATTTAGCGTATGCACCAAGCCCTTTGAACCCCCCGGCAGCCCGGGTGGACGAGATGGACTCGTGAGGGATTGTAGCGACTGTGCCCACAAAAGCCAAAGAAAAAGGAAAAAGGGGAAAGAAAGGGAAGTGAAAACTGAAAAATGAAACAAAGCAAAACAAAAACAAAGAAAATACTCCCGTCCCCAGTCATGCACCTAGTTCCCCAACCCGCCTCAACAATCAATTGGAAGAAACAAGTATAAACAAATTAAGACACGAAGGTTGGAAAACTCCCAATCTTTGAGATTTTTAACCAAAACACTTCCTGCTGAGCAAGACACCTCGTGAAAATGTGTAAGTGGGCTCTAGTCGGTCTTTCCTATCCTAAGCCAGACAATCAGAGTTGTTCTCATGCTCAAGCTCGGGATTATCTAGCCTATTTCACTCTTGGTTTTTCTTTCTTTCAACCTCTCTTTTCTTTCTTATTCTCACTTCACTCTTTTTCTTTCCTTTTTTTTTTCCTTTCTTTTCTTTCTTTGCTTTCCTAGCTCTTTCTTGCCATTCTATTTCTAAACTCTTTGTTTTTCTTTTTCTTGCTTCGCTCTTTTTTTTCATTGCAAAAACTACACTCTTTTCTTTCCACTCAAACCGCTTTGTGTCTTTTAGAGTGTTTGCGTCGGGTTTTGCGGGATTTAAGCACTGACCTTCGCAAAGGGCTACCCTCCCTGCTGGGTTTCTCCATACGTGAGTCATTGCACTTAAGGGGCATAGGGTGCCGATCCACCCAAACCAACCCATGACGGTAGGCCCGACAGTTATTTGATTAATGTATTAATTAAGAGCTTAAGCAATTGAACAACTAAAACCGTCTAACTTAGGTAAGAAGACTCGGTCAAAGCGTGTAAGATTTGAGGATACTGCTTTCCCATTTCATGTAGAGGACTAAAAGAGATAAGTCATGGCAAAGATCCTTTCTAAGGCCTCTATTTATTCATTCCTGCCGCTTCCAACTGACTGAATCGACAAATTAGACAACTATCTACATAACTGTGAATGGAAACATCTTCAAAAAGAAAAGAAAGAAACTTTTGGGTTTTTCACAACATTTCTCTCCTTTTTTACTCTTTCACACAAAAAAAATTTCAAATTTTTTAATTTTTTCAAATTTTAGGCGAAAACTAAGAAAACAGAAGCAAAAAGACTAGGTGATAGAACCTAGGTGATCTACTCTTAAACAAATATCTCCCCCCCCCCCCATACTTAAAACGCCACAATGTCCTCATTGTGGGAAGGTGTCGCATGAAAAGGGGTAGAGAACCTACAAAAACAAACAAACAAAAGCAACTAGCAAGGAAAAGTGGTGGCAACCCGAGCCCACACGGCTCTAACAGCAATATATTCCCAACACAGACACTCAAAGGGGTTCGCCACCCAAAAGAAAATCAAGCATGCGACGGATCATGATGAGAATTCACATTAGAAATTGTAAGGTGGAAGGATAGTACCTTGAACTCTTCATAAGCATTGAAACTTTGATCCGAAGTCGTCATTCAAGTGAATCAAAACGATATTAGAGTAAAAGACGACTTTACAAGCGACAAAATTCACATGCGAGATTGAAAACAAAAGCAAAAGAAAAAACTAACTAGACTTTGAAAGAAAACTACAAAGGGGAAAATAAAACTATAAACAATATGTACATTGCCAATTGCTTACCTTATCCCAGAATCTCACTCATTGAGGCGGGAAAAAGGGTGAAACTCAAGACACGCTGACCAAAACAAACGATTCAATTCATTAAATTCAAACAGCCAATTCTTACAAACTCAGCCATAACCAAAATACATTCAAAGCATGATGAAACAATCCGTCCTAAGCCCATAAAGACAATCATCATACAACCGAAAGACATCCCCGCTACAATCAAAAGACAAACAACACAAGCCAAACCCGAGCATCCTAAACAAACAACCCCAAAACATGCTAAAACATGCCAAAAGAACCCGAGACACCAACAAACCAAAACCATCAGACCTTGCATCAAAACCCCGATGAAGCATCCCCCCACACTTATACTTCACAAAATAAAGTAAGTAAAACAGTTATAAAGATCGGGTGGGGGTGGGAATGCTTACAAACGGTCCTCAAGCGGACCCTCCCGGAGGAGGACAGGGTTGGAGCTGCGATTGGATGCTAGCTAGCATCTCTTGTTGGGTCTCAATCAGCCCTTGCAAGTTCTCGATCAGGGTCTGTTGGTTTTGAATAAGCTCTCGCTGTTCTTGAAATTCGTCATGAAGCTCCTGAAGTTGTTCACTGATACGTTCCAAGGCTGGTTGGCTCGGTTCGGCTTCTTCCCCTTGTTCTTCTTCACCCTCTTCTTCTTCTTCCTCATCTTCTTCTTCACCCTCCTCCTCGGTGATGTATGCTAACTCACTAAGATCAGAGTATTGAGCTAGAACACACCATACAGTCACACATACACACAGCTGATGCTTTGAACTTTACAACAACTGATAGAAAGCAATAAGCTGGAATAGAAGACAACCCAATAACAGAATAAAGGATAGACTTGCTTACAACTGATACAGACACACCACAGCTGCAATCAAGGGCAATGGACTCTCACACACATGCCTCTACAGATACACCAAAGCATGGATGATCAAGCTCAGTTTACACTTGCTGGATTTTGCCAATTTTCAGTGACAGGAACTGATTGAACCAAGGATGAGAGTTATAGGACACTCACAAACTTTCAGAGGTACTAAGACACTCGAGAATACTATTGAATGAACATTGAGATGCCTTTCATTGATGGAAAACTTCAGAATATAAAGAAAGCTAATCAGTTTGATTAGCAGTTGCTTAAGCATAAGCTTCTGCTTAATCTTCCTAAGCTAATCCTAATTTAAAAAGCTTAAATCAAATACATATGATTACATCCTAAACTAACTAATATGATCCGGCTTACAAAATAAAAGAAAAAAGCTAACTAAAATCTGATTGGACCCAGTACATGATTTGCAGGTGGACAAGGAGTTCATTATTGGAAATTCCTTTGCAAACTTGAAGCAATATCAATATGCTAAGCTTTATGAGTGCTCAAAATGTAAGCCAAGCTATTGTTTGTATCTGGCTAGATTGAAAAATTCATTCTCTTTTATTAATTATTTTATTTGTTGGTATTTGTTGACTGTGATGGATAAGAGCTAGGTTTATGTTCCTTTTTGTCATGTTTGCCAGTGTGCATGATACTTTTCTCATATGAACTTCAACGGCAAATCAGCATCATGGATAAAGCAGCTCAATTGTCTATCAAGTAAGTTCTTGAAACGTTAAGGAAGCATATTTATTTATAAAATTATATATTATATATAAATTGTTAGTTCACTGCATTGCTTAGATGAAAATTACCTAGGTCTAATGGTCCGATGGAACACTGCAGTAATGTTTTGAAGTATTTGATGACGTGATGTTACTCTTCTTTATTGTTAAGGGTTGCTAGCACTATAGAATAGCAGAGTGGGAAAGTAGAATACATCATAATATCATTAGGTGATTAGGCAAGCAGACATACTTGAGTTATTTGTCAACAGGAATTGAATTTTGCTTTGTGTTGTTCTATGCGATCATCCAAGTGATGCAAATACTAATGAATCCATCACTTTTAATCTTCAAAGTGTGTGCTACATTTTGCTTGTTTATGTGATTAGACATGGGAAATCTGACATGTTCCCAGTTACCTGATCTAAATGAGCTACAGATGTATCTGACCTCAGCCTGAAAATGACCAAATTGATTCGGTCGAAACTGAACTTGGAAAAATTGTTGGAATAGTGTATGGAATAAGCTAACACATGGAGGTTGAACTGATAATAATACAACTTTAGTTAAACCTAACAGGTTCCTTTTGAATGCGAACCCAACTCATCCTGAAATATTAATTTGAGCACAAATTGGATGACTTGTTGCCGGTTGTTTGCTATTCTAGTGGGGCTTTTCCTTTCTGTGATCAAATAACGGAACCATTAATGGTACTCATTGGGTAAAATGAGATGTTTTCTATTCCAAACAAGAGCTAGTGCTCACGCACTGGCTCTCTTGGTGAGTTGTGGCTCATAGGACCAGGTAGCTCAGGGGTTTTGCAAGGACAATACACTGATGAGAAGTGTGATTGAGGGGGAAACCAAGTCAATAATTTGGTCTGGTGAAGTAAGAAGAGCATGCAATTCGAACTGGATCAAGGTACCCACTTCTTGGACCAGTCATTGATACGGTTTGGGTACCATCTAGCTCGTCAATTAGATCTTCAATTCGAGGAAACCTGTACTTGATAGGACTCTTGCTGATGCAGAGACGTTGGTTCCCAACTTTCTTTGTAACCACAAGGGTAGGGTTGGCTCATGGACCGACAATTTCCCTTTTCATACCTTTTGTTTGAAGATCTTCATCTTGTTTTTGAACCTCTGGATCATCACTAGGGCTCACGTGATCACTCTCATGCAGGATCTCACGTTGAGAGGGCATTGTTGATGTTTTCTCGTTTGGGATCTCGTGAGAGGTGACGAGAGGGGGTTCTTTTATGGGATTTTCGTGGCTAGGATTTGTATTTGGGATCGAGAGAATGATCTCCTTATGCTCACTAAACTCTGGACGTTAAATGGTCTTACAAGTGCGGAGATGTGGATCACTCTCTTCGGGTTGGGATAGTGGGGCTGTTTTCAGTGGAGCTAGAGTTATCTTCTTGTTTTGAAACTTGAAGGTATATGTATTAGCTCTTTCATCATGCATGACACTCCTGTCAAATAGCCACGGTCTTCCAAGCAGAATATGACAAGCATCCATTGGCAAAACGTCACACCATAGAGAATCTTTATAAAATTTGCCAATGGAAAAGCTTACCAAACACCGTTGAGTCACTTGTAAATCTTCGCCCTGATTGAGCCACTGGATGGTGTATGGCTTTGGATGAGGACTCGTTTCCAGTTGGAGTTTGTCCACCATAGTAGTGGGCGCGACATTGGTGATGCTGCCTCCAACAACGATCAAAGAACAAACCTTTCCCTTGATTGTGCAACGAGATTGAAAGATGGTTTCTCGTTGTTGTTGATCTTCAGAAACAAGAGAGCTATTAAGAACTGTCCTCATAAGGAACATCCCGTGAGCCATGTTGGTGGATGAATGAAAAAACGTGCATGGGGTCATGAGGGATGGATGGATTGTGTTTGGGGTTGCACAAAACAACCTAAGTTTTGATGCCAAAATTATGATGTATAATGGGATCAAAACTAGGGTTTGATCAATTACACATCAGAAGAGGGACGTGCAACCAATCTTAATATGGTATGCTTCACGTGAACTAGGGCAAAGATAGGGGAGATTCACCTGAGAAAGAGAGATTTATGGAGTTTTGAGAGAATTTTGGGAGAGTATGGATTAGGGTTTAAGAAAGGATGACTCTTTGTGGAGTTTAAGAGAGGGATGGGCGAATTGTATGAGGGAGATTTGGGGATTGACGTGAGGTCTTTTGTGAGGGAAGGATATTTGAAGAGAGATTTGTGAGCTAAGATCTCCAAAACAGATGGGAGGTGAAAAATTTGATCTTTCTCTCTCTTGCTATTCACAAGTATGTCACCAAAGTAGATAGCGCATTTGCCAATAAGGGACTTCAAAACATGAGTCATCAATCTCATAAAAATTGAGGGAGCATTAGTTAGAGCAAAAAGCTTGACTAACCATTCATAGAGATCTCTTTTAGTTTTGATAGCAGTGCCCCATTGAATTCGAACTGGATCAAGGTACCCAGTTCTTGACCAGTCTTTGAAACGGTTTGGGTACCATCTAGCAGGTCTATTAGATCTTCAATTCGAGGAAACCTTTTCTTTATAGGACTCTTGCTGATGCACAGACGTTGGTTCCCAACTTTCTTTGTAACCACAAGGGTAGGGTTGGCTCATGGACCGACAATTTCCCTTTTCATACCCTTTGTTTGAAGATCTTCATCTTGTTTTTGAAACTCTAGATCATCACTAGGGCTCACGTGATCACTCTCATGTAGGATCTCACGTTGAGAGGGCATTGTTGATGTTTTCTCGTCTGAGATCTCGTGAGAGGTGACGAGAGGGGGTTCTTTTATGGGATTTTCGTGGCTAGGATTTGTATTTGGGATCGAGAGAATGATCTCCTTATGCTCACTAAACTCTGGACGTTAAATGGTCTTACAAGTGCGGAGATGTGGATCACTCTCTTCGGGTTGGGATAGTGGGGCTGTTTTCAGTGGAGCTAGAGTTATCTTCTTGTTTTGAAACTTGAAGGTATATGTATTAGCTCTTTCATCATGCATGATACTCCTGTCAAATAGCCACGGTCTTCCAAGCAGAATATGACAAGCATCCATTGGCAAAACGTCACACCATAGAGAATCTTTATAAAATTTGCCAATGGAAAAGCTTACCAAACACCGTTGAGTCACTTGTAAATCTTCGCCCTGATTGAGCCACTGGATGGTGTATGGCTTTGGATGAGGACTCGTTTCCAGTTGGAGTTTGTCCACCATAGTAGTGGGCGCGACATTGGTGATGTTGCCTCCAACAACGATCAAAGAACAAACCTTTCCCTTGATTGTGCAACAAGATTGAAAGATGGTTTCTCGTTGTTGTTGATCTTCAAACACAAGAGAGCTATTAAGAACTGTCCTCATAAGGAACATCCCGTGAGCCATGTTGGTGGATGAATGAAAAAACGTGCATGGGGTCATGAGGGATGGATGGATTGTGTTTGGGGTTGTACATAACAACCTAAGTTTTGATGCCAAAATTATGATGTATAATGGGATCAAAACTAGGGTTTGATCAATTACACATCATAGGAGGGACGTGCAACCAATCTCAATATGGTATGCTTCACGTGAACTAGGTCAAAGGTAGGGGAGATTCACGTGAGAAAGAGATTTATTGAGTTTTGAGAGAATTTTGGGAGAGTATGGATTATGGTTTAAGAAAGGATGACTCTTTGTGGAGTTTAAGAGAGGGATGGGCGAATTGTATGAGGGAGATTTGGGGATTGAAGTGAGGTCTTTTGTGAGGGAAGGATATTTGAAGAGAGATTTGTGAGCTAAGATCTCCAAAACAGATGGGAGGTGAAAAATTTGATCTTTCTCACTCTTGCTATTCACAAGTATGTCACCAAAGTATATAGCGCACTTGCCAATAAGGGACTTCAAAACCTGAGTCATCAATCTCATAAACATTGAGGGAGCATTAGTTAGACCAAAAAGCTTGACTATCCATTCATGGAGATCTCCTTTAGTTTTGATAGCAGTGTTCCCTTGAATTCGAACTGGATCAAGGTACCCACTTCTTGGACCAGTCATTGAAACGGATTGGGTACCATCTAGCTCGTCAATTATATCTTCAATTCGAGGAAACCTGTACTTGATACGACTCTTTTGCTGATGCACACACGTTGGTTCCCAACTTTCTTTGTAACCACAAGGGTAGGGTTCGCACATGGACCGATATTTTCCCTTTTCATACCCTTTGTTTGAAGATCTTCATCTTGCTTTTGAACCTCTGGAACATCACTAGGGCTCATGTGATCACTCTCATGCTGGATCTCACGTTGAGAGGGCATTGTTGATGTTTTTTCGTCTAGGATCTCGTGAGAGGTGACCAGAGGGGGTTCTTTTAGGGGATTTTCGTGGCAAGGATTTGTATTTGGGATCAAGGGAATGATCTCCTTATGCTCATTAAACTCTGGACGTTTAATGGTCTTACAAGTGGGGAGATTGGGATCACTCTCTTTGGGTTGGGATGGTGGGGCTGTTTTCAGTGGAGCTAGGGTTCTCTTCTTGTTTTGAAACTTGAAGGTATATGTATTAGCCCTTCCATCATACATGACACTCTTGTCAAATTGCGACGGTCTTCCAAGCAGAATATGACAAGCATCCATAGGCAAAACGTCACACCATAGAGAATCTTTGTAAAATTTGCCAATGGAAATGCTTACCAAACATCGTTGAATCACTTGTAAATCTTCGCCCTAATTGAGCCACTGGATGGTGTATGGCTTTGGATGAGGACTCGTTTCTAGTTGAAGTTTGTCCACCATAGTAGTGGGTGCGACATTGGTGATGCTGCCTCCATCAACGATCAAAGAACAGACCTTTCCCTTGATTGTGCAACGAGATTTAAAGATGGTTTCTCGTTGTTGTTGATCTTCAGAAACAAGAGAGCTACTAAGAACTCTCCTCATAAGGAACTTCTCGTGAGCCATTTGGTGGATGAATGAAAAAATGTGCATGGGGGCGTTAGGGATGGATGGATTGTGTTTGGGGTTGCACAAAACAACCTAAGTTTTGATGACAAAATTATAATGTCTAATGGGATCAAAACTAGGGCTTGATCAATTACACATCATAGGAGGGACTTGCAACCAATCTCATTATGGTATGCTTCACGTGAACTAGGGCAAAGGTAGTGGAGATTCACGTGAGAAAGAGAGATTTGTGGAGTTTTGCGAAAATTGTGAGAGAGTATGGATTAGGGCTTAAGAAAGGATGACTCTTTGTGGAGTTTGAGAGAGGGATGGGTGAATTTTATGAGGGAGATTCGGGGATTGACGTGAGAACTTTTGTGAGGGAAGGATATTTGAAGAGAGATTTGTGAGCTAAGATCTTCAAAACAGATGGGAGGTGAAAAATTTGATCTTTCTCAATCTTGCTAATCACAAGTATGTCACCAAAGTAGATAGCGTACTTCTCAATAAGGGACTTCAAAACCTGAGTCATCAATCTCATAAAAATTGAGGGAACATTAGTTAGACCAAAAAGCTTGACTAACCATTCATAGAGATCTCATTTAGTTTTGATAGCAGTGTCTCTTGAATTCGAACTAGATCAAGGTACCCACTTCTTGGACCAGTGTTTGAAACGGTTTGGGTACCATCTAGCTCGTCCATTAGATCTTCAATTCGAGGAAACCTGTACTTGATAGGACTCTTGCTGATGAACAGACGTTGGTTCCCAACTATCTTTGTAACCACAAGGGTAGGGTTGGCACATGGACTGACAAATTCCCTGATCAAACCCTTTGTTTGAAGATCTTCATCTTGCTTTTGAACCTCAGGAACATCACTAGGGCTCACGTGATCACTCAAATACTGGATCTCACGTTAAGAGGGCATTATTGATGTTTTCTCGTCTGGGATCTCGTGAGAGGTGACGAGAGGGGGTTCTATTATGGGATTTTTGTGGCTAGGATTTGTATTTGGGATCGAGGGAATGATCTCCTTTTGCTCAGTAAACTCAGGACTTTTAATGGTCTTACATGTGGGGAGATTGGGATCACTCTCTTTGGGTTGGGATGGTGGGGCTGTTTTTAGTAGAGCTAGGGCTATCTTCTTGTTTTGAAACTTAAAGGCATATTTATTAGCCCTTCCATCATGCATGACACTCCTGTCAAATAGCCACGGTCTTCCAAGCAGAATCTGACAAGCATCCATAGGCATAACGTCACACCATAAAGAATCTTTATAAAATTTGCCAATGGAAAAGCTTACCAAACACCGTTGAGTCACTTGTAAATCTTCGCCCTGATTGAGCCACTGGATGGTGTATGGCTTCGGATGAGGACTCGTTTCTAGTTGGAGTTTGTACACCATAGTGGTGGCCGCGACATTGGTAATGCTGCCTCCATCAACAATCAAACAACAGACCTTTCCCTTGATTGTGCAACGAGATTTAAAGATGGTTTCTCGTTGTTTTTTTGTCTTCAGAAACAAGAGAGCTACTAAGAACTCTCCTCATAAGGAACACGTCGTGTGCCATGTTGGTGGATGAATGAGAAAATGTGCATGGGGGCGTTAGGGATGGATGGATTGTGTTTGGGGTTGCACAAAACAACCTAAGTTTTGATGACAAAATTATAATGTCTAATGGGATCAAAACTAGGGCTTGATCAATTACACATCATAGGAGGGACTTGCAACCAATCTCATTATGGTATGCTTCACGTGAACTAGGGCAAAGGTAGTGGAGATTCACGTGAGAAAGAGAGATTTGTGGAGTTTTGCGAAAATTGTGAGAGAGTATGGATTAGGGCTTAAGAAAGGATGACTCTTTGTGGAGTTTGAGAGAGGGATGGGTGAATTTTATGAGGGAGATTCGGGGATTGACGTGAGGTCTTTTGTGAGGGAAGGATATTTGAAGAGAGATTTGTGAGCTAAGATCTTCAAAACAGATGGGAGGTGAAAAATTTGATCTTTCTCAATCTTGCTAATCACAAGTATGTCACCAAAGTAGATAGCGTACTTCTCAATAAGGGACTTCAAAACCTGAGTCATCAATCTCATAAAAATTGAGGGAACATTAGTTAGACCAAAAAGCTTGACTAACCATTCATAGAGATCTCATTTAGTTTTGATAGCAGTGTCTCTTGAATTCGAACTAGATCAAGGTACCCACTTCTTGGACCAGTGTTTGAAACGGTTTGGGTACCATCTAGCTCGTCCATTAGATCTTCAATTCGAGGAAACCTGTACTTGATAGGACTCTTGCTGATGAACAGACGTTGGTTCCCAACTATCTTTGTAACCACAAGGGTAGGGTTGGCACATGGACTGACAAATTCCCTGATCAAACCCTTTGTTTGAAGATCTTCATCTTGCTTTTGAACCTCAGGAACATCATTAGGGCTCACGTGATCACTCAAATACTGGATCTCACGTTAAGAGGGCATTATTGATGTTTTCTCGTCACAGGATCTCGTGAGAGGTGGCGAGAGGGGTTCTATTATGGGATTTTGTGGCTAGGATTTGTATTTGGGATCGAGGAATGATCTCCTTTTGCTCGATAAACTCGGGACTTTTAATGGTCTTACATGTGGGAGATTGGGATCACTCTCTTTGGGTTGGGATGGTGAAATTTTTAGTAGAGCTAGGGCTATCTTCTTGTTTTGAAACTTAAAGGCATATTTATTAGCCCTTCCATCATGCATGACACTCCTGTCAAATAGCCACGGTCTTCCAAGCAGAATATGACAAGCATCTATAGTCAAAACGTCACACCATAGAGAATCTTTATAAAATTTGCCAATGGAAAAGCTTACCAAACACCGTAGTATGGCTTTGGATGGTGTATGGCTTTGGATGAGGACTCGTTTCCAGTTGGAGTTTGTCCACCACAGTAGTGGGCGCGACATTGGTGATGTTGCCTCCATCAACGATCAAAGAACATACCTTTCCCTTAATTGTGCAACGAGATTGAAAGACGGTTTCTCGTCGTTGTTGATCTTCAGAAAGAAGAGAGATACTAAGAACTCTCCTCATAAGGAACATCTCGTGAGCCATGTTGGTGGATGAATGGAAAAACGTGCATGGGGGCATGAGGGATTGATGGATTGTGTTTGGGGTTGCACAAAACAACCTAAGTTCTGATGCCAAAATTATGATGTATAATGGGATCAAAACTAGGGTTTGATCAATTACACATAATAGGAGGGACGTGCAACCAATCTCAATATGGGGTGCTTCACGTGAACTAGGGCAAAGGTAGGGAAGATTCACGTGAGAAAGAGAGATTTGTGGAGTTCTTAGAGAATTTTGGGAGAGTACGGATTAGGGCATAAGAAAGGATGACTCTTTGTGGAGTTTTAGAGAGGGATGGGCGAATTGTATGAGGGAGATTTGGGGATTGACGTGAGGTCTTTTGTGAGGGAAGGATATTTGAAGAGAGATTTGTGAAAGGGTGATTGAGAGGGAGTGAGACGTTTGTGAGGGAATTTGGGAGAGAGAGAGAGAGAGAGAGTGACGTTGGGAGAGAGAGATTTGAGAGCTTTTGAGAGTATTAAATAGCCTTAGGGTTTATCTAACTAAAAGATAGAATGATAAAAGTAACCAGGATATTTGAGTGACGTAGGGGAGATTCACGTTAGAAAGAGAGACTTGTGGATTTTTGAGATTATTATGGGAGAGTATGGATTAGGGCTTAAGAAAGGATTACTCTTTGTAGAGTTTGAGAGAGAGATGGGTGAATTGGATGCGGGAGATTTTGGGATTGACATGAGGTCTTTTGTGAGGGAAGGATATTGTAGGGCCCGCGGCCCGGAGGGCACGGTCCCCCACGGAGGGTCGATTCGACGTAGGGTTGCTTATTAGTCCTAGGGTGTAATTTTAAAAGACTAAGACAAGATCTTCATTTTATGTAGTTTTAATCAGATTGTCTTTAAATCTCTCTCTTTAAATAACTTTCGGTATGAGAAGATTCCCATGGACCGAGGCCGAAATCCACGCGGATTTCATAGCTCGAATCCACGGCTGGTGAGTCTGGATTTGGACCAAAGTGCAGTCTCGGCCATCAAGAGGAATCAGCGGATTCGGGCCGATCGCGATGATCATCGCTCATTGGGCATGGGATCCGCGCGGATCGCCTAACCTTTGGGCTGAACAATCCTTCTATTCAAACCCGAACTGCCCGTTCACTTTGATGCTACCGAAAATTACTAGAAGAGAAAGTAAAATTAATCCGAAAAAAACATGCATAAAATAAAGCGGAGTCGCCAGTTAATTTTATAAAAATTAACAAAAATCAAAGAAAATGAAACTCCACGGTACTCGAACCGAGATCGGGATCGGGGGTAATGGTGTCGATGTAGGGGGGATGCCCTTGCATTGCCCGCCATGGCGGCCTTTACTAAGTCGGGAATAATTTTAAATAAAAACAAAAGCTGTCACATTAACGTTTTTTTAAAAAAAACATGCAAATTACGTAGTAATGAAATGCATCCATACTAAAACGAAACGAGGAACAAAGAAATAAAACAAAGGAAAACAAGAAAAAGAAAAATAATACAGCGGACGGGGACTACGACTACATGGTTACAGATTTTCAAAATAAAATAATAATAAAAAAAGGAAATATAAAAGATATACCCCAATCCACGCGGATCCGCAAAATCAACCCAGAAAGATCAGAAGCCCGGAAATGAAGAATTGATGCCTAGAGATCCGCGTGAGTCCCAATCCACGCGGATCCGCAAAATCAACCCAGAAAAGATCAGAAGCCCAGAGTTGAAGAATTTCTGCCCAAAAATCCGCGTGAGTCTGAAGCCTTCACAGTATTTTTTTATCGTTCTTCAGCACTCTCCTTCCCCAGAGAATTTTTCCAACCCCTGCCAAATCCGCGAGTGTCTGCATTTATAGGCGCAAATCTGTAGTCGTTTTCCAGTGATCTGCTCCCCACTCTGCCAGAAATCCGCGCGGCTCTAGTGGTTATCAGATAATGTCTTCGGCAGTTGTTGACTGTTGAAAATTGCTGCAAACTGCTTAAAAACAACACAAATCCGCGTGAATTCATTCGGATTATAAATCCGGATCCGCGAGGATTTTAACCCGACCCAGACCCGGATCCGCGTGAATCCAGTCCGACCAAAAAAAATCCGGATCCGCGAGAATTTCTGGGCTGACCCAGACCCGGATCCGCGTGGATTTATGTTTGACCCGAAACCTAGATCCGCGTGAATTTCTTCTGAGCCAAAACAGAACCAAAAACCCGCGAGGATCTCTACTGGGCCAAAAATTGGATCCGCGTGGATCTGTCAATCTGGCGCGAAAATTGGATCCATGTAGATTTTCTGTACCGGGTTGCAACTTGGATCCGCGAGAGCTTCCCCGCCTGGTCGAAAATTCGGATCCGGATCCGCGAGGATTTTAGTACTTGACCCAAAATAGCAGATCCACCTAATTTTCTAGGCTAAACTTGGTAAATCCGCCAGGATTTGTGCTTGTCTGGCCTGGAAAATCCGCGTGGATTTTCCTGGGTTGGCCCGGGAAATCCGCCAGAATTTGCTGAAAATATATTCGGGCGTTTGAGCCGAGCTGCTGATGCTGCTGATCCGACCAACTGTATTTTGTGTCTACAGTTAGCCCCCACTTTGACTGAGTCTGAGTAAGACGAAAGTCAAAGTAAACATCTTGAAAAGACTTGTAGTTAACTGGAAGTAGTCCAATTGTTAACTTCGATTGTTGGATATTGTCCAGGCTGAGTTATCCAAGGGTAGCTTGGATTTCTGAAATCTGACCGGAGGTAGTCCGATGCTGGTTTGATTGCTGGATGTCGTCCAGGCTTTGATGAATTTCTCGGGGGTAGCCCGAACACTTCGATGATATGTGGAGGTAGTCCACCTGGGATTGCTCGAGGTTGTCCAGGCTTTGATGAATTTCTCGGGGGTAGCCCGAAAAAATACTTAAGGATTGGTACCTACAAAAGACCATGAAACTTATGAGTGTCGAAGAAAAGTCAAAACACGGGGTCGCTTCCCCTAGAAAATGAATTTTTTTTTTTAGGATAAATGAGGATAGCGAAAAAAAATCCTGCTAGCCGATGAGAAAACTCCCTGTCAGCCGATGGGGGTTGACGAGGAACTCAGGGTTCCAACTTGATGATGGAGGATCAGCGCCTGGATGAAGTCGGCAAAGCTTTGTTTAAGACGAGATGAGTTTTTCCATGTTTGTGCTGGAATCTACAAGATCTTGCTTGAGCTCAGTTGAGTCTGTCATATTCGATGACAGAATCCTCAAGGAATTCGGGAGTCCGGCTTGATAACATAATCTGCGAGGAACCCGAGAATCGACGAAGGACTCGCGAATTGGCGAAGCACCCCGATGAATCAGGAGAATCACTTTTTAGCTGATTCATTCTCTAATTTTTCATGATGATCCTGAGTCAAATTTAGAATAAGTCATTTGCTTGTGTTGACATTTAGTAAAATCGTCGAAGATTTATGCTTTAGGATCAACAAGGACTTGAAACCCCCCATTATGCTTCACTTGGTGAGTTCACGAAGTTCTGCGAGAGCATTGCACCCAATTGAAGCCAGCTGAAGATATGTTCATGTTTGAAGTCTTGCTTTGATCGCTAAAGTCAGCGAGATGTTCGGTGTAAGCTCCACTATCTTGTTGGGCTTAGTCCAAAATGGGAGAGAGTTTTGGGATATGCCTTGCAAGATTTCAGGCTCTCGCTATCGTTCATCATTTCATTGATCATGAAAGCGGGAACTTTGGCAATCACGTTGATCAGTCAGCTACAGGTTCTTGAGTTTGGCAGTAATAAATTGGATCTCAATTGATGAGCCTCGAGTGCATGTATAATGCTTAGACCGTTCATTTATCTTTTATGATGCAATGGATGGACGCTATTTCTCTAGTAATGCATGATGTTAATGCACTAATGCAGACCTTTTTTTTATGATGATGTAAGACACACATGCAATGCATAAGAGAGTCTAGGTATTGAGCTGTGGTCAAAAGAAAATTTTCTATATATAAAATCACTTGATCCCTCTTGACAACACCAAAATTTACATCGCAAAACCCCGCGAAAATAAAGACCTAGGACCTCAATCTGTCCAGACAGTTTGACAAATCCGCGAGGATCCTAATCTAACCCAACATAATTAGCAGCCCATGAAGAATTTCCGGAAAAACCGCGAAGGCCCTCAATTTTGAGCCTACCCTTGTGAAATCCGCCTGGATCAGTCATAAACAAAAATCCTCTGAAGCCCAGTTTGAACTAAATCCGCGTGGACTCAACATCCACAAATTCCACTGAGTCCGCATGGACCCTAGTTCTGGTGAAATCTGCTGAGACCCAAAGTCTGCCAAATCCGCGCGGATCCAGCTTCCCAACCTGTCTGGAGTCCTTGCTTACTATGAACACTAACAACTGGGGATGACTATCCCTAGCACTTGGAAATCCGTGTGGATTTCTAAAGCGACCCTACTACTTCGAACTTCCTAACCCTGCCGCTCACTCTGGATTCGCAGACTTCACTATATTGACTTCGACTCTTTTGTCTATTTCTCCAACTCCGCGAAAGACCTCCCCACATACCTCGAAACATCCCAAATATGTCGTTCCAAAAAGAATTAGAGAAATGGATGCTTCTTCTCCCGTTTGCTGAAAAGGAGGAACTGAAAAGGTATAACCTTCACACTCTAATCAGCCTGAGGCAAGTAAGGATCATGTGGGATTTCTTGAGAGCCGCTGTCGAATTTTGGGATCCTAAACTTCATCTGTTTAGGTTTGGGGATAAAGAGTTGTGCATTCTCCCTGAGGAATTCGGAGCAATCTTAGGTTTCAAATTCACCTCTACCCCTGTAATCCCGACTTCTTCAAAAAATACCGCCCCAAGATACACTTCTCTACTTGGGCTAGAAAAGGACAACCTGGGGAGAATCCTTGATGGTGAAAGGGTAAACTTTCTGCCTTTGATCTCCTACTTCAAAAATGGTGATGGTCGAAACCATATTGAGAGAAGAATTAGAGCCTTAGTCCTATGCCTGCTAGGAGGGTTTTGCTTTTACCACGGTGGTGCCAATAGTGGCCCTGCCTCATTAATCAATATCAGTGAGAGCCTCCGCTACGACCAGAATCTAGCACCGATGATTGTGGCTGAAACCATCTTGTGCTTGGATCGGCTTTGCGAAGAACAAGAGAGTGACTTCTCAGGGAGCCCCTTGCTTCTTCAGGTAATTTTCATTGAAATCCAATACACATTTTAAATTTTTAAATTTTTCGCTGAAATCCGCGAGGACCCAACTGTATTTTCTGCCTAAAAATTACCAGAAATCCGCGTGATTCTTCCCCGGACAAATCCGCGTGGATCTAACTCTTTTGGTATTCATTGCAGATTTGGTTGATGGAGCACACTCGCTACCTAGCACCGCCAAAAAACGAACCGACCTTCAAGATGTCTCAATTTTGCCAACGTGCCCGTAAATACAAGGAACGTTCAACGGACAGGTGGTTGAAATGGTTCATCGAAGAAATGATCATCAAGTGGCATATTACTTGGTGGAGAATGAGAGAGGTAGTGACCGCTAATCATCGATGCCCTTTTGTGAGACTCGTGGGCCTAACCCACACCACCTACTACTTCCCTGAGCGGGCCAAACGCCAAGTCAGGAGAAAACAATGGATTCCTGCGCTTGACTGCATTCCCCCAAATCCAACGATCATTGCTAATGACGCTGCAAAAGTTAGATCTTGGCAGGACTACTGGATGAGCAGGCCTACCCTTATCGTACCTACAACAGGAGGGAATACCTTCGTATCTGAAGCTTATCGCTACTGGATAACCGAAAAGGACCCGACTGTTAGGAAGGACCTAAAGAAAACATAGGAGAAGGGATGGTTGCCACCGCCTCTAGAGACTCGCCCTCCTAGTTCAACTGCCACGACACACCCAAAGGAAAGACCTGTGATGATACATGAACCTAATCCTAATGCAACTCCATCAGAGCAAACCCCCAAAAACCATGAGAAAGGCAAGGAGAAGGCTCCGAGTAACCTAACTATTAGGAAAAGACAACGGAGAACATCTTCGACCGGTGAAGGATCTAGGTCAAGTACTGTCCTTGAACCAGGGAAAAAACTGAAACAAGATTAGGGAGCTGATGCTGCTGGCCTGTTAGTTTTTTTTTTTTCATGTTGATGAACGTTTAGTTGCAAGCTTAAAGCTTGCATGCTTAGTGGTGTTTTTCTTTGGCTGGATGTTTAGGTTTAAAATTAGATTAGAATAAAGAAATTGGAAATTTCACCTTTATAAACTTTCAAAGTTTCAACCATATGTGTAAAATCCGCAAGGATTTTCCTGCATAACCTACGAAGAGTATCGAATAATCTAATTCCGAAAATTTATATGAACTCTATGAGGATTTCCAAAGAAAAGGAAAAGATTGCACCATGTAAAATTCGGGTGAATTTTTTGCACAAAACTAATCCTAATCCTACAAATCTGCATGAATCACTCAAAAAACGGACACAAAGTCCGCGAGGATCTCCCTATAAAACAGGACAAAAGCAGCAACTTGGGCCAGACACCATAAAATCCACGTGGATCCCCGCCTGGGCCGAAGGTAATGGATCCGCGCGGATCCATTTGCCTTAAAGTAAAGGAGTTGAAGAAAATCCAATACACATTTTGACCCCAAATATATTGAATCCGCGTGGATCCTCGTCATAGCCAGATGTGGTCCAGCATTTTTGGGCCGAAAGTAACGGATCCGCGAGGACCCGTAGACCTTGAAGTAGAAGATTTGAAGAAAACCTGCTGCAAATTTTCGGGCCAAATTATAATAAATTCGCACAGGTCCAGGCTGGAATTTTGGAAAACAAAAAAAATCCGCGTGGATCCGGTGACACACGTGAGATTATGAGGCCTATAGAAAATTTTTCTAAGTTTCATGGGATCTGTGAAACCCATGTTGCTTAAAAGGCTGAGTAATCAGAAGAGAATATCAGGAATTTTATTTATTTAAGCCGGACTTAAGAAAGCTTCCTACGTATCCACATTGTGTGGAATCAGGCCACCGTAGTTCAGAAAAAGATGACAAAAGTCAGTTGCTAACCCAATAGGCTAGTAGCTGATTATCTTAAAATAGTTGCTGGTCTAATCACCAGTTTCTATATCCACTTTTACCCTTAAGCATAAAACCTCTTTAGTTGATCCAAGTTGGTTAGCTGAACAAACTCTTCACCCTCCAAATCCATTAGCTTCACAGCTCCACCGGGAAATATCGCCTTTATAATGAACGGGCCCATCCAATTGGGCCTAAACTTCCCCCTTGGGTCCTGGATTGGTGCCCTTACCTCTTTTAGCACCAAATCACCTTCTCCGAGGTCCTTTGGCCTAACTTTCCTATTGAATGCCCTGGATATGCGGTTTTGATATATCTGGGCATTATGCATGGCTCTGAGCCTCCTCTCATCGATGTTAACCAACTCCTCATTCTAGCCTTAGCCCAATCCACCTCCGGAATTTGACTCTCAACTACAATTTGCAGAGAAGGTATTGCTACCTCTACTGGTAACACCGTTTCTATCCCATATACCAAAGAGTAAGGTGTTGCTCCGGTGGATGTACGAATAGAAGTCCGATAACCCCACAATGCAAAGGGCAACTTGTCAGGCCAGTCCTTATAAGTTGTGGCCATTTTCTCTATTATCCTAATGATGTTCTTGTTAGCTGCCTCAACCGCTCCGTTGGTTTGAGGTCTATAAACCGAAGATCTATGATGTTGGATCTTATACTTAGCTAATAACTCTGTTGTCTCCCTCTTAAAGTGAACTCCATTATCACTGATCAACTCGTGAGGTACCCCGTAACGGCATATAATATTTCTAAGTATGAATTTAGCAACGTGCTTAGAAGTCAACTTTGCATATGATGCGCTTCTACCCATTTTGTGAAGTAGTCAATGGCTACAAGCACATACTCATGTCCTCCCGTTCCTTTAGGAGTAATCTTCCCTATAATATCGATGCCCCACACCGAAAAAGGCCAAGGTGAGGTTAAGGTAGTCAAAAATGAAGGAGGTTGGTGTTGCAAGTTTGCATAGATTTGACACTTGTAGCACCTTTTCACATAATTGTGACAATCAGCTTCCATAGTGGACCAATAATACCCCATTCTTTGTATCATTTTGGACAACATCCGTCCGTTCATATGCGGACCACATTCTCCTCCATGAACTTCTCCCATCAGGTTCTGGGCTTCATTCTGATCTAAACAAAACAAATTAATGCCCATGTCAGTTTTCTTGTATAATTGATCTTGAATCAAACAGTATTGTGAAGCCAATTGTCTGATTGCTCTTTGTGATCTCATCGTGGAATCTTCTGGGTAAGCTCCTTTGATGAGGTACTGATATATATCGTAGTACCAACAAGTTGGGTCTATCTCACAAACCTCCAAAGAGTAAACGTAAGCCGGTTGACCTCTTCGCTCTATACATATAGGCATAGACACTGCTCCTCTCGGGATACGAAGCATGGATGATAGCTTGGCCAAAGCATCAGCTAGCTCATTATGCTCTCGAGGTAAATAAGTAAAAACTACCTGTTCAAAATGCTCTATTAAGTCCCTTACATAAGCTTAGTAGGGTGCCAAAGCTTCATTCTTCACTTTCCATTTGTTGGAGACTTGATTGATTATAAGACTTGAATCCCCAAATATCCTTATGTGTTTTATGCCCATCTCTATTGCAGCTTGCATACCAATAATGCATGCTTCATACTCAGCTGCATTATTTGTTGCTTCAAAATCTAATTTTACTGAGATCGAAGTATGTGCTCCTTCGGGTGAAATCAAAATAATTCCTACTCCACACCCACTTTGATTAGAAGCCCCATCAAAATACATATCCCAAATATTCTCTTGAGTTTGAAATACTTCTTCATCAGGAAATTTTAGCTCTTCTTCGCTGGCCTCTTCTATGGGTAAATTGGCCAAAAAGTCTGCAACTACTCTTCCTTTTATGGCTTTTTGTGGAACAAAATGTAAATCAAACTCTGACAGCATAACCATCCACCGAGCTACCCTACTATTGACCAATGGTTGCTCCATCAGGTATTTGAGAGGGTTCATAAAGGCGGTCACATGCACGGTATGAGCAAGCATGTAGTGACGCAATTTCCTCGTTGCCCAAACAAGAGCAAGGGACAATCTCTCTATGTTGGAGAACCGAGTCTCATACTCCAAAAATTTCTTACTTAAATAATATATTGCTCGTTCCTCTCCTTCAAACCTCTGGGCCAACAGAGCCCCCATTGCTGCCTCTGTAATGGTTAAATATAAGAGTAATGGCTCTCCGGGCATTGGTGGAGCTAAAACAGGTGGATTAGCCAAGTATTCCTTAATTTTGTCAAAGGCTGCTTGGCAGTTTTCATCCCATTCTGGTTTGACCCCCTTCTTTAATTTTTTAAATATAGGGTCACAAATCATGGTTAACTTTGAGATAAACCGGCTAATGTACTGTAATCGTCCTAGGAAACCTCTTATTTCCTTTTCCGTTTTAGGCGGTGGCATTTCCTGTATCGCCCTGATCTTTGCGGGATCAACCTCAATACCTCTAGAGCTTACTACAAAACCTAATAGCTTACCCGACGTCACTCCAAAAGCACATTTTTGTGGATTTAATCTCATTCCGTACTTACGAAGCCTAAGGAAAAACTTTCTAAGGCTATCTAAATGTGTTTTGCGATCAACGGATTTAATAATCATATCATCCACGTAAACCTCTGCTTCTCTATGCATCATATCATGCAGCAATGTGGTGGCAGTCCTACGATAGGTTGCCCCTGCATTCTTTAATCCAAATGGCATCACTACGTAACAGAACGTACCCCAATGAGTGATGAACGTTGTCTTCTCCATATCTTCCTCAGACATCTTGACTTGATTATAACCCGAGTACCCATCCATGAAGGAAAGAAGAGCATGACCACAAGTATTATCTACCAAAATATCAATGTGAGGTAAAGGGAAGTCATCCTTCGGACTCGCCTTGTTCAGATCTCTAAAGTCCACACACATCCGCACTCTCCCATCCTTCTTCGAGACTGGGACCATATTCGCTACCCATTGTGGGTACTCCGACACCCTAATGAAGCCTGCACTTAACTGCTTCTCAACTTCCTCCTTGATTTTCAATGCCCATTCTGGTTTCATGCGACGAAGCTTCTGTTTTACCGGTTTAGCATCAGGGTAAAGCGATATTCTATGCTCAGCTATCTCTCTGTCTATACCGGGCATGTCTTGGTATGACCAGGCAAAGACATCTACAAATTCTCGTAGAAGTAGAGTAAATTGCTCTTGCTCCTCGAGGGTTAAAGATTTCCCGATTTTGGTCAATTTAGGTTCTTCCGAAGTACCTAGATTTACAGTTATTGTTTCTTCAATTACCGAAATTCAATTTTCATGGTGCTCTACTGCTTTTAAAAGATCTTTAGGGATTTCAGCTTCGTTTACAGCATTATCATTATTTTCGTTTGAGGCAAAGCAGTTCAGGGATGGGGGGATGAGAAGAGTCGTAAGCGAAAGAGTTCATTTCATTGAATGGAGAAACAATAACATCAACAGCTGACTCAACTGACCCTCCTGATGAAGATGCAACAGACTTAACACCTGACTCTAAAGCAGACTTAGAAAATGGAACAGAAACAGAACTAAACCCTGACGCATGAACTGACTCTCCTAAAGCTAAGGTAAACTCCTTGCCACCATCAGCCCCATGTTGCGATGAGCTTAGTAGGATCAAAATCCATGCTTGATAGGGCTAGGGAAAGTGCCTCTACAGGTTTCTCTTCCTTTCGTGTCTCTTGACCAAACAAAATTCCAAAGATGTTACTCCCGACTAGATGAGTCCAATCTAGTGGGGTCCCTCTCTCTCGTATTGGTGTGAAGAGTTCCTCCTCGAGTAGCATGCAGTCATTGAAAATCTCTAAACCTAGAACCAAAATCCCCTTGCTTTTTAAGTAGAATGGCTCTGGAAAGCCAAAGTAGGGAAAATAATCTCCTTCTTTCACAAACTGACCGTTAAGCGTGAGTGGATACGGCTTTACACTGTAAAGCGGTATTAGCTCATCCTTTTTAACCCTCACAGACCTTTTGACTAATCTCCATTCTTCCTCAGTTGGGGTATACCCTAACCCAAAATGATGATTGCCTTTTTGAGTCAAGGGGAAAGATGTGGGCCCTTGAGCTCTTCTTCCTAAAGGTAAACCGGGAAAATAACCATGCTTCCTGAGGATAGCGTTAACTTTCCGATTGGAATAAGGATCGAAGTCCAATGGTGCTTCGTCCTTCTCTAAAGTAGCTACAACATCGAAGTGATGAAATTCCTCATCCTTTGAGTTATGTTCCACTTCTAACATCGACTTTTTTAGGGGTAATCACAGCGAATAATTCTTCCCCTTTGATAGTCATCACTTGCCCTTTAACCATCAACTTTACCTTCTGGTGTAAGGTAGATGACACCGCTCGTTGTTCGTGCAACCAAGGGCGCCCTAGTAGTAGATTAAAGGAAGCTGGAATATCTAGTACCAGAAATTCAATGTTGCTAGAAATCGTATTCATAGTGATTGGCAAGAGGATTGAACCCAAAACCCGTCTAGGAGTATTATCATAGGCCCTAAGTTGGATAGCTTGTTGAGTAAGCTGATGGGATTGAATACCCAACTTTTGAGTTGTCCTCCATGGACAAATATTCACGGCGGATCCGTTGTCAACTAACACTAAAGGTATCACCTTATTGGAACAACCCACTGTTAAATATAAGGCCTTATTGTGTGTAAGACCTTCTTTAGGCAAATCATCATCACTGAAGGTTATAGTACTCCTGCCTGATGTGACAAAAGATACCACTTCCTCAGGTGTGGTTTCAGGTGACACTTCAATCTTACTTAGAGCGTCGATTAAAGCTTGCCTATGCTTTTGTGAGGCGGCGAGTAATTGCCAAACCGTGATGTCCATCTTCAATCTCTTTAACTGTTTCAGCATAAGATCTTCTTCGGGAGTAGGGATTGCTGTCTCTCCGACCTTTTCCTTCCCTTTATCTTGATATTGGACCTGGGAAGGACCTCCTGGATGGTTATGACGTCCCGACCGTGTAAGGAAGGTAACAACCAGGGACTTAGTTTGACTTGATTTTGCTACTCCCCAAAAGTCGTCATCGCTGTCGGAATTCCAAAAGTTGTTGCTGACATTATTGGTGTGAGGCTCACCATAGACATCTTCCTCATCGCTAGCCCATAAACCATTCACCCCATAGTCAGAAAAACAACGCGAGATGTAAGCGGGCTTCCTTTTATCAGTAATGAAATCAGAAGGATCCCATTCACATTCCTCGAAAATAGCATGTATGTGTAACGAACCCAATGGGTTGCCAGTGTTGCTAGGTTTTTGTGCTGCCTTTGGTAAAGGTAGCTGCTTTGACCTAAACATCTCCTCCATTCTATTCTTCAAAGTGAAGCATTGTTCAGTATCATGTCCTCGAGCCCTGTGGTACCTGCAGAACTTACTTGCGTCTCAACTTCGCGGCTTCTCTTTTGGCTCAGGCCTTAAGTCGGGTAAGGTAATCATTCCCTTACTTAACAAACGCTCTAGAGCCTGAGCGTACGTAGTGTCTATCGGGATATATTCGGTGTAGCGTTGTAGAGCATTCACCTCGTTCCCTTTGTTAGCCGAAGTGGATGGACCAACCGGCTTCTTGTTGGTGTAGGTATTCTTCCAGCCTCCGGTTGCGACCCCCTTAGCGAACTCGCTATCTATTTTTGTGCCAGCTAACCTCAACGAGACAAAGTCTTTGAGAGGTTGGAACCTTAGATGAGTGTTGTACGAGGGTTGTAGACCCCGAATAAGCATGTCAACTTGATGCTCCTCAGACGGTCGGTCCACCATATGAGTTGCTTTTGCCCTCCATCGAGCAAAATAGCCGGAGAAAGACTCCTTTTCTCCTTGCTTCATTAGTTCCATATCCCTTAAGGTTACAGGCATGTCAACATTGTAGGAATATTGGTGTACGAATTCCTTGCAAAGCGAGTTCCATTGTGAGGACTTGGTAGGACTAAGTGTATTATACCACTTCATAACGTCCGGGCCTAAAGTCCAAGGAAAGATAATATGATAAATGTCTTCTTCTACTCCCTTAAGCGTCATAGCCCCCATGAAATTCCGCACATGTTGATGTGGACTCTCAGTACCATGAAATTTGATATCGGGCATGTTGAACTTAGGGGGAAGTCTACCCCTTGGAACAGGTGTGAAACCTATGTCGTCCATAAATTGATTGTTGAAGAGAGTAGATTCTTTCAACATTTGTTCAATTCGGTCAAGTCTCGAATTCGACACTCCGTGGACCGACCCATCTTTCTCCTTTCCTGATTGCTCCACTTCACCCGTAGGGGGATTCTTCAGATTTGAATTCTTTGCTTCCTCCATAGCGTGAATGACAGCATCAATTCTCTGATTTTGCGCCTCAAGTTGTGCATTCATCGTGACTTGCATATTCAAGATTATGTGGGTGAGTTGTTCCATTTCCTTTCGTAGAGGAGGCACCTGTTCCTCTTCCGGATTGCCTTGGGGATCTTCAGGATGATCACTGCTAGAGTCTGACATTGTCTTAGATGGATCAATTACCAAAGGCTCAACTTCCTCAACAGATGCCTCTTCGTCTGTTGCTCCTTTATCTGTTGCTTCAGATGATGGCGAATCCCGATCCCCGTTACTGTTGTAATGGATGTCCAAAGTCTCCAACCGGCCGGTCTCGTCCCTTTGATATACCCGAAACCAACCTATTCTGTCCTGAAAGGTGAAAGGATTTGAAGACTCAGCTCAACGTCGACCCCTAAGGCTTTATGCATGCAATGGATGAAGAATTTTATTTGAACCCCGAAAGACCGAACTAAAGCTCCAAATCATATGCGGGACCCGAATAAAACCCTTATGCAAAATGCAGACTCTAGCCCAAAATGACATATTAGACCTTATCGGGTCGAACCCAAAACAGGCTCAGGCCTCACATAAGGGCTAAACATACCCTTTTTAGCTGACTATGGCCACCAAACAGCCCATATGAATAACACAAGGCTGAGCTCCACAATAAATCCGCGAGGATCCATGCGGCCCAAGCTGGCTTGTGTGACCCAGATAGTCTGCCGGTACCAAACAAAACGCATGCATACTGACCAACGACCCTATAGCACCTTAATTTAGGCTTGGGAGAGACCGAGCTCACCAGAAATTCGCGCGGATTTCTTTGGCTCAGGCCTACTTCCGAGCCTAACTTCAGGTTTGACGCTTAAAAGAGGTGGGGAGAGAAAATGATTTGGACCATACAAGATCCGGCCCGACCCAAAATCCGCGAGGATCCCGTGGGCTTGGCCCTTGTATGGGCCAAATCACACACTGCAACCCGATGCAAAAACCAGACACGCCTCGGGCTAGGCCCAGTAGGGTCTGAGCGCGCCAAGATCCAGGCGGATTTCTTGGGCTCAAGTCCCCTATTGGGCCTAAACCAAGGTCTGACAACTAAAGGGAGGACCCATATCATTAATTTGGACTATGCAAGTCCCGGTCCAACGTGGGATCCGCATGGATCCCGAAGACTCAATCCTGTATAGGCCAAATTAATCATCCAGTCCGGATACGCAGACACATGTTTTTACGTTTTTTTTTGGTCTAAGCATTATGGCATGGTCTCGGGTTCGAAGGTTACGAAGAGCACATAGCACACAAATGAGTTCCAACTTAACCAAGGGCCTATGTTTAGAGGTTATAAGGTAGGGCTACCTGACTTCTAGCTCGTGTCCCAAATGTTTGATCTTCCATGGGGTGCATGGCAAGATTAACGCACTCGGGTTGCTCCCCTTTTGTCATATCGACTAGGGAGTGGTGCACGAGTGGGAAAACAACCACCGGCTTGTTGAAGGTCTAAATGGACCCACCAAGTTGAATGGTTTTGATTTTCCAAAATGGTAAAAAAAATAGGGATAAAAAAGCCTAAACGGTGCCTATTGTGCCCAACGAAGGGGAAGGCCCGAAAAATGCAAGTATGCCTAAAAGTAAAAAAGTGACAACTTTTTCTTTAAAAAAAAACCCGACTTTTCAAGTCTTACCCACTTCTAAATAAGTCCCCAGTGGAGTCGCCACTGTAGGGCCCGCGGCCCGGAGGGCACGGTCCCCCACGGAGGGTCGATTCGACGTAGGGTTGCTTATTAGTCCTAGGGTGTAATTTTAAAAGACTAAGACAAGATCTTCATTTTATGTAGTTTTAATCAGATTGTCTTTAAATCTCTCTCTTTAAATAACTTTCGGTATGAGAAGATTCCCATGGACCGAGGCCGAAATCCACGCGGATTTCATAGCTCGAATCCACGGCCGGTGAGTCTGGATTTGGACCAAAGTGCAGTCTCGGCCCACTGAAGAGGAATCCGCGCGGATTCCAGGCCACTGATCCGCGAGGATCACTGCTCCGCTGGGCATGGGATCCGCGCAGATCGCCTAACCTTTGGGCTGAACAATCCTTCGATTCAAACCCGAGCTGCCCGTTCACTTTGATGCTACCGAAAATTACTAGAAGAGAAAGTAAAATTAATCCGAAAAAAACATGCATAAAATAAAGCGGAGTCGCCAGTTAATTTTATAAAAATTAACAAAAATCAAAGAAAATGAAACTCCACGGTACTCGAACCGAGATCGGGATCGAGGGTAAAGGTGTCGATGTAGGGGGGTGCCCTTGCATCGCCCGCCATGGCGGCCTTTACTAAGTCGGGAATAATTTTAAATAAAAACAAAAGCTGTCACATTAACGTTTTTTTAAAAAAAAAACATGCAAATTACCTAGTAATGAAATGCATCCATACTAAAACGAAACGAGGAACAAAGAAATAAAACGAAGGAAAACAAGAAAAAGAAAAATAATACAGCGGACGGGACTACGACTACATGGTTACAGATTTTCAAAATAAAATAATAATAAAAAAAGGAAATATAAAAGATATACCCCAATCCACGCGGATCTGCAAAATCAACCCAGAAAAGATCAGAAGCCCGGAATTGAAGAATTGCTGCCTAGAGATCCGCGTGAGTCCCAATCCACGCGGATCCACAAATTCAACCCAGAAAAGATCAGAAGCCCAGAGTTGAAGAATTGCTGCCCAAAAATCCGCGTGAGTCTGAAGCCTTCACAGTATTTTTTTATCGTTCTTCAGCACTCTCCTTCCCCAGAGAATTTTTCCAACCCCTGCCAAATCCGCGAGAGTCTGCATTTATAGGCGCAAATCTGTAGTAGTTTTCCAGTGATCTGCTCCCACTCTGCCAGAAATCCGCGCGGCTCTGGCGGTTATCAGATAATGTCTTCGGCGGTTGTTGACTGTTGAAAACTGCTGCAAACTGCTTAAAAACAACACAAATCCGCGTGAATTCATCCGGATTATAAATCCGGATCCGCGAGGATTTTAACCCGACCCAGACCCGGATCCGCGTGAATCCAGTCCGACCAAAAAAAATCCGGATCCGCGAGAATTTCTGGGCTGACCCAGACCCGGATCCGCGTGGATTTATGTTTGACTCGAAACCCAAATCCGCGTGAATTTCTTCTGAGCCAAAACAGAACCAAAAACCCGCGAGGATCTCTTCTGGGCCAAAAATTGGATCCGCGTGGATCTTTCAATCTGGCGCGAAAATTGGATCCGTGTAGATTTTCTGTACCGGGTTGCAACTTGGATCCACGAGAGCTTCCCCGCCTGGTCGAAAATTCGGATCCGGATCCGCGAGGATTTTAGTAGTTGACCCTAAATAGCAGATCCACCTAATTTTCTGGGCTAAACTTGGTAAATCCGCCAGGATTTGTGCTTGTCTGGCCTGGAAAATCCGCGTGGATTTTCCTGGGTTGGCCCGGGAAATCCGCCAGAATTTGCTGAAAAATATATTCGGGCGTTTGAGCCGAGCTGCTGATGCTGCTGATCCGACCAACTGTATTTTGTGTTTACAGATATTTGAAGAGAGATTTGTGAAAGGGAGATTGAGAGAGAGAGAGACGTTTGTGAGGGAATTTGGGAGAGAAAGAGAGTGACATTGGGAGAGAGAGATCTGAGAGCTTTTGAGAGTATTAAATAGCCTTAGGGTTTATCTAACTAAAAGATAGAAAGATAAAAGTAACCAGGATAGTTGAAGGGATCTATCTTGATACAGAAACACCACAAGAAAGAAACCCTAGGGCTACTTGTTCCTCCACCTAGTTACAGAAACACCTTCTAGGTTTCAGAGACAAGCTCTTCCTCACCACTTGGTTGCCAAACCAAGATACAATAGAAGAGATTAACGAGGTTCTCACGAAACACTCAAGGGGTAAGCTAGAAGCTTGGATAAATTCATAATTCAAAGTTGGATGCCTTTGAAAGGCAACAAGCCTAGCTACTTATACTAACTAAGTCCCACACACATTAGGACTCTATTACTACTAATCCTAGATGCCTATCTACTCCTTCTCCTCCTTGGATTAGGACTCCTTATCCTAAGGGGAGTTGGTTACAAAAGATAGTAATCCTTTTAGGACTTGGCTTTCCTAATCCAAGGCGGATTAGTTACAAAGTAAGCCAACCTTATCTAGGATTATTACTAATCTTGGCGCCTAATCTAGCTATCACACGTCACACACACACACACATACACACCTTCTAGATCTTTCTAGAACATTCTAGATTATTCTAGACTAATCTAGACTCCTAAGACTTTGTGTCCAAGTTCATATATATTACTTGGCACCTCACACAATTGGAAATGTAAATAAAACCCTAGAAATGTAAAGATATACATCAAAAGGACAAAACCGTGAACTTCATCTTGAAATGGTCAGAAATGTGAAATTCATCTTGAGATGGTCAGAAATGTGAACTTCATCTTGAAATGGTGAGAAATGTGAACTTCACCTTGAAATGGTCAAAACTGTGATGTTCAACTTGGGCTTTGTACTTGGGCCTTTAGATGTGGACTTGGACTCTTCCTAGGACGTTTGGATGTCCTCTTGGAACAAGGAGCACAAGATATGGGTTTGCCTTTGGGCCTCCACAATGTATTCTTCTCCTTTGGCCCATTCTACCTCCTTGTAATTGAATTGGGCCTTCTTCTTTGGACTTGGCATGGACAGGTTTCCATCATCCTCTATAAATCTTGAGTCTCCAAAGGTAAGCCCATGGCTATGTGAGCCTCCATTTCATTCCATGAACCTAGGGTCCCCAAAAGTGAGACCTAGACTAGACAGATGTATTTCAGGCGTGGGCCGAAATACATCAGGCAACTTATAAATAGCCTTCCTAGATGCTTGTAAACTCAAGTTGAAGTTTATGAAAGAGTCGAGCATAGCTCCCTGTGTTTCCTTCAAAATTCTCTCTTGCTTATCTCTAATTAGGCCGATTAGAGTGGTGTTCCAGTTGAGTCTTGATCCTCCTCTTTTGGTGGTGTTTCTGTATCCATTGGAGGGTTCAAGGGCCCTAACTTTCTTCCTGGTGGTGCATCTGTATCCAGGTTTTAGGTTAGCTCTATCCATTTCCAGAATCCTATCAATGTCTTCAGTCAATCATAGGCAAACTGCCTCTCCTGGTTTGATTGGTAACTTGGTTATCTTTGATTGCTTCCTTTCACATCCTCAATATTTATGAATGGTCTTATTGTGTTTGCATAAACGCCTTTTAAAGCAACTTAATAGAAAACACTTACCATGAGGATTGCCTGGCATCTGCCTCTAGCAAAATGATGATCTAAAGTTTTTCAGTGATAAGATTCTATCCCAGCTATTTGTAGGGATGGCAACGTGGTTGGTCGGGGACGGGGCATATACTCCCCACTCTCACCCCGCCCCCCATCCCCGTCCCCGGCCGAGGAAATTGGTCCCCGTCCCCATCCCCGTGGATTCCCCGCTCCCAACGGGTATCGAACAAGGATTTAAATTATAGTTATGTTTTTAGATTAATTCAACATTGATTATATCTTTTCCTCGTCCACTCAGTAGCGTTAGTATGCGAAAGCCTAAAGTCTGTGGAATCAAATTTGGTTCTTCAGCTCCGTAAAAATTAAAGCATTTTAGCCACTCAGTAGTATTAGATTTCAAATTTGAATAAACATATTATCACTCTTTTTACATACTATGCCATTAAATACAAACATACTGATAGAGAACGGGAAATAAAAAAAGCTAAAGATAAGAATTCAACATCCCCGTGTTGAATTCAAGAGAAGAATTCAGCATCCTCGTGCTGGATTCAAGAAAAGATTAGCATCACCGTGCATAATCAGTAAGAATTCATATATTCAATGTTCAATATTAATTTAGTCTGTTTCATAAAGGCTAGCAAAACCCTTATTTATAGGTAAATAACCTGCCTAATCCTAAACCTAATAGAATTAGGAAACTAGAATAACAATCCTAAACAATTTAGGAAGCTATAATATTCCTAATGAGAATAGGAAACTTTATTATAACACCATAAATCTACTAAATATTATAGGGAAATTCCATTTGGTAGGTTTCAACTTTTGTCTATTCCAAGTTGTCAACCACTTTTTAAATTGTTCCAAGTGGTAGGTTTATTTTGAAAATTATTCCATCTCATGAGCTTCTTCTTAAATAGTTGTTAAAATATTGCTCGCAAAGCTTCCCTCCTCTCTCAATTTCATTTAGCTCTCCCTATCAATCTCACAATCGACTCACTTGGAATAATATCTAAAGTGTTTGACAACTAGGAATAGTTTTTAAAATGCTTGAAAACTTGGAATAATTTTAAAGTTTTCCTAATAAGTCTACCATTTGGAATAATTTTCAAAATACGCCTACCACTTGGAATAATTTAAAAAGTAGTTGACAATTTGGAATAGGCAAAAGTTGAAGCCTACCAAATGAAATTTCCCAATATTATAATTCCTAAATATATTAATATGTATTTCTATCACATACCCTTCAAATTATGAATATGAAAGTAATAATTTTAAGGGTAAATGTGTAAATTTAATGTATAGCAGGGACGAGTATGCGGGTACGTGGGCGGGTTATTTTCCTTGATGGGTAAGCGTGGTCGGGGAAAATTTTGTCCCCGTCCCCGTGCGGGTATTTAATATTCGTCCCCATACCCGTCACCGTCCCCATTGGGTGTGGGGATTTTTCCCCAGACTAGGGTGAGCCCCAAGCAGGGGCGGGGAATCCCCGCCCAACTGCCATTCCTGCCTATGTGCATTTGGAGAGCTCATATACCAGGTAGTTCTGTCGCTTGCGTTTGTTATTAGGAAAATGGTATTTAGGTAAGCGGAACTATAGGGGTTAGGACAATGATAAGTAGTATTTTAGAAATGTGCCACAGTAAGGTAAGCTGAATTATTGAAGCCTTGGATAAAAGTGCACCACCACCGGATTGCTCCAAACCAACTCGTTGGTCTTCTTACCTGGCATTTGAGAGAGTGGTTTTCCTATGTGACACTAGTATTATAGTAATTCCAAATTTTAATGTATTGAATCGTAGTAGTCCAAACTATCATATATTGGATTGCAATATACCAAACTATAACATACTTGATCGTAGCAGTCCAAAATATCGTTCAGCTTGGAGCAACTTGGTGGTGGTACACTGAAATCCAAGGATTCAATAGTTCAACTTATTGTGATACATTTCCAAGTTTCACTTGCCATTGCCCCAACTTAAACCAATTTTCCTTTATTATGGAATTTCTTTTCTAGGTAATCTTATAGCTTTATTCTCACCTTGGAGTAAAGATCCGGGCATTGGTACACAGGGTTTTTGGTCTGCCGTATCACTAATGCATACAGTTTGTGTTGAGAAGGAAAGAAGATAAAAGGAGGGTTCCATGTTAATTCTAAGTAATATGTTTTGAGTGGGACCTGAAATTGGGAAGAAGAAATGGGATTTGTTATATTAGTATTTTATCCTATTTTAAGTACTGTTTACTTTTTGATTTTCAAAAGGTGATGATGTGGTATAGTAGGAATGGGAATAACATTACCTATTATTGATGCTTTAGGTTTTCGTCTTCTGATCATATGTCTGCCATCAGGCTTGGAAATTGAGGCCATCTGACCAAAAGCCATTGCTTTTTGGTTAAGTATCGTATCCCGTAAGAGTTCCTTGCTTTTTATTTCTATGTCTATCTGCCTTTTCATATCTTCTCAATGGTCTGCTTACACCTAAATCTTCATAGTAGAGTATGTTCTGATCAGATCCATGTTGGCTGTTTTTGTAATGGTTATCTTATTAATGGACTCATGTTGGCTCTCTTTGTTTGTTGCTTTCTTTTTCCGCATGAAAATTGAATGAGTCGAACGAGAATTGGCTTCAAATGTTGTCGCTGTTCCATTCAAACTTCCGGCTTCTTTTGAGGCTAATGCATTATCGATTTTGCAGGCAATTGGCAAATGTATTTTTGTCTGCAAGTGTTTACTGCAACACTTTCTCATGTTTTGTTTTTTGTCCATCACCAGCATTGCAGATCCAGGAGCTGTCGTTACCAACATCATGCGTGAAGTGCCACCATTTCTTTCCCTGCTAGCAGTTGCAGTTCTAAAACTTCTTGGGCTCGTGCAGTATCCTGAGCATGGGATCGATTCAATTGTTGATGCAACCCTCACTCCACCAGTAAGTTTTTTTTTTTTTTTTTTTGAGGAAAACGGCTTGACCACAAAATATATTAAGTAATCTCCGCCTCGGAGGCCACCAGATTGGCAATTTCTCGAGGGCAACAATCCATCCAAAGTTTTGATAGTCTGTGAGTTACTGCGAGATGGGACAACTCATGTGCTACCTTATTACACAAGCGATTACTAAAACAGAAACGAATGCTAGTGAAAAAAGGAATTAAATCAACATAATCCTGTAGGATGTTCCAAGTCGCTGGTGATACTCTCCTTCTTCCTTGCAACCCTTCAATGACCATTTCACAGTTCGACTCGAGCTCTATGTGTTGTAGACCACATTCCTTTGCCCTTCGCATGCCTTGTCGGATCGCTCCAGCCTCCATTGCGTCAACTGACCATGGGTGTGTCCTAAAGATTGTTTCCACCATCTTTACTTTCCCCTCCCTGTCTCTAATGACTAGTCCCCATCCTCCTCCTCTATCGTCCCTGCAGCTAGCTTCAACGTTCACTCTCCAGTAGACACCTTCGTGTTTCCGCCAAGTAGATCGGTCTTCCCTGTGCGGCTGCTGGGTTTCTTTCTCACGTTGTTGGGCTGTGCGGTGTCGGTGGTAGTAATCCAGTGCTCGAGTAGCGACTACCATGGGATCCATCATCATTCCTCTATGAAGCTTCATGTTCCTCCCATTCCACATCATCTGAATTGTCATGATAAGCAAGCCACGAGTATCCTGTTCCATTTCCTTCATCCGCAACACCAACCACTGTCCCATGTCTTCCACCTCTCGACTCCTCATCTCGAGACGGAAAACCGAGCATCTCCAAATTTTTTAAGCTCATTCACACCCAAGGAAGAGGTGGTTGTTCGTCTCATACTCATCACCACACATTGGACATATCAGATCTACATCCATCCTTCTTTTGGCAAGATTAGCGCCATTGGGGAGAATATCATTCCAAACTCGCCACGCACAGTGTTGTGCTCTTGGGAGTGCGTTTGCTTGCTAGATCAGTTTTGCTTCATGGTCATCTTTCCTCGAGCATGCCTCCTCGCGCTGCTGGGTAGTTTGATCCATAGCCCTTGCCAATCTACATGTCGTGCGTACGCTGAAAATGCCAATGTGGGTGCAAGACCAATAAATGTGATCTTGTCTCTGTCCATGCCCCAACGGGATAGCCTTGATTGCTTGCTGAGTTTGATGATCGAAACAAATATTCAGCATATCCATCCTCCATCCACGATTATCATGGTCAATGAGCTCCTCCACTCTAACGTCGCTCCCCAACACAGATGGGGGTGTTGTAATCGACCCTTGGCGGAAGCCTGGGAGCCATTTATCACCCCATATCTTGACGCTTCGTCCGTCTCCAATGCACCACATAGCTCTTTCCTTCATCAATTCCCGAGCCCCGAGGAAGCTCTTCCATGTGTAGCTCGGTTGGGGGCCCATCTTCGCATCCCAAAAGTTGCCCCTGGGATAGTATTTCACTTTCAAGAGTTTGGCAGCTAGCGTGTTGGGTTCGGTGGTTAGCCGCCAAGCTTGTTTTGATAGCAAAGCTCGGTTGAAACATTGCAAATGCCTAAACCCCATTCCTCCCTGCGCTTTGGCTTCACATAGGTTGCTACATTTCACCCAGTTGATCCCTTTGAGATCTCCCCCTCATCCCCACCAGAACCGTCGGCATTGACCCTCTATGTTTTTTACTACGTTACTTGGACCCGGATGTTAGGGTTGCCATACTAGGGTCAGCACGACACGACTCGGATCTTGACACGGGATCCATGGCGGACCTTGGCGGAATCGCAAGACACGGCCATGAACGAACCCTAGTTAGCAACAAACCCTAGATCGAACAATTTGACAACCACTTGATGGGTGTTCGGGGTTGTAGTTGGGGGCTTTTGGTTGAATGGACGCCGCGACTCCACCGGTGGGTTTTCTCCGACCAGAAGTCGCCGGTATCCGGTCATCGGTGGGAGATGGGAGAGAGGAGAGAGAGGGAGCAGAGGTTTCATTTCATTCTGTGTTTTTTTTTGGAGAGAGGAGAGAGAAAGTGGGGGGGCATGAAGAGCTACAGGCCCACATAGCCTAGGGTTTTTTTGGATAATTTTTAATGTAAATTTTTTGGACTTTTTAATAATTAGGCTAAATATATTCTCTGTATGGGCCAAATCAATTTAAATGAAAGTATCCTTGGGTTCAATTTAAGGATGCCTCTAAAAAAAATGTAATATTTCACTTTTAATATAATTAAATATGTTATACAACTGCGGGGTCGTTTTTCTCTTGCCGTGTCGGACCCTTGGATACCGTGTCCCCGAGTCCTTAATTTTTAGGGATGCCATGTCGGACGCCCGTGTCCCTAGTCCAGGTAACATAGGTTTTTGATAACCGTCGTTGGCTATTCGAAGCATTGCATGGCCTAGGTGGGTATAGCTTGTGCGATCGCCTTGATGAGGATCTCCTTCCCCGCTCTAGATAGGTGTTGTTCTTTCCACCCTTTGAGCTTTTTCCAAACCCGATCTTGGACATACTGGAAGACCGTTTTCTTAGAACGCCCTATGAATGTGGGCATTCCAAAGTAACGATCATGGGTCTCTACCGCTTTGAATCCCAAACTCCGTTGGAGTGATTGTTTCAGGTGTTCGCTCACATTATGGCCACAATAGACCTTAGAATTGTCAACATTGATCATCTGACCCGGAGCCCGCTCATACTGTTTTAGGATATCCAGGACCTGCAACGCCTCATTTTCCGTCACCCGCACGAATAAGAGACTGTCATCTGCAAAGAAAAGATGGGAACAGTTGGTGCCCCTCGAGCTACTTTGATGTCATGGATGAGTTGTCTCTCTTCTCTGTCCCTGATAAGCGCTGACAGGCCTTCTCCACAGATTCGGAAAAGATAAGGTGACAGCGGGTCGCCTTGACGAAGTCCCCGTTCCGGGATGATGCGGTCGGAGGGCTTCCCATTTACTAAAACCTAATATTGAACAGAAGTCACACATTTCATAACCAGATTAACGAAATCGCTCTCTAACCCCAAAGCTCTCATCATTTTTTCTATGAAAGGCCATTCGACCCTATCATAGGCCTTACTCATATTGAGTTTCAGGGCCATGTGTGCTTTCTTGACGTGTTTGGGACATTTTCTCAGGTAATGGAAGTGCTCAAAAGCTAAAAGGATGTTGTCAGTTATCAACCGCTCCGGGAAGAAGGCACTCTGGGATTCATGGATGATATGAGGGAGAATGCTTTTCAATCTGTTGGTGATGGTCTTGGAGATTAGCTTATCAAAAATTATTCATAGGTACCCTAACTTTTGGTGAAATGTTTTTCAGGTACCCTAATTTTTCAAAACTCATTTTGGGGTACCCTAACTTTTTGGATTAGAAATTATTAGGTGTTTTTTCTGTCATCAATTTGGTTAAGTGACCGAAATACCCTTGTTATTCCATTGTTTAAGAAATACCCTTAAAGAAAAAGAATAAGGGTATTTCGGTTCCTTAATTAAATTGATGGCCGAAAAAGCACCAAATAATTAATAACCCAAAAAGGGTACCTCAAAATTAGTTTTGAAGAGTAAGGGTACCAAAATATAGTTTTCCCAAATATTGGGGTACCTCCGAGTAACTTTGTTAGCTTATAGACCACATTACAAAGACTAATAGGTCGAAAATCTTTTGTGGTCATGGGTGTTTTAACTTTTGGGATTAAGGCAATAAAAATCCGATTCACCGCATCAGGTGGGTTACCATCATTTAAAACACCAAAAACAAAAGACAAAACATCATCACCAATAATATGCCAAAATTTCTGGAAAAAAAGTGCAGACATACCATCCAGCCCAGGGGCCTTTGTGGGGTGCATTTGACGCAATGCAGCAAGAACCTCCTCTCCCGTGTAAGGCTTCCTGAGTTGCATGTTCATCTCCTCTATGACTTTGGATTTCACTAGGGTTGTCACCGAGTTTGTGTCCACCACCTCTTGCGAGGAAAATATGTGTTCAAACTATCAAACAAAAACCTATTCCACCTCCTCCTCTGTCCCCCTCCACACCTCGAGTTCATCGTGAATGCGAGCAATCTGATTTCTCCTATTTCTTTGAGTAGCCTTTTCATGGAAAAAGCTAGTGTTTCTGTCACCATCCCAAAACTAGTTCTGTCGACTTCTCTGGGCCAATATCTTTCTTCCTTCTCTTCTAGCTCCTCCAAAGTACGCACCAAATGAGCAATATTGGTGTTGTGTGCTTCACTGGCCTCATTTGTTTGGGCCTGTGATATCTTCTTCTTTATGTTTTGGACCTCCTCCATGAGTTTACGCATGTCACCTCCCAAAGAGGCCTTGGCATCCTTGAGACACCCCTCCAGTCGAGCATCGAGCTCCACCCTCTTTCTCTTTCCCCACGCTTCTTCAATCACCATCTCACAATTTTCCTCGTGCATCCATCCCTTCTCAAAACGGCATGGTCTGGGCTTTTTTCGAATCCGCCAAGAAATTGTCACATGCTTTGAACATTGTATGAGAATTGGGAGATGATCTAACCTTCGCTTGTGTAAGTGAGTGACGTGATTCCAAGCATACGTCTGTCTCCTCGCGGTGTTTCCAACAAATCTATCAAGCCTTTCTTGTACGTTCTCCTCCCCATCTCTCCCATTATTCCAAGTGAACATGTGACCTTCCCATCCTAAATCATAGAGACCACAAAAATCCAGCGTCTCTCTAAAGCCCTCCAAAAGTCATCCATTTTTCCTGCTCCCCCCCCCCCTCTTTTTCTCCTCTTGGGTCACAATGTTGTCGAAATCTCCCCCACATAGCCATGTAATGGAGTCATCGTCCCTTAGGGCCTACATCAACCTCCATGTCCTTTCCCGGTCTGCTTCATCTGGATGCTCGTATATTCCTGTGAACCGCCAAAGTTTTTCGTTTTGAGGTCCCCGACACACCATGTCAATGTGGTGATGAGATTTAGAAATTAGGTCTAACACCAACTCATTATTCCAGAACATGGCTAAGCCCCCCTCCTTGACCTGCCTTCACCTTCACAGCTCTCATAGACTCCATTCTCTATGTTTAATCTCCTCTTTAGATCACCTATTTCCCATTCCTTCAGCTTTGTTTCACTGAGAAACACTACGTTGAGACCTTCATCACCTAGGAAGCGTTTTAGGCCTCTCACCACACATGGGTTCCCAAGCCCACGACAATTCCATGCTAAAATTTTCATTGCTCTTCATGGGGCTGATTCCCAGCCGCGCTACTGTCTCCGGGTCTGTTGGATGGTCATTCTTTGCTTTCTTCCATAGCTCCATCGACATTCTTCCGCTCCCTCCATATTTCGTCGCTTCCCATAGGGTGGTTTTCCTAGGTATTCTCCTCCATGTGCCTCCTGCCTCTTGGATGATTCCCCCTTCTGTAGCTTGCCCCTATCCCTCCTCCAGCTCACTTGTGTAATAGCTGGCACCTTCAGTGTAGCGTTATCCTTGACCTCCTCCCCTCCATGCTCTCCTACCTTCTCTTGTTTTTTCATGCACTCCCCTTCATCATGTACATTGATTCTTCCTATTCCTTCCACTACTTCATCCACACTGGCCGTTTCCCTCTCCTCCTCTCTCTTGCGTGACTGGAACACTAATTTACGAGTTGCTCCTCTTGTGTCTTGTTTGTCCAGAGTGTTCACCCCCCGTCACGTCTGCTAAGGTGATGCTCTCATCCATTCCCCATAATTGAGAATTATATCTCCATCTTCATCCTCCTTCTCCATGCATTCATGTTCATTATGCCCTAACTTGCCGCTAAAGTAACATATCATCGGTTGTCTTTCGTACTTCACCTTCAGCACCATCTCCGTCCCCTCTATCGTTTGTATTCGAATTTCATTCGGGAATGGCTCCCTCAAATCCATAAGTACTCGGAACCTCAGAGATTTCTCTCATCCGATGAATTCCATATTGTCCACTTGCACCATTACTCAAAGATGATTCGCCAACGCCTTGATGTTATTTTCGTTTCGCCCTTTGAAGGGTGGATCATATACTCGAACCTAGAAGGGAGTATGGGTTAAGAGTCCCGCCGTCTGAGATGGTTGTAGATTTCCGGTGATCTCACGCAGACACAGAACAACTTTCTCGAAAGTCCACGGTTCTCTTTCTAAAACCCTAGCCTTGTCCTTCTAATGGAAAAACTGGAAGAGACAAATATTTTCTTCAATGTCCTTGATTTCGAGGCCATGCCCTATACTCCATATCTTCTCAAAAGTTTTCATCAGCTTATACGAATCAAATTTCCTCGATGTCTGTAGTTTTTCGATCAAACACAGCGCAATCTGTGACTCTTGAGCCCTCCGCCGCCTCTTTGCCTGCCATGGTGGACTAGGTCGCTCCCCCGGTAGAAGCCGGACACCAACCGCGGCAGTCGCCGTCGACAAACCTTAGCACTCTAGGACTAAGAAACACTCTCACCAAGAAACCCTAGGAGAGACTATAGGCTCTAGATACCTTACAAACTTATTGCTGCAACAAAGGTAGGGATACCAGTAAGTTTTCTTTCACTGTGCTATGGGGTTGTTGTTACCATTTGATCATGGATATATGACGTTTGCAAGTATGCCTTTTCATTTTCCTTAACACCCCTCCCCCCCTCCTTTTTAATATAAAAAAGGGGAGCATGTTGGGATGGTGTGGCGCCAAAAATATCAGCTGTATGACTTGGGCTTTTTGAGTTTTCCCTTTTTCTTTTGCTGAATTTGTCATTGCTGCATGTGAAAGTAACTTTGGGAATTTTAGTTTTAGATTGGTGAGAACTAGGATAATTAGGGAAACCTTGTGATGATATAAAGACATAATTGGATGACATTACAAACTGGCTTCATTCATGTAAAGGATTAAAATTTGATTGTCACGTCCAGTCCTTCAATTTTTGGCTTCTATTTAGGCTTCTGCACTTCAGCATGCACTGACCAGTCCGGTTTTCTACTCCAGCAGACATTTTAGCCTTTTTCCCCCTTTTAATGAGACTAAGAATTTGTCCCAGGAAACTTCTGGAATTTATTTCTTTGGGGGCAAGGGAAGGACATTGAAATCATCTGCATTGTCATATGATAAAAGGCTTGCAGAGAGACTGTGGAGTAATTCTTGTGATCTATTTTTGGAGCTGAAGCTTGCTTATGAAAAGAGGCGTGCCAGTTTAGCATCTAAATCTTAATTCTTGTGAAAAGAGCCCTGCCAAGCTGAAATCTGATATGCTTGATTGCCAAGAGTTGAATTCAACAGGGATGCTGCTGCTCTCCCAAGTTGCAAGGTTGTGATTGGCATCAATTATCAAAACAAGGATTGCTAGTATCAGGGAGAGAAATTTGCAGTTGCACCTGTGGGGTTACATTACACTTCTCTTATTTTATTTCAATTTTCTCCTTGGTAGAGAAGGACAATATATGCCATGTTTGAACTCCTTTTTTGTAATAACTGTCTAATGTATTATCAGATCTCAGGTTTTCAGTACTGCTCACAGTATTTTCTTGGTGTACAGTGTACGTAATATCGGGTTAATTTATAGTTGAATCACTTGAATGGTTAGGTTTGGGTGTACTGTTAGGGTGTCAACAAGCTTCTCTTTCAAATTTAAGTCATACCTCTGTCAAGGTTAGTAAATTAGTTTAAATTCAGGCAAAAGACTAATATAAATCATACATCCTTGTCCAGATTAGTTTAAGTTGGGGCAAATTTAATTTAACAAACAAGAGGTTATCACTTTTGATGTATATCTTTAAGGCAAAGAAAGCTACAATTACAAACATTCACCAAAGTAGTTACAGTCAACCAAGAGTTGATGATCAAGTAGAACAATCAGAAGGGTAAACATCAATTCAAAAATGGAGAAACTTGAGAATCAAATGGTTAAGAAACAACTTTGTAAGGGTCCGCTTGGGAAGGGAGTTAGAAATAAGGGTAGGAGTTCATAAGAGTAACGGAGGGTCAGGGTATGAACGTGTTTGTAAGGGTAAACTATTTACCCTTGCTTGAGAACTCAATTAAAAGAGTTCATAAGAATAGGCATTTAATTGACATATTCGCCCTTTAATATAATATGTAAATAATGTAATACAATGACAAGGTATTACACTATACCCATTCTCTCTCTACCCCTTCCCCTCTCTCCCTACCTACATTCTCTCTACCTCCGCTCCCCTCTCTCTCTCTCTCTCTCTCTCTTTCTCTCTCTCTCTCTATCTCTCTATCTATCTATCTATCTATCTATCTATCTATCTATCTATCTATACTCTCTGAAGAACACTTTTCTATCTCTCTCTCTCTCTCTCTCTCTCTCAATCTACTCTCTCTCTACCCTCCCCCTCTCTCTCTCACTCTAACTAGAGCAAGAGAGAGAAAGAGAGAGAGAGAGATGCGAGAGAGGTACGAGAGAGAGAGAGAGAGAGAGAGAGAGAGAGAGAGAGAGAGAGAGAGAGAGGATGTGCGCGTCTTATGATTCAATTAGGGTTTAGGGTAATATGGTCATTTTATATTTTATGTATGTTATGATTTAGTCAAACTCTTCCTTACACCTCAAATTGTGGTGTAAGAAAAATAAGAGTTAAAAGGGTAAAGGGGGGTAAATCTCACTCCCCTTTACTCCCCTCTTACCCTCTTTCACTCTTTTCCCAAGCAGGGATAAGGAAGAGTAAACACCCTCCAGAACCCCCTAACCCTCTTTACCCTCCTCCCAAGTAAAGCATAAGGCTCCGAAGTCTAAAAGGCTCTTACTTCTTAGACAAGATTAAGGATTAGAAATCATCAACTTAATCTGGGATAAGACTCCCTTGATCAGCACCGAGACTAGTCAAGAATAAAATGAAGCAAGAAGAGGATTTCGGTATTAAGGAACTATGACTCAACTTTCTCTCAACTATACTCAAATATACAATCTTAAAGAGAGAATATACTAAGAGAACAACGTTGGGGATTAGGCCTTAAAAGGTCAAAATCAATTTGTAGGCATGTAGTTGGCACTCTGTTATTATTGTATGTGGGCAGAAATTTTTTTGGACCCAGACCCGCCCTGAGACTCGGTGGGTCCCAAAAACTTGAACCCAGACCCAAACTCGCCGGGTCCGTGGGTCCACGGATCCATAAATGGTCCTTATTGGGTCCGACACTCTTATGCATTTTTTACTAGATTTATCAATTTTTCGGGTTAATTTTATACGTATTCAATTGTATAATAATGACAATTCTATTTAAATACGCAAATTTTCAACACAATAAAAACATCTAGTTCATTGTACAAGACTATGAGCAAAATTCAACATAAAAACATTACAAAAATCATCTACACATCAACTCTAAAAATGCAACTATACAACTTAAAATGCACAAAAAAAAAAAAAAAAATCACGATGTTCATGATTATCGCACTATACAACTCTAAGACTCACTGGGTCAGTGGTTTGAGCGCCTTAAGCGAGTGGAAGGGTCTCATGTTCGATTCCCAGCGCTTGGCATTCTGTCTCCTTGGGGTATTACTCCTGCTGAGTACCCTGGCTTTGCTTGTCACGTGTGTCTGTGGGTGGGTGCACGTGGTCGGGGTTTACTGTTCGCGCAAGCGGGCGAGTTTTCCTCGTCATTCAAATATATATATATATATATATATATATATATATATATATATATATATATATATATAATTTGACAGGTCCATAGATTCGTGTCTAGACCCAGACCCGGACCTGCCAAATTTTTATTGGACCCAGACCCGACCCGAATCCAATGGATCCAAATTTTTTAGACCTAGACCCGACCCGAATCTTGGTCAGAGTTATCACATATTGAACTTTCATCCCTGCCAGGGCTAGTGTTATCGTGACAAGGGAGTATTCTGATTATTATTATTACTATTGTTATTTAATTTGGTCATGAACATAAATAATGATCTTGATGGAAAAAAATCAAGGTAGAAGCAGAGGATCAGATCACGAAGCAAAGAAGATGAAGGCGACAAACAAATGAAAATATATTATATATATTGTACACAAATATCAACGAGAGGACTACAACGTGAAAGATTGTAATTGTGAATTACTACAACAAAATATTAAACTTTTACTTTTTTGCTTGGAAGCATCAGGCTTGCTCCTCTTTCGTGTCTATTTGTCCATAACTTTTGGTATGAATTGTAACTCTTCTAAATTTATTAATATTAACAATACGAAAAATTGCTCCGGGGTGCCATACATTCCCTAAAATTGACTATTTGGGGCCCACATTAATTTTTTTTTTACTCTTTGGGGACCAGATTGTGGTCAAAACTTGCTGATTGGGTATTTTCTGACCAAAATAGCCGGAATCAATAAAAAGACATAAATACCTGTTGACTTATGATTAAACAGTCCAGTTTGCCCCTTTTATTTGCCCGCTCAAATTTGTCTTGGTTTTCTTCTTCTTCACTTTCATTCATTCTTCTTCTTCTTCACTACACTACTCCACTCAACTTCAAAGAGGCAGAGAGAATTGGAAATTGGGAAGGAAGAGGAGCATTGAAGGTTCAAGTTTACGAGAATTGGTCGAGCTTCTAGTTTAAGTGTCGGTTTCAGCCACGCCACTGTCGACGGAGAATCTTGCAGTGGTAAGCATCATTATCACATTGTATGTCAGGTTCGAAAATTAGGGTAGATGGTTAATTTCGAATGTTAGGGTTTGAAATCTGTATTAGATGGTTTTGTTCAAAAGTTAGGTTATGAATTTTGTTAATTTGTAAATTTAGGGTTTGAATTTTGTTGAAAGTAAAGGGAAATTGTTTGAATAAAACTGGGAATTTCTCGTTGAAATATGTATTGAGTTTGATTGTGATACACAGGTTGATCCAATGTATTCATTCATTGTCTGATTCAACTCATTGAGGATTTACATTCCAGAGAAGGACTTAGACATTTACAACCATAAAGAGATGTTCTGTGACATTAGGACGAGGTACATAGAAGACTTTGGGAAGTTTCCGAAGTATGTTGGATTGAATTGTTATCGAATTGGGAAGGAGAACAATAAACTACCATTGTAAACAGATTCCGACTGGAATAATTTTGTGGGTGCATGGTCAAAGTTGTAGAATGTGAAGACATTCCCCGTGGAGATGGTTCAACTGGCTGGGAAGAGGAAACTTCAACAAACCGTGTAGAGTATTGATAAGAAAGTTGATGATGATGAGATTATTGTTGAAATAAGGGAAATGACACCAAGCCAAGCTTATGTATGGGCTGACAACTTGATACAAATACCAATTGATGCTGAGCAATACCAAGGTGGCAGTCAGACCTCACAATCCAGACCACCATCAACAAAGGAGCCACCTTCCACAGATGCAAGTATTGGGCAGAAATTTAGTGCAAGGAAGAAGCTAGAAGTCAGAAGGAGTACCAGAAATGCAAAGGCAGCAAGTCATAAAGGCGTTGAGGAATCTTCTGGTTGGCCTGGTATGGAGGAATCTTCAAGTGGGTTTGGGTTTGGCTCATCTTCTGTTGGGCCTGATAACATGGAGGAGGTACATAATAATAATTGTGGTCCTGCTTCCCCATTACCAACTAAAAGCAAGGATGTCTTTGGTACATCCTCACCTGTTGCATCACATGAAAGGCAAGTTGCAGGATCTCCTCTTTGCTCTCAATCTCAGAGGGAAAGTAATGAGCTGCAGAACACTACATCATCAGCAACTCAAAGTACAAGGAGGCCTTTGACTAGGTCTTTGACAGTATCAAGTCCAGATAAGCAAGGTCCACAACCATCTTCTCCTCTTAGCTCTCCACCTCAGAGGGAAATCATTGAGCTTCAGAACACAACCTCTTCACCAGCTGAAAGTCCAAGGAGGCCATTGACTAGGTATGTGGCAGCAGCAACTCCAGAGAAGCAAGGTGCACAGGCAAGTTCTCCTCTTAGCTCACCATCTCAAAGAAGGGCAATGAATAAGTCTGGGGCATCAGCTAGTTCAGATAAGTAGTCAACTGAACAAGATATCCCTTCAACCTCAAAAACTCCATCTAAAAAGAAGAAGGGCAAAGGTAAGGATACAATGGAGCTGGATCCTGCTATGTTGAATAGTATGTCAAAGGATTTTTCTGTGCTACAAGCTTCTGACATTCAAGAACTGGAAAGGGCAGATGTGAGAGACATTGATGAGTTCTTTGAGGATGAGTACGGTGAAGGTGGATCTGGGGCTCAATGGCAGATAGAAGATACAGATGATGAAAGTGATGATGAAGAGTTTGTTCCAACAGATGAAAAAGAAGAGAATGACAATGATGATGAGTATGTTGACTCATCTGAAGAGGATGTTTCTGGGTTAGAAGATAATGGAGATGAGGAGGTTGAGGCAAGATGGAGCTAGGATATGTGGTTGATGAGGATGTGGATCCACGTAAGCAAACTGTGGCTGGCAAGATTGCATCAGTTTATAGTGAAGGGCAGGTTTGGACTGAAGGCAGGGAAAATAAGGTTGATATCAAACCAATGGATATGTTCAGCAGCAAGGACAAGCTCTTATATGTGATGAAGACTTATGCAATTCAAAGAGGCTTTATTCTGAATAAGGGGAAGAACAACAGTAAGAGGTACACTATGACTTGCAAAAATGAAAAGTTCACTTTCAGGGTCCATGCTACCTCGATGCAAGATGGTGTAACTTGGCATATAGAGTATGTAAAGGGAAGTCATGTGTGTTATAAAAAAACTAAGCATCATCAAGCTGGTGCCAAGTGGGTTAGTAACCAACTTATGAAGGACTTTAGTCTAAACCCCAACATGGATGCCAGGGGGTGCACAACATTCTGTTTGACAGATATGGTGTGTCAGTCCCTGATTACACTAGCTACAGGGCATAAAGATTATGAAGAAAAGGTTATTTGGTGATCATGATGAAGGTTACTTGAAGCTTCCTCAATACTGTGATGAATTCACCAAAGCCAACCCTGGGTCCAAGTGTTTCATCATCTTCACTGATAGGGGTCCAACTTTAAACCCAACTTTCAAGAGGATTCTAATATGCATTGGACCTGCTATCAAGGCATTCAAGGAGCAATGCAGGGGTTTGATTGGATTGGATGCTTTCTTCTTGAACGGTCCTTACAAAGGGGTTTTGATGACAACAATTGGATTAGATGGCAACAATGGTCTGTTCCCACTAGCATATGGTGTCTTCCCAGTTGAAGATGATGAAGAGTGGGCCTACTTTGTGAATGGTCTGGCAGTTGCACTTGAGTCTTAGCAAGATTCACATCGTTACACCTTCATGGCTGGCAGACACCAGGTAATCCTCTTCTTTTTCATAGTTTATAATTTTATATTTATGTTTAGTGTGTTGCTAAAGGTGTCTGACAGAGATTTGTTGATGTTTGTACCTTAGTCAATTAAGAATGCAGTGGACAAGTTCTTTCCTCAATCAAGGAGGAGAGTGTGTGTGTTGTACCTGTACAAGAACTTTGCTAACAAATTTCCAGGTATGAATATATGAATAACATTGAAGCTTTAACCTGCTATACTTCAACCATAAACTTTGTAACTCAATTTTTGATAAATCTTTAAACGTTTTTAGTGCTTGGTACCACTTCCACTTCTACATAGCAGCTAATGCATATTCTGAGACAGTATTCAAGACAACCATGGAGAAGATAAGGGAGAAAGTCTAGCTGCATACAACTGGCTAAAGGATGCTGAACCAGTTGAAACCTGGGCAAGGTTTAAGTATGACCAAGGCCTGAAGAGCCACGATAACACAAACAACTTTGTTGAGTCCTTCAACCATGCTATCATCAAAGACAGAGGTAAGCCAATACTAAGAATGTTGGAAGAAATTAGGAAGGTTATTGGCAAGAGATTTGATAAAAGGTTCAAGTTAGGGTGTACATGGGAGACTAAAGTTACACCATTTGTGGACCAAAAATTGAGAAAGACAATAACAGACTCTAGAGCATGTGGTCTGGTGCACAGTGCTAGGAGGGGATATTTTCATATTTGGGAAGGAAGTGTCAACCATAATGTGAACCTCAATGACCATACTTGTACCTGTAGGAAATTTCAGCTCACTAGTTTGCCATGTAAGCATGCCACTAGGTGCATCCACTTTGCAAAACAGGATGTTGAGGATTTCATTGCATCTTGCTTCATGGTAGACAAGTATATGAGTTTATATGACACCATAGTGAAGTCAATTCCTAACCATACCATGTGGCCTGAGTCTGACCACAAGCAACTTGACCCTCCTCATGAGTTGAAGAAGAAAGGGAGGCCATCAAAGAATAAAAGAAGAGTGTCCAGGGAAGAGTTTGCCAAAAAGAAAGGGAAGAGGCATGGAACCAAGAGGTGCTCCACTTGTGATAATATTGGCCATAACTACCTGACATGTGGCTTGCCAAGGGATGAAAATGGAAGGTTGATCGAAACACCAGCATCACCATCAACAAAAAGGAATGCTGATCAGGGAGGTGAGCCAAGGAAGAAAACAAAGGTCAGTGGAAGCAATCAACTGAAGCAAAAGACCAGCATCAATAAAAGGAAGAAGAAGACTCCCAATGAAGGGAAGAGTAAGTCCAAGGCTAGTGGAAGCAATAAAGGAAACAAGTCAAGTGAAGTTCCACATTCAGCCTGAACATGTGTTTGGTTGTTATGTAATGGCAATTAATGTCAGACTTATGTAACCTAATTTGTCAGACTTATGTATTTGGTTTCTGTCAAGACATAGTTTATAATGTTTTAGGCATGGCAATTAAGTTCCAGTTGTGTCATTTTGCTTTATGGATGCCTTTGTAATGTTTTAGGCACAATTATGATCAACACTTGTCATTTACAAGCCAACAGTTTGTGTCAAGACTTTTGATTGTATTGCTATCCAATTATGATTATGAGTAACTTGAGTACTAGTGTCATGGATTTTTATTGATTATGCACAAGTGTGATTTTGATCAGGTGTAGTTTGTAAAGTAGAATGTACAGATTATGAGTAACTTGAGTACTAGTGTCATTTGCAAGCCAACCAGTTTGTGGAGATCTTTGCTATACAACATTTCAAATTGTAGAGTAGAATGTACAATATACAACATCACAAATTCTCACAATTTCAATTCAATATTTGTCTACAATTCCCAAATTCTCATTGTCTACAAGGTAGCTACATGTACAAGATAGCTACATACTTGCCCAACAAAAAAAAAAAGTGGCAGATCAGATCTTTGCTATAAGCTACCATCTACCTTTTGCTACCTTCACCAAACACATACTACAAGAGCTAATACAACTATTGCTGCTGCTACTAAGAATCCAACAATCACAACTACACATTAACTGTAATCACTTCAAAAGAGATAGAACAACAACCACCAAGAAAGCAACAATCACAACCAAAGTCCCAATCCCCATCCCACACATCACCATAATCCCCAGCACTTTGTCCTACAATGCCTTCAGTTCAGCAGCCTTCTCAACCATCACAAACATCTGATCAATCAACCTAGACATCTTCACCACCAACTCAGCCACTTCCTTCCTCAATTCACCAACCTCATTCTTGCACAAACTAAGCAACACAATAGCCTCACCAACCTTCTCCTTCAACTGAAGTAAATCAGTAGCAACAGTGTCCCTTGGCATGTCTAGCTCCACACTTGGCCACTTGCTTCCTCATGCTGTTTACACTACTTGAATCTTCACATTCATCAAACCACCCCAACCATTTTGCACACCTTGGGCACTTTCCATATACATGATTTGGGTTGTTATTACTCTTTGATGTCTTCAGAACACCATCCAACCTACACTTAACAACGCGCACAAACTTGCCATCCACCCAATTAGCCCTTTTGTTGAACCCTTCCATTCCCTTGTTGTCAATGTTCATATCATCTACAACAAACAAAACACAACAATACATATATTACAACAAAATCGACAACAAACCCAAATGAACAACACCTCATTTTCACACCAAAATTAACAAAACAAAATCGACAACAAAATCGACAACAAAACCCTAAACTCTTAACCCAATCGATTCAAATGAAATCGACAACAAAAAAAGGAACTCTCAAACCCTAATTTTTGAATCTTTAGACTAACGCACACCATCCATTCAATTGAAGGCTGTCGATTTTCAAAACAATTGAAGGCTGTCGATTTTCAAAAGTGATGCCATCTCAAACAATGAATTCGTTTAGGATTTACCTCCCATCCTCCTCGACATTGTGGGTTGCTAGAGCTGGGAAAAGTTGACCCGACACGATTACCGACCTGAACCTAACACGATATTAAGCGGGTTTAGGTAGAAATGTTCAACCCGTTTAATTAAATGGATTGACACGGTAAACCCGTTTAATTAAATGTATTGACACGGTAAACCCGTTTAATTAAATGGGTTAGGTTCAGGTCATGATTTTCGACACGAAAAACACCTACTTAACCCGTTTAATTAGTCATGTTAAATGGGTCAAGTCATTTGCTCGATAATTGTTACCCAATTACATTGTTTATCAATAAATTTAGGTGAAAGTTATAGTTAATACTCTTTGAAATATACGTAAGACTTGTAATTTTAACTTATATTTATCTTTGACTATGAATAAAAAGATATCTCCTTATATACAACTTGAATTATATTACCATAGAAATTGTCGAGTATGATATGTCATATTTCGATCCCACAATGAGTTGTTTTGCATAAATGAGTTAATGGTTAAATGGGTAAATTGATAACTTTATTCTAACACGTTTACTTAAATGGGTAAACAGGTCAAAATAAGGTCAACCTGTTTAAAATTTAAACGGTAAACGGTTTCAATTTCCAACTTGTTTAATAAATGGGTTAGGTTCAGGTCGGAGGATTTTGAACCCGTTTAAGTTTGACACGAACATGAACCTGACTCGACCTGACCTATTAGCCAGCTCTAAAAGCTCCTCCTCAATCTCTAGCTTCCTCTCTCTCAAATTTTGGTCTCTAATGGCCGACTCAATTTGGTAGTTGAGAGGAGGAGTTAGTTCAGTTTTAAAGACAAAAATTGGAGCCAAACAGGGGTATTTTTGTCACTCCAGCTACCTAAATCATTTTTGTGTTGACTCCGGCTGACTTCACCGGATTTTCATAACTTTTGGTCGGAAAAATACCCAACCAGCAAGTTTTGACAACAATCTGGTCCCCAAAGAGTAATAAAAAAATAATGTGGTCCCCAAATAGTCAATTTTAGGGAATATATGGCACCCCGGAGCAATTTTTTGGTGTGAGCATGTTATTGACTAAAACATGTTATTCATCCAATTTCATTAATGAACCAGTAGTTCACCCAATATTAATTTTTTGTCTAATATGATAAATTGTAAATATTAATAGTGAATCAGAAGTTCACTTCAATATTGAATATTATGTCTAATATCAATTGTGAACTAGGAGTTCATTCCAATCTTGAAAAAAAAGTCTAATATTTTTAGTGAACCAGAAGTTGATTCCATCACCTTTATATGGTTGAAGTTTTTTTTTATTAAATATTATAGTTATAGTTAAACGTTGTATATTTTCATTAGCGAACCAAAATTTCGTCCCAATTACACAAAGTTTATTTTATTTTATTAGTGAACCAAAAGTTCACTCTAGTTACAAATTTCATTTAATTTTATCAGTGAACTGAAAGTTCACCATTTTGGTAAGAATTTTACCTTACTTCATTAAGTGAACTTGAAGTTCACTCATATGTTGAAAGTTTTATCTTATGAGTGAACCAGAAGTTCGCTCTAATATTGATAATGTTATTTATTTTATTAGTAATGAAAACTTCTACCCAATAAAAATAATTTTGTATTTATTTCATTATTAACCAAAAGTTCACTCTGATATTGAAAAAAAAGGTTTCAATCTCATTGATGAACCAGAAGTTCACTTTATTACCAATTAGAGTATATAGATGTCATATAGATTGCCAAAAGACAATTATTATAATTGAGATTGATTTAATTAATATCAAAATAATGAGTGGTTAAATTATTAGGCCCTCAACCAAGGTTTGTCCCATTCCCTGAAGTGAATGTGGATGGATATAAATCCAAGTATGAGTAAAACAAAGGTCATTGCCAGTAGCCATGACAGATGACATAGTTGTGGTCGTTGCCAATCATTCAAAAGGATAATTTCCCTACCAGGAGTATGAACACAGAATCTAAAATCTCGACTAATACAAAAGTGAGCAATGTATTATTAACAAAGAAAGGGAAATGACACGTACCAATTGTATGCCATAATATCTGTCCTACAGACACCGGAACAACACACATTTTTGGTGATAATAAATTACTTCTTGTCCATTGATGAGGGCCATGAGGCAAACACATATTAACATTATCTATATGACACTTTACTTTGATTAAAGGCTCCAAAAAAGCGCATATAATACTACTTGGTGGAACTAACTTTCATATTGTGGACGTACTTTTCTCTACTAAGCTAGTCTCAAAGGAACTTATTAATTAAGTTTCAAAGATATTCGCAGGAATGAATACCATGTTGAGACAACTAGTATTCATACATTATAAAAAAAACTTTGAGCAAAACATGTGTGTTGAAAAGAATATCATCCTTATTTTCTAGGTTATTCTACACAACTAACCCAATTGAAGCACATACTTTAGTAAACCAGAAGTTTACTATTGATGAAGACTTTATCATAATAGGAGTATCTTAGATCAATCCTCTCAAGAAGAACTCATATGGATATATTTTGAAGGGCCAAAAGATCATTAATCAAATTAGTTCTAATTAATTGTTTGTTGTCAAAGAAAATTAATTATAACACCATCATTAGCAAAGATAGGGATTGAATCCCTCAGATTCCTGGGTTGCGTACAAGTGATATTTGTGTTGGTCTTGTAGACCCATATGTAAACCATTTGAATATAGTATGACTTTACTTGATACATCAATGAGATAGTCACTTGTATGTTTACTATCAACTTGCAACTTAATTGGCGCTTGCAAGATTGTTTGCTCAATTGATTTGCGAGAACATTTCAAATTATTAATCAAGAAGATTCATTTTGATAATGATGGTGAAGGCTTTTGATACTTTTTGTATGCCAATGTACATAGATGTTAAGCATCCTACGTCAAATGTTTGTATGTAAAATGATCCTACAAAATCATTAATATATGAGATGTTGAGTATATAACAACATGGAAAACCTGTTAATTTTGAGAGCAGAGCTTACTACAAATGTTCAGGGACATGTAATATTGCATGCGCCAACATTTATCCAAATAAGGCCAAGAGGTTATCATGAATGTTTATTCCTCCCCTACAAATAGTTTTTGGCTATGAACCAAATATCTCCCACCTATGAATTTAAGCATGTGCGATGTATGCTTTATGATAACGCACTAAGATAGGACCCCAAAGGAATCAAGAATATATGTTGGGTATGAATATCCATCCATACTTAAATATAATAGAACCATTCATTGGAGATATACTTTTGGCACAATTTGCCGATTATGATGACACAATTTTCCCAACATTAGGGGGAAAAATCAAGTTGGACAAGGAAATAAGTTGGCTTTGAATTATTATGATCCTCATACAATGTAATGTGAACTGGAAGTTCAAAATATATTTCGTCTACAAACTTGAGCGAATCTACTGCCAGATACTCTACTGACCCACAAAGAGTTATTAAGTCCTATGTTCCAACTACTAATGCTCCTGTAAGAATTGACGTCCCAGTAGGATAAATTGAATTGTTAATGAGTCTAGACCACATATGAAACGTTGTAGACTAGTCGGTTCTAAAGACAAAAATCCATGACAAAAGAAAAGGAGCGAATAGTTAATGATAACCGAAATGAGGAAATTGTGACTCTAAAAGAGTCCTCTATCATGACAAATGTGGAAGTTACACCACAAGCTCAAGCACCTGAAATTCGTGAAAATGATGAGATCTCAATTAATTATGTCATGAATCGGATAAGGGGGAAACTGAAATGAATTCGACGTCGATATAGTATTTGATTATATAATATAGCGCTTACTACTGTGAGTAACCATGAGGATCATGAATTTAACCGGTTAATGAATACAGACAAAGATGAGATTGTCCAAGTGGAAAGATGCATTTAAGAATTAGATTCACTTGTAAAATTAGAAATATTATGACCTATTATCCATACACCAAACTGGTGTAAAACTTGTGGGATACAATTACGTCTTTGTGTGAAAACAAAATGAGAAAAGGAGATTATGAGATATAAGGCATAAGGAGCAACTTATTGCATAAGTGCTTTCACAAAGACTTGGTATCGAATATGAAAGAATATACTCCTATGTAGTTCATCTCACTACATCACGATACCTTAAATTTGACAGTAGATAAAAAGCTAAGTATGCATCTTATAAATACCGCTATAGCTTATGAAAAAATTGATAATGATATTTATATAAAACTCCTGAAGGGTTCAAAGTACCGAAAGCACAGATTAAAATTCTCGAGAATTACTTAGTTGATAGATATTTATGTGATTAAAGCAATATGGATGCATATTGCATATTGCATAGTCAAAGGAAATTATTAAATGATCCGGAACCTAATTGTTTTGTAAATGTTATTATGGTTTGGACTCGGGAAGAGCCTCAAAAGTTGTTGATTGCTTTACAAGAGCATTTGGAATGAAAGATTTTGGTAAAATCTGTTATTGCCTTGGTTTACAAGTTGCACACTTTGAGAATGAATTTACAAGCATAAATCAATTTATGTAGCAAAGTGCTAAAATTATGCTCCATGAGCTAAGCACTCCCTTTTAAGTACCCTGGTAGTAGTAGAGGTCATTTGATATGAAAAGAACCCCCCCTTTCGATCTCGGGAAGATGATGAGAAATTCATCGGTCTTGAAGTACTGTATTTGAGTTCTGAAGTACTGTATTTGGGTCCTGATGTACCAATTTAAATGCTATAAAAGCATTGCCATACCTTGCTAGTCATCAATGATCTAACCTATTTCGGTACATAGAATGTACTGGCCATTTAGATATTCATTATCCTCATCGGCTCAAAATTGGTTTGATTATTCCCTAAAAAAATGGTTTGATTAGCTATGCTAATCTTGGATTTTTTCCTAAATCCTATAATACTTGATCACATACTAGTTATGTGAACGCTGAAACAAATATTAACCAAATTCATTTAAGTGAGAATTAAGCTGATTCATGTATCAAGCCACTTTCGACTGCAAAGTTTAAAAGTCAGTCATGAAGTTGAATTACATCAACTCAAACATTTTAATTGATGTTTTCATCAGGGGGAGTAATATGCATTGTACTCTTTTCCCCTTATATGAGGTTTTGTCCCACTGAGTTTTCCTTAAAAAGGTTTTTAACGAGGCAACATATGTTTGCGTATAAAGAAGTGTATACTCTTTTTCCTTCACTGGATTTTTCTCCCGATTGGGTTTTTCCTAGTAAGGTTTTAGTGACGCATACTCTTTTGGATAATGGACATTAAAGAGGGAGTGTTATGGAATAATATATATGTGAATGTCCATATACCAATAAGATATCTTTTGGGTATCTTTATATATTAGGTTGATATAATATGGAAGGATTCTGTTTCCATAAGAAGCTTATACTGTGCAAGATTCTTGCTATGTAACTAGTATAAATACCCCTTGTGAGATATGAATACGATAATCCTATACTCCTCTCTCAATCTCTCTTGTCTGTATTGTTCTTCTCTATTATTCTTTCTATATTGCGTTCATATATTTATTGTTTCATAACATTGAATGATTTTTAGCTTATATCTTGAAAATTATTCCCGCCATTATTCCAAAAATCTTATGCCTTAGTGAATATGAGCCATGATCTCATTTGAAGTTTTAATCTCCACTTTTAATATGAAAAATATTGTAACTTTAAGAGTTATTTTTATTTAAAAAACAATCTATAAACTCTATAATTATCTCTCTTCTCCATCTGGGTCTAGGAAACTGATGCAACTATCAACACCCTGCTCCCAAATCTCTTGCAATTTATTACATGCTTCTAGAGTTTGAGTTCCAAATAGTGTGCATGTTCACTTAAAAATATTGTATTGTTTACTCTCAATAGTGTAATTGTTCACTTATAGAATCACGAAGTTTAAACTCTAAGCTTATGTAAATACATATTGCAAATCACTTCTCCTCAACTATCCATAAGTTTCGTGCATAGTGCATCCACATCAACTTGGTTTCACCCTCTCCAACTCTCTATACAACCAATTAAGTAAAAAATGCACGACTATGGCACATCTAGCTGCCATTCAAATTGTGAAATTGTCGGTGATTGTTACAAGGATAGTGTTGGCAACTGTAATGGTAAGCAACTCTTGGCAAAGTCACTATCCTCAACCAACTAGACCATCATTAGGGCCCGCTTGAGAAGGGAGTTAAAAATGAGGGTAGGATTTCATAAGAGCAAAGGAGGGTGAGGGTATGATAGTGTTTGTAAGGGTAAACTATTTACCCTTGCTTGGGAAATCAATTAGGAGGATTCATAAGAGTAAGTTTTTAATTGACATATTTGTTTTTTCATATTATATGTAATACAATGACACTCATACATTAACTCAATGCCCATTCTCTCTCTACCCCCTCCCCCTCTCTCCTTATTCTCTTTCTACCCCTATCTCTCTCTAATTTCTCTCATACATTAAAGAGGAACTTATACAATTACTTGCATGGGTAAACGTTAATTACGAGTGATTGGAAATACAAATGTAAAACTGGTCAAAGTCAAACTTTGAAAATTACAATGACTTGTTATCCCTCTGTTCCATATTAATTGTCGCCTTTGAAAATTGTATAGTCAAACTTTGAAAAATTTGACCATAAATTGCTCAATATATACAATAACTTGTTATATAAAATTACAATCATTAGATTTATAATAAAAAGATTATCTTGAAAGTATAATCTTGCAATTGTTACTAAAATATTATATAAGAAATTATCAAATAAAGAGTGACATTGGAGGTCATGACAGTCAACAAAGTGACAATTAATAATGGAACAGGGGAAGTATTTTAAATTGGTGATAAAGGGATACATGGAACTTCAATAAATATCGTATTCAAAAACAACTAATTTTACCAAACATTTTTTTTTTCTAAACAACCAATCCAAGCAGCTAATGCAAACAATATTAAACAACAAATGCAAACAAAAAATTACACGGAGGTACCCCAATATTTGGGGAAACTATTTTTCGGTACCTCAACTTTTCAAAACCCATTTTGAGGTATCCTTAATTTTTGAGTTAGTAATTATTTGGTGCTTTTCCGACCATCAATTTTATTAAGTGACCAAAATACCCTTATTGTTCTTCTTCAAGGGTATTTCTTCAAAAATGGAAGAACAAGGGTATTTCGGTCACTTAACCAAATTGATGATTGGAAAAGCACCTAATAATTACTAACCCAAAAACGAAGGGTACCTCAAAATGAGTTTTGAAAAGTTGGGGTATCAAAAAGTAGTTTCCCCAAATATTGGGGGTACCTTTGAGCAATTTCTTGAAATGCAAATAGCAAATAATCAACAACTATTTACGAAACATAGCCAAAGAAATGAGCACTATCTTTGATGGCTGGAATTGTTGTGTGTGGAGACCAAATGAGGAGAAGGAGGAAAAGCGAGATGCTACCCGCGCCAATGAAGTGTCAAGAGCGCCTCAAACTCGGATGGAAGGGGGTAAGACACTGCCCGCGTCTCCGAGGACGGACCTTTGCACTCGAAAGAGAAGTCTTGCAAAGGCAGGCGCCCGTAAGCGCCCTTCAGACGCCACCCGCGTGGCCTTCGGAAACTCCTCCTGTGTCACTCTCAATCTAGGCGCTACTTGGAAAACCTATTAATAACATGAACCTTAAAATAATAGTATGAAAACTTGTTAATAATATGAAAACTTAGTGACAATAATATGGAACTTAATAATAATAATATGAAACTTAATAATACTATGAAAAGTTAATAATCGTATGAAAACATAATAATATCTCGAAACTTAATATTATTAATATGAAACTTATTACGAATAATAATATGAACACTAAATAATAACTTAAAAACTTAATAATCATAGTAATAAGAAAAACCTACTAATAACACAAAACTTAATAATATTATTATGAAAACTTGTTAATAATGATATGAATACTTAACAACAACAACAACAACAACAACAACAACAATAATAATAATAATAATAAGTACTCACTAATAACATGAACTTAATAATACAATGAAAACTTGATAATAACATGAAATTTAATAACATGAACACTTACTAATAACATGAAACTAAATATGGGTTTTTGAATCACAGCATCTAGCACATTACTCAATCTTAACCAAAGTTTTAAGTTACTAAACACATTTCTAGGTCATCTAAACATCCAAACAAACACTTACTAACAAACCCTTCAACAATACTTCATCTTATTACTCAGATTATACATTCCCAGAACATACAAGTAAATAACACAAACAAAACACATAACAAAATTTAATCGAACAAGACAAAACCAAAGTATAGAGAGAGAAAAAATAGGGTTAGAAGTTATACTATCAGGGAACAACAGAAGGGGGGGGGGGTGGTGTTAGGGCGGTGTTGTTGGGCGTCAACGGTGGCAGGACGTCAGCTTAGGGAGGTTCGGGGTCGAGGTCGTCTGCAGTAGCAACGAGCAGCGATGGCGACCCTCTTGAGAAAATGCTGGGTTAACCGTCCTCGGTCGCCGCCAGTTGTCGGGGTCTCCGTGGCAACTTAGGAGCGATGGTGGTGCGGTGGTGGCGAGAGGTGGCATTGGAGGGTGGTGCTCGGCTGGCAGAAAACAAAGTACAAAGGGTTTCTATGAGTGGCACTGGGTGGTGTTCTGGGCGGCGATAAAAGATGGTAGTGGGTTTGCAGTGGTCGGAAAGGTGGGGGATGACGTCGGCGATAGATTGAGGGAGGAAGGAGGTGGTGTTGATGGTGGTTGGTGATGGTGTGTAGAGGTAGTGTGGTTGTCGGGTGTGGTGAGGTGGCAGCAGCAAGAGTATTGTAATATTATGTGGGAGAGGGAGAGAGAGAGGGAGAGAGAGAGAGAGAGAGAGAGAGAGAGAGAATGACGTGATTTTTGGGGAGGAAAGAGACACGTGTAAAAGGGAGATAGAGAAAAATGGGTGAGAAAAGATAGTGGTGTATGCGTTCTTTGCAGCAATATTCGTTGGGGGAGAAGACAAATTAGAGATAGGAGAGATAAGATGAATAAGGGTAGTGATGTCACCCATATGACGTCAGCCAACAAAATTTGCAAATCCAAAACACTCTTAAAAGTTAGTAACAATTTCCCAGAATTTATTTCCTAAAACACCCATTTTCAGATAAAAAAATTCAACAAACTGATTCAAATAAAATCTACCCAAAGTCCAAAAATTCTGCACGACGAGAGAAAAATTCCAGGCGATTCCTTCCTTCGCATCGCCGTGGCTACGATCTCCCAAGACCGTGGGTACGGTCTTGCTCGGTCATCCTGACCCTCTGCATACGCCCACCGTGCTACGGTCACCAGGACCATGGGTACAGTCCCACTTGGCCCCAAATGTGTTCTGGGCGTAGCGGGGGCTACGCCTTGGCTTCCCTTCCCTTCGTTTCTTCCTTCTTTCCGAAGCATGTAACGCCCAATCCGAGGGTCGTAGCAGGTGTACTTCACTAATTGACACCAAAGGTGAGGAAAGTGGTCCCGGGTCGACTCGGCCTCGGCTTTCGGTCCGGCTCGGCTCGGGAAATCGCCAAAAATGCTTTAAAAAGGCCCGTTTTGCTACGTTTTCGGTAAAAACTCTAAAATCTGCAAAATAACCAATAACGCATTAAAAACTATGAAATTAAACCACGAAACGAGTTAAAAGCCTAAGGATTTAGGCGGTATTTAGACACAAAATTGGGTCTAAACAATTCTCTAACTGATATTTTTAAGACTCTAAAAATTTTGATGAACTCATTCACAGTCCTAAAAGCTCCGTGTGAAAACAAATAAACAATTAACAGGATCAAACGTACGTTAGGTAATTTAACGGTAAACACAATAGCATTTTTCGGGGTTTTACATCATTCCCCAGTTAAGGAAATTTCGTCCTCGAAACTTAACCCTAACACTAACCACACACGTACTTTTCTATCAACATTTTACTCACAAATCCGGGGTTTTACAGAGAGTATCGACCCTTTTTTTTCTTTTTTTCTTTTTTTTTAAAGTCCTTTAGCCTTGCCGTTAACTAGCCCATGGGTTAATTCTTTTAGTTAATGTATCAATTCATCTAGCATCACAACGTGAGTTTGATAGAAGGTAGGATGAAAACTTGGTCTTCGGTGTTTGGGCTTTCGAGGCTACTTTCATCCTTTACTCAAACTCTAACTCCCTTGGATACTCCCTCGAGTTGACTCGGTTTCTCGGAATGGGTTGGTATGCTAGGATGGGCGTCCTCCTATATCCGCTCATCGAAACTCAAGGCCAAGCATGCGCGGAAAATTATGTGGCTGTCATCGGTTATTGTTCACCAATTTCACACGGCCTTAGCTCATCGGGGTGTCCGGGATCGACTTCCACTTCTTGAGGTCCATCTCCGACTCCCATAGGTATTCACTCGGGTTCCCCAGCATGGGTCGGGTGTGCCTTGGTTGGGGGCTTATCCCATGGCTCGTCACGATCCTCAAGGCTCATAGATGGTCTAACGATTCCAGAGCATCACACGACATTAAAAGACATACCACTATCACATAATAAGATAGTCATAGCCTCCGTTACATCGGTATTTTAGGTACATAGAAATAATACGATTGTCTTTACAATAACTTTTAAAAGCATAATGATCATTTTTCTCCAAATGGCTCCATCAACCCAACCGAAAAAATTCCGCCTTGTCATACCTTTTGTTACTCCTCCGGGTTGCCCTCGGTCGTACATGTACCTAGCATGAGACAAGGTTGACATTAGCGTACTAGCTAAGTATAAGGAAGAACAATTTACAAATAAAAAACCGCTAATGAGCATGAAGTATACTACATAATATGACGAAACTACTACATGCATTGACAAACGTTTCCTTTATTATTCCTCTTTCCTTCGTTACATCATTTAGGTGCACCCATCATTTATTTAATGCTTGGCTAGAGCGTTAACTCCTTTAATGACCCTCGGTCGTGATCGATCCATTTTCGGGCTTTGACTGGTGAACCTCGGTTTGTTGGCTTCCCCTAACATGCTTACAGTACTTTCATAATCCTTGGGCTTTGACTAGTCGACCTCGTGATGGAGACCATGCAGCAAGTCCAGCAGCAGATCAAGGATCACCAGCAGGTCCAGACCAGGGAATGGGAGATGATTCAGCAACAACAGCAGCTCGAGCAGCTTCTACATCATCTTTATCACCCAAGGAGGCTACACCAGCAACTTCTGCACCAGCATTGTCAGCAGCAAGCCTTGCTGTGCCAAACTCAGCAGCTGTTGGAGCAATTCCATTAGAAACAACAGGCTTCCATCCTCAGCAGCACATCAAAGATACTTCAGCAGCCACCAGCCCACCAACATCATCCATCCAGGCTTGCTACACCTTAGTAAGGCAAGTCCTGGACAAAACAGCCATCCATCCCACCAGCATTGGCCAATCAGGTCAAATCCAATTCCTAACAAAACAGTCGAAACAGGCATCTTTCTCAATTCTGTATCTATGGATTGAGTGAGATTCAGCCAAAGGTCCCTAGGAGATTTTTGTTCCTTAACATGCAATTTTCAAGTCCCAAGCAAGTTCCAGCATGTTCAAAGCAAGGAGGCCATAAGTTACAAGCACCAGAACAAGCAACCCTGCCATGGTTGTTTGTTATCAGTGTTTCCAGAACCTCAGTTCTGAGGCCAAGTATTTTGTTCAGCTACAATGAGGGTTATTTAAGTCTTTCACAGCCTTCCTTAAGCTATTGAGATTACATCTAGCTTAAGAAAAGCCCAGGAAAGTTACTGAGGTAACTTAGAATTACCCTCGCAGCTAGGAAAGGCCCTGATTGGTCAGAATTGCCAACCTTTGGGGTTTTGGTCCAATCAGAAGCCAACTTTGGTTTTCTTTTATTTTCAATTGTATCCGAATTGTATTAGCTAGTATAAACTGTAATGTAATGTATTTTGTTTAGTTCAACAACTAGATTATCAGGGAGATTAGCAGGTTACTTTAATTAAGTGCCTCTAATCAAACTGTTTTAGGATTAGCTATATATAGGGATGTATTCAGCAGCTTGGAAACTAATCAGTGATACTTTCAATAGCATTCTGAGCGCCTTGGTTGAGCCTCTCGTTTTTGAGTGTCAGCAAACTCACATTTGGGTTGAATCTACTTCAGTATTTAGGAGTTGGCATTCCTAGTGGTGTGTGTAGAGCTTGATTGCTTCAGTGGTGGTGTGCCTGTATCTGCTGAGGTAACTAAGTCCTTTGCCCTTGTGTTTATTCTGTGGTGTGCCTGTATCAGGGTGAATACAAGCCTATCCTTTACATTTTCCATCGGTTTTTCATCTAGTCCAGCTAATTACATTCAATTAGCTTTGTTTGAAACAATCGGCAGTGTGTGTGTGTTTCTGTGTGGTGTATTGTAAGTTCAATACTCTGATCTTTGTGAGCTTGCATACATCATCTTGGTATCAGAGCTGTGTTCTATGTTGGAGTGTGTTGTTCGGGATTATTTGAAATAGCTGGAGCTAGTAGAACACCTCAGGAAGTCTTAGAACAGACCTTGAAAGAAAAAGAAGAAATGGAGCAAAAAATGAAATTTTTGAGTGAACAACTGCAGTATTATATCTCATTGTATAGAACTGAGCTTAATAAGGAGTTTGATGAAGAGTTTGAGGAAGGAGAGGGTGAGAATCCTTTCAGTAGGACAGGAAGAGGAGGTCGCGGTCCTAGGCCTACACACAGAAGGAAGAGATATGTTAGGAGATCACCTAGGATTAGTGAACCAGAGGAAAACAGTGAGAGTGAAAGGGAAGAAAGGAGGGAAGACAGGAGGATAGAGAAGCTAGGTTTCAAGATTGATATACCTGAATATGCAGGGGAGTTAGATCCTGATGTCTTTCTAGATTGGATACAGACTATGGAGAGGGTTTTTGACTTGAAAGAAGTCTCAGAAGAGAATAAGCTGAAGCTAGTTGCTTTAAAATTGAAAAAGTATGCTTCAACTTGGTGGACTAACTTGGAGATTGGTGAAGATAGGGTGAGCACTTGGGTTGAAATGAGGTAGAAGTTGAAAGAGAACTTCCTTCCAGACAACTATATGAAGGAGAACTATTCTAAGCTACAACATTTGGTGCAGGGAAATAAATCTGTGGAGGAATATACCAAAGAGTTTGAGCACTTGCTTTGGAAGTGTAATATGCAGGAGGATGAGGTGCAAACTTATGTTAGGTACCTTGTAGGTTTGAATGACAGTATCAAGAATGTTGTTGAGCTGCAGGTCTATGACTCACTTGATGAGCTAAGCTCTTTGGCTCAAAAGGTGGAACAACAGAAGAAAGCTAGAGTGAAGAAGTACAACAAAAAATACCCAACCAAACCTTATGCCCCAACCAATCCAAATCCTTACAGCAAGCCTTACAACCCCCCACAAAGAGCCTATCCACCCCCACCTCAAGCCAGATATCCTTCCCCAAGACCCCCCCAAAACCAGCCAGAAAATGCCGCACAAAGAACCCCAGTCCCTACCAGGAAAGCCTTCCCAGAAAGGAGATGCTTCAAGTGTCGAGGGCTTAGACACATAGCATCTGAATGTCCAAAAAGGAGAGCAGTCACCTTGGTTGAGTTTCAGGCAGCTCTTTTGCTAGATCCTGGGCTTTTTGATGAAGAAGACCAGTATGAAGTGTCTCATGAAGAACCTGTATATGATGGAGAGGAGGTTGAAGTAAGTCTTGATGAAGGCGAAATGCTTGTGATCAGGAGGATCTTGAGCAGTTCAGTAGTAGATGAAGCACCCGATCAAAGGGAGAACTTTTTCCACACCAGATGCACAGTTGGTGGGAAAATATGTTCCTTGATCATTGATGGAGGCAGCTGCACCAATGTATCCTCTGAAACCATGGTGAAGAAGCTCAATTTGGCTACCAGCACCCATCCAGCCCCCTATACCATACAATGGTTGAACCAAAGTAAAGGTATCAAGATTTCTTCTAGATGCCTTGTCAATTTCTCAATTGGTTCAGCTTACAGAGATGAAGTTTGGTGTGATGTGATTCCTTTGGATGCCTGTCACATGTTATTAGGGAGACCTTGGATGTATGAGAGATCTGTTTGCCATAATGGGAGAGGAAACACATATTCCCTTTGTTTGAACAACAAGAAAATTACCCTTACCCCTCTTAAACCATCCCAGCTCACAAAAAGACCCAAGAACCTTATTGTTGAGCCAACTCTTGATATCCTTTTGCCAGCTGAACAACATGAGTTCAGTGAGCAAAGTGGAATCATTCTGCTTGACATTGAGGAAGACCTACCCCCACAAAATGACCACCCCTTATTTCAGCCTATCCTAAACCAGTACCTACATGTCTTTCCTGAAGAATTGCCCCCAGGCCTACCCCCTAAGAGAGACATACAACACAAGATCGACCTTGTTCATGGATTTGTCTTGCCAAATAAACCTGCCTACAGAATGACCCCAGCTGAAACAAATGAGATCCAAAGACAGGTTAATGAGTTACTGGAAAAGGGAATGATAAGGGAAAGTTTGAGCCCCTGTGCAGTACCAGCCTTATTGGTGCCTAAGAAGGATGGCAGTTAAAGAATGTGCATTGACTGTAGAGCTATTAACAAGATTACTGTTAAGTACAGGTACCCCATTCCAAGGCTTGAAGATATTCTAGATGAATTGCATGGCTCAGTGGTGTTTTCCAAAATTGATATGAGAAGTGGCTATTACCAGATCAGGATTTGTGAAGGGGATGAATGGAAAACAGCCTTCAAGACTAAATGAGGGTTATTTGAGTGGTTAGTCATGCCTTTTGGTTTAACAAATGCACCATCCACATTCATGAGGCTAATGAATCAGGTTCTAAAGCCATTAATTAGTAAGTGTGTTGTTGTCTATTTTGATGACATACTTATTTACAGTCAATCTAAGATGGAGCATATTAACCACCTAAAGAGTGTGATGGAGATATTCAGCAGGGAGCAGATGTATGGGAATTTAAAGAAGAGCCAATTCTTTTCCAGCCAAGTCTCTTTTCTTGGCTACATTGTGACAGCAGCAAGAATACAGGTGGATGAGGAAAAGGCAAAGCAATCAGGGAGTGGCCTATTCCTAGTTCAATTCAACAAATTAGAAGTTTTCATGGTTTAGCTTCATTTTACAGGAGGTTTGTGAGAAATTTTAGCACTATCCTAGCACCTATGACAGAGCTAGTGAAGAGCAAAAGTTTCTCTTGGACACCAACAGCACAAAGAGCATTTGAAGAGATCAAGAGACAGCTTACATCAGCACCAGTCCTGGCTCTACCAAGCTTCTCTAAGGTTTTTGAAGTGGAGTGTGATGCTTCAAGTGTTGGCATAGGAGCAGTTCTGACCCAAGAAGGCAAACCTGTTGCCTATTTCAGTGAAAAATTGAATGATGCCAAGAGGAGATACAACACCTATGATAAAGAGTTCTATGCCATCATTAAAGCTCTTCAACACTGGAGACACTACCTAATTGGAGCATAGTTCATATTGCACAGTGATCATGAAGCCTTGAAGTTCATTCAAGGGCAGCACAAACTCAACACCAGGCATGCGGCTTGGGTAAAGTTCATGCAGCAGTTCCATTTCATGATCCACCATAAATCAGGGAAGTTGAACAAGGGAGCTAATGCTTTATCAAGGAGATATTTGTTGTTGCAAGTCTTAGATGCAAGGGTACTTGGCTTTGAGCAGTTGAAAGCCTTGTACAAGGAAGATTGGGATTTTGGTGAGATTTTCCAGAAGTGCCAGGGACATCCTCAAAGTCTGTATCATATGGACCAAGGGTTTCTCTTCAAAGGAGCAAGGTTGTGTACACCCAAGAGTAGTTTCAGGGAGCTACTGCTTTCAGAAGTCCATGGAGGATGCTTAGCAGGCCACTTTGGCATTGAGAAAACTCTTCTCATGTTGAAAGAGCATTACTACTAGCCTAGAATGAGAAAAGATGTGGAGCATTGGGTGAAAAGGTGTGCAATCTGTCAAGTAGCAAAGAGCCACAACCCAAGGGCTGTATACACCATTGCCAGTCCCTACTAGCCCATGGGAGGATGTAAGTTTGGATTTCATTGTTGGTCTGCCAAGATCACAAAGGGGAAAAGACTCAGTAATGGTGGTGGTAGACAGATTCAGCAAGATTGCCCATTTTATTCCATGCCACACCACAAATGATGCAGTAAAAGTGACAGAGCTATACTTTCAGGAGGTAGTGAGGCTTCATGGAGTCCTTAAGAGCATGGTGTCTGATAGGGATGCCAAATTTTTGAGTCATTTCTGGGTGGCTCTGTGAAAGAAGCTAGGGACAAGGCTCAAGTACATCACATCATGCCACCCACAGACTAATGGGAAAACAGAGGCGACCAACAGGACACTTGGAACTCTATTGAGGTCAGTGATAAACACAAACAAAACAGGATGGGACACTCTTTTGCCCCATGCTGAATTTGCATTCAATAGAGCACCTTCAAAGGCAACTGGCCTTTCCCCATTTCAGGTGGTATATGGGAGAAATCCTATCACTCCTTTGGATTTATACCCACTAACCAATTCTGTGAAGTTTAGTTATGAAGCAGGTACACATGCAGAGAAGATTAAGAAGCTTCATCAGCAGGTTAGAGAGAAAATCATCAAGTATTCTGAGCAGGCAGCTACTTCAGCCAACAAGCACAGGAAAAAGATGGTTTTCCAACCAGCAGATCTAGTGTGGATACACCTAAGGAAGGACAGGTTCCCAGCAAAGAGGAGAGGCAAGCTAGTTCCAAGAGCAGATGGTCCATTTGAAGTCTTGGAGAAAATAGGAGACAATGCCTACAAGTTGGATCTTTCAGAAGACTATGGAGGGAGTGTCACCTTCAACATTACAGATTTAAGGCCCTATTTTCCAAAGCATGAAGACCTTCCATGTTTGAGGACAAACTTTCCTCAACCTGGGGAGGATGATGGAGACCATCTAGCAAGTCCAGCAGCAGATCAAGCATCACCAGCAGGTTCAGAGAAGGGAATTGGAGATGATTCAGCAACAACAGCAGCTCGAGCAGCTTCTAAATCATCTTCATCACGGAGGCTACACCAGCAACTTCAGCACCAGCATCGTCAGCAGCAAGCCTTGTTGTGCCAAACTCAACAGTTGTTGGAGCAATTCCAGCAAAAACAGCAGGCTTCCATCCTCAGCAGCATATCAAAGATACTTCAGCAGCCACCAGCCCACTAACATCATCCATCCAGGCTTGCTACACCTTAGTAAGGCAAGTCCTGGACAGAACAGCCATCCATCCCACCAGCATTGGCCAATCAGGTCAAATCCAGTTCCCAGCAAAACCAGTCGAAGCAGGCATCTTTCTCAATTCTATATCTATAGATTGAGTGAGATTCAGCCAAAGGTCCCTAGGAGATTTTTGTTCCTTAACATGAAATTTTCAAGTCCTAAGCAAGTTCCAGCATGTTCAAAGCAAGGAGGTCATAAGTTGCAAGCACCAGAACAAGTAACCCTGCCATGGTTGTTTGTTATCAGTTTTCCAGAACCTCAGTTCTGAGGCCAAGTATTTCATTCAACTACAATGAGGATTATTTAAGTCTTTCTCAGCCTTCCTTAAGCTATTGAGATTACATCTAGCTTAAGAAAAGCCCGGGAAAGTTACTAAGGTAACTTAGAATTACCCTCCCAGCTAGAAAAGGCCCTGATTGGACAGAATTGCCAACCTTTAGGGTTTTCGAAGCCAGCTTTGCTTTTCTTTTATTTTCAAATGTGTCCGGATTGTATTAGCTAGTATAAACTGTAATGTAATGTATTTGGTTTAGTTCAGCAACTAGATTATCAGAGAGATTAGCAGGTTACTTTAATTAAGTGTCTTTAATCAAACTGTTTTAGGATTAGCTATATATAGGGATGTATTCAACAGCTTGGAAACTAGTATGTGATAGTTTTAATAGCATTCTGAGTGCCTTAGTTGAGCCTCTCGTTTGTGAGTGTTAGCAAACTCACATTTGGGTTGAATCTACTTCAGTATCTAGGAGTTGGCATTCCTAGTGGTGTGTGTAGAGCTTGATTGCTTCAGTGGTGGTGTGCATGTATCTGCTGAGGTAACTAAGTCCTTTGCCCTTGTGTTTATTCTGTGGTGTGCTTGTATCAGAGTGAATACAAGTATATCCTTTTCATTTTCCATCGGTTTGTCATCTAGTCCAGCTAATTGCATTCAATTAGCTTTGTTTGAAACCATCGGCAGTGTGTGTGTTTCTGTGTGGTGTATTGTAAGTTCAATACTTTGATCTTTGTGAGCGTGCATACATCATCTTGGAACACCAACTTCCCCATAATGCGTATCGCGTTGTAAACATTCCATTCTTTATTTATGTCTCATGCATGACCTAGGTAGACATTTTCCCCATACTTTCTGTTGGTCGCGGACTTCCTGAAATCGTTTAATCATAGATTCGTTAGCGAGATACATAACCCATTCATTTCTTAAGCTATAGGGTTCGTTCAAGTTGGAGAAGTTCCTTAGATGAGGCTAGGTAATAATCATATTTTTAGATTACTCCAAGCATTCATACATTAGTGCAATATTTAGCAAAACGAACTGATGTTTCTATTGAATCCCGACCGTAACTCATTTTGAAGGTCCTTAAAGAAAAGTCCATAATTCACTCATTTCTTAAGCTTTGAGGTTCATTCAAGTTGGACAAGTTCCCTAATTGAGTCTAGTTTTTGACAATATTTCTAGATTACTGAAAACATGCACACATTAATACAATATTTAGTAAAAATGAAATGATGTCTCTATTAATTCCAGACAGTAACGCATTTTGAAGGTCCTTAAAGAAAAGTCCATAACTCACTCATTTCTTAAGATTTTGCTAAACGAATTTTTTGGTAGTCTTCCTCAATCTTAGGGATATCATCTTTATTTTGGGATCAACTTCAGGAAAGGTCTTGAGGTGAGGTGAAAACTCGTGTCCTAGGAGGGGTAGTTGCTAAGGTGTGGAGTTCATTACCTTGTATGATCCTAGTTGAATTTTAGCTTGATCTTGTTCTAATCCTTGGAGTCTTGCTTCCAGCAAAAACTACACTCTTTTATGGATTAATAGTGCATAAAGTGTCTTCCAAAAGAGCCACTGAGTTGTCCTTCAAAGCCTTCTAACAAGTCCTAGAACTTCTTCTTCTTCTTCTTCTTCTTCTTCTTCTTCTTCTTCTTCTAGGAGGGACTTAAGCTGATTTTAAAGAGAGAAAAGAGAGGGAATCAGTATGATAGAGAGGAGGGAGGGGTTTGGACGAGTGAGGGGGGTTTGATTAATAGAGAATGTGTGGGTGTGAGCTAGATACTCCTAGATGGATGTAGTAGGCTTTGAGTGTGTAAGTGATCAAATAAGGAATATTTGCTGTTGAGTTCATGCTTTATAATCATCATTTGCCCTCTCTCCATGCATGGGAATAGTAGGGAATATATGTCTTGTAAGAGAGTAGTCCCATCATACCTTTTGTGGGTGCTTTTAGGGGTTTAATAATGATGAAATTTGCAAGTGTGGAGGCTTGATCAATTGGCATATTAAACCAAATTTTGGCCCCCTTTACTTCCTTCACGGGGTTTGAAAATTGGTAGTGTTTGGTAATAAAAATTCTTTGAGAATTATTGAATAATAATCTATCGATAGAAAACCCGTTTTCGAGTTGTGTTTAAAGTATGGTTTTTAGGTTGGGTTGTCGACCTTCTAATGTCCTTTTAGGTTACTTAAACAAACTTCTGATTCCTTATTAAGCAAGTTGGTCATCTATTTTAACGTTTAAGAAAGAGGGTCATTACAGAGGGAGAGAGAACTAAGCTGGCCCAAATTAAGACAAGAGATTACAAAAAGTAATGACAAAATAACCCCTAAATGAGAGCTAAAGTGTCATGTTTCACTAAGAGAAAACGTGGGGGGTCACGAGTATGACCATGGAGGTCATGACCATAAGATGCTTGACTTGGACAAGGGGGCATCGATCCCTTAAGGGGTCACGGGTGTGACCATTGTGTGATGGTCATGATCCAAGTTGGATTGGGAGAGGGGCCACTTGGTTGCAGGTGTGCTCGACTCTATCATGGTCATGAAAGCCACGACGGTGACTCTTTTTTGTTGAGTTGGATGGTCACGAGCGACTACTCCTTGTCGCGGGCGTGCGCATGAATGACCAGAGAGGGGTCACAGGCATGACTGATCCTGTCACATGATCACGACTCTCGGTAGGAAGGCTGTCCAAAATGCCCAAAATTTAGCTAAGAAAGAGGATCAGTTATAATCGTGGCCAATGTGGTCAAGCCCGTGACTCTAGTTTGACTCCCAAGCTCTCCTTGTCTTGCCTTCTCTTTCAAAGCTCTCAAAAATACTAACACACCTTAGCCTCTCCTCCTTATTCTTGTCAAAGATGGAAAAACCCTTATCAAGACTCTTGGCCAATCCATAGGACGATCGTAAGGATCCTCACCGGGTTTGAGTTGATGGAAAATTGTCATTCGAAAGGAATCGAGGATGCAACTTGCTAAGAATTTAAGAGTAGTTTGGAAATGCTCCCAAACCATTTCATCCTCCCTTTCTTGAAGAAAATTTCCCTTAAATCCCCATTGATCTCATCCTCCTCGTTGTAAGGTAAAAAGTGTCTGACGTTGAAGGTAGGAAGTACACTCATTTATCCCAGTAGCTCCATTGTATATGCATAGCCGTTGACCCTCTCCTTAACCTTGAATAGCCATCACTTCGACGCATAAGTTTGTTCTTTCATCTCAAGGGGAACCTCCCCTTCCTTACATGAAGCCAGACCGAGTCCCCTGGCTTGAAATTAATGCTCCTTTAGTATTTGTTCACCCGTGCTTTGTACATTTCATTGACCCTTTCGATTTTATCTTGGATTTTCTCATGTAGTTTCTTCACCTTATTTGCCTTTTTGCCAACCACAAAACTCGCTCATGCCTCCATAGGTAGAGGAAGAAGTTTAAGAGGAGTGAGGGGGTTTACTCCATAACATACCTCAAAAGGTGACTACTGCATATCAAAAGAAGGAAGCCGGTTATAAGCAAATTCAACATGACACAATTTAACTTCCCAATCCTGTAAGCTCTTGTTAACTAAACCCCAAAGTAAAGTAGAGAGTATTTTGCAGGTTACTTCCGGTTGCCCATCGGTTTGGGGGTAATGAGAAGTACTGAAGAGAAACTTGGTTTCCAGTAGGTTCCACAAAGATCCCTAGAAATAGTTTAGAAACTTGGTATCCCGGTCTGAAATGATGCTCCTAGGTATGCCATGTAGCCTCACGATATCTTTGAAAAATGAGAAGCGATGTAGGTAGCATCATATGTTTTCTGACAAACAATGAAATGTGCCATCTTCGAAAATCGATCAACAACCATCATGACTGCATCCTTGCCTTGAGAAGTCGGGGGAAGAGCCACAATAAATTCAATGCTAAGGTCCTCCCAAGGGCCAAGAGGAATCGATAGGGGAGTGTAGAGCCCTTTGTGGAATGGGCTCTTCACTTGTTGGCAAGTGGCACACCTTGATATCACATCATGTACGTCCGTACCCATCTTGGGCCGATAAAAGTGCTCTTTGAGCATATCAAGGGTCTTGTTGAAGCTGAGATGCTTGGTAAGACCAACGCTATGGACTTGTTTCACCAACAACTTTTTCAATAGGCACTAAGGAATACATAACTTGCTCCCCTTAAAAAGGAACCATTCCAGCAGTATATAAGGACTACTATCTCCATGAATATGAGGTCAGAAATCCTCATCCTCCTTGTAGAACTCTTTAATGTGTTGAAAACTAAGAACTCAAGCCTCTACAATAGATAACAAGACATGATGCCTCGAGGTTGCATATTAGATAAGTTATTGTATCATTAAACCCTTCCTTACACCCAATAGAGTGTTAAAAAATGAGGGTTAAGGAGGGAATGAAGGGGTAAACTCCACGTTCATCACATCATCTTAGTCTACCTTACTCTCTTACCAAACAAGAGTAAGGGTCTGTATTAACACTCCCTATAACTCTAGCTAACTCTTCCAATTTCCATGACCTGGCGGCCCCCACTTACTCTTATGAACCATCTTATAATTAGAGCTGGCTAATAGGTCAGGTCGAGTCGGATTCGTGTTCGTGTCAAACTTAAACGTGTTCAAAATCTTATGACCTGAACCTAACCCATCCCATTTATTAAACGGGTTGGAAATTGAAATTGTTTACCGTTTAAATTTTAAACGGATTGACCTTATTTTGACCTGTTTACCCATTTAAGTAAACGTGTTAGAATAACGTTATCAATTTACCCATTTAACCATTAACTCACTTATACAAAACAATTCATTGTGGGATCGAAATAATGACATATCATACCCAACAATTTTTGTGGTAATATAATTCGAATTATATAAGGAGATGTGTTTTAATTCATAGTCAAAGATAAATATAAGTTAACATTATAAGTTTTACATATATTTCAAAGAGTATTAACTGTAACTTTCACCTAAGTTTATTGATAAACGGTATAATTGGATAATAATTACGGAGCAAATGACTTGATCCATAATTCATGCCTAATTAAACAGGTTAAGTAGGTATTTTTTTTCGTGTCGAAAATCCTGATCTGAACCTAACCCGTTTAATTAAACGGGTTTACCGTGTCAACCCATTTAATTAAACGGGTTGAAATTATCTACCTAAACCCATTTAATATCGTGTTAGGTTCAGCTCGGTAATCGTGTCAGGTCAACTTTTCCCAGCTCTACTTATAATTAGAAAATGACTTCCCAAATAAGGGTAAATCACTTACCCTTATAAACACTCACCTACTCTCACCCTCCTTTACTCTTATGAACTCCTACCTTATTTATAACCCCCCTCCTAAACAAACCCTCAAGGATGGGGCTGCTAGATCCTAGTTGTCTACATGGAGGCCGATCGACGATACCATACCATGGTCATGGTTGACCCAACCAACCATTTTACAATGATGGATGATCGACTTTTGTTTGGAATGGCACGGTTCAGAAATGATAGGGTTGGATATAGAAGGTTTACATTCTACTAATCTAATTATTATCAACCTTGGTAAGGATGTACTTATTGATCATTGCTTCTTTCATACATTTTCATATCCATTAAATGCTTCCCAATTACCGAATAAGAAAATTTCATTTCATTATCTTAAGTGTTCGCATAAAATTAGGGACAAAAGGTAACAACAATTGGTAATTCAGTATAAACCTTATGTAAAAATAAAAATAGAATAGCCTGCACTTTTCAAGCGACAGATATAGGAAAAACAGAAAGTTTTTCCAACTTTTTTGCCGTAACAATGGTAAATCTTTAGATCTTTTTTTCCCTTTTCAAGTGAAAATGTAAGGATTAGAAATCATGAAGAAATAGAAACAAATTCCAAATTTAGAATTTTGCTTCAATTAAAATAATTTTACCAGTGAAAACATTCGTTTGCTCCACTCCAAAGGAAAAAGCTTGTTGCTTGAACAAAAATCATGGCGTGGAGCAGACTCTCTTGTAAGTGGCCATTTACAATATTTTCCTTCATCCTTATTGTCTTCCATTTGCACAACTAGTAAATGTCTAATTTATGGTATTTTTCTTCGTATTAAGTTTAGTATAAATTAATTCATTTCAGTCTAGTTTAATAGAACTGATTTCTTGTAATGAGGATATTACATCTACTACATCTCATTTGAACTAGGATTTGTTTTTCTTATTATTTTTCTTTTCATTTGGGAGTGTAGAATCTAGGATTTATTAATAAGTTTTTATAAGGATTTGAAACACACGCATATACATGCACATATATTTATATAGAATATCAATGTAAGGTTGTAAACTTTCCATCATAACCATGATTTTCTTTTGTATATTTTTTTTTGAAATTAGATCGAAGATCATCTCATTCAATACATTTCAAGTATGCTACAAAGTGACCAAGAAACACTGAGAAGAAATCTCTTATTAGCAGCAAAATTACGGAGTTTTTGAGTATGGATATGTCAAATAGTTCTGCTTCAAAGGAAAACACCACGTTAGCCCATGCCACCAGTGAACAAGGGAAACAAGAAAATCTAACAAACAAAATCTCTTCCCATCTTGCAACGGATGGGATACCTACACAAGGTAAATTTGTGCTCTTCGACATGTTTTATGACATGTTTGGTTTGTGTTCAATAATGCATATTCTTATTTTTATTTTTCTATAAAAATTCAAATAATATATATTTGTGTGCATGTGCGTGTATGCGTGTGTGTGTGTGTGTGTGCAAGTTTTTACATGTTTCTTATCTCCCCTTTTATTAGTTTACATATTACATATTTTAAATTCTTTCCTAATTTTCTACATATTTCTAACAAGAGTTACAAGATGCAATGTAAACAAAATTCCCAACAAATTAAAGATGCTCTTAGTTAGCCCTGACTTTATAACTTGACATCCTTATCTTGCAGATATAGAGAAAACACAAGTCTTTGAGCACAATGTTAATGGGATCGAGGTAGCTAAATTAGTTTTCAACCTTTTTTAGTTGCAACCAGTTTTACTTGAACATAACAATTTATCAAAATAAAAAAAAATTCAAAGTCACCAGGTAGAATTTCTTTCTTTCTTTTTCCCCACTAATAAACACAAATAATAACTATAGGATCTTTCTCAAGTGGAATTGTTATTGATGTATTGCAGGAAAATGAGAATTCTCCTAGAGAAAGTATGACGCTAGAGGAATACAAGAAGAAGGTAATTGTGATTGTAGAGGAATACTTTACGAATGATGATGTTATGTCGACAGCAAATGAACTAAGAGAGATTGGGATGCCAGAATATGACTACTATTTTGTAAAGAAGTTGGTATCGATGGCCATGGATAAACATGACAAGGAGAAAGAAATGGCCGCAGTCTTGTTATCCTCTCTCTATGCTGATGTCATAATCCCCCAACAACTTTATAAGGGCTTTACCGCACTAGTTGAAAGTGTTGATGATTTGGTTGTAGATATACCTGACGCTGTTGATGTACTAGCTTTATTCATTGCAAGGGCTATTGTAGATGACATTCTTCCCCCCGCATTCTTGACTAAGGAATTGGCCAATTTGTCCAATGAATCCAAGGGAGCTGAGGTCATCAAAAGAGCTGATAAAGTATACTTATCCACCCCTTACCACACTGAGATTATTGAGAACAAGTGGGGAGGGAGCAAAAACAAGACAGTTGAAGGTATAAAAGCTAAGATAATTAACTTACTTACTGAGTATGTTGTTAGTAGAGATAAGAAAGAGGCTTGTAGGTGCATTAAAGAACTCAATGTCCCCTTTTTTCACCATGAAATCATGAAACGAGCCCTCATAATGGCAATGGAGAGAAGCCATGCTGAAGCTATGATTCTAGACTTACTTAGAATGGCCGCGGAAGAGGGATTGATAAATTCAAGTCAAGTGACAAAGGGTTTTAACCGAATGATTGATACAATAGATGACTTGTCGCTAGACATACCGAATGCTAGGCAAATTCTCCAGTGCATGATATCAAAATCTGCTTCTCAGGGATGGCTCTCTGCTTCTTCATTAAAATCCCTTTCATCAGAGTCTAAAAAGAAGTCATTGGAAGATGGGGTCACAAAATCATTCAAAGCAAAGGCTCAAACCATTGTTCAAGAATACTTTTTATCAGGGGATATATTAGAAGTTTGTAGTTGTTTAGAATCGGAGAATGTGAGTTCATCCCCAGAGTTGAATGCTATATTTGTAAAGAAATTAATCAACCTAGCAATGGATCGAAAGAACAGGGAGAAAGAAATGGCTTCCATCCTACTTTCATCCCTGGGGTTAAAAGCAGATGATGTCGCAAATGGGTTCATAATGTTGATCGAATCGGCAGATGATATCGCCCTGGACAATCCTGTCATTGTTGAGGATTTAGCAAAGTTTCTTGCTCGAGCCATAGTGGATGAAGTAATCGCACCATCTCACTTAGAAGACATAGAAACCCAATTTGTGGGGTGTAACTCCACAGGGAACAAAATCATTCAGATGACAAACTCACTTCTAAAAGCCCGACTTTCAGGGGAAAGGATCCTCAGGTGCTGGGGAGGAGGAGGTAGTGAAAGAAATGGAAACGGATGGGCTATCGAGGATGTTAAGGAGCAGATCAGAAAGCTTCTAGAAGAATACGAGTGTGGAGGAGACATCCGGGAAGCATTCAGGTGCATTCAAGAGTTGGGAATGCCATTCTTTCACCATGAAGTTGTCAAGAAAACTTTGGTCATAATTATAGAGAAGAGGAATGAGAGAATGTGGAGGTTGCTTGGGGAATGTTTTAACTCAGGGCTAATAACTGTATACCAAATGACTAAGGGATTTGGGAGGGTGGAAGAGTCTCTTGATGACTTATCTTTGGATGTGCCAGATGCAAAACTTCAATTCATTTATTGTGTTGAAAAGGCCAGGAAATATGGCTGGTTGGATCCTTCTTTTTCTTCCATTGAATCTTCTTAACATACATTTCCTCTTGTTCTTTTTTTTTCCTTTTTCTTTCATCATTTATTGGTCTACTTGGATTTCTCCCAGTTCAATTTGAAAGGTTAAAACAGAAGAATATAAGATGTTTTGTATGTAGATTAGTTCACTAGAAGAAACATTGAAATTGATAGTTACAAGAAGTTACATGATGACAGAAGCATTTAGTATAGTCCAAAATAGCAACAAGCACTATTTGCTTGATACTTAGATAAGGTTTTGTAATTCTTCTTCATTGTTGTTATGGTTGTTGTTGTTCTTCTCCAAAGTAAGTTGTTTGAAATGGTAATCAATTTGGTGACATTTTATTTCATTTATTTTTTGTTGTAAAGAAAGTTGATCATGGCTTCCATAAAATTTTGAGATTTTATTCATTGATTGATTTATTTTACTATATAATGTTCATGATCAATTGATATTATTTTGATATTTTAAGATAGTTTAATTTCATCCCTCCAATATACAGTAGTCTAAAACTTCTAAGCTCAAAACAAAATAAGATAAAAACAAAGGCCTAGTCTATTTCTGTAGAGGAGACAATCACATATAGAATATAACTAAAACCTAACATTTAAACTATGTATCTAATCAGTCTCCAACAAATCAATAGACAGCAAAATTGACAAGAAGTATATGAAAAATGGCTCTTTTTGATTTCCAATTAGGGATGGAAACAGGGCGGATCGGGGATGGCGTATATCCCCGTCCCCATCCCCACTCCCGAAACTCGTCCCCATCCCCGTCCCCATCCCCACTCCCGAAACTCGTCCCCATCCCCGTCCCCATCCCCGCTTCGGGGAATGATTCTTGCCCCATCCCCATCCCCGCGGATTTACCATCCCCAACGGGGATTTTTTAAAGTTATCAAAAATCTAATCAAATTTTATCCGGACTCGCTTTTTAATCGGACCTGATTTTTAATCTGTTCAAAATACAACGTATTTAACTTGCTCAAGCAATAATACATTAAAATCAAACAATAATACATCAACAAGTATTAATCGGAAAAAAAAATACAATAATACATCAACAAGTGTTATTCGGAAAAAAAAAAAGAATGGAATTATGGAGGACGAAAGCGAGTTTAGGTTAGGGTTTCTGACTTAAAATTCGAAAATTACTACTTTATCCTTGCTATTAATATATTTATTGAATTAGAATAAAGGTTATTTGGTAATTTTATAATTTTCAGGGACGGCGAATTTTCTCCAGCGGGGAAAATGGGGACAGGAATGGGGAAAATTTTGACATGAATGTGAAGGATTAGAGGAACTCTACCCACTTTCCATGCCTTGCGCTCTACTTGTGTTGCCCCCTCAAGTACTTCAACGCCTCTTGATCCGAGTGTAGCACAAACTCCTTGGGTCTCAAATAGTGAGACCAATGATCAAAGGTGTGCACTGTAGCATAGAAATCCTTGTCATAAGTACTACAGTTGAGCCGGGACCCATTGAGCTTTTCGATAAAGTAAGTGATAGGCCTCTTGTCTTGCATCAACATCACCCCGATGCCAACACCACTAGCATCGCATTCAACCTCAAAAAGTTTATCAAAGTTGGGGAGTGCCATTACTAGAGCGCTAGAAAACATCTCCTTGAGGGCCTCAAAGGCCACTTGAGCCTTGGGAGTCCAAGCGAAGACTCCCTTCTTCATGCATTTCGTAATGGGGGTCGTCAAGGTGGGGAAGTTCCAAATGAAGTGACGGTAGAAAGAGGCAAGCCCATGAAATCTCCGCACTTCGGTGAGTGTAGTCGGTGATGGCTATGTCTGAATCGCCTCTACCTTTGGTTCATCCATGGAAATCCCGTCCTTGGAAACAACATACCCAAGGAAAGTGACCCTTGGGGTGAAAAACTCACTATTCTCTAATTTTCCATAACTCTCATGCTCCCGGAGCACCTTAAACACTTCACAAAGATGTTGGACATGATATACCTCATTCTTGGAGTACACTAATATGTCATCAAAATACACAACCAAAAATTTTACAATGAAGGGCCGGAGTACTTCTTTAATCAATCTCATGAAAGTACTCGAGGAATTAGAAAGCTTAAATGGCATTACGAGCCATTCATAGACCCTCCCTTGGTCTTGAATGTCGTCTTCCATTCATCCCCTTGCTTCATCCGGATTTGGTGATACCTGCTTTGGAGATCGATCTTGGAGAACACTGAAGAGCCATGGAGCTCATCCAAGAGATCTTCAAGCAATGGGATGAGGTAATGGTATTTGATTGTGATATTGTTTATGGGATGGCTATCAACACACATGCGGTATGTCCCATCATTCTTGGGGACGAGTAGGGCCGGTACAGAGCACGGGCGCATGTTTCACACACATAACCACGGGCCACTAACTCGTCGACTTATTGTTGGAGCTCCTTGGTTTCCTTGGGGTTGCAATGGTATGTCGACTTGTTGGGAAGAATCAAACATGGAACCAAGTCTATTTGGTACTCGATGCCTCTAATTGGTGGAACATCAGGAGGAAGATCCTCGGGAAAGATGTCGAGGTATCGAGAGAGAAGGGGTTTAATTTGTGAAGCTATGGGTGTCACTACCTCACCTTCATTAACTTCAAGGAAGAGAAAAGGGAGAACTTGCTTACCCTTGCTCAAGGCCCGCTCAACATGTGTTTCACTTACAAGGTGGTTTCTCTTCTCACTTCCCGCCCCATGTGTTTTTTTTTTTGTTTTTTTTTTTTGTGGAGTTGGGTAGCAGAAAGAGGTTCGAGCACAATTCGCTTCTTGTTCACAAGAAAATAGTAGGTGTTCTTGGTTCCATCATGAGCCATTCCTCGATCATATTGTCATGGGCGACCCAACAAAAAGTGACAAGCATCCATTGGTACCACATCACATAAACCAACATCACGGTAAGCACCAATTGAAAATGACATATTAGCTTGTTGGGCTACCTTGGGTTACCTTTATCTCACCGGAGTCATTTAACCAATGAGAGCATCACAATCATGGTGGTGGAGGCAACGTAGGTGCAACTCCCACTATCGACAATCCTGCTACATATCCGATCTTGAAACGTGCACCGAGTTTGGAAGATAAACTCCCATTGGGTTCTCTCTTGGGGTACATCTTCAACGTGAAGGGTCCACTTCACAACTAAGAGATGTCCAGTATCCGGGCCAAAATTTACTTCCTTTTCGTTATCATAAACCCAGATTTCGTCCTCTTCTTGCACCAAATCTACTTCTTTGATGCATAATGGATCACAAGACACCCAAAATGCCAAGAAAGAACACGGATCAAAAACACAAGTAAGAACTTGCAAGAGATGAATCAGATAAGGACCTTTGCAGCGAACTGAACAGCGGAAACTTTGATAGAATTGAGCAACGAAACTCTTCGGATTGATACAGACACACCACAATCTTCAAGAGCTCCTACTCCTCCTGTCACCACCCAAGAATGCTCAATCTTGGATTAGAAGAGAAGATTTCACACGAAAAACCCAAAGGCAATTCGTTTTCTAGCCAAAGACTAGAGAGAAACTAAAGCATCAACTTTAGAGAGATTTGTGTTTATTTCAATATGAATGAATTGTGATTACAAAGGACCCAAGGGGTCTATTTATAGGAATAGGAAAACCCCTCCCTATAGGCGCGTCACCCAAAGAAGGCCAAAGAAGGCCACGTCTACCCGGCAAGGTCCTTTAGGCGACACTGACAACAAAGGCCCTTTAAAGAAAATACAATATCTCCTAAAATACAACTCCAATACTAAAGATTCAAAAGCCAAAATGTACATAAGGAATAACCCTTTCACATAGCTAAATGAGAACTTCAGGACTCTTGAGATAAGGAGCTCAAAAGTCCCTTAGTTTTGGAGATACTCGCGACATAACCACTTGAAGCAGCCATAGCAGGCTGGTAAGGTCCTTCAGTGCTTCTTCTTGATGCATTGAAGTATGATATGCATCATTCTCCCTTTCTTGAAAAGAGTTTGCCCTCAAACTTGGAATTTCTTCATCTTCACTATAATAGGGCTTAAGATCACACACATTGAAAGTACAATTTTCTTCATACTCACCTTCCATCTTCAAACGATAAGCGTTATCACCAAGTCTTTCTAAGATCTCATAAGGACCTTCACCTCTCGGTTTCAATTTCCCTTTTCTCTTACTTGGAAATCTCTCTTTCTTCAAGTGTAACCATACTAAATCTCCAGGCTTAAAGATAACCTTCTTCCTCTTTTGATTCACTTTCTCTTCAACCTTTTGAGTATATCTCTTAATCTTCTCACGAACTTCCTCATGCAACTTCTTAATCTCCTCTACTCTTTTACTTGCTTCAAAGCTAAACTTCGTAGATGTAGAGATAGGAGATAAATCCATGGGTTTAAGAGGATTTCTTCCATAGACAACTTCAAATGGAGATAACTTCGTAGCACGATTAGGACTTCTATTATAAGCAAACTCAGCAATGCTTAACAAAGTATCCCAACTCTTCTTTTCTTTATTCACCAATGTCCTCAACAAGGCTCCCAAGGTTCGATTGACTACCTCCGTTTGTCCATCCGTTTGTGGATGACAAGCCGTGCTAAACTTAAGCCTTGTTCCCATTTTCTTCCAAAGAGTAACCCAAAAATGACTTAGAAACTTAGAGTCTCTATCACTCACCATAGTCTTGGGTATACCATGCAACTTCACAATTTCATCAAAATATAAGGTAGCAATTTTCGTAGCATCATATGTAGTATTGCAAGGTACAAAATGCGCCATCTTTGAAAATCGATCTACAACCACCATAATAGAATCCTTACCTCTTTGAGTTCTAGGTAGACCCACAATGAAGTCTAAACTCACATCTTCCCAAGGGTAATATGGAATAGGTAGCGGTGTATATAAGCCTTGAGGTAATACATGTGACTTGGCAAGGTTGCAAGTACCACATCTCTTAACAATATGCTCAACATCCTTCACCATGCTAGGCCAGAAGTAATAATCTCTCAACATCAAATAAGTCTTCTCTATACCAAAATGACCCGCCAAAGCACCTTCATGGACTTCTTAAATCAAAAATTCGCGCAATGAGGTCCTTGGTATACATAATTGATTTCCTTTGAATAAGAAACCATCTTCAATATGAAACATTTCATGAGGATGTTTCTTTGCCAGCTCATATACTTCCTTGAAATCTTGATCATCTCGATATAAGCCTTTAATATCTTCAAATCCAGCAATGTTAGAATCAAGAACATATGTAAGTAAGTACCTTCTCGAAAGAGCATCGGCGCCCTTGTTCAAATGCCCGGCCTTATGCTTGATCACAAACTGAAAAGCTTGCATAAATTCAACCCATTTTGCATGTCGTGGGTTAAGCTTGTGTTGGCCTTGGATAAACTTGAGAGCTTCATGATCACTATGTAGAATAAATTCTCCGCTTAGTAGATAATGCCTCCAATGCTCAAGAGCTCTTATAATGGCATAGAACTCCTTGTCATATGTACTAAACTTCCTTTTGGCATCATTCAACTTCTCGCTAAAGTAGGCTATTGGCCTTCCCTCTTGTGTAAGGACGGCACCAATGCCAACTCCACTAGCATCCACTTCTACTTCAAATACTTTGTCAAAACATGGCAAGGCTAGAAGAGGTGCGTTACATAACTTCTCTTTGATACCTTCAAACGCCAATTGAGCGTTTTTATTCCATGTAAACTCCCTTTGCTTCAACAACTCACCATAGGAGCCAAAATAGTAGAAATTCTTGATAAACCTTCTATAAAATGAAGCTAATCCATGAAATGATCGTACCTCATGTATACTCGTTGGTGTTGGCCATTCTTGGATAGCTTTGACCTTTCCTTCATCTACTTGAATCCCATTTTTGGAGAGCACATACCCAGGAAGATGACCTTGGTTGAAAAGAACGAGCACTTCTCCAAGTTGGCGTAGAGCTTTTCTTTCTCCAAGATATACAAAACTAGCTCTAAGTGCTTTACGATCAATCTCACTTCTACTATATACAAGTATGTCATCAAAGTATACAACAACACACTTTCCAATCAAAGGTTTCAATACATGATTCATTAACCTCATGAAAGTAGAAGGAGCATTTGTTAGACCAAGGGCATTACTAACCATTCATATAAGCCTTCTTTGGTTTTGAAAGTCGTTTTCTATTCATCTCCTTCACATATGCGAATTTGATGATATCCACTCTTCAAATCAATCTTTGAAAACACAACACTTCCATAAAGTTCATCAAGAAGGTCCTCGGGTGGAATGGGAAAACGATATTTGATGGTGATTTTGTTGATGGACCTACAATCCATGCACATACGTTGGGTACCATCTTTCTTTGGAACTAGTAACACTAGGACAAATGGACTCATGCTTGGACGAATAAGGCCCTTTTGAGTAGCTCATCAACTTGCCTTTGAACCTCATGGATTCCTTGGGGTTCATTCGGTAGGCTTGCTTATTTGGTAATGTGGTTCCTGAATGAGATCAATCTTGTGTTCAATGTCCCTTCTTGGTGGCAATCCTTGGGGCATTTCTTTTGAAACAAATGACCAAACCTCCTCATCGGGCGAGCGAGGATGATCTTTGGTTGGGAAGCTTGTTCTTCTTGGATATTCGCCAATATCAACTCTTTATGCTCATAGAATTCATGTTGTTCGCTTTAGTAAAGATACAATGTTAGTCTCCTTTCTTTCTCTTTTGGTGGAGGCGGAATAGAAGAAGGGGGCAATGGAGCCAATGTAATCTTCTTCTTGTTGATGACGAATGAGTAGGTATTCAATCTTCCATCATGAGTTACATACCTATCAAAAAGCCACGGTCTACCAAACAAAATATGACAAGCATCCATGGGTATTACATCACACCATACATCATCTTTATAATTCTTCCCAATGGACAATGAGACTAATACAAGTTTATCAACTCTAATGCCCTTCCCATGGCTTAACCATTGAATATTATAAGGAGATGGGTGAGGACTTACATCCAAATTCAGCTTTTCTACCATTGTAGTAGAGGCGGCATTAGTACAACTACCTCCATCAATTATAAGAGAGCATACCTTTCCTTGAACGGTACACCTAGTGTGGAATATATTCTCACGTTGCTCCATGTCATTTGGGGTAGAAGCCATACTTAGTGCCCTTCTAAGCACCAACAATTCGCCTTCATCCGCTTGCTCAACCTCCTCATCATTATCCTTCTCATTTTCGGCAAACTCACAAGGTTCCACTTCATGTTCACTTTCATACAAGCTTGGTTCAACAAACAAAGCACTTTGATATTCAACAAGAGAAACCGTGCGCTTGTTAGGACATTCGGATGCAATATGACCCAATCCTTGGCACCTAAAACATCTTCTTGGTTGTAATGTCCTTGGTTCTTGGACTTGGGTTTTGGGTGGGGGATTTTGTGGCTGGTTTAATGTGGGTTTGGCGTAGGGTTTAAGGGAGGATGGGGGCTGATTTTGTGGAGCTTTTAATTGTGTTTGGGGATAAGGACGTTGGGTATAGGGTTTGGATGTGTTTGGGAACGTCCTTTGCGGTTCCTTGGCTCTTTCTTTTCTTTGCCTTTGCACTTTCATAGCCAAGTTACTTAGCTCATCAAGAGATTCATATGAATGTAATTCAACTATATGACGTATCCAATCATTCAAACCAATCAAGTAACGTACCAGAATTTGTGGTTCCTTTTCCTTGAGATCACAACGCCAAAGGAGATGTTCAAACTCCCTTGTGTATTCTTCCACCGATTTAGAGCCTTGGACAGGCTTTTGCAACTTGTAGTAGTTGTCTTCAACGTATGATTGGGGAAGGAACTTGGATTGCAACTTTGACTTCATCTTATCCCAAGAACGGATCTTTTCTTTCCCTTTTGCCACTCTCTTCTTTTGAAGGTTAGTCCACCAAATACTAGCATGTTTTCTCAATTTCAAAGCAACGTACTTCACCTTAAGCTCATCACTACATTCTTTCAACTCAAAGACACGTTCAACCGTATGTATCCAATCAAGATAATCTTCTACATTCAAACTACCATCAAATTCAGGAACTTCGACTTTAAAATCCAAACGTTCATGCCTTTTAGACTTTGAACTACCTTCACCTTGTGACGAGACACCATCACGTATGGATCCTTCACGTAACATTCTGTTTTCTTCCATTTGTTTACCCAATTGCACACGCAAAAATGCTACTTGTTGCTCAAGTTCATAAACCTCATTTGATTTGGATTCATCGTTTGCCATTTGAAATCAACTTGATGTCATATGACTCACGAGGGAAAGGGACGGATTTGGGCTTGGTTTGTGTTTAGGACGAGGGTTCTTTGAGGAGCTATGGGTTCTTTATGAGTTCTTGATGGGTTCTTGATGAGTTCTTGATGAGTTCTTGGAAGAACTATCAAAGGGGCGTGTATAATATGGGGGTTTATGCGATTTTGTGACAAAACAAGGTCCAAGATTCATGCAAGAAATAAAGGCGATTCATCTAAACATAGCTCTGATACCAAATTGATGCATAATGGATCACAAGACACCGAAAATGCCAAGAAAGAACACGGATCAAAAACACAAGTAAGAACTTGCAAGAGATGAATCAGATAAGGACCTTTGCAGCGAACTGAACAGCGGAAACTTTGATAGAATTGAGCAACGAAACTCTTCGGATTGATACAGACACACCACAATCTTCAAGAGCTCCTACTCCTCCTGTCACCACCCAAGAATGCTCAATCTTGGATTAGAAGAGAAGATTTCACACGAAAAACCCAAAGGCAATTCGTTTTCTAGCCAAAGACTAGAGAGAAACTAAAGCATCAACTTTAGAGAGATTTGTGTTTATTTCAATATGAATGAATTGTGATTACAAAGGACCCAAGGGGTCTATTTATAGGAATAGGAAAACCCCTCCCTATAGGCGCGTCACCCCAGCAAGGCCAGCAAAGGCCACGTCTACCCGGCAAGGTCCTTTAGGCGACACTGACAACAAAGGCCCTTTAAAGAAAATACAATATCTCCTAAAATACAACTCCAATACTAAAGATTCAAAAGCCAAAATGTACATAAGGAATAACCCTTTCACATAGCTAAATGAGAACTTCAAGACTCTTGAGATAAGGAGCTCAAAAGTCCCTTAGTTTTGGAGATACTCGCGACATAACCACTTGAAACAGTTTGCAGCAGGCTGGTAAGGTCCTTCAGTGCTTCTTCTTGATGCATTGAAGTATGATATGCATCATTCTTCTTACACAACCTCCTCGATTTCCTCAATTTCTTGCATGGTCATAACCCTCTTGGTAGGGCAATTAGATTGAAAGTGGCCATATTCATGGCACTTGAAGCATTTCCTCCCTTCGAGCCTCTTGGAGGAATCTTTTGGAGCCGTCGGTGTTGGTAGGGGAGGCCTAGGGAATCTTGGAGGTGGAGGATTGTTCTTCACCAAGGATAATTTGCGTCAGGCATATTGATAGAGTTTCACCTTTGATGCAATTTTGTAATCGAGGCCGTTGAGAAGTCTTACCATCATTTGCTCTGGTCTTTCATTCCCATCACAACGCATCATACCAATTCAAATTCCCGGATATACTCTCCAAAACTCTTGGAGCCTTGATTGAGGGAGAACAACTTGTTGTATAGATCTTGCTTGTAGTTGGTGGGTACAAACCTCTTCATCAAGTACTTCTTGAGTTTTGGCGACGTTTGGATTTTCAATTTTTGTTGCGTGACCCTTTGTTTCTTCAAGTTCTCTTGCCAAAGGGAGGCATAATTAGTAAGTTGAAGTGTAGCCACCTTATATTACTTCCTCTCATCAGACTCCTTGAGTTCAAATATTTTCTCCATAGCGTGCACCCACTCAAGGAACTCATAGGGGTCGGAACTACCATCAAAGGTAGGAGGATCTATTCGGAGGTCGCCCAAATCGTCTAGAGGCCTACAAATATAGGGACCCTCATGATAGGATGCATCATCCAATTCCTCACTCAACTTTTCCTATTTAAGTTCACGACGACCGCGAGGTCGAATTGTAAGAGGACTGGTAACTCGTGGGGAGTTGTTGTTGAAGAGCCCGTGGGGAAGGAACACTGTCACCTCTATGCAGACCGATGTTGACTTCTTACGTAGGGGTTGGGGATCCATTTCTTACGTAAGTGATCGTTGAGGACCCCTTTCATCCTATCTATAAAGTGGAAGTTGAAGGTTGCCAAGAGTCCCTTCAAAGCTTTGTAATTAACGTTGGATTGCCCCTTGAATATTCACCATCAATTGTTGGGTACATTCTAACCGATTTTGCATATCAATAACTTGTTGCATGAGTTGAGCAATTGTAGACTCGAGTTGGGAAGTAGGGTTGGAATGGGGAGAGTGGAGTCCGTCTCTTCGATAAGACGACTAGGGCATGTTGTGGAGCTAAAGGGTTATAATGGGCTAAGGAAGAGATGAACGGATGAGGTTTTGGGTTCTTTGTAGCTATGGATTTTTGTGGGGTTTTGAGACGCTAATTTTATGGGGGGGGGGAATGTGTCGTTACTGGCAAGAGGAAAGCAAAAACTAACACTAAATCAAAGCATAAACAATACCAACACTTCCATAAGCTTCACCACACTTAACTAAGCATTAAAACCCCACTAATCAACCTCCAACGTAAGTTTTCATGGCTGCCAAGAAATTTCACCAAAAACTCTAAATTCTCAATAGCCAATCTCACCCAAATGATTCTCAATCACAACCAAACTTCAAACGCACAAGGTATGACTACAGTAGATCAATTTCAACTCAAACACACCAAAGTTGAACTCTAAAACACACACAACACAACGACAACAACACAAATGGGTATGAAGGGGGTTCCCAAATCTAACACAACAAGTGAGTTCTACACCTAGCTTTGATACCAAATGATCCATGAGAGATTGTGAACTCATCAAATGCAAGAAAAATCAACCCAAAACACTACAAGCACCAACAACACCCATGGCCACAAGTAGAACACACAACACAACCCAAATCCTAACCCTAACAATGGAGTAGATCTAGATATCAAACACACCAAATCAACAAAAGCATGACAAGATATGGCCAATCTATAAAAAAAAATACTCACCAACATTGAACTTAGAGCTCAAAAGATGCATAAAGGCTTGGCCACCAACACCCATTGAAACTCCATTGACCAAGCTTAAAGAAGGTGGTCCACATCACAAGCTCTAAAGGGGGTACTCCAACCTACCACCAAGAACATTCAACGAAAAAGGGAGAGATTTGGAGGAAAGGGTTTGCAAATACCAAAATTTTTCATTCAATAATGTCTAAATCTTCCAACGAAAGCCAATACAATATAAGAGGGGACGGGAGAAAGACAGCAGTCGAAAACTGATAAAAAAATGCATCAGGGTTAGGTGTGACTGGATCCTTAGGAGGCGCTAGCCGCACCTAACCCAGAGAGTTGGGACAGGGCGAGGTGCGACTTGTGCCACCCTGGCGCAGCCCACACCTATCGGAGTCTGTCGTATTCCAATGCGCATAACTGCTTCGTATTAACTTCGATTAGGTCACGTAATGTATCGACGAAAAGCTCTCCGTGTGTAATATAAGCTGGCCGAATTTCATGGTCATCAGAGTTATATGAAAGGAGTCAGAATAAAAAATAAGCAGATGTGTCTTTTCTTGTTGTCCAGTTTTGCCCAAAAATATGATATTCTTCAACTTGCTCCTCTTGATTTGGTCTTGTTCCCTCATGAATTCTTCCTAGCCTTCTTCCATGCCCAATATCGAGCCCTTTAGCTGAAAATGGACCCGAGCTCGAGTCGGGGATTATTAGTGTCGATGTCGACTTGACCCGAGGTTTTCAATTGGGCTTGGGGATAGCTTGAGACACCACGGAGGTTCGAGAAGGTCGGACCCTCATTGAACGCACGAAAGAACTTGAGGATGATGTGGAGATCAATCGTCCATCAGTTCACCCAATGCTCTTCCAACGAGGCCGAGAAACTCACATCAAGGTTGAGGAGAGCTCGGCAGGGGACCGGATCAACCCTTTGCTTTTTTCGATTCCCTTCGATTAGAATGGTTTAATCTTAGTAGCAACCCATTCCTTGCCTAGTTTAGCTCTCTCCTTCGATTCCCTTCGATTAGGTTCTGGTTAGGTGGCTGAAATCAACCCCCAAGCCTATTCCTTCTTTATTTGTGGTTTTAATTGTGTTTTTTTATTAATTTTCAAAACTCCAAAGAACATGAAATTTGGACCTCGTTGGTGAGAACTCGATAGACTCTTAGTCTTAGAAGCCCCAACTCCCTATGGATACAATATAAAAATCTGGTCGTACTGTAGCTCAAACAAAATGGCACCATTGTCGGGGTGTTGCGCCTTCCGACCTTAGAGTTTTTCTTGAGCATTCTCTCCTAGATTTTTAAAATCCAAAAAGAAAAAACATTGAAAAATTTTAAAAATTTACATAAAAAAAGGAAATAACATGTTTTGACTTCCCTTAAAATGAGCAAGAATTATTTTGTGATTATCATGATAGATTAAATGATTACCTTGCTTATTGGGTTCCACATGGTTAAGATTTTTCTGATTGGGAAGTGTTGTGTGTCATTAGTGAGGGTGTGAATTTTGAGACTCGTAATCAGCTAAATTATTGTTGTAACGACCCTCTCCCCTAAACATTAGAAGAGACTGACAACTGTGTAATAAAGAATCCAAAAGTCTGTTAGTAACCCCAAGAAAAAAAAATTAGAACCAACAACACAACCATAAAATCCCTACTCTGAACATATCTCTACCGCAAATCATATCGACAAATTCTTACAAATTTTTCCAAGAATTATTGTGATCAACACCCAAAAGTTTGGACCCGATAAGGAAGGAGGAAGGGCCAAAAATAATGACCCCCAAACACCTCATGATCAACCCGCTACAAGCTATTATAATACTACTTATTACACTCTAGTATCCCACATAAAGTATGATGGGACTAAGAGCGCTTGCATGGCGATGATTCTAGCTTCCACTATTCCCATGCATGAGGAAGTGAAATAAGGTAGTACAGGGACTCAAAGCTCAGCAGCAAAAATGCATTACACATTCATCATAACACTCCACCTATCTAAGACATACATCACTATATCATAACGCAAACCCCCACTCCACTCCCTCACTCGTCCAACCCCCCCTCAATCTCTTCTCGCCGATTTCCTCTCTTTATTTCTCTAAGAATCAACTTCAATAATTTCTCTCATCCATAATACTCAAACATACACTCACTTTGGGTAACCAAAAGCATCAACATAAGTTTCAAGTGTTGGAAGAGGAAAGGAAGGGTTTTAGGATGTGTTGGGAGACATAAAGGGGCACCCCAAAGACTTACTTTGAAATAACATCTTCAACTAACAAGACCTTGAAGGAGTGTTCTACTCCTCAAGAAATAAAGACTCAAAGGTTAAGCCAAAAACAACAAAGAAACAACCAAGATCATCCAAGGTAACAACTCTAAACCTACGACCTAGTAACCACCCCTCTAAAGCACGATTTTTGTCCCACTTAAAGACTCCTTCAGAAAAATTTCCAACATAAAATTGGTAGCATTAAAAATGAAGAAAACAACCCAAAAATTTGTTTAGCAAAGGCTTAAAAAATGAGGGAGTTATGGACATTTCTTTAAGGGCCTTCAAAATGAGTTATTGTCTGAAATCAGTGTAGACATCAGTTCGTTTTTGCTAAATACTATATTGATTTCCACATATTTTGGATAATATAAATATATGGTCATAAGCAAGACTCCATTAGGGAACTTCTCCAACTTGAATGAACGCAAAAGCGTAAGAAATGAGCGAGTTATCGACATTTCTTTAAGGACCTTCAAAATGAGTTACTCCCTGAAGTCATAGTAGACATCAGTTTGTTTTTGCTAAATACTGTACTAATGTGTGCATGCTTTGGGTAATCTAAAAGTATGGTCATAAACTAGACTCCATTCAGGAACTTCTCCAACTTGAACGAACCCAAAAGCTTAAGAAATGAGGGAGTTATGGGCATTTCTTTAAGGATTTTTAAAATGAGTTAGTGTCGAAAATCAGTGTAGACATTAGTTCATTTTGACTAAATATTGAATCAATGTGTGCATCATTAGGGTTATAGAAAAATATGGTCATACAATAGAATCCATTAGGGAACTTTTCCGACTTGAATGAAACCAAAAGCTTAAGAAATGAGGGAGTTATGGACACTTATTTAAGGACCTTCAAAATGAGTTACTGTCTGAAATCAGTGTACACATCAGTTTGTGTTTGCTAAATACTATATTAATCTGCTTATGTTATGGATAATCTAAAAATAATTTCATAAACTAGACTCCAATAGGGAACTTCTCCAACTTGAATGAGCCCAAAAACTTAAGAAATGAGGGAGTTATCGACATTTCTTTAAGGACTTTCACAATGAGCTACTGCCTGAAATTAATAAAGACGTAAGTTCGTTGTGCTGAATGTTGTAAGAGTGTTCGCATGTTTGAATAACCTAGGAGTAAGATTACTAACTCGACGCTTCTAGGGAATTTCCTCCATTTAAAATGAACCCTAAAGTTTAAGAAAGCAACGAAGTTAAGCACGTACCTAACAAGTATACGACTAAATGATTTTCAGAAATTCCACCGCTAACGGAAGGTGTGGAGAAATTATCAACCTAAGTGATGCATGAGACATAAATAAAATGAAGTATATAGACCATGATGCATCATGGGGAAGATGGTGTTCCGAGGTCCATCAGTTAGAGGCCAAAGGTTTCGACAACTTCTATAAGCATGCTAGGGGAAGCTGACGAACCGAGGTTCGCCAGTCAAAGCCCGAAAATAGATCGACTGTGACCCGAGGGTCATTAAATGAGTTCACGTCCTGGACAAGCGTTAACTAAATGATGGGTGCACCTAAATGATGTCACGAATGACAACGGAACAAGAGAGGACACTTTCGAAAATAGTAGTTCATTTTGTTAGTAGTGTGCTTCATGTTTCCTGTAATTCTTTAGTTGGAAAATGTTCTTCCCCATGCTTAGCTAGTCTGCTAATGTCGATATTTTCTCATGCTAGGTACGAACATGACCGAGGGGAACCTGGAGGAGAACAAGAAGGCATGACCGGGCGGGACTGGATTAGATGGGTTAATTGGGGCGAGTGGAGGACAATACCCGTTTCGCTTTTAAAACTTATTATAAAATAATCAAATTAACATTAATTGTTGAACTACTCATGTAGGGAAGACTATGCCATTGTAATATGTAATAACGATGCAACTTTATGAAATAAGACATTCCAGAATCATAAGACCTTCCACGGGCCATGAGTATCAAGAGGAATCATGAGAAAAGTCCCCAACTGAGGCACACCCGACCCATGCTGGAAAACCCGAGCAATCTTGCTCGGGGGAATACCAATGGGAGTCGGAGATGAATCTCGAAGGTTGAATGTCAGCCTTAGACACCTTAATGAGCTAAAGTCGTGTAGACTTGGTGAACAATGAATGATAATAACAACACTTATTTCAAGTACATGCTTGGCGTTGAGTTTCGTTCGGCAGTCATATGGAAGGAAGCCCGTCCTGACATTCCAACCTATACCGAGAAACCCGAGTGAACTCAAGGGAATACCCATGGGAGTTAGAGTTAGAGTCAAGGATGAAAGTAGCCCCGGAAGCCCCGAACACCAAATGCCAAGTTTAACCCCTTATTTAGGTACGACCCTTGGACAAATGGACTTATGAACTGATGGAATTAAATCAACCATGGACCAACTATCGAAAGGGTTGTATAACATAGGAAAAAAAAGATGGGTCATTACATATGGTACTAGAGCACACGTTCTTCGACTCGATCCATTCCGCCCATCAATGTCTTATTTTTTCAACCCCGGTAAAGATTCTTGCTATAGTTTCTTTAACTTCTAGATAATAATCCTGTTATGTTGTATTATAATAGATAGAACATGATAAGGACCCCAACAACTTGCCTAACCAAGGGAGTGAAACCATGGAAGAATACATCGACCGACTATTTTTACTAAAGGCAAACGAGTCTTGCTACGACAACAAAACCCCACTAAGACACCGAATCTTTAGGGCCCTGTGGTCCCACATTAGGGTCAAGTATCGGGATTTCCTCACCTCAGGGAACCCCACCAACCACATAGCTGAATTCAAACAGAATGGAGGGTGTTGGCAATGTATTAAGAGAGAGCTGGTGCTGACTAGTTAGAGACGTATACCACTGTCTGGGAATACCACCAGACTAGCAGATGGATGCCCTTCCAGAACGAGCACCAGGGGGCCCGGAACCCTTGCTCGATCCCGGTCCTTAGCCCGGAGTTTACCAAGACCCAGTGGAAGATGCGCTCGACATCTTCTTTGAGAATAGGGGAATCTTGAGCGAGGGGGACAACTCGGCGATGGGTGCCACCCAAAACACGACAAACCTTGTCACAACCGACCCCTTATCCTCCCCGAAAAACATCCCCCACTGGTCGCGCAAGTACCCGACTTAAGTTGAGGAATCTCCAACCCCAACTCTATCTCAAGCTTGGTGGCAGCTCTAGCAGCTATCCCGAACCAACCCGTTCCCTTGAACGCTGCCCCTCCAGTACCCAACCCGGGATGGGTAATGCCTTGGGTACCCGTCCCTTATCCACAGATGCCCTACCCCTATGTCATTCCACCTCCACCCTATCCACGCTACTAGGTCCTAACCACCTACCCATACCCGGTAGTGACCCAAGCCCCTGAGAGGCCTAAGGGTGGCAGCAACCGAAGCAACAGTCGAAGGGGAGTGAGCCGACGAGGATGAAACTCTGGAAGGAATGTAGCAGGACCACCCTATTCTAGCTCGGGATCTTGAAGGGGAGTGAGGAAGGGAGGTGAGGGGGCAGGGAAGGAGTCGTGGAGTAAAGAACATTAGGAAGTGTCTTTAAATTTCATCTATTTATGTAACATATTGATTGTTTATGCACCATGTAACTTTCACTCATGAGAATGAGTGAGGACGAATTTAGCCTAGAAAACTTGTAGTTGGCCTAGGAAATTTTCTTTAGGGCCATATCCTCGTGATTTGCACTATAAACGAGTGATGTGGCACATGCAATGGGGGAAATATACCCAGATTGAATGCAATGCAGTATCTTTTCTTTCCTATGCAAGTTCCAATGAACCTGCCCTTTCCCAAAAACATAAACAAAAGATGTAGGGAAAAAAAGGGTGAGAGAAAGGAAAAATCGAAACCCGAACTAAAACAATTAACCTATACACTAATAGAATTACAATAGCATTGAGCTTCCCTAAACAAAACTTTCTAAAGGTGCAAAATGCACTTGTGTATGCAGAATGACGAACCGGAAAGAACGCTCTTATGCTTCAGTTAACCCCAACCAACAACCCACCCAAGACGCCATGGAAGATCTTGAAGAAGAACCGCTAGATGTTCTTGGGAGAATAGTGCGCCAGGTAGTTGCCATAGTCCAAAGCAAGCATCTTCCTAAGGCCGAAGGAAGGATAATGGAGCGCATATCCAAGCACAGAGCTAAACCCTATAGGGGTGATGGAGACCATCCAACAAATCCAGCAGCAGATCAAGCATCACCAACAGATTCAGACCAGGAGTATAGAGATGATTCAACAACAGCAGCAGCACGAGCATCTTCTTCATCATCCAAGGAGGCTACACCAGCACCCTCAACAACAACATTGTCAGCAGCAAGCCTTGCTGAACCAAACTCAGCAGCTGTTGGAGCAATTCCAGCAGAAACAGCAGGCTTCCATCCTCAGCAACAGATCAAAGACACTTCAGCAGCCACCAACCCACCAACATCATCCATCCAGGCTTGCTACACCTTAGTAAGGCATGTCCTATCCAGCATAGCTATCCACTCCACCAGCATTGGCTAGTCAGGTCAAATCCAGTTCCTAGCAAAACCAGTCCAAACAGACATCTTTCTCAATTCTGTATCTCTGGATTAAGTGAGATTCAGCCAAAGTTCGCTAGGAGATTTTTGTTCCTTGACATGCAATTTTCAAGTCCCAAGCATGTTCCTGCATGTTCAAGCAAGGAGCCCATAAGTTACAAGCACCAGAACAAGCAACCCTGCCATGGTTGTTTGTTATCAGTTTTTCCAGAACCTAAGTTCTGAGGCAAAGTTATTTTGTTCAGCTACAATGAGGGTTATTTGAAGTCTTTCCCAGCCTTCCTTAAGCTGTTGAGATTACATCCAACTTAAGAAAATGCCGGGAAAGTTATTGAGGTAACTTGGAATTACCCTCCCAGCTAGGAAAGACCTTGATTGCTCAAAATTGCCAACCTTTAGGGTTTTGGTCCAATCAGAAGCCAGCTTTGCTTTCCTTTTATTTTCAAATGTATCTGGATTGTATTAGTTAGTATAAGCTGTAATGTAATGTATTTGGTTTAGGTCAGCAACTAGATGATCAGGGAGATTAGCAAGTTACTTTCACTGGAATTGGATTCCCAGAAGCTCGTCTCGTGATTGTGCCATCATCTTCCATCTTATACCTTGAAGCATTACACTCTGGGCATCTATCTAAATCAATCTTATCCTTCCAAAAAAGAACACAATCATTGGGACATGCATCAATCTTGTTATAATCAAGACCAAATTGTCTAATGATTCTACGAGTCTAATGAAAGGAGTTTGGCAACATCGAATCTTTAGGAAGGGCTCTTTTGAAGAGTTTTAACAATGCATCAAACGCGCCATCACTCACCCCATACAAACATTTAAGGTGATACATCTCAACAACAAAAGATAATTTACTAAAACCTTCACAATCAGGATAGAGGGGTTGTCCTTCTTCTTGAACCAAATTAAAAAATTCCTTTGCCTCATCGTTGGGGCCTGATGAATTATTATTCGGTCTATGAGGTTCAAAAGCATCTCTTATCATCCCATCCATGTCATGTTCAAAGGATCCATGATCTTCATCAAAAAATTCAGACTCAAACATGTCCTCTTCAACATCATGGTCATCTTCAGTTGGCTCACCATGGAAAATCCAATAACATTTTTGGTAATCATCATCCATCTCTTTCATTAAAAGGTGACCTCTAAAAGTTTGTCTCGTATGATAAAAACGGTTTGCACAAATTGAAAACGGACATGCAATCTTATCATCGACGGAAGAAGTAGGAAATGCAGATCAAGAAAGACATCTAAATACGCCTGATACTCATTGTCTATGCTCCTCCATTTCACCCAAGACTTATCTTTGAACACATCCATAGATACAAAAACCTACATATTTCATTTTTACAACTGTAGATTACTCTCAAATATAAAAATAAATAAAAACCACACATAGGCGAAATAAATTCATGAAATACAAGCAGAACTAGAGGTCAATACGATACAAAATGAAATCACACATCAATTAGGGAATAATGATTCAGACCAATAACCCGAAAAACACCGCCTAATCAATGCAGCTCTTCAACTTTTCTATACAATTGGGCATTAAAAGGTCAATATGATACAATTGGGCATCTGTTTGCTATCAGGAAGCTAGGGCTTTAATGGGTAGAATTGAGTACCAGAAAGGAAATTTTGATGTAGCTCTTCAGCTTTTCTTAGGCATTGATATTAACGGATTCACCCCACGGATAAGTACTGTTATACAAGAGCGCACTAGGCAGAGGGAAACACAATCCAAGGGTGATAATTCCCTTGCTGGTGTTATGTCTTAGCATTCCATTGCCTTGCTGCTTGAAGCTATTCTACTCAAAGCTAAGGTCTTAGAGAAACTAGGCAGGATAGCAGGTAATTTCTTACGGTCTTTATTAGGCCATTTCGTTCTTCTTGTTGTGTATGGATTATGGAATGGATTGAGAATTGAACACAGATTCTGGTACTTGGTACTTTATATTAGTAAGTTGGTGTAGGGGAAAGGAAACAGCTGCAAGTATCAAACCAAACAAAGCTGAAACAGGAGTTCAACTTAGGCATGGTGTTCGACACCCTATATCTAAATAACATTGATTGCTAACTGTTCCTAATCAAAAATAGCAATGGCTGTCTGGATAATTTACATTGAAAATATGACTTAAACTAGGTTAGTATGAACAAGAAAGCTCAAAGCCTCAATCACAAGTTCAGAATAATTTAAGTATGCATTTTCACAAACAAAAACAGTCAGTTACTACAACAATCAATGAATTTTTAAACCAACTCAATGGATTTCAATAATTTCAGGGCACTGTGTACAATCAATAAATCTGACCCAACAGGAAATATGATCAACCTTCACCTTGGCCTTCCTTTAACAATGAACTGAACCATCTAAAAACACACCATTTATATTCCAAATTAAAATTGCCTAACTAAATATTTGGCATACATCAAGCAGAGAGATTTGCTAAACTATCTCTCAACAAGCAGAGAGATTAGTATACATCAACATGACTCACCTCTAAAATTTGGCATACATCAACATTTGGCATAGGGCCGGGAGACTGAAGTTTTTCAATTTGTTAAGTTTATGTTTTTTCAATTTTTTAATGGACTTGGCGCCCAAGTATTTGGAGTGATACCAATAGTTTTTTATCTGTCGGTAAAATCACTATTATACCAACATAAAATTTAATTGTTGGTACTATGAATCTAATACCAACAGTTCAATTTGTATCTGTGGGTATAAAAAATTTTTACCAACAGTTCAATTTGTATCTGTGGGTATAAACTTTTTTACCAACAGAAAAGATAATTGTTGGTAAATTATTAATAATACCAACAGATATTTTATCTGTTGGTAAATAAGCACTTTTACCAACAGATAGTTTATCTGTCACTAGCAATCTGTTGGTAAAAGTCACTTTTTTTGTAGTGCATGCATGAGGAAGTGACATAAGGTAGTATAGGGACTAAAAACTCAGCAACAAAAATGTGTTACACATTCATCATGACACTCCACCTATCTAAGACATACATCACTATATCATAACCCAAACCCCCACTCCACTCCGTCACTTGTCCAAGCCCCCCTCTATCTCTTCTCACCGATTTCCTCTCTTTATCTCTCTAAGAATCATTTTCAATAATTTCTCCCATCCATAAGACTCAAACATACACTCACTTTGGGTAACCAAAAGCATCACCATATGGTTCAAGTGCTAGAAGAGGAAGGGAAGGGTTCTAGGACAAGTTGGGAGACATAAAGGGGCACCCCAAAGACTTACTTTGAAATAACATCTTCATCTAGCAAGACCTTGAAGGAGTGTGTTGCTCCTCAAGAAACAAAGACTCAAAGTTTAAGCCAAAAACAACCAAAAAACAACCAAGACCATCCAAGCTGACAACTCCAAACCTACGACCTAGTAACCACCCCTCTAAAGCATGATTTTCATCCCAACTCCTTCAGAAAAACTTTCAACATAAATTTGGTAGCCTTAAGAATGAGGAAAACAACCCAAAAAGTTGTTTAGCAAAAGCTTAAGAAATGAGGGAGATATGGACATTTCTTTAAGGACCTTCAAAATGAGTTATTGTCTGAAACTCGTGTAGACATCATTTCGTTTTTTCTAAATATTGTATTAATGTCTACATGTTTTGGGTAATCTAAAACTATGGTCAAAAACTATACTCCGTTAGGGAACTTCTCGAACTTGAATGAACCAAAAAACGTAAGAAATGAGGGAATTATGGACATTTCTTTAAGGACCTTCAAAATGAGTTACTCCCTGAAATCAGTGTAGACATCAGGTGGTTTTGTTAAATACTATTTTAATGTGTGCATATTTTGGGTAATAAAAAAATATGGTCATAAACTATACCCCATTAGGGAACTTCTTCATCTTGAATGATCCCAAAAGTTTAAGAAATGAGGGAGTTATGGACATTTTCGTAAGGACCTTCAAAATGAGTAACTGTCTGAAATCATAGTAGACATTAGTTCATTTTTGCTAAATACTGTATTAATGTGTTCATGTTTTGGGTAATTTACAAATATGTTCATAAACTAGTCTCCATTTGGGAACTTCTTGAACTTGAATGAACCCAAAAGCTACACATTGAGCTACTGCCCGAAATTTATAAACACATAAGTTCGTTGTGTTGAATGTTGCAAGAGTATTCCTAGGTGTAAGATTATTAACCCGATCCCTCTAGGGAACTTCCTCCATTTAAAATGAACCCTAAGGTTTAAGAAGAAAAAAACATTATGCACGTCCCTAATGACTATACGATTAAATGATTTTCAGGAAATCAACTGCTAACGGATGGTATGGGAAATTATCAACTTAAGTCATGCATGAGATATAAATAAAATGAAGTATATAGACCATGATGCATCATGGGGAAGATGGTGTTCCGAGGTCTACTAGTCAAAGCCTAAGGGTTTCAGCAACTTCTTTATGCATAGTAAGGGAACCTGACGAACCGAGGTTCGCTAGCCAAAGCCCGAAAATAGATCGATCACGATCCGAGAGTCATTAAGGGAGCTAACGTCCTGGCCAAGCGTTAACTAAATGATGGGTACACCTAAATGATGTCATGAATGATATAGTAACAATAGTGGACACCTTCAAAAATAGTAGTTCATTTGCTAGTAGTGTGCTTCATGTTTCCAGTAATTCTTTAGTTGAAAAATGTTCTTCCCCATGCTTAGCTAATCTATTAATGTCGATATTTGTCTCATGCTAGGTACGAACATGGCCGAGGGGAACCCAAAGAAGAACGAGAAGGCATGACTAGGTGACATTGGAACGGATGGGTTAATGAGGCCGAGTGGTGGACAATGCCCGCTTCGCTTTCAAAACTTATTGTAAAATAATCAAATTATCATTAAGTATTGAACTACTCAAGGTACAAAGACTATGCCATCGTAATATGTAATAACGATGCAACTTAATGACATAAGACATTCCGAAATCGTAAGACCATCCACGAGCCCTGAGTATCGAGAGGAGTCACAAGAAAAATCCCCCAACTGAGGCACACCCGACCCATGCTGGGAAACCCGAGCAATCTAGATCGAGGAAATACCTATTGGGAGTCAGAGATGAACCTCGAAGGTTGGAATTCGGCCTCAGATACCTTGATGAGCTAAGGCCGTGTAGACTTGGTGAACGATGACCGATAATAACAACACTTCTTTAAAGTACATGCTTGGCCTTGAGCTTCGTTGGGCAGTCATATAGGAGGACGCTTGTCCTGGCAATCCAACCCATATCAAGAAACCCGAGTCAACTCGAGGGAGTACCCATGGTAATTGACAGACCTAAAACGTATAAGGTATCTGTGTACTGCAAGTGTACGGGTCTGTGTAGTAATAAATATCGTTCTCTCTCAGGGATTTGCGTTCAACCACGCACTGAACTAGTTCACTACAAAGAATCCTAGGTCGATCCAAGGGTTGTGGTAAGGTTTTCTAAAACTAAACTAAGGAAGCAGGAATTTTTAGGGTTTTAACCAATTAATTAAAAGCATTCAGGGGAGTCCACTTTAGTCAATCAATCAAGTTATCAACAATCCCGGTGTAGGTAACAAGATAATTCGGAGTCTATAATCTTTCTAGGCCTTATCACATCGATCTTTCGATCCGAAGTGAGTTATAGTGATTAAACTAAACATTATTTCTGACTATTTAATCTAATCAAAGATAAAGAACTAATTACGAATTGACCCTAGGGAAGAATCATTATTTCTAAATATTTTCCAACCTATTCAATCTACGCTTTTCCAACTCAAGACTCAAACTTTCGTCATGTTGTCAAGAGTCTAATACCAAGTAAAAGGCGGTTAGCCAGATTTTACCATGACATACAATATACAAAGATTAAACGAATGAAAAGATAGCCTAACACCGAAGACTGTATTCAAATTCGATCAAAAGACATCAAGTTTATGCCCCAAACAAAGGAACTTAGCTACTCATATTGCTAAAAGTAAACATCGCAAAAACTAAACAATAACAAGAAAACATGAAAGTAAAATAGAAATAACCGTGTTCGAATTTGCGGAATCGATCTCTCCATGTCACCCGAATCGATCTCTTTCGTATCCTTCGATCACAAGCAACAATCTAAACTAATAAAAATGTGTTTGAATTAATTGGAAAGAAACTATCTAAAATCTATCCTAAAAAGCTCTCTCAAATCTCATCTAAAACTACGGCAAAAACTAATTAAAAATCGGTCATATTCAAACGGCAGACGCGAACCCTTTATATAGTACAGGATTAGGGCACAAAACGCTGGCAGCGTTTCCAAAAACGCTGGCCGTGTTTAGTGCAAAGATTGATTTTCTCCGTGTCTTGGCGCTGGTAGCACCTGGAAAGCACCAGTAGCGTTTTGCTTTTTCTCGGCTTTGGCAGTTTCTGGATGAGGCGCTGGCCGCGCCTTGTTGCTCCGTTCAAGCTGGGTCGGGCCTTGGCTTATTTGGGCCGCTTCCTCTCTCTTTTCTTCTTCTTCTTCAACTTTTTTTTTTATTTTCTTTGATTTTTCCCGAATTTCCTCAACTTTTCATGCTTTTTGATATAATTCCATTGATTCCTGCAAAGCATACCAATCTCGCGACCAAGTGTATAAATCACATAAATTGACATAAAAGTACGGAATTTGGGATATTAAAAGCATGAAATTAACATGTTTTGAGCCCTAAAAACACTATATAAAAACGACTTATCAGTAGTTAGTGTTCAAGTCAAGGATCGAAGTAGCCTCGGAAACCCTGAACACCAAAGGCCAAGTTTAACCCCTTGCATCCGCAACCACGTTTACACCCTTGCTTATGTTTCGCCACAAAATTGAAACTTTGAAAAAAACCAACCCACTTGGCATGGTGGGATTTGAGTTTTTGTTGTCCATTCAAGTACTTGAGCACCTCATGATCGGAATGTAGCACAAACTGACTTGGTCGAAGATAATGTGACCAATGATCCAAAGCTCGCACAAGGGCATTGAACTCCTTGTTATAGATTGAGTAATTTTTCTGAGAGCCATTTAACTTCTCACTAAAATAAGCAATGGGGTGTTGGTTTTGCATTAATACCACCACAATGCTAACTTCACTTGCATCGCAATCCACTTCGAACACTCGAGTGAAGTCGGGCAAGGCTAGGACGGGTGCCTCACAAAACTTCTCAAATGCAACTTGTGCCGTCATAGTCCACTCAAAATTGCCCTTCTTCAAACACTCAGTGATAGGAGCTGTGATCGTGCTAAATCATCTAATGAACCTCCGGTTAAAAGATGCTAAGCCATGGAAACTTTGAACTTCGATGATGGAAGTAGCAGGGGTCGACCAAGAGTGAATGGCCTCCACCTTGAATGGATGCATGGAGATTCCATCCCCCGAGACAATATAAGCCAAGAAGACGGTTTGGGTCGTGCAAAACTCACACTTCTTGATCTTGCCGTAGAGTTTTTGTTTCCTCAAAATCTTAAATACCTCCTCAAGATGGTCAAGATGTTCACTCCCACTGCGAGAATACACCAGATACCATCGAAATACTCTACAACAAAATTGCCAAGGTATGGCCTCAAGACCTCATTCATGAGCGTCAAAAAGGTACTTGGTGTGTTGGACAACCCAAACGACATGACCCTCCATTTATATAATCCCCAATGTCTCAAATGCAATCTTCCACTCATCTCCTTCATGCATTCAAATATGATGGTAGCCACTGCGAAGCTCTATCTTCGAAAAGATTTGGGATCCAAGCAGTTCATCAAGTATGTCATCCAAACTCAATATAGGGTACCGATACTTGATTGTGATATTCTTGATGGCTCTACTATCCACGTACATTGAAAAATATTCTTCCCTCTTCGGCACAGCACAAGTATGGGCTCTTGGTCTCTCGCACATACCCTCGCTCAACAAGCTCATCTACTTGTATTTCAATTCCTTGGTCTCTTCCGGGTTGTACCGGCAGGCCACTCGGTCGGAAACTGGAGCTTTGAGAATGAGATCAATGTGAAGCTCAATTCCACGAATGGGTGGTAGACCAGGTGGCAGCTCCACGGGGAAAACATCGGCATACGGACCAATGAGCAAAGCCACAAGAGAGTGAATGAGTTTCTCTTCCTCATTTTTATTGGTTTCAAGGAAGAGCAAGGCATAGACACCTTTACCCTTTCCTAGGGCCCTCTCTACCTGTGTTCCACTCAAGTGTTTGGTTTTTTCACTTCCCATTCCGGGCTTAGGAGGATTACTTTCTTGAGGAGTTAAAGGTAGGAGTTAGACCCTTTTATTTCCATGGGGAAAAGTATAGGTGTTTTTCAACCCATCGTGGATAATTAATATATGTGCAGCTCAATTGATCAGAGTGCAACAAGCTGGACAACACCAAAACACCAACTATGATTCGATTGTTTTCAACTTAAGTTATCTTTGGAATCAAAGACAACACCAAGGAAAGGAAAACAAAGGGAATAGAGGATAGAACTCGTGCCTTGAGCTGATACAGACCACACCACAACTCAAAAACACAAGGGCTAAACTAAAGTCACATAAATGGATACAGACGACACCACCATAAGCATGAATCAATCTCTACCTTTCACCACTAAGCCTGCCACAACTTAGATACACTCAGGTAGAAATGTCGAGAGTTGTTAGAACACTCACAAACAAAGAGAAGCAGCAAAGCTCCACCTATTTCATAAAACTCAGCATGAATGAAACGGTTACAGAAGCTTTGCCTATAAATAGAAGTAAGCAAGCAGCTAACTTGCCTTATGCGAGCTAATGAGGTTTCCTAAATGTGAAGAAACCTCTAATCAGCCTAGATTATGCATAATTACATCCAAATGAGCTGCTTAGAACTAATTCCAACATTTATAATCAAAAATAAGAAAACTATGTTCAAGTTGCTACTGTGTGTCTCTGATTGGTCCAACACTTGATCTCCGTGCATTTATTCACCTCCACTTAAGTTTAGATAATGTCTGAAGTCCCTGAGTGTCTGTTGTAACTATTAGTTACTGAGTTAATTCAATCATGATGGGGAAATGACCAAATAACCTTGACAGAAGCAGAAATTCCCAAGTGTTGCTTCAACTTGCTATGTCGATGTCCTCCATGGATTTTTGCTACTGCGGAAAATGCCCAAGGTAAGCAGTGTGTTGCACTTCTTCTCCATAGACACTAAGAATGCTTCAGAACATAGGGAAACCAGTAGCTCACATTACCATCTCCTATACAACTTACACGAGCCTTAGGAAGTCTGCCTGTTAAGGTTGGAGTTCTGCAAAAACTCAGCTCAAAGAATTGAGTATTGTTCTAAGGCCAACCTGTCCCAACATGTCTGATCCTAGGGTAAACAAACACCTCACACGCTGTCCTCCAAAACTCCCATAGGACCTTTCCTTCCCTTTTATCTCAATGTAGCTGAATGAGGGTCTTAACCCCCCCGATGTAACTTCAATGTGATCCAGTTGAATGCAAGATTTGCTTGGAATATCAGGGTTGGAGAATAAACCCTGTGGGTCACCCTAACCCATGGCTGAGGTAGATGAGGAATCTACATCAATAGCATGCTTGTCAAATTGCCATGGTCGACCCAACAAAATGTAGCATACATTCATGGGAACAACATCACAAACAATAGAATCATAGTAAGTAGGACCAATAGATAAATTCACAAGGACTTGCTTGGTTACCTTAATGTCGCCATGATCATTCAGTCATTTAAGAGAATAAGGCTTCGGGTGAGCAAATAACAAAAGTCCCAATTTCTCTACCATGTAAGTTGAGGCAACATTGGTACAACTCCCTCCGTCGATAATCATGTTGCACAACTTCCCTCCAACCAAGCATCGAGTATGAAGTATCAATTCCCGCTAGGTTTTATCTAGAGTGGTTTCATGGGCATGTAGTACCCTCCTCAAAACAAGCATTTCCCCGGTAGGGGCCGCAGTAGGCTCAATACATTGATCATCGGATTCACTACAATCTTCCACTACAAACTTTGGCTCTTCTTGAATATCCAACAACTCATTCTCAAACTCTTGAACCTCCTGGACGATTAATGTTCTTCGTGTAGGGCACTTGGTTTAGAAATGACCATAGAATTGACATTTAAGACACTTCTTCCCTTCCATCTTCTTTGTCAAGGTCGTGGGTGAAGGATAAACAATCCTTTTAACCTTATAAACTCTAGGCGACGGTGGAGTAGATCGAGGAGTGTCCTACAAACCCGGTGTAACCAAGGGGCTCGGCCTTGGAGGAGGAGGAAATTGACGATGGAAAGGTCTAGCACTAGCCTTCTCCTTCTTTCACCTTTCAATTTTGATGGCTATATTACACAACTCGTCCAAAGAGTGGTACAATTATATCTCGACCTTCTTGGTGATCAAGGGGGATAGTCCGCTCAAAAACCTCATCATGATTTGTTTAGGAGGTTCTTGAAGCTCACTTTTGATCAACAATTGCTCGAACTCCTGGATGTATTAAATAATGGTTCTCTTCCCTTGATCAATGGCAAAAAGTCTTAGAAGGATATCTTGCTTATATGTGTTTGGCAAAAATCTCGTGTCCATTAGGTTTTTAAGCTTCTCCCAAGACACGATCTTCCTCTTGCCATCTCAGACCCATTGTGCCTTAACACTCTCAAACCACAAGGAAGCCACCTTCGTCAATTTCGAACAAGCTACCTTAAATTCTTTTTCATCGCTATAACCCTCAGCCTCGAAGATGTGTTCCACCAATCGTACTTATTCCAAATACTCACCCGGGCTAACAGAGCCATTGAACTCCGGGAGCTCAAACTTGACGTTATGCAAATCATCCCTTGGTGGTTGCTCACCTATTTCCCTTCGATGGAACATGTGAACGGGGTTTCTATCTTCCTCACTCAACTCAAAGTTAGGAGGAGGATGGATAGGACTGGGGGAGGGTCTCTCTCTTCCCACAGGTTGAGGTCGATCCTGGAGGTGTGCACCAATTTTAGCAAGTCGTATAGCAATGGCATGAAGAACATTTTCAATTTTTGAGAACTGACTCTTATAGCCCGGGTTAGAGGCCTCTTCAAGTGGGGAAGTCATGTGTGTTCTTTGACACCGACTTGATTCTTCTCTATTACGATCATTTACATTATCTATATCATGAAAAAAAAAAAGGCGAAGGATGGATTGTGTTCAGGAAAATTTTATGGAGTCAGGTTCTTTGTAGTTGGCCATGTGTTTGGCTTAGGGATCTTTGTTGTTTTTGCACAAGAGAGACAATAGGAAAAAATCCAAAGTATAAGGAGCAAAAACCACACCAAAATCTAACCACAACACAATCACAACGATCCAACAAACACCAACTCCAATAACCGATCAAGCAATGCTTAATCCATCATCAAAATTGTCAACATAGGGAATGGGGTCATCCATATGATCAAAATAGTAATCAACACCCAAAATCGATCAACGCCCCCAATAATACTCCCATATTTCGATTAACGCAACGAGCACAAAACCAAGAGATCAACTCCCAATAATTCCAAATCACTCAAAAACAATGAAAACTCAAGCAAGAAATAACCTAATTGCTCTAATACCAACAAGAGCGTGGCGCGATGGGAGAAGAATATCAGAATTTCTTGAGTAATAATATAGATGATAATGACCTTGAGATGATAATACACTCAACCAATAACTAGAAGTAAATCAAAGAAGAACACCCGAACCGATATAGATTAGGATAAAAATAAATCACCACCAAGACCTAAGCATCCCACCATGGTTTGATAAAGGTTGAACAACCACAAATCAATAAAGCAAAGGCTTAATCCACCACCAAATTGTTAATTTGGATAAAGAACAGAACACTTAGAGAGAGTTTTTGAGTTTAGTCTCAAAATACCATTCGTTAATCAACCAAGTTAATTTCCTCTCTTCCCCAAGTACCCATTTATAGGTAACAAATGGATTAAAACCCCAAGAGAGATTAACTTAAAAAAGACAAATTACCCCAAGTTAATTACTTAGAGCCAAAAATAATCCAGATATAAGATGAACTAAAATTTTAATATAACTAGGATAATTACAAAACAAAGACCAAATTATCCCTAAATAAACAAGGGAAAATCGCCACGGGCATGACATGGGAAGGCCGCGACCGTGATGTGGTGTCTTGGGCAAGGAGCAACTCCTTGACAGTCATTATGGGTGTGATGGGGTGATAAGCGATTTGCGATCTTCTTGTCTTCGTTCGGGTCAAGGGCATGGCCTGGAAGCATCACAGTCGAGACCCTTGTCTTGGATCCCAATCACGGGTGCGGAGAGAACAATCATGGTCATGATGGTTGATGCGCAAAAGAGATGTCACAGGCGTGACCGTGGGTGTCACACTCGTGACGAGCGTCTGTCTGTGAAGCCTCCGAAAACTTGGCTAAGGCATAGAGAAAGGAGAAAACATGATCACGGTCATTACCACCCGTAATGCCCTAACCTCCAACTAGCCCTTCCCACATATGAGGTCTCAATTGTCACGAGGGAGGTCACGCCGTGACGAGCTGTTGTTCCTTCAATTCTAAGCCACTTCACCACTAACACCACCACAACGGTCCCTTCCCCTTTATTTGTGCCGAAAGAAATGAATCCCCCTCTAGAGTGTATCATGGCCCATCCAACGGATGGTCGTAACCGTCTTTCCTGGACCCAGGTCCGAATGAAATTGGATCTCTAAGGACCTCCAGGGAGCAATCAGTTTTGCCCAGGCCACAAGGGCGGAATAAGGACCCCAGGATACTTCACTTTGTCTCCCAACACTGATCGAAAATCTCCACCCTTTTTCCCGAATTCCAGGAATTGACAGGGGATGGGTTCACCAGATAATCCTAATTAGATATAGGAGTATGACCTAATTGAAGATCTCCATGTCCCTAATGCCACTTTTGTTGCCCATAATGCTGCCTTCCGTTGGCCCTTGTACCTACTCTTAATGCTCCTCTATCTTTGTCTCCACTCTCTCAACTCAACCTATTATTGTTTATTATTGTAAATTACTCAAAGTTTATATTAGCATTCATAACTATTCCATAATTGATTCCCAATTCATTCTTAGTTCTCATGGCATCCCAGTACTCTCAATTCTCTTGTGGCTAATTAGGGTTTGCAATTTAAATTGAATTGTGAATGAGTCAATAATTAAGTTAAGATTATTTATGAATTGGATTATATGAATGTTGTGAAAATAGAATTAACTAATTGGATGCAACTTACCATTTTTCTATTTGATTTCAAAGATTCTCAATTGTTAGGATTTGTATACTTACTTGAGTTGCTAGCTAATTAAATTATTGAATGTCTAATTTGTTGATTTATTAATAACTCAATCTTGTGTTGGTTCTTTTGTATTCTACGATTGTGTTATATGTACCTAACTAATTATAATTTATAATTTCAACTTAAATGAAGAGATTTTTTTTTAAAGAAGAGTGGCTAGGGAATCAATATTTAAGTTTTTCATGGTACTGTCATTTTTTTTAAAGCAAATTATTGTCGACATCACTTACTCAAAATCTTGGATCCACTACTGCTTGGAGATGATGCAATTTGCGGCAGTGCTCATTGACTATGACATGGATACTTGGAGAGCGGACCTTTTGAGTCTTTTCTTCTTTTCTTTTTTTAAGCCAGAATAGTCTTAAAAATCAAAAAACACCAGTATGTTTTAACATATATTTGGCTAACTTACGAGCTTCATGAACTACAGACCTATTGACTTTCTAAATTCTATACATATGAAAACCGTGCAATAGTTTCAAAATATCAAAATACTAACGACGAACACTGAAAGAGACAAGACGACGGATTCTGAAGATATCTAATTACGAGTTCCGGGTCTATAGCAATTTCTATAGCCATATGATTAGCATCTTTAGTAGCGTGTAAAGCTAATCGGACAACTTCTAATTCAGCTTGAATTGGTGAGAGTGCCCGGAATACCAAACCTTCATTTTTGGTATCATTTTCTTGGCTTCCTTCTACTTGAACCCATGTTGCGGAGGCCTTTCCAGATATCCCCGGCCAAGCACCGTCCACTACATTCTTCATTGTCGGGTATATATGACTGTCTATGGTTCTATAAAATTGAAGATCGTGATTTTCCGCCTATATCTTTGTATCCAGTATTCGACTTTCGTCAGGGTTTCCCGTAAGTAACACTGCATTATTTTCGAATTAATCTTGACCGAAGAAATTTTTGCCATATTTCGTATTTTCCAAATTGCCCATAAAACAACTATAAAACTTAACATCCGAGCGCCTTCATCTTTGTTTGTATTCATCAAATACCTCAACCAATCTTCTAACCATATTCTCCATTCTAGGTCCGTCCCTGAGTCTCTGAGACCAAGGGCACTCACATGCCATATATGTCGCGCTATCGAACAATCTCGAAACAAATAATTTCCTTCGAAAATCCCTCGAGTTTGTCTACTTTCCCCTAATGGTAATGCCTTATTTGCACACTTCCAAAAGAACGTTTTTCATTTTGGTGGTATCTTACTATGCCAAATTTGTTTCCACAATCGTGTCTCATTTGATGAAGAAACCTCTTCAAAAATCCCATTTGCAATCCCTAATACTTTATAACCAGCTTTAACAGTGTACGTATCAGATTTTGTTTCTCCCCAACAAATTTGATCCTCTGTCGTTTCAGTTGGGGCCGGCGTTTGAAGGATACGTTTAACTCTGTCAGCATCAAAAACAGACGCAATATAATTCTTATTCCACCGTGCTAATCCCCTGTCATTTATTACCAGAGTAGCTACCGGCTGATTTAAGATAGCATCGTTTGATCCTGGTTTCAATCGGGGAGCGCACTGTCCTAGCCACCTTGGATATCCAATATGCACTCTCTTCCCATTCCCAATCCTCCACTAAATCTGATCCCTTATTAGGTTTACAGCTTTAGTAATTCCCTTCCAAGCGTAGGAAGAGTTCAATGGTGGCTTATAAACTGATCCCCATCTGCTACACGCCATGCTTGCTTCAGCAATAAAACCTGATTAAAACTTCTAAGCTCTCTAATACCCAATCCGCTCATACCCTTAAGTTTAAATAATTGGTCCTTTGCAACCCAACGTATGGACTTTCTCCCCTTTGAGTTCCACCAAAAAAATTGAATCATTAACGCATTTAATTTATCCAAAACATCTTGCGAAATCTAGTAGATTGAGAAAATATGCTAATGAAGTGCTGACAACACTACCTGTATCAACACTAATCGTCCTGCGGGCAGGGGCGGCTATGTAGGTTGGCTAGGGGTGTCCACGGACATCCTTGGCCAATAAAAAATTTGCGATTCTCTAATATTATTTGGAAGAAATTTTCTTAATTGGAGTAAGTGAACACCGTAAAAAAAATTCCAAAAAATATAAAGGGGGTGTCCAATTTAGCAGCAACCCAAAAGCCCTAAAATATTGCTCCCTCTGTCCCAAATAAATTGTCCACGTTGACTAATTTGGTCAAAAATTTTAAATTTTGATCGTTAATTTATCGAATTATATGTTGAGATATTACAAAACTACCACTATTAGATTTGTGATGAAAAATATTTTTACTTGAATACAATATTATTAGTGTTGTTGATAAAACCTGAAAAATTAATGGTCAAAGTGTTGCATCGATAACCGTGAAAAAAATAAAATGGACAAATTAATTGTGACGGAGGGAGTACCAAATTATTTTCTGATTAACAAAAAGTGTAAGTCAATGAATTGAGTAATTGGGTATCAATATAAATTTAAGATATAAATATCTAGTTAATGTGAAATTTCAATTTATTTGATGATGTGAAATTTATTTTCATTGTTATTTACTAAAACTTTATTATTTTATTTACAAAAGCACTTATGTAATAACAACTATATTGGACACCCTTAAATTAATGGTCTAGATCCGCCACTGTCTGCGGGTGAAAGTAAGCTTGCCTGCCAACTATGAAGCTTCTTCATAAATGCATCCATTAGAAACTTGAGCATGGAAGCTGAGCCAAAAACCAAGCATTACATACTACAGGCGTGGCGGGATTCACTCCCAGCTAAAGCAAGCTTGGTGAAAAGGGGTGTTGAGGTTGATCCGATATCATGTTAGGAGGGGATTGTATTCTTCAACTGCAAGTGTGCAAGGCTATTTTGGAGGTGCAGTACCTTCCATTTTTGATGGAGTAAAAGGGAGGTGGAAGACATGAGAAGATGAACAGAAACAAGGATAAAGGTGATGGACTAGACAACTAGTGGACATAGATGTTCTTCTTAAACTTGGTTTGGTGAACTCTGACATCTTTGCTTCTGAATAAATAATGGCAGCGAAGCCGATAGATAGGGTCATTTTCATATGGTTGAGACTGGCCATTTCATTAATGAGTGTCTATCAAAGCCAAGATACATTGCCATATTAACTAAGAAAATAGGACAAGAAACAAGGGAGGCAGTAAAGATAGTGTTCACTCCACTGTTATAGAATCAACCATCAAATTTATTTAGCTTCCAGTCTTCCTCAAATCCCCAAGAGTGAATACTATCTTAACAGCACTTTACAAAATATAGGAAACTGGAGTCCCACTCCAAAGATGGAACACAATGTGCAAAACTTATACAACAGTGATTATTACTACTGGAGGGCAAAAAATGGGAAAAAGGTTAGCTTTTATGAGGGTGGACTAACACCAACCACGTTGGTTTAAGAAGTCCTTTGTCCGCTTCCTCATGCGAGTGAAAACAATGACTGCACAAGCTAGGAGCCATGGAGGGATTCTCAGACCCCTTAGGTTAAATTTCTCAGCCCACTCGGGTACTTCGGTCACCACCAAAGCTATCAACACTGTGATAATGGCTACACCAACCACAATCCTAGTAATTGGATTTATTAAGGAATCCTGCAAGGACAAACACAAACTGGGAATCAGTGGCCTTATCTTTTGTCTGTTAGTATGCATATGAATTATACCTAAGCTAAAGCACAAAGGAGCACAATACATAAAAGGCACAAGAAAATATACAAGAGTCATGGAGTTGGCCACAATATACGATCCAGCTATACTATGAACATTCCAGTCCCTAGAAAGGTCCTAAATTCACAATCTCGTGCCAGTAAAATCGGAGTTACATCTCCGCTTGAGCATAATAACCAGAAAAAACTGAACCAATTCAATCACAACCTGAAAGATTTCACAAATATTTCTGTTTTCAAATTAAGAAATCAGATTCATAAAGTTACTTCGCTTAATCAGAAAAGGCATCTTCTCCAGTACAAAGCTGCTCCAGCAGTTAACTGAAGTGAACCACCTAAAGAACAGTCTGCTATATGGACATGACATTAGGGATTAACAGCATACCAAGAAAAAGGAAAGGAACTGAATCAACTGACATTATACCCATTTGGGACACAGGGACGTTGATAGGTACAACTAATGACAAAACAAAATGGAATGGAACTAATATTCTTGTTGATTACGAACTGACAATTTAATGGTAATAATAACTGGAGGCCAATTCTATGGTCAGTTGGTCACACAAGCTAAAACGATGGAGGATGCTAGGCCACACAGAGCTTTGGATATGTGAAAAGAACAACTTGAATGCAAATATTTCTTAACAGTGCTTCATCCAATGATGATAAGTTGTATTTCAAGACAAAGAAAGAAAATCTATTCATGGTTAATAACTATACCCAGGGATTTTTTTGAGCACGGGGATGTTGAATTCTTATCTTTAATCCTTTGTTATTTCCGGTTCTCTATCAACTTGGACTCAGAGCAAGTTCTCGATCTCACGCCTTACTCAAACAACCCTAATTTCCGCTGCCATCCAATCTTAGGGGAAAACATCCGCTTTAACCTTTAACCTTAGCAGCTCCCTTGCTGTCTGTTTGTCACAGACATCAACCACAACACGACCGGTCATTCAAACTGCTGGCCTACTGGTTGTTGTGCTCGTACATGCTGCTGCCTGCTGCGCTGTTGTGTTATGTTATTTCCATGACCAGGACTCTTTGTGGGCTGCTTTAGTGCTCTTGCACAAACTCCAAAAAATTACTCGGAGGTACCCTAATATTTGGGGAAACTATTTTTCGGTACCCTAACTTTTCAAAACTCATTTTGAGGTACCCTTACTTTATGGGTTAATAATTATTTGGTATTTTTCCGGCCATTTATTTTATTAAATGACCGAAATACCCTTATTCTTCTTCAAGAGTATTTCTTCAAGAATGGAAGAACAAGGGCATTTCGGTCACTTAATAAAATTGATGACCGGAAAAACACCTAATAATTACTAATCCTAAAATTAAGGGTACCCCAAAATGAGTTTTGAAAAGTTTGGGGTACCAGAAAAATATTTCACCAAAAGTTAGGGTACCTTATAGTAATTTTTTGCACAAACTCTTCAAAGGTCAAATTTTATTTTGGTAATTTGCTAAAATCTTGCCTTGATTATAGGATAATTGACAATTAGTTGATTGTTAATTAAGTTGCTTGGAGGTTTGGGGTACCAGAAAAATATTTCACCAAAAGTTAGGGTACCTTATAGTAATTTTTTGCACAAACTCTTCAAAGGTCAAATTTTATTTTGGTAATTTGCTAAAATCTTGCCTTGATTATAGGATAATTGACAATTAGTTGATTGTTAATTAAGTTGCTTGGAGGTTTAACCTTACTTTCCCATTTAAAATAAAATAAAAATTTTACTTGCATGATGTTCCTTAGTGCGATCATATGGGTAGAAAGAGTCAAGGGACTTGAGACAAGCATTGCAAAGTCGGACTAGGATACAGAAGTATGTGAAAAGATGGAGGGTTTAGACAAAGGATTTAATGATGATCTCATAGAAATTGTTAAAACAATTATTTCTACAATATAAGACTTTCAAATGCCATTCTAAAAAGAGCACCTTGTGGTCATGAGTCAAGTCCAAAACCATGAAAGTTCTAGTGAGAATGAAGAAGAGGAAAAGAGTCATGTAGCTCTTATGAGTTGTGTTCCAACTTCAACTGTTACTGAGAGTGAACAATTTGGCTCCAATGGTCACTTAATTTACCTCCTAATTTATCTATGACTATTGGTCTTATCTTTCAATGTTGAGGATTTGAAAGTTTCCCAAGGTACTTTTGAGCCTCCTATGTTGTCCATGTGTACCCATCATGGTTCTTCGACTTAAACTACAATGCCCAGATTGAAGTCTGTTGTGCCCTCTATTGTTGTCGTTAATGACATTGAAGCCATTCTTGAAAATGAGCACATAGACATTACACATAACTACAAGATTTTGCCTACTTTTGAAAATTTTCCATTTTGGCATCATGTTAAACATGTGGAGATGTCAAGACTGGAAATTGACTATGTGGACTTATTTCTCCACAGCAAGATTGTTAGAATCAGGATCCTAGTCATGATCAAAATCGTAGAATCGAATCGAGGATCGTAAGATTCTAATACAATAGGAATATAAAAAAAATTCTATAATAATTAAAATCTTAACAAATATTCACTAGTAATGAAGCAATACGTTTAATTATATATCAGTGGATAACTTTAACATAAATTTAAATTGTTATGACAATTTTAAACATGATAATGTGTGCAAACATTATCAAATTCACGTCGAATCGTTCTAAGAGCTCTTGCAATAGGTGACGCAATCTCTTACAAACAGATTGAATACCATGGCTTGGGGGTTTTTGCAGGTTAACAAGGAGAGCCACGGATGAATCATAGATTAACGTTGGAGATCCAAGGGCCTTTCCTCTAAGGGAAGGAGACGAAGACGACCTATTCACACCTAATATTCATTTTTTTTCATGATCGTAAGATCCTAACAACTTTAAGATCCTAATAAGAATTGGATCGATGGAGGGTTTTTGGATCCTAAACTCGTAGAATCGTTGATCTAGATCGGGATTTTAATAACAACTCTCCCTAGTGAATTTTTCGTTGTCAAGAAGCTTCATTCCCTCCTCAAATTACTACTTTTTCTGTAGAAGTTGAAAGCTCCGCAGATTTTTCATATTTATGATGAAGTGAATGCCATTTTCCTTTGTTGGAGTGTTGTCTTTCTACACTTCTACAAAATTCTAGGCCATTTTTTTTGGCAATGGGGACACCTGTTGTGCTGATTTTCTGGATGTATATTTTCATACTAACTCTCCAAAGGCGAGTTTTCTTTAAGTTGGGCAGAATGATGGAAATAAATATTAATAATAATATTTAGTATATATTATGGTTTATTATATATATTTTCTTATTCATATTAGGAATATTATAGTTTCATAATTTGATTGGGAATATTATGTTACTTTCCTATTTCCATTACATTTAAATTTTAATATTAGGAAGGTTGTTTACCTAGAAATGTGGGCTTTATTAGCCTTTATTAAACTACTCAACATTGATTATTGAAAATTGGATATTATACATTGAGACAGATTATGCACAAAGACGCTAATCTTTTTAGGAATCCAGCACGGAGATACCAAATTCATCTGTTGAATCCAGCATGGAGATGTTGAATTATTATCTTTAGTTTTTATTTATTTTCCTATTTTCTATCAATATCACATCTGTAGCGGGGATAAATACACGTCGCTAAGTTCCGAAACCTTTATTATGTAGCCATTCAGTGTGGATCAACAACATTTTCACTCCATGCTTATATCAAAAGGCATATATTGATTACTTTAATGTCTATAGCTATAGAAAATCACAAGGTTAACCCAACAAGGAATTAATAATCTATCGAACATAAGCTCTAAATCATAGACGATAAGGAAAACATAACATGGAGGGGGAAACGGACCTAGCCCATTGCCCTAGGATGTGATAGAGCGTGAGGGTTTGTAATGCACCGTGATAGATATGATAGAACTTGAGGGGCAATTAGCAACATGATAGCAAGAGAAGTTTATGACAGCAAGGGCACAACAACAAAATAAAGGACACAAACCACAAGTGGAAGACATTAACAAACACACTCAGACTCAACTCGTACTTTTTTTTTTTCTTTTTTCAGGGGGTGTTGGGAGCAGAGATAAGACAACATAACAAACAAGATTGAGCACAGGATGGTCATTGAAGAAATTAAGATAGGAGTAGCAGCGCGTCTGCAGCATCTTAGAGCTTACAGCAGACTATTAAGTAGAAGAAAGAGGAAAAGAAAGCGGCACATCCAAAATCCTGAGGTAGGGAATTTTAGAAACATTGAAACTTCAAAGTCTGTTGTTTGTATAAGCCGAAAGGAAGTTAAGGGAGCTATTTAGCTATTAAAGAAGATCATCTGTCAAAAATCATATCCCCTGTAAGACAGGAATATTAATGGAAGAAGAAAGAATAACCTGGGTAAGTAGTTGTAATAATAAAGAATGACAAGATGAGGGACAAATGGAGGCCCATTACTATGATTCCATTGTACAGAAGCAGAGGTTTCTGGCTTAGTAATTGTGGATATATGAAGCTAATGAACTAAAGGCAAGCATGATTTGAATAACACCAGCAGGATCCATTACAGATCTCGCAATTGATGAGTGAGTAAAGTGAGTTTACCAAGACAACACACCATATATAATAAAAAATTAAAAAAAAATAGGAAAGAGAAAAGAGAGACCTTGGGTTGGCCATCGATGTGGAGAATGGCACCGTCTCTGTAAGGAAGCAAGGAGCGTCCATTCCTGGGATGAAAGCGGATGGGGAGAGTACGAGAGTGGGTGGTTGGGTTGAAAGAGTAGATGGATTTGAAGTTGTAGTTGTGGAGAATATCTCTGACTTCGAGCTGATCCTGATCCCAACCACCAAGGCTTGATTTGAAGACTGCGATTGGACCCTTACCCTGACTGTAAAGATGGACCTCCACCTCCGGCACCTTCGTCCTCACCGACCTCTTCACGCTGCTTCCCTCTCCATCCCTACTTTCCTCCATTATTCCTTCTTCTGTTTCCCCCATCTTTGATTTCTTTCCTACGCCTCCCTCCACACGCTTCACCCTAAATTCTGCTAAGTACCGACTGCTCAAATTGGCTGCCTTCTCAAGGTCAAGGGGACAATGTGTACCTTCAAAACTAGGGTTCTTCACAACATTCGGAATCGTCCAATCGAATCGGAAATTGGCAAGATGGAATCAGAAATTCGCAAAATCGAAATGATTTAAAAATATGGTTTACTAAACCGTAAAGATTAGATGCTAAATGGGGCGGGTTACGTCTTAGGCTCTTAGCAATTAGCATAGTCAAACCGACAAATATATATATATATATATGTATCCGTCTCACGTTAAATTGTCGTGAGACAGGGTGCCACGTCAGATAAGGGAAAAATGAAGACACTCTCTTAGGGTGCCACGTCAGATAAGGGAAAAATGAAGACACTCTCTTAGGCCACGTTTGTGGTATACGCTACGTATATCCAGTGTTTGGTTTCTCTCTCCTCAAATCGTCAAACCCTAAAAATCAGTGCAAATTATAGAGACACCGCCTCCCTCAAATATCGCCATCTGACCTCTAATATTGCCGCCGTCATCTGATAGGAAAAACATTTTATCGAGTAAGTATGTCTAGCTACAAAGACTCGACCATGGATGTCGGGATATTCAACCAGAAAATTTATTTGGTTGTCGTTCTAATGAACTATTTCATTTCGGGATATCAGCGCAATATGTTGGTTGTCATCTGAGTCAAATATCTTGGCATTCAGTTATGGATGTTGGGAAATATGAAAATGGGGACGTCTTGTTGGGGTGAAATTAGGATTCTCGAATTGTTTGGTTGATTCAATTAGCTTATATAGTAATAGAGTGCGTTCATGAGATTGATAAGTTGTATATGATGTATAAATCTGCTCTAAGTAAGAAAACCTGAAAACAGTGGAGAAATAAAAAAATTAGTACACCTACACGGGTTGGTATGAGTGGTACGACGCTCTTACCCCTTAAGCACTTCGTTTGTGTATGGAGCAACTTGTGTTTGGAGGGTAAACCCATTTATGGGTCAATTAATTCCCAAAAATACTTATGCAAAAATAGTGATCTAAGAAAATCTGAAAATATTGGTTCACCTACATAGATCGGTGTGAGTGGTGCGACACTCACGCCCCTTAAGCACGTTGTATGTGTATGGAAAGTATCTATGTAGGAAGAGTAGGCCCCTTTCAGGATCACTCAATTCTCGAAAAACCCAACACCAAAAAGATTGATATTAATAAATGTGGAACCTTTCTTTATGTAACCTGTGGCCCTCACCAGGATAAGGGCGACACAAAATAGAGAGGGGAACCACCTATAAGTCATTAAATAAGAGAGCATGGGTATAAGAGTAGCTAATTCTAACTTACTAATCCTTAAGTTGAACAAAAACAAGCCAGAAACACTTCACTTGATCATAAGGAACCCATCAAGCTTATGTATGAGTGAGGTGAAAAATGTGAAGTCTGGTAACAGTCTTGCTAGCTACCTTGATAGTGCTTATTAAATGTTTTGAGTTGACTGAATGCACTATTGGAGTACTTAATTTTGCGACCGTGTGTGTAGACCTCCTTTGTGCTGTTCCTTTTCTCAATTTCGCCTCTTTATCTCACAAAGTGTTTCTCCTCCTTTCTTTTCCTTAGTTTTGAGTTTCCTTCCTTTTCTTTTCATTTTTCTTTTCTTTTCTTCGCTTTTCTTTCTTTTCTTTTCTTTTCCTTTCCTTTTCCTTTGCATTTGTGGGTATAGCGTCTATAAACCCTCACTCTCACGAGACCTTCCTCGTCCACTTGGGCTGCCAAGGGGTTTAAAGGACTTGATGCATGTGCTAAATGCATTCACGATTCCTGCGAAAGTGAGTTAGGGTAGTTAGTTTCTTTTTCTTCTTTGTTTTAGTTTGCTCGGGGCGAGCAAACCCTTGTGTGGGAGTTTTGTTCGGTCTCGTTTTGAGCCGAATTGATATCATTTATAAGGCATTTTGCTTATCTTAGTCTCTTGATTATGTTTTAGTTATGAAGATTTTGTGTTTTTGTAGGATTATCAAGAGTTAGAAGGAAAATGAGCTGAATCGAGGCTTTTTTTAGGGAATCCCGAGCGATTTCCCGAGTCGAGCCGAGAACCGAAGTGGAGTCAACCCAAGAAGCTTTTCCTCAAGTTTGAAGAAAAAATAGGATCGTAGCACCTGTTACAGATTTGGTAGCGGGCGCTACAACCTGGAAGTGGAGGAAGGCAGCTGCAGCAGGGATTGGTCGCACCCGCGAAAGCTACAAACGCGCCCGCAACAAGATTTGTGCCGCCCGCGAGCCCAGCTGTGTCACCCGCGACAACTATTGAGCAATCTCGGAAGGAAGTGTCCAGAACGAGGTCGCGCCTACACCATATGTGTGGCGTCCGCGACCAAACTTGGGAGATCACGGATGGGAAAGGCTCTAGGAGGAGGTCGCGCCCGCGACCTCACGCGGAAAAGAATCGCCTTGGGTTGCTTTGCTCTATCGCGCCCGTTACCAAGTCCGTTGCACCCGCGACGGGCCTGCTGATGCGGAAAATTATAAGTGCAGCTGTGTACTCAATGAGGGTTTGGGGATTTGTTTTATTCCTTCTATATATACCTAAACATTTCAGCACTATTATCAGCATCTATATATTAGAATTAGCCCTAGATACTTAGTTTAATCATTAAGCTTTTAGTTATTTCTAAGCTTTCTCTAGTTTTCTTTCATCAATTGTAATCTTCTCTTTTCAATCAATTCAAAGAAGAAATTTCCAAGCTCTTGTTACCTCTAGTTTTTATTGTTGTTTTGATTCAAATCCTATTAGTGTTAGTCCACAAAACTTCCAATCTTTTTAGTGAAGAGGAGGATTCAGGGTTCACAAATTCTCCTTCCAAGTGAGAATTTGGGGATTCTTAGTAATCCAAATCATCTTTCTTGTTTGTTCGGGAGAAAGTTCAAGATGAAGGATTCAAAATTCCGAATTAGAGTGAAGTTTAATGCAGTCTAGGTATAATTTCTTTTTCTATTCAATTCAGATTTTCATATTATTGCTTTAATCACATTCTTAGTAATAGTTTTCTTTCTTGTTGAATTAGGGTTAGTTCATCTTTAGATACATACTTTCTTTGATTATTGTTATTACGAATTTATGCTTAGTTTAGTTTTAATTCAGTCATTTATTGCTTCCTCGATTGAAATCTTTACCAGACCAATTCCCTAAGCCTAACACACCATCCTTGTGGATTCGACTACCATACTCTGAAAACCCCAAAAATATACATGACCGAACACTAGTACAAACCTTAGGAACCCTGCTTTCACAGGTTGGGGTTCTGCCAAGGCTCAGCTGCATGAACTGAGCTTATGTTCTAAGGCCTAAACTTCCCTGTACACTTGACCCTGGGGTGAACAAATACTTCCTTTCCAATGCTACAAGAATCCCCTAGGACCTGTCCCCATATTCCTGCCTATGCCTGCTGAATGAGGGACTTAATCCCTCCTGAAATTCTAGCAAGATCCCAAGGAATGTTGGATCTGCTTGGAAGTTCCAGTGGGAAAGTCCTTCGTGGCTATATTGCTTGATCAAGTACCAATAAGGGATGAGAGGGATCTCCATCATCCTCCCCTAGTTGGAAGAAGTATGCCCTCAAACTTGGTAAACCTTCTTCTTCAGGATAATATGGCTTGAGATCTACAATATTGAAGGTTGCACTTCCTCCATAATCTTCAGATAGATCAAGCTTATATGCATTTTTATTGACTTGCTCTAACACCTCAAATTGACCATCTGCCCTGGAAACAAGTTTTCCCTTCCTTTTGCTTGGAATCTGTCTTCCTTGAGGTGTATCCAAACCAAATCACCAAGCTGAAATACAACCCTCCTCCTCTTTTGATTAGCTACTGCTGCTATCTTCTTATTGTGCTTCTCAATCTGCTGCTGTATTTGCTGATGGAACTCCTTGATTTGTTTGGCCCTAGTCTCAGCCACATAACTGAACTTTACTGCAATAGCTTGGGGAACCAAATCTAAAGGTGTAATTGGATTTAGTCCATAGACTACCCTGAAAGGTGAGTATCCAATAGCCTTGCTTGGGGCCCTATTAAATGCAAATTCAGCTTGGGGTAGCACAGTGTCCTAACTTCCCTTGTTCCTACTCACCAAACCTCTTAAAAGAGTGCATAAGGTCCTGTTAGTGACCTCACTTTGCCCATCTGTCTGGGGATGGCAGGTGGTGCTGAATTTGAGTTGAGTTCCCATTTTCTTCTATAGTGTAATCCAAAAATGGCTTAAAAACTTGGTGTCCATGTCTGAAACCATAGACCTAGGGATAATATATAGCCTGACTATTTCTTGGAAGTACAAGTCGGTCACTTTCACAACATCATAAGTAGTATTGCAAGGAATAAAATGTGCCATTTTTGAAAATCTATCAACAACCATAATTGAATCTTTACCTCTCTATGTCCCTGGTAGTTCCACAATAAAATCCAAGCTAACATCCTCCTATGGACTTGTAGGAACTGGCAGTGGAGTGTGTAGTCCTTGAGGTAGGCTGTGACTCTTAGATAATTGACATATGTTGCATCTTTGCATAAGGTGCTCTACATATCTTCCCATATTTGGACAAAAGTAATGTTCTTTCAGCATGATAAGTGTCTTCTCTATGCCAAAGTGACATGCTAGGCCTCCTCCATGAACTTCAGAAATTAATAACTGCCTGATTCTGCTCTTAGGAATACATAGCCTACTTCCTTTGAACAAGAATCCATGATCTGTATGATATAGACCATGACGGTGCTGTTGGCATGCTTGAAATTTCTCCTTAAATCATCATCACTAGAATAAAGGACCTTTAGCTGCTCAAATCCTAGGATCCTGGAATCCATGATATGCAATAAGAAAAACCTCCTTGAAAGTGCATCTACTCCTTTATTCATGCTGCCTGATTTATGATGGATCATAAAGTGAAATGACTGCATAAACTCTACCCATTTGGCATGTCTGGGGTTAAGTTTGTGTTGCCCTTGAATGAGTTTTAAGGCTTCATGATTACTGTGCAAAATAAATTCACCTCCCACTAAGTAGTGTCTCCAATACTCAAGAGCTCTAATGATTGCATATAACTCCTTGTCATATGTGCTATACTTCTTCTTGGCTTTGTTGAGGTTCTCACTAAAGTAGGCTATAGGCCTGCCCTCTTGTGTTAGGAAGCTCCTATACCAACTTCTGAAGCATCACATTCTACTTCAAACACTTTAGAAAAGCTAGGTAGGGCCAAAATTGGGGCTGTTATAAGCTTTTCCTTGATCTGTTCAAGGGCTCTTTCGGCTGCTGGAGTCCACTGAAAGGTTTTTCCTTTGACTAGTTCAGTCATTGGGGCCATCAAAGTGCTGTAATTTTTCATAAATCTCCTATAAAAAGAAGCCAAACCATGAAAACTTCTGACTTGTTGGATTGAACTATGCACTGGCCACTCTTGGATGGCCTTAATCTTCTCTTGATCAACTTGAATGTCATCTACTGACACAATATAACTAAGAAAAACAACTTGGTTGGTGAAGAACTGACACTTCTTGAGATTACCATACAACTTCTCCTTGGAAAGAATCTCCATGACTAACTTCAGATGCGCCGATGCACCTCTTCACTCTAACTATAAACCAAAATATCATCAAAGTAAACCACCACACAACTTCCAATCAAAGGCTTTAATACCTGGTTCATAAGTCTCATAAATGTAGAAGGGGCATTGGTCAAACCAAAGGTCATCACAAGTCATTAAAAGAACCCTCCTTTTGTTTAAAAAAACTGTCTTCCATTCATCTCCTTCATATATTCTAATTTGACAGTACCCCTTTCTTAGATCAATCTTGGAAAACACTTTAGACCCATGTAACTCATCAAGAAGATCTTCATGCCTAGGTATGGGGAACCTATACTTGATTGTGATCTTATTGATAGCTCTACAATCTATAGACATCCTCTGACTGCCATCCTTCTTAGGTACCAATAGAGCTAGTATTGCACAAGGACTGAGACTCTCCCTAACCATTCCCTTGCTAAGAAGACCATCTATTTTCCTTTGTATCTCCGCTATCTCATCTAGGGTCATCCTATAAGCTGGTTTATTTGGCGAAACTGACCTTGGAACTAGGTCAATTTTGTGCTGAATATCTCTTTTTGGGGGTAATCCTAGGGGCATTTCATCTGGGAATAAAAATGCATACTCTTCCAGGAGGGAAACCAAAAGAGGATGGTCATTTTGTGGGCTTTGTGGTTCATCGGAGGTAAGCAAGATAAGTTCCTTGCTAGCATTGAACTCATGATACTCAACTACTAGCAAGAGATCAAGGGTAGGTTCAATGCATAGGTTTTTTGGGGGCTAAGATTGTTTGAGTGGGGTTAGGGTTATCTTCTTGTGGTTCATCAGCAATGTGTATGTATTAGCCCTCCCATTATGTTGCACAGGCCTATCAAACATCCAAGGTCTTCCCAATAACAAATGACATGCATCCATAGGAAAAACATCACACCAAAGTGAATCATGATGAGAATTTCCTATAGAAAAACTCACCAAACATCCTTGGGTTATAGGAATGCCTCTACTAGACTTGAGCCACTGAATGGAGTAGGGGGCAGGATGGGGTGTAGTAGGCTAGTAGCTAATTGCAGCTTCTCTACCATTTTCTATGAGGTTGCATTAGTACAGCTACCTCCATCTACAATCATATAACAAACTTTTCCCTTCACAGTACACCTAGTATGGAAAATAGCTTCCCTTTGCTCCTGTTCTGCTTTTTCTGAAGAGCTGTTGAGAACTCTCTTAATCACCAACAATTCACCTTCATCGGGACCTTCCTCCACCTCATCATACACTGGATCAATCATCTCTTGATGTATAATGGATCAAGAGATGATCACATTACACACAAGTTTAGGATCTTTAAAAACCAAGATAAGAATCTTTAACTCTTAGTTCTCAAAGTTCAACTAAACTCAAGCAAATATGATGGAAACGAAACAAAGAATGATGAATTCGTTACCAAGATTGATGATGGACGAATGAAGAACGATCAAATGATGAACGAATGATGAATTGATGAATGTTTGAACGATTCTTGATGATTGAATGATGATGGACGAATGATAGTATTGGCGTTTGAAGGATCAGTGAGGATACAGCCACACCACCTCAAAGAGCTCTTTAATTCTACCTTTCACCACCAAGGGATGCCAACCCAAGGCTAGAAGTAGAGATAGGACGAATCTCCCTCAAGAGAAACAAAAAACTAGAACAAAAGCTAGAGAGAAAACACTATGTGTTTGATTGTATTTGTATTCAATGATGTGTATTATAAGGCACCCTAAGGGGTCTATTTATACTAGTTGGAGGCCCCCTTAGGCGTGTGTTACATCAAGAAATGAAGGGAAACTAGCTTACATCATTACAAACAAATGTGACATCATAAAGAAACAAATGTACATAAGCTAGTTTAAAACTAAGATAACTTGCTCATTCCTTGTCCAAATTCCAAGATTCAAAAGCCATTGTGAAGCTCCTTTGATGTAGATTATTTGACCTTTGGATGACTTCCACAATATCTTCAAGGATCTTGTGATATGGAGCAAATTACCGAACTGCCCTTGTTGAAACCATTCAAACGAGAGAGAGACTTGAGGGAATGAAGCTCCCTTTCCATGTACTTGAGTATTTGGGTCCCATGATTTATATTTGGGACCAAATCTACATCATACTCCCCCGGTTGAAAAAAAGTTTGCCCTCAAACTTTGAAATCTCTTGCTCGCCTTCTTCACTAGAAATTACAAGCTTTCTTCTTAAAGGCTTTGAAGTTATCATAGACTCCTTTTCTAAACTTCTTCAACTTTCTCCCAAGTAATCCATGGGCATTACAAGACTTGGATTCTCGACTTTTCACCATGGATGTAGATATCCCATGTAGCTTCTCAATTCCCAAGTCAAGTTTCACCACTTTGCCTTTATCATTTAGCATGAAACGATCCACTTTGATGACTTTAGCTTCTTGACCCCTTCAAATCCTTGGCACTTCAACCATGTGATCCAAGTTGATATCTTGAGGTATCATATGAAAGATACGTCTCATAGGAGAATTCAAAATTGGGTGGTTGCTTGTTTTGCTTTCCTCAAAGTTTGCAAGAACAAGACCCTTATGCTCTTTATACCCATGATATTCCTCCTTCATAATTGTTACAATGCTGTTTTCATCCTCCTTAGGCCATGTGGTATAAGATGGAAGTAGAGATGTCTCTTGATGCATGATATTCCTATCAAGCAACTTTGGTCTTTCCAACAAAGTATGACAAGTATCCATAGAAGTAATATCACACCATAATGAATTTCTACAATTCTTGTAAGTGGGAAGACTTACTATACTTCTTGGATCCTCATGAATGTCTTTGTCATGGCTTAGCCTTTGTGTAGGGGCGTCAATGTAACCATAGGAGGCACAACTTTCTCCTTCTTTGTTCAATGAACATACTTCTCCTTTGTTGGTACAATGAGAGATCTTGCACTCTCTTTGTTGATGTTCATTCGGCACACATACTTCTTTCAAGGCTCTCCTTGCCACATGCCACTCTTCTACATACTCCTCTTCTACTACATTTTCCTCCTCAAATAATTCAAAAGTTTCGTACTCAACCAAAGACACATCTTTCTTGTTAGGACACTCCAAATCAATGTGACCTAAACTTTGGCAATGACAACATCTCCTTTGTCTTTCAACATCGAGAGCTAAAGAACTTAACTCATCCAAAGTCTTATACGGTTGCCATTCAACAATATGTCTAATATAATCATCAAGACCAATTAGATAACATACCAAAGTTTGTGGATCCTCCTCCTTAAGATCACACTTCCGAAGTAGACGTTTGAACTCCCTTGTATATTCCTTGACGCTTTTGCTCCCTTGGGCCAATCTTTGAAGCTTGTTGATGTTGTCACATAGATAGTTAAGGGGCAGAAACTTCTCTTGGAGCTTTTTCTTCATTTGGACCCATGATCGTATCTTTTCTTGGCCCTTTGATTGTCGTTTGCTTTGCTTGCTTGACCACCATTCGCTAGCATGCTTTCGTAGCTTTAATGCAACACTTTTGACCTTCTGGTCATCATGGATGGCGTTGAGATCAAAGACCCTTTCAACTTGATGCATCCATTCCAAGAATACTTCCGGATCATGACTCCCATAGAACTTCGGTATCTCTTCTTTGAAACCAAATCTGTCCTCCTTCCTTGGACATGTACTCCATTCATATTGTGTTTCATACTCGACATCATAAAGATCCACCATACGTGAATCAAACTCAGTTCGTGCTCTTCCCTTTTGAAGGGGCATAAGTTTCTCCAATTGTTTTGTGAGATAATCAAGTTGCTGCTTCATTTGTTGCATATCATCTTGTGAATCCATTAAAGAACTCACGCACGCCATGTAGTATCAATCTTTAATGAAGAAAGATATGCAAGACTCTCGGTTTGGGGTTTTGGGTGTAGGTGACATGGGGGATTTGTGTTTGGCTATGATTTTGTGAGGGAATGTGTTTGGGTTTGGGTTCTTTGTGGAGCTAATGGTGGACGTGTAATGGAGGGAAGGTGGGGGATGGATTTGTGATGGAAAGATTGCAAAAAGATGGTTCAAGAACTAAGAGAATCAATCTCCTAAGCTCTGATACCAATTTTGATGTATAATGGATCAAGAGATGATCACATTACACACAAGTTTAGGATCTTTAAAAACCAAGATAAGAATCTTTAACTCTTAGTTCTCAAAGTTCAACTAAACTCAAGGAAATATGGTGGAAATGAAACAAAGAATGATGAATTCGTTACCAAGATTGATGATGGACGAATGAAGAACGATCAAATGATGAACGAATGATGAATTGATGAATGTTTGAACGATTCTTGATGATTGAATGATGATGGACGAACGATAGTATTGGCGTTTGAAGGATCAATGAGGATACAGCCACACCACCTCAAAGAGCTCTTCAATTCTACCTTTCACCACCAAGGGATGCCAACCCAAGGCTAGAAGTAGAGATAGGACGAATCTCCCTCAAGAGAAACGAAAAACTAGCACAAAAGCTATAGAGAAAACACCATGTGTTTGATTGTATTTGTATTCAATGATGTGTATTATAAGGCACCCTAAGGGGTCTATTTATACTAGTTGGAGGCCCCCTTAGGCGTGTGTTACATCAAGAAATGAAGGGAAACTAGCTTACATCATTACAAATAAATGTGACATCATAAAGAAACAAATGTACATAAGCTAGTTTAAAACTAAGATAACTTGCTCATTCCTTGTCCAAATTCCAAGATTCAAAAGCCATTGTGAAGCTCCTTTGATGTAGATTATTTGACCTTTGGATGAATTCCACAATATCTTCAAGGATCTTGTGATATGAAGCAAATTACCGAACTGCCCTTGTTGAAACCATTCAAACGAGAGAGAGACTTGAGGGAATGAAGCTCCCTTTCCATGTACTTGAGTATTTGGGTCCCATGATGTATATTTGGGACCAAATCTACATCATCTCTCCTTCCTCAATCACCTCCACCTCATAATTGTAGTCTTTAGAATATTGAGATGTTAGTTCGTCTTTCCCGGCTTGTACAACCTTGGCTAAGTTTTCAATATCTTCTATACGCATAGTGTGCGAATTTGCCTCCTCCTAAATCTGCCATGTTGGTTCCTCATTATTGCTTATTTGAGAACCAAAGTCCTCATTGTCCAATACATTCTCTTATTGGGTTCTTTGTATCTCCTACCATTTGTTTATTCCCAAGGCATTCATTAACTCACCCTTCAACATTTGAACTTGTTCAGCCAATTCTCTCACTTTATCAGTATAATTGCTCATCTTGTTGTAGTAATTCCTTTTGGTTGTCAGGTGATGTTTTCAAGTCGTTTTGAATTTGGTTTGACGTTCTGTCTGATCCTTCAATTCCTTCTCCACCACCATGATACGACTGTTCATCTCTTGTGAATTCTAGGGTTTTTTAGATGACTTCTACATCCTCCAGGTTCATTTGATGCCCTTGCGCTAAGTGATTTAAAAGCTTAGGAGGTGGGCTATGCACAAAGGAGCTAAACTCCTTGACAAAGACCTTGTATGTGCAATCATCTAGTGTTAACTCCAACATTCCATCAATTCTTGTGAATGTCTTTGTCAATATTCGTGCTCTCATGATCTCAAAATGTTCTGCATTGCTAACTTTTTTGCCCCAGGCTCACTAGCTTTCCTCATCGCTCCACATACATCTGAAAATTGTCATATTTCCATCCATAAGGGGAAACTCCATGTATGTCCACCCAAACCCTCCTTTCCTCACACGTCTCATACTTTGACCTCCTAAAGTCCTCGAAGCACACTTCTAACTCCTTGGGATTTTCTATGAGCTCGACTACTTCTTCTTCAGTGGGCATTGTCACGATAAATTTTGTCCCACTTAGAGCGATTATTTTCGAGAATGGGCCAGTGCAATGAATTATAGTTAAGGCTATTGAAGCTAGGTTTCTTTGCCGAGGGCTAGTGTATACTAAGCTTCTTTTGAGCCATTCCACTAGTTCTTCATTGGACTCTCCCGCTACTCTTGTTGTCTGTTCTCCACCTTCTTCCGTCTATTATGTCTCCTCTCAGTTATTACCTTTTCCCCCCTCTTTCCTTACCCATATTTGTTTCATTCTCATTCTCTTGATTCGATGCCTTCTTCTAGATCTCAAAACAACTATTTTGTGCCCTCTTATAAATCCTTTGGTTCATTCTTTTATGCTCTCCTATGCTTTTTTTGCTACTTCAAAAGTGGATACATCTGTATCTTCCATGGACTCCCCTTTTCCATGGGATAACTACCTCCTTCACCTTGCTGACCTTGTCAAGGATTCCCTTTAATCCATGTTTATCAAGCTCCTCTAGTAAGTTCCTCATGAAAATGATATATTCCCCCTTTTCTTCGACAAGGGTTCTTCTCCTGCCCGCTCCTCTACCTCTACCTCTCTGTATCCTTCCCCAAAGTGCTTCAGTCATTGCTAGAAGGTTCCAATTACATTAAGGTCAATTATATATTCTAGAACCAAATGAAACTAAAAGTCTACACCGCTTCAATCCACCAAAAGAGAAATGTAAATTCTTCTATGAGATCATCTCATGTAAACTTATCATGAGTCGAACTCTTTATAAGATGCATTTTTTTAATAATTTACCATGACTATTGAGTGATATCAAAATAGTTTTTTAATATGAATGTAGCTAATAATTTATTAAGAGATGACTTTTATCAGCACTGATCTCAAATAAATTATCGTTAGCCCCTATATTCATAAAAAGTCACCATAGAGTTATGTGTCTCACAATATATTTTCGGTGAGAGGGTCTAAAAAAAGGCTTACTAAAAGAAAAAAATATTTTGGACACTAATATGGTGTATATTGGGATCTTGAATAATAGTACACTATACAATATTCTTGTATGATAATATAGTTTATGTTAGGCGTAATGGATTCTTAGTAGAATCTTAAGCTAAATGTTAGTAAATAACTGTAAAAAAAATCTCATATACTTTACATAGAAAATTATGCTTCCTCCGTCTCATATCTAAAATCCGTTTTGGAAGTACGAACCACGTGTTTGTGAAATATAAATATTATTGTTCAACCTAAGATGAACTTTAGATATGAGACCATGGGAGAATATTACATTTGTTTTGAAGCAAAATTCTGTACTCCTTTCATTTCTTAATATTTGTCTTAATTGATTTTCAAGGTATTCAATGTAAGACTTTAATTATTTTCTAACAATATGTTTTCAATAAAATTATAAAATTATACTTTTATCGCAAGAATTTTTCAATATGAACTAATGACATTAGGCTCACTTAACAAATCACTATATATATATATTAAGAAATTTTCATTTAAAATTTTTATAAATTGATTACATAATGTTCAAGAAGATGAATACTGAAAAATGCGGGGAATATTGCATTATTATCCAACAATCGAAAGTACAGGTAATGCTAGTACCATTTAAAAATACTGCACTTGATCTTAGCCAAAAACAGTCCAAAAGATTGTGATGTTTTTCTTAATAATATAAAAATGACTATTTTGCCAAAAAAAAAATAATACAAGGGAAGAAGAAAACTTCCTATAGTGGTTATATGCGTACAACGTGGCATATAATAATCTACACTTAACACACTCTCTCCATATAAATACTTGACTCGTTCTTCCACCCTCCCTTCATTTTCTCTCTCCTTGCTCCAACATTGTCATGAGTGGAATTTTTCATCCATATGAAGCGCAGGTTGTTAAATAATGCTGAAACCCTAAACCTTAATTCTGGTGTTCTCTCGATAAGCATCATCAAATTTTGAATTTTGTACAATTTGAATGGCGACGGCAGCTATCCAACAACCTTCTTCTGCCCAGCCGGTTTTTCCGGGTGGCTCCGTCAGCGTTGTTCCCTCGACCACTTCGCCGGTGCCGTCTGGATTTGGCAATTTGTCGTTGTATGTTGGTGATTTGGATCCTAATGTGAATGAGGGGCAACTCTACGATCTCTTCAGTCAAGTCGCTCAAGTTGTCTCTGTTAGGGTTTGCAGGGATCAGACCAGACGATGCTCTCTTGGTTATGCTTATGTCAATTTCGGTTCTCCTCAAGATGGTTCGTATTTTTTTTTTCCCATTCTCCATTCATTCAAGGTTTTAATTTATTTCATACTCTGATTATGTGTTGCATTTGATAATACTCTGTTGTTGACTTTTGTGGTTTCCTGTTACGTGCATTGTTGAGTTTTGCTTTCCCCAAATTCGTTTTGTATGTGATAATGTATGAGAGCACAATATTCTACAAAAATCAGATATGGTTCTTGTGATTAATTATTGATCAAGGATAAAAGGAGTGTCTTGCGTTCATTGTGATGTGATGATCGAGTCTACAATGTCCAAGATGTGACTTTCGTAAGTGAATTTTATTTCAACTACTTTTGGTAGTGTTGTTATTAGATAGGGACTTCGATGGAAGTGCCATGAATTGTCGCTACGCTTTTCTTTTTTTCCCCTTTTTTTTTGCATGGGGTGTTTGTGGGGACTGATAAAATGTTGTAGTTTTTCCACCTTATATTGGATCACTTCAGGTAAAAGTAGAGTATAATAAATGTCCTTTCTATTTGCTTCTCCTTTTGCTTTTTTGAGTTTTGGATTAGAAGTATCTAGAGGAGTGATGTATTATTATTATTTTTTTTAAAAAAAAAAAGGTTATTGGATGCTAATACACGCTACTTTTGGGGTGTTTGACAACAATGCACTGAACTTTTTTCTTGGACAATAATATATTGTATTTTGGGAGCGTTGGACAATAACGTACCTGAAATGATTATGGCAATGGCTAACTTCGTGGTAGTCTTGCATGGTAGATTGAGTAGAAAAAAATTAAAAGGAACTAATGTCATGTAAGCAAGTCCAAATAAGCAGAGATGACTTCCATTTTCTTTTTTTTTTTTGCAAACAAAACGCACTATTTACATTTGTAAAAATATGGAGTAATGATAGGTTATTTGAAAAAAATAATTAAATTTCATTTATACTTGCTGAATATGCCTGATATGACATTAATTTAGTAATGGTTTTAAAGTTTTTACTCCTCAACCCACCACGTATGACCGTCACCGAGTTAGTCATCGTCGTAATTGTTTCAGATGCATTATTGTCCAACACCCCCTAAATACAGTATATTACTATCTAAGAAAAAGTTCAGTACATTATTTGCCAACACTCTGGCCCAAAAGACAGTGTATTAGCATCCAATAACCCTTTAAAAAATTTCTATTTGATTCAGTCTGCATCATAAACTTAAAATGTGTTTTACCCTTCAATGTTATCAATTGTTTTTGGATTCTTCACTTTAGACTGACTTATCATGAACTGTATCTTGCTCTTGCTCCTTATGCCATCACTCGCTTGAAAATTTGTATCTTATCGCATTTTCTTCTTCTAACTGTTGTATATTGTCAAACCTTAAAGGGAACTTGCATTATGCGTCTTTGCCGTAAATTAAGATTATGGATCAATTTATGCAAATTAAAAATTATTGCTTTGGAAAAATGTAAAGGATTCTTTCTGGGTCCTAGTACATTATTGGCCTTTTATGGTTTGTGTCCCTCGTGTATTGCTGTGATATGTTCGCACCGGCTTATAGACATTTTGTTGCATACGTTTTCAACTTTTCTAAGTTGACTAAACTTTGAACATTTTATTTTTCTATGGAACCTGGCAAAAAGTTTTTGGAGGGTTTGGGAAAGTTTTTTTCCCAAGGGAACAGGAATTTGTATTTTTGTCAGGATTTGAAAATAAACTGATAAGAGAGGAGAACATGCAAATAAATAAATAAGGGGAGTTTGCAGATTTTAAATTAAATTTCAGAGGAAATTTAGAGCCAAACATTGCTAAATATTTTTTTTCCAGATCTCATAAATAAACCAAATACTGAAAAATGGCAGGAAAGAGTTTGTTAAGAAGAATGAAAAATTTTCATAGGATTGTACCAAAGGCAGCAATAGTGAAAATTACTGTTTTGTTTGCAGCTGCGACAGCCAGGGATGTGCTGAATTTTACACCAGTGAATGGGCGTCCCATAAGGATTATGTACTCACAACGGGATCCTAGCCTTCGGAAAAGTGGATTTGCTAATGTTTTTATCAAGAATTTAGACTCTTCTATAGATAATAAGGCCCTGTACGACACATTTGCTGCTTTCGGCACAATATTGTCCTGTAAAGTAGCTGTTAATAGCAACGGTCAATCTAAAGGGTATGGATTTGTGCAGTTTGAACGCGAGGATTCAGCAAAAAATGCAATCCAAAGTCTGAATGGCATGTTGATGAATGATAAGCTAGTGTATGTTGGTTTCTTTGTTCGTCGTCAAGAAAGAAACAGAACCAACGGATCACCCAAATTTACTAACGTTTATGTGAAAAACTTGTCTGAGACATGCACTGATGAACAACTTAAGAAGAGTTTCAGCCCCTATGGGACCATCACTAGTGCTGTTGTAATGAAGGATTCAAATGGCAAATCTAGGTGCTTTGGTTTTGTCAATTTCCAGAGTCCTGATTCTGCTGCTGCAGCCGTCGAGAACTTGAGTGGAACTACCCATGATGACAAGGTTTGGTATGTGGGTAGGGCTCAAAGGAAATCAGAGAGAGAAGCTGAGTTAAGAGCTAAATTTGAGCAAGAAAGGATCACCCGCTATGAGAAGTTGCAGGGTGCTAATTTGTATCTCAAAAATCTTGATGATACCATAAATGACGACAAACTGCGTGAATTGTTTTCTGAATTTGGAACTATAACGTCAAGTAAGGTATGCCTCAGCTTTCTGAATAGGGTGTCTTTTGGGTATTATATGGTTTAATTGGATCGCTACCCTCTATCTGTCATCCTGTGGCTATAATGTTAATGCTTTCTCTAATCCCTTTGATTGAGATTTTATAATTAGATCATGCTTGATTCTAATGGAGTAAGCAAGGGATCTGGTTTTGTTTCCTTCTCAACCCCAGAGGAAGCTGCAAGAGCTGTAAGTTGCTTTTTTTTTTTTTTTTGCATTGTAATATATATATTTACTATAATGTTTGGTCCACACTTTCAGAGCAAGTTGCTACCTCCATGGCATGCTTGATTTTAAGCCATTTATTAGTAGTTAATAATATTGTTTATCATCTTAAGCAGATAAATGAAATGAATGGTAAGATGATTGGAAGAAAGCCTCTTTACGTTGCTGTGGCCCAACGCAAAGAAGAGAGAAAAGCGAGGCTACAGGTGAACCTTTGATCAATACTTTTCCTTATAATTTTGAACAATGTAATTACTATGCAGAAATTGTGATTTTTTTATTTTTTTTATTGTACGTGCATTAGTATTCAAAATACAGTAAGATTTGTGCATGATCGTTGTAGTTTGATGAGTTCATTTAACCCCGCCTATACCATAGTCTCTCCTTCTGATGGGGACATATCAACTACAGCTACAGGCATTCCCCCTTTTACCAACTATTTTTCCCTGCTGTGGATGATGGTGATGTCATGAAATCCATCTCACTCATGACTGCATAGTGTACAATGTTATTGGCACTACACTTGCAGTATTCAAGGTAGTTGTGTTATGTATTGTGCAGGCACATTTTGCTCAAGTACGAGTTCAAGGAGGGATGGCACCGTTTCCATCAGGAATGCCTGGTTTCCATCCAAGGATGCCACCTCAGCAGCTTTATTACGGTCAAGGGGCTCCTGGCTTGCTTCCCCATCAGCCTGCAGGATATGGTTTTCAGCAGCAAATGTTGCCCGGAATCCGCCCAGGAGTTGCGCCAAACTTCATCATGCCCTACCAACTTCAGAGGCAGGGACAGCCTGGCCAACGTATGGGGGCTAGAAGAGGCAGAAATGCTCAACAGCTCCAGCAACAGGTGCATTTTCCTTTCTTCCCCCTTTAATTGTATGCTTCTCAAAACCTTATGAATCAGTGTAATTTCTGCAATTACCTAATTTGACCTGGATTTTGCATGCTCCTAAATCTTTCTGCATTTTTCAATTACCTAATTTGACCGGAATTTTTCTTGCCAAATGTACATCGATAATTCAACTGCCGTTTGTTACGTAGATTCTGACCGCCTTCTGCCTATCTTTGAATGGATATGGAATGTAGGTTGGTAGCCGCAATGGTGGTCAAAATTTTAGATACTTGGCGAACGGATGCAATGGTATGGATCCATCTGTTGGTGGTCAAGGAATGGTGAGTGCTATGATGCCAATGCATTTGGATGCATCAGGGATGCCAATTGCGGGAGCAGATATTGCTAGGTCAGGTCCAGTGTCAATGTCAACACTAGCGTCTGCTCTGGCTGCTGCATCTCCAGAGAGTCAACGCATGGTGTGTTCTTTCTTTCTTTCTTTCTTTCTTTCTTTCTTTCTTTCTTTCTTTCTTTGTGGGATGTCTTGGAATTGGTCCCTGTATCTCCAGCAGTGTCGCATACGTTTGAATCTCCATCATGGGTTGATGATGAATACATATGGTAATGTTGTACGTTATGTTGCAGATGCTGGGGGAGCAGTTGTATCCATTGGTGGAGCAGGTGGAACGTGAGAATGCAGGTAAGGTGACTGGGATGTTACTGGAGATGGACCAGACAGAAGTGCTGCACCTGATAGAGTCTCCTGATGCCTTGAAGAAGAAAGTTGCAGAGGCCATGGATGTGCTCCATTCAGCCACCTTGGCGTCCGATGTTGGTGACCACCTTGCCTCTTTGTCCTTGCCTGAATGATCTCCTCTCCTCATTCATGCCCAACTTTTTGAGGGCATGTTGTCCCCCCTTGCTTTGTCTCTATTCTAAACTTGTTTCTATTCTATTTAACTGTTTGATATTCTTGGATTTCTGGATAACTATTTGGATAATCTGGGACTGGGATATCCAAATTCTATGCACATTCATTCATTTTGGCCTTCCTGTGAAATTTTATCTGACCTTGTCTCAGCTCTCTGAAAATTATGGTTTCATATCTTGTATATAGACACTACTTTGTGCCTATGCCTGCTGTAGATGCCACATGGCTGCTACTCCTGTTCATCCCGTGCGTAGCCAGCTTCTGTCCACAATTCTGGGCAGATGATTTGGAATAACAAAGCCTACTGGAAGTTACCGTTCACGTTAGGAAGGGCCAAATTTATTTCCGCTTATACTAGTAAAGGACTTGATATACATGACCATTATCATACCAATGGATGGGTGAGTTAGTAGCTTAGGTTTCACGGTGACAATGACTGAACTAAAATAGGCCGAAATGTTACAACTCAAATCTAAGAACCTGCAACAAAAGCCTATAAAACAGGCACAGGCTTTTCGCCACCACCCATAAAAATCAATTCCTTTGATTTTTCCCAGCAAGAATCCATCCAAAGTCCTAGCCTCTCCTTCTGAATTGACCACATTGATAGCAGCAAAAAAAAAAAGAAAAAAAAGAAAAGAAAAGAAAAGCCTAAGACTACCTCTTGTCAAAGAGTTATCACTGAGACGAAATGTATGTGTATATTCTCCATAACCAGCTTCCCAAGTTGGCCAAGTAGCAACAGTAGCTTGTAATTATCTAATGCATCTTCAAGACATGTGTTCAACATTTTTTTTAGGTCTCCCTATATTTTTAAAAATATAGGGAGAGAGGCTATCAATTTTTGAAAACATTGGTAAAAAACATTGGTAACCTCTCAATAATTTTTTGGTTTTTAATCAAAAGGATTCAGAGACAAATGCAATCCAAAGTCTGAAGAAAGTCATGGTGATGAATGGCAAACAAGTTTAAGTTGGCAACCTTGTTTATCATCTGGAGAGGAACATAAGGAATGGGTCATCCAAATTTAGGAATGTATGACATTGAATGGCAAACAAGACATGTAGAGACTATAAGAAGTCAGGATGGATGTCTTCTTCCACCCTGTCATGTGTGACATCAGTTTCCAGATCATCTGGGCACATTATCTTGATATCATCAGCAAAGCTGGCTTTGTCTTCTCTGAAACAAGAGTCTTCACTCTCCACCATGTAATCACTCCATTTGGACTCACCCCTCTTTGCCACTCCCATTTGCTTCTCCCACTGCTGCTGCTGCTGCTCCTCTTCTTCCTTTCTGGTCACTTCAGCTGGGATTTTTAACCAAACACAAGTATGCATTCTATAAGCACTTGTCAGCAAACAGTACAAGCACACAATGAAAATGCAAAAGTAGGATCCTTCATAGCAAAGTACAATTGCAAAGTGTGGAGTAATCAGATGAAAAAGAGCAAAAGGTAGTGGATTGCCCGAAAAAGTACATTGGGATATGCAGCTATCCTTGTTTGTGCCATGGAATCGACCCTTCAACTTTGCTTTTTTGGACATCAACCCTTTAGGAATTTCAGTAACAATCTCAATCTCTGGCTCCTGCATATTCCCATCTGCAAAATTTACCAGAGGATGAAACAAAAATCCTAAAATGAAATGAATTTTGTTTAACCAATTTAGAAATGGACCATTAGGTGATGATTTTAAGTAAGCAGGATGAGTATCCTCTAGGTCGTCGATATAGTAGCTCCAATCAGTACGCCTCTTAGGGTTGAGTGCTTCCGTGCCCTGATTGCCTTGAAGGTGTTCGACCAAATGCCCCATAGAAGGAACTTGGCAATGAAGAGCAGGTTGGTGTTGGGGAACCTTGCGAGACATGTTGAAGGATTGAACGAAGTGGCGAATGTCCTTGGCTTGGTACCCCTCAGCGTAGACTTTCTTGACGGATTGCTTCTGATTGCAGATGACGCACGTCCACTTGTTGCTGCTCTTCTTCTGCTGCTTCACCTGCTCCAAATTCAATTGTCACCCAATTTCGGAATCATATTCACTGAACCATAAAAACACAAACACAAAGAGAGTGAGATAGAGATAGAGATGGAGAGGTGCCTGCATGGTGGAGCACTGGCAGCATTGAACGGCGATGAAGAGTGTAGTCTTCAACATCTTTTCTAGCCAGCCAGATTCAACCTCTGTCCCCCAAGGATAATAATACGATTGATGAATGTTTTTGTTTCCGGGATTGTTTGGACATGTTCGATTTTAAGGATTCCGAATACTTGAAATCTTCGCGCGAATTTGGGTCATTGCTTTTCATATATTTTCGTAAAATAAATACTTTTTGATACTAAGGGCATGTCAAGTTCATATTAACTCCAATTTATTAAAATTACCAGTTTTTATCTAAATTCACTAAAATTTACAAAAAATTTATCAAAGTCAAAAAACAAAAAAATTTAGTTTTTGATGTATTAGCATAAATTTTGATAAAAGTTATCAAAATTACCAAAAATTATTATAAATTACAAAAAGTTACCAAAATTTAACTTTAACCAAATTACTTTTTACCCATGAATTTGACATACTAAATGGAAAAAAGTTTATTTTTTAGTTCATTGGAATCAACCTCTTCATACGTTCATGTCATCATGTGCATGGGAGGAAGTTTGTATATATCTGAATAACCTCATGTGTCGCGTTAGGGGGACTATATTAGGATATCCACCCCTCTAGATTTCTTGGGTAAACAAATCTTATCCTAGGATAATAAAGGCATCCCCTTATGATGCAATTTAGCCGATTAGAGATAATTATGACAAACACCAACAATATGAGCCAAAACCTCTTTGGAAAACACGAAAATAGGCACGCAATAATTGAAGTCACTCATTCAACATAAGAAATATGGTGGGAAGACCAAGTTCTAACTCTAGCAACCATCTTGTCCGCAAGGAACATTCAAACTTGAACAATTCTTTAGAGATGATAGGAATGCCCAAATATCGAACAGTTAACTTACTTTAAACAAAGTGACTCAGACCATGAAGTTAGTTGGTTTTTAATTTTTTTATAGCAAGCATTCTTCTTACGACTATATCCAATCTCTTGCTCCCTATGGAAAGGAAAAAGAGTTTCACGTTCTTCCTTTCAGGAAGAGAGGATTAGGGACATCCTATTTATTGAAGTTTTCTCCACACCTCTGGAAAAACATTAATAAAAAAGGGTCGAATGGTACGATCCTTCCATCACCCCAGAATGAATGGGGTGATCCCGTAGTTCTTGGTTTGTGAAGATGTGTAGTCATTGCCCAATTTCCGTTGAGGCCTAACCTAAACATGTGCTCGAGAGATAGTTGTCCATACACTGATAAGGAATGCATGGATTCTCGAGAAAAGAGGAATCGTCGTAGTGGGTCTCCCCAGACCGCTCGGATCCCACAAGTAAATCGAATATATAGGATCTCACTTGAATTGTCTCATTTATCCTCTTGAGGAGAAGTTTAGTTTCAAACTCTGGTTCGAACAAGAGGAATACGCCATGCTAATGTGCCTTGGATGATCCAAATTTCAAGATCAAGCGCAGATGGGCAATCTAAGATCTATTGCTTTATTAACTCAGAACACCCAACTACAATAATCTTAGACTTGGTCAGATTAGCATCCAAACCATAGAATTTTAAGAAAGCTTCAAATTCCTCTTTAAGATATTTCACCGAATTCACATCAGTCTTGCAAAAGATTAATAGATCATCCGCGAATAAGAGATGGATATGTGTGTATGTGTGTGCGCACGCACGTGTATTAGGGGTGAGCAAAAACTCCAGGAATCTAGGTTTCGTCACGGTCCCAGTGGGAGTGGAACCGAAAGTGGGACCAAAATAAAGTCTCAGTCAACGACGGTACAAAACATTTCTCACAGTAGGCATGTAACTTTAATTTATGTTCACTCTTTAGGTTTATTTTATTTCGAACTTTGACTCTTTTTTTTGGGAAAATGACGCTATATATGTATAAAGATGACAATAAAACATGTACTACCCGACCTAAAAGGACAAGTATGGGTACTAAAATTAAAAAAATTTGGGTCTAGGTTTGGTAATAGCAAAACAGGTACCAGTATTAGTATAATGTCAACCTAACCCATACTCCTAACCAACCAGACCCCATAGTAATGTTTTTTTTAACAAAAAACTAGCAACAAATGTTTTTGGCCAAGTCTAAAAGATCCACATTGACAAGGGAATGATACATTTTGAGAAGGAAATTACACACTTCGAAAAGGAAAAGATGCATTATGACATGAAAAAGATGGACCTTCACAAGTAAAAGATAAAGATTGACCAGGAAAAGATGCAATTTGGCAAGAAAAAGATGCAATATGGCAAAGAAAATAGGCACTTTGACAAGAGAAAGATGCACTTTTAAAGGAAAAGATACATTTGTGACACGAAAAAGATGCACATTGACATGGAAAATGTTGAATATATATCAAGGTGTTTTAGTTATTTTCTGTTTTGTAAAAGAATCAAGATCTTTAGCTTCTTGTTCTTTATCTTGATTTCTCAGTTTATTTTCTTCAAACTGCTAGTACACAAGTAGGTCCTAGGCTCCCGTTTGTTTCTCAATTCTCAAATAATAAGAATTCTTCCTCTCCTATTTTCCCTTTTCTCATGGTATCAGAGCCTTCGAGCTCTTTACTGTTCTTGCCAAAATTGATATGATGTTCTTGATAAACTGTTAAAAAGGTGCTAAGGTCCTACCTCCAAACAGTTCTTCCGGACAGATTCTTCCACCTTTTCCAAAATGGCCGGACCTGAGGAATCATCAGGAGCAACTCCAGATCAAGGGACTGGAACGGAAAATGATCTTGATCAAATTCGATCAAGAAGTGATGAAAACTTATACAACAATGATCCACTATATCTTCAGAGTTCAGATCACCCAGGGCTACAGATAGTGAATATCAAATTCAACGGAACCAACTTTCAAAAATGGGGGAGGGCCATCAAGATAGCCTTAAAGACCAAGGTGAAAGTTGGATTCATCACTGGAGAATGCTCTCACCCTGTTCAGGTTACTTCTCTCAATCAATGGATCAGATGTGACAACATGGTCATTAGTTGGCTGTTAAATTGCATGATGCATGAGTTGTCCGAGTCATTCCTGTAAGTCAATACCGCACAAGAACTTTGAGGAGAATTAAGTGAGAGATTTGGGCAAAGCAATGGGCCCCTGTTATTCCAACTAGAAAAAGAAATCTCAGATTTACATCAGGGTAAACAATCTGTTGCTGCCTACTTCACAAAGATGAAGAAACTTTGGGATGAATTAAACGAAATGTCTGAAGTGTCAATTTGTCACTGTCCTGAGACATGCCCTCACATCAAAATTAACAGAGCGGTCGAACAGAGAAGGAGGCTTGTCCAAATTTTAATGCATTTGAATGATGAATTAATTTGATGCTGTTAGGGCACAAATCTTGCTAATGGATCCCTTTCCCACAATCAACAAGGCATATTCGTTGGTCCAGAGGGCTGAATGCCAAAAAATAGCCTCTGGAGGGATGCAATTCTCAGCCGAGATAGCAGCAAATGTACGCAAGCAAAGCAATGGCAGTGACAATGAAGTCAATGCCCTGAATACAAGAAACCTTTCTAAAGGACCCACGAGAGATCTCAAGAAAGAGAAGGCAAGTAAGTTATGTACATACTGTTAGAAACCCGGCCATGACAGGGAAAGCTGTTTTAAGTTGGTTGGGTATTCGGACTGGTACAAAGCCAAGAGAACCGCTGCAAATGTCTTTCTTGAAGAAGCTGACAGTCCCCTGGAAGGAGATGTGCCTCCAATAAATGCCATGTTCTTGCAACAACTTGCTCATGAAGTTTTCAAGTTGAACCAGAACAAGCAACAAGATCAGGTGACTCAGGCTACCTCTCATTTCGCCAAGGTTCAACAGTCAAACAACCCAGAAAACACTTATGCACACTTCTCACTCGTAACATCTCCCAAGACATAATTAGTCATCCTTGCTGTACTGTTCAAAGATTCAAGAACTCTAAAATAACTTCTTGGATTATTGATACCGGAGCAAGTGATCATATGACCCATGACATATCTTTGTTTGATTCCCTTGATGAACTGAATAAACCCATATCCGTCACTATGTCCGATGGCAACATCAAAACAGTAAGATTAGCTGGAAACATAATCCTCGATAATGGATTGAAATTACAGAAAGTATTGTATGTTCCTGATTTTACTTTCAATTTATTATCTGTCATTAAGCTTTTGTCTGATCAACCTCTTTACATGGCATCTTTTGCTGACAAGTGTCTATTTAAAGACCTTTGAAGTAATCAAACCATAGCCACTGCTCACGAGAATCATGGACTTTTTAAGCTGCAATCCAAGTATGGAAAGAAGGATCGTAGATCGCATATATATATCAGTCAATAATAGTAAAGTCTGTAATGCTGAAAGCAGTAGAATACCATTGCACATTTTACATTCAAGATTAGGACATGCTTCTCTTTCAAAATTAGAACACATTGTTGATTGTAATCTTGATAATAAATTCATATGTCACATTTGCATATTTGCTAAAGCTCACAGAATGCCTTTCAATAAAAGTTCTATCAAGACTTGTTTTCCTTTTCAATTAATTCATATGGACCTATGGAGACCATACAGAGTCCCAAACATAAATGGCGCTAGGTATTTCCTCACCATAGTTGACGACTATACTAGATGCACCTGGACTCAATTGTTACGAGACAAAACTCAGGTATACCACTGTATTGAAAGTTTCTTGAATATGGTAAATAACCAGTTTGATATGCAGATAAAAGTGGTTAGAACCGACAATGGGACAGAATTTATCCAAAAAGCTTGCACATCGCTTTTTGGTTCAAAGGGAATAATACATCAAAGATCCATGGTCAGGACCCCTCAATAGAATGGGGTGGTTGAAAGGAAGCACAGACACCTCCTTGACACAACTAGAGCCATTAGGTTGCAAGTTGGATTCCCTAAGTCTTTCTGGGGAGAATGTGTTCTAGCAGCAACCTCTATCATCAACAAATTACCCATGAAGAATCTGGAATGGAAGAGTCCTTATGAAATGCTCTACAAAGAAAAACCAAGTCTAGATGAATTAAGAGTCATTGGGTGTCAGTGTTATGCTGTCAATGTAGGTGAGAAGGACAAATTTTCTGATAGAGCCACAAAGTGTGTCTTGTTAGGATACACCTTTGGGATGAAGAAATACAAGTTATTCACTCTAGAAACAAGAAAAGTGATTCATAGTAGAGATGTCATTTTTGAAGAACAAGTTTTTCCTTTTAGGCTCCGGAATGAAGGGCAAAAGAATTCCTATCCAGAAACTAACAATTCTTGGTCTTTCACAGATACTAATGTCGATGTCGATGTCGATGTAGAAAGTCCCAATATACAGGCAGAATATCAAGACTTTGCCCCTGAGAGTCCTATTCTTGGCACACCATCTGACAAAACAAATGAGCATTTGGATAATTATGTTGTGCAAGATTCTAATATTGAGCAAAATAATTCTCAAGAAGGCATGTCTCACTACGAGGATAATCTAAATAGCACCTCTGCACACAATGACAGAATCAGATCTCAAGATCTTGATGATCACAGTTTGAGTCAAGCAATAAATCAATTTGAAGTGCCACATCAGACACCACAACAAGACATGAGAAGATCGCAAAGGCAGAGACAAGAACCCATTTGGCTCAAAGAGTTTGTGCAGCCACATAATCTCAAAAGGAAAAGTGAAGCATCCCAAAGTCTGGTAGGACAAAAATAACCTCTTTTCCTTTGCTAAAATCTTCTGATTTACAGCATTACTCATCTTATTTTGTTAGTTCTTTAATAGCAACCATGCATATTTCTGAGCCAAATAGTTATAAAACAGCAGTAGAAATTCCCGAATGGGTAGAAGCCATGAATAAGGAATTGCAGGCCTTAGAAAAGAATGACATTTGGTCTTTAACTGATCTACCACCTGGAAAGAAAGCCCTGAGTACCAAGTGGGTATATAGGGTCAAATTCAACCCTGATGGGAACATAGAAAGATATAAAGCTCGCTTGGTCATTAGGGGGTTTGAACAAATCAAAAACAAAGATTACAAACATACCTTTTCTCCCATTGCAAAGTTGACCACAGTAAGAATTTTTACTGCCATGGCTACCATCAAAGGATGGTCTTTACATCAACTCGATATAAATAATGTTTTTTTACATGGAACTCTTGATGAAGAAGTCTATATGACACCTCCTGAAGGATATTTCAAGGCCTCTCCTAATCAGGTTTGTAAATTGAAAAAATCTATTTATGGCCTTAAATAGGCTTCCAAACAGTGGAACATTGAGTTAAGTAATTTTCTTAAGAAAACAGGATTCATTCAATCAAAACATGACTATTCTATGTTCATTAGGGAACAAAATAACTTGACTGTTTTTGTCTTAGTGTATGTAGATGACCTGTTAATTAGAGGAAACGATGAGCAAGGAATTGCACAGTTGAAAGAGCAGTTGCACAAAGCGTTCACCATTAAAGACTTAGGACTAGCTCGGTATTTCCTTGGAATTGAGATCTCAAGATCCCCGACAGGAACCTTGTTGAACCAAAGGAGATACATTGCTGAAATTTTACAGGATGCTGGTTTGTCTGCAGCCAAGCCAACATGTTTTCCCTTACCAAAGGGATTGAAGTTATCTACTGAACATGGACAGATTCTGAAAGATCCAGAAAAATACAAGAGGATTGTGGGAAGATTATTGTATTTGACAATCACGAGGCCTGACATTGCATATTCCACGCAGCATCTAAGTCAGTTTTTCCAGCATCCTAGATGACCTCACTATGATACAGCACTTCATGTCCTTAGATATCTCAAAGGGAGTATTAATAAAGGTCTCTATTTTCCAGCCCAAACTGACTTCAAGCTTTCTGCCTTTTGTGATGTAGATTGGGCTAGCTGTCAAATGTCGTCTAGATCCCTCACTGGATATGCAATTTTTATGGGAAAGTGTTTAGTGTCCTGGAAAACCAAAAAACAGAACACAGTGTCAAAATCCTCGGCTGAAACAGAGTATAGATCGATGTCTGCAACAACATCAAAGTTAGTCTAGAAAGCTAACTTGCTCCAAGACATGAAGATACCTCTTGAGCTACCTATCACTATGTTTTGCGACAACAAAGCAGCGTTGCACATAGCTGAAAATCCGGTCTTCCATGAAAGGACCAAGCATTTGAATATAGATTGTCACTATACGAGGGATAAGTTGCTGGATGGTTTTTTGCAGACTGTTCATGTCGCTTCAAAAGATCAAATTGCGGACATCTTAACGAAGCCCCTGAGGGAGTCTCAACATAACTATCATTCTGCCAAGCTTGGTTTAATTGATCCTCCACCTATTTCACCTTGAGGGGGGAGTGTGGAAATATATCAAGGTGTTTTAGTTATTTTCTGTTTTGTAAAAGAATCAAGATCTTTAGCTTCTTGTTCTTTATCTTGATTTCTCAGTTTATTTTCTTCAGATTGCTTGTATATAAGTCGGTCCTAGGTTCCCGTTTGTTTCTCAATTCTCAAATAATAAGAATTCTTCCTCTCCTATTTTCCCTTTTCTCAGAAAAGATACACTTCGACAAGTTTGCCATAAGAAAAGATACACTGGCAAAATAATACAGTGTGTGACAAAGAAAAAATACACATTGACATGGGAAAGATACACTTTGACAAGAGAAAGTTACCCTTTGACAAAAGAAAACATATTGTTTGCAAATTACAATATAAAGTGTAAATGGATGCATTTTGACAAGAAAAAGATACACTTTGATACATAAAAAAAAATTACACTTACCAATGCTACATTTGAAAATCCGAGCGTTTATCATTTGTACATCATAATTTACTCTCTCTCTCTCTCTCTCCCCCTCTCAACCACTCTCTCACGTTTGATTCGTGCGTTACACGGGGCATCATTAGATTACATACTTATTTTTATATTAAAATTATATGTATGATAAACTTGTAATACATTGAAAATTTTGAAACTTATGTAAAAAAAATTGTACACATTGATTCTTTGTAATTAACTATATATATATATATATATATATATATATATATATATATATATATATATAAATATATATATATATATATATATAAAATGTAACCATTAGACGGAATCAAGAATACCAACAAATTAAGAGCCTCTATAATACAGTTTTCATGTTCTGTGTCTGCATTCCTATGCAATGGTTTTCTTATATTTTTATTGGAAAAAATTGATTTTGTAAGATGTGTAGTTTCCGCGGAGGTTAATTGCATGATCATGTAATATTAACTTAGGATAAAAGTTAATATGACAATATTGATATGTAGAGGGAATGATATGTTATAGTAATGAACTGTTTAATACGTTTATTGACCTTTAACTATAGAAATAGTGAATTAAGTATACCAACCTATACAATTCTTTTAAGGGAAATTGGATTATAATAATACGAACTTTTGGTCATATACGAACTTTTGATTTGGTGATTAATAATACAAACTTGACCCCCTGTTGTCCCCAATAGTACGCCATCGAGTTAAGTTGAGCTTAACTTCAACTTAACTCGGTGGCGGTCTGACGTGGCGGCAAAGGCACGCGCCTGGTTGTTTTGGCTTTGCCACGTCATCCACGTTGATTTTAAAAAATAATGCGAACTTTACCTATGTTGATCTGAATAATACAAACTTTTACTTATATTGCTCTGAATAATACGAGCTTCTTTCTCTCTCTAAAAATCCCAGATCCCATTTTTTACTTCTTCAACTTCGCCAATCGCCCCTCCCCATTTCCACAAAGAGAGGGGTTTTAAGGATTTTCTGGCTTTCTGCGGTTTTTTTGAGAATGGGAAGGAGAGGATTGAAGATGATGAAGAAGTAAAAATGGGAACTGGGTTACTTAGAGAGGAAAAAGTTCGTATTATTCATAACAACATAAATAAAAGTTTGTGTTATTTTTTAAGTCAACGTGGATGACGTTGCAAAGTCAAATCAACCAGGCACGTGCCTCCGCCGCCACGTCAGACCGCCACCGAGTTAAGTTCAACTTAACTCGGTGGCGTACTGTTGGGGGCAACAGGTGGTTAAAGTTCGTATTATTACTCACCAAATCAAAAGTTCATATTATTAAGTCTTATATGACCAAAAGTTCATATTATTAGAATCCAATTTCTCTTCTTTTAAACCAAAAATAAACATTTAAAATTATATTAGTAATTATTAAATGGCAACTTCATACTAAATGATTGATATATTGCATAAAAAAATAAATAATTAATTGATTAAAATACTTTTATGGAGTTATGTGCATAGCAAATAATTCATGAATCTAACTAAAATCTTAATAAAAGTTTATAAGTTACATAAAATAAGAAAGGTTTAAACTATGTGGCATATGTTTATTCTATCAAAAAAATATAGCATAAATTTAGAAATGATGGAAATTCATCATTACGTTTTAATGTTATAAGAAAATGAAAGTCTACGTTAGTTGATATCTTAAAAAAGGGGGAGGGAGTCAGAAAGAAAAAAAGAAATTGCAAAAATTAAAGCATATAAATAATTAGATTTTAAGCGGAGAAACTTTGAACATTTTAATTAAATATTCAATTATCTAATCGTAAACTAAAATCAAAGCAAATGTTAGCTGTCATATAGAAGTTATGGCTCGGGGAAAATTTGAAGACTTACAGACTAAAAGTTGCTAAAGAATAATAGGGGAAGATTAAAAAATGGTAAAATGAAGTTTGATAAAGAGATGTATTTTAAGTTCAAAGATCCCTCTATTGATAAAATTCTAACAAAGTTAACTGAAATGATAATCATAAAGATAGTTATAACAGAATATAAATTAAGGATCAAATCAAATGATAATAAAAATAATTTAATAGAGAACATTACAAATTATACTTTAAAATGGTCAAAAGAAATAAATTTAAATCAATTCAACATGGACATTACAAAAGGAAAACTAAGAGGAGAGGCTACTGTCTTTATTGACATTCAAATTGGCAATATTATATTCTATAATTCAATCAAATTTAACATATCTTCTCTTAAATCTAAAAAACAAAGAAAACTACTAACATAATTAGGATCATACCATATTTTGGAAATACAAAATTAAAAGGATTTGAATAATATGGTTTTTAATTTTTATATATAATTAACTTGTAAATATTTAAAAAATGACATGTATGACTGTTCGGTTGTGGTAATTTGGGGTAAAAGAGTAAGGGTTGTCGAATCCACAGGGATGGTGTGTTAGGTTTTCAGGAAATTGGTTTGATAAGGGTTTCAAATTGCAGGAAGCAGTAAATAATTTAAACTAAGTAAACTAAACTAATTAGGAATTCAAACTAGGAAAACATGAACTAGGAAATAAAACTATACTAAAGAAACTAAACTAGGAAACAAGAAAACAAGAAATTGAAAACAAAACCTAACTACTAGAACAAGAACAAGAAACTAAACAAGAAATCAAAAGCATAATCAAGAAATCAATTAAAAACCGTGGAAGTAAAAACTAAATTAATTACTAAATGTAAAGCAGAAAACATTAACCTGAAGGTTTGATATTTACTCTAATCTTGAATCTTGAATCTTTGAATCACAAATCTTTCTCCCGAACAAAAAAGAAAGGTGTGATTTGGATTACTAAGACTGCTCGAATCCTCACCTGAAGGGAGAATTCGAGGAACCTTAATCCTCCGCTTCACTAAAAAGTGGAATTTTTGTGGAACTAATACTAATGAAATTCAGAATAGCGAAACAGAAAGTAAGGAACAACAAAGAACAAGAACTTGAATTAGTCTTGAACGAGAATGTAAATTACAATCGCGGAATTGAAAGAAAACTTAAAGAAACTAAAGAAAGCTTAAAACTAAAACTGAAACTTAAAGAAACTAAAGAAGAACTAAAAACTAACGACCTACTATAATTGATGAAACTAAAGGCTAATGTATAAAGTATATATGGAAAAGTTTAGGAAGGGAAAATAAAATAAATCTCTCCAAAACCCTAACGGCCGCCGCGGAAAAGAAAACACAGAAAGTCCAGCCAACACAGTCCGTGTTGGGCCTGTTTTTGTTGCAAACGTTGGATTTTTCAGCACTTTTGATTCCCTTTTTTCGCTTTCCTTTGATTTAACTTACAAAACACAAAATTATCATAACTAATATATAATTAAGGGGTTAAAACAAGCAAAACACCTTATAAAATGATATTAATTCGGCTCGGAACGAGACCGAACAATGACTAACTAATTGTAGACACCGAATTTTGGCACATAAATATATAGCATATCTATATAAACAAAGTATAAATAAAGCATAAGAAGTCGATCGATGAGCTAGTTCGGACATCGGATTTTAGCATAGATTTTATGTACTTTTGAATGTAAATTTTTTTTTTATGTATTTTAGTTAGAAAGTTAGGAAATAAGGAAAATAAGGGAAGCCAAAGCCGAAACCAAAAGACTTGCATGCATGCACTTTACATGCTCAAGATTATGAGGGAAATGGCATACACAAATTTTACGTAAAAATGATTAAATCTAAGTCATGCATGCCATGCATGGGCTACGTAAAAGTAACATGCAAGGAGCTACAAGAGGTCCCAAGATCAAGCCTCCATGCAAGCATTATTATCCAAGGATTTCCAAGCCAAGACACTTGCTCGCATGCACTCTAAATGCACAAGTACGGATAAAAACGCATGCATCATTACATGTGAATTTCCTAACTTAGTGCATGTACAATCTTTAACAGGCTTGGCCCCGGGGGTAGGCCAGAGGGGCCATCGCCCAGGGCCCAATATTTTCTCCATAAATTGCTTTGGTATTAAGGGGCCCCAACAGCCCAATCAAGATTGTTAAAGGGCCTCAACTCCCACTGTACTAAAAAATCGCCCAACTATCCAATACTTATATGGGCCCAATGGCCCACCGCTCACCCTCACTCTCACCGTTTTTCCTGTCTTCCAGGCCCTTCTCTTCTTCCTCCTTAATGGAATTTAGGATTAATTCCATTGAGGCCCTGTAACAATTTTCTATCAAAATAAACCTAACCCTAAAACAAAATCAAAAGCAAAATAATAGCCACTTTCTTTCATACAGTGACCTGGATTTAAATCAGAGCAAGATCCAGGTGTGTCATCTTCAAAAAGATGCATGGCCCTAAACGCCATTGAATTATGTTGCTTCTTTCTCTCTCACCTCCCCATTCGTCTTTCTCTATATGGCCATCTTCCCACTGCCCCTTTCCTTCTCTCTCTCTCTCTCTCTCTCTCTCTTTGTCTCTCTATCTCAATCCATACTCCTAACCATGGCTAACAGTGCTTACTCACGCACCCACTTGATGCCATTATGAAACTATGCATTAGTGGGGTGGAGAGTTAATTTACTTCGAAATATCACATTAATATCATGTCTCTCTTTCTCTCTCTTTCTAGATTTCATTGTTATGTTAGCCATGGTTAATGGAATTTGGTTAATGAAATCTAGAAAGACACACAGAAGAAAGAGAGAGAAAGAAGAAACAATTGTCCTTCCATTTTGGTTAATGAAATCTGGGCAATTGCCTCGAATCACCCAAAAAAAAAGATAATTGAGGAGTTGTGATCAAATCTATTAATAATTAATTGATTAACTTTTGGTTGAATCTATATATTTTAGATTTGAAAGTTTTCATTGTTAATTTTAGGTAAGTATTACGGCGAAATACATGATATTGATGAATTCATTGTAAAGTTTGGTTTCCACAATAAAAAGAAAATGCATAGCATGTGGAACTTACTAATTTTGACTAACTAATCTAGTATAATGGAAATGAGATATATATCTTCAATTTGACCCATTTTTTTTTTTTAATTTTAAGCCATATTTGTTTCTCTTACAACCAAATGCTCGATCTTTGATTACTATGTAAATTATGTGTACTTCCATGTGAGCAGCAATTTCCCAATTGTTATTATGATTAGATATTTATTATCAACTTTTTGCGTCTCTTTTGCTATTGTTTATATAATATATAGATTCGTTTTAAAATATACAATTAGTGGCGGTGGATTTAGTTAACTTATTATCTTTAAATATTATATTTACTTTGTTAATTGCTATTGTTTGACACTTTCTTGGTATTGTATACATGTTAGATGTATTTTTTAGAAGGGCCCCAATTTAAAAGTCGGTCAATTATACTGCTTGGGGCCCCAAAAATATCAAGACCGGGCCTGATCTTTACGTAAGCAATCAAGCTTCATTTAGCCATGAAAGCCATGCAAAAACTATGTAAAGATCACATGCAAAAACCTCCAAGAGGTCTCAAGTTCAAGACCTTATAAAAACATGCATAAAGCTTGCAAATAAGCTCCCACCGTCCAAGAGTATGAACATGCTAACTTTGAAGTCATTCTTTCACACCTCACCGTCCAAGGAATGCATGGAACAATCAGATTCATTCCCCCTCCATCTGGTGGCCGATCGGCCTTGAGGGTTGACCATATGTGGTTCATTCACCACGAGCCACCGTCCACCCAAGAACATCTCCCCATTGCTGCCTTGCAATCTGTGCATGTTGACCACGAATTGCATATGATTGAAAGGGGAGTGTATGTGATTATATTCATGTATCTTGAAGCCTCTCCTTCACCTATAAATACTACCTCTTTCCAAAGCTAAACTCACTCACTCAATCATTCACTCATTCTTCCCCCTACACTCTCATTCATCCATCCTCTCATTCCTCTCATCACTCCCTACTAATCTAATATCATCATTCTACTACTCTTTTTCTATCACCTTTCCACCATTCTCTTATCATCCTAATTTCCCTATCTTCATCCTCTTAAACTCCTAACCCATACTTTCATACTATCCCCACCATTCTTACACAAAAGCCCCACAAAAGCATCCTAAAAACACCACTAAAAAACCCATAAAAAGAAGCCTTTTTTCCTACACCTTCTCCATCATCTTTCCACCATGTTCTTAACATCATAATCTTTGTTCTTCCATCTTCTTCCATCCTCTAATCCATACTCTCATACTATCCCTCACCACACTTACATAAATATCTCATAAAACCTCCCAAAAACACCATAAAATTATCCTAAAAGCCTACAAAAAGAACTCCTTTTTCCTACTCTTCCTTTTATCCCTTTCTTACCACTTTTCCTACCATAATCTCCATTTCTCCACCTTCTTAAAACCTCTAAATATTCACCTTCATATTATTCCCTTTATCTCTACATAAACACCACAAAATCTCACAAAAGAGTCTTTCTTCCTATCCTTATTTCCTACCGTTTTTCCTATCATCTCCATCTCTAGTCTCTACCATATTCTTATCATCATAATCTTCATCTTCCTACTCTTATCTCCATTCTTACTTTATCTTCCATAAAGTTTCTAAAAGCTCCATAAAAAGTCTAACCTCTCTACTATGCAACACATTACACCATACTAGACATTGCATTTGCTGTGTACAAATCATCGAGGTATACAAATAAGGCAAGTACAGAACATTGGAAGACCATTGCAAGAGTAATTGGATACTTCGAAAATGACATTTGACTTAGGCCTTTTATATTCAAAACACCACAAAAAGAGCCTTTTTCCCACCCTTTTCTCATCCTTTTTCATCCATCTTTTCCATCCACTTTTGGCACTATTTTGGCATCTTCAAGAGGGTCATTCAAGGCATTCAAAGGAGCTTCTATAAGGCTAGGAAAGGCTTCCCTTAAAAGGTCACGATGTAAGCTTTTAATTGTTCCCCTTTTATGTAAATAAAGTGTACATGTTGTACTTTCTTTTATTCTTATTTGTTGCATGTTCAATGATGTAATTCTATAAAGTTCCTATCTATCTATCTTCCAAACTTTATAAAAGCATACTTAAAACTTTTAGTAGTCTTTCCTTTTGTGAAAAGCGAACTCAAAAAGTTTCTACCTTTCGAGTTCGTAGCCTTACCCCCGGATCCATTCTTGGGTTTCATAGGCGGAGTCTTTCTTGTTTTTCCTTTTTTGTTTGTCTTGCCTTTTCCCCTTAAAAAGTCGGGTGGCGACTCCCATTTCGAAATAAAAGCACATCGGGTTGCATAAACTATGGTAAAAAATGATTTTACAACGTGCTGATGCAACTTTATGGCCTTTTCTTTATGTATTTCTAAATAATGCTTGCATAAATTACTTTCTTCCGAGCCTAACATTTAAATAAGCAATTTGGGTTAAATTTAAAAGAGTTTGGAACAAGTGGATGTTCACTCTTAGAAGTTTAATTCAATAACTCATAAAATGCATAAGTGAAAGGAAAGTGATTTTACAAATAATATTCACGAAACGTGTAATTGAAAGTCCTCAAAGAGGTTTTTTTTTTTAAAGGTTCAAACCCCATCACGAATCATCAAATCACACCACAATCCACGTGGACGTTCAGAAGTCCGAACGGCGAGGAAAAATGTCCACATAATCAATCCCAAAAAAAGACAATGGAAAAATATTAAAAAAAAATATAAAATGTGTAGTTTGATTTGTAAGCACTTGCGCTAGACAACAATACCTTACTCAATCTTTTACTATTCAATAATTCTGCTAATAAAATAATATTTAGAAAGACATTTCTCCTAATAAACCAATAAGCTATTCTAGAAGCAATCACCTTACATTATTCAATGATTCTTGATTATTTTTTAAAGATATCAACAATAATTTTATACCTACACAACATAAAAATTCAAAATAATTATAAGAAAAAGAAATTCTAAAAATATATTAATAAGAAATTTATGCAAAATAATGACAAAAACATTGTGTATACATGCAAATACATATTACAACAACAATGCTTTGCAAAAGTATTTGAGTTGCACCCTAAATTGGTATCTATAAGAAGTAGACCTGTCAATTCGAGCGGACTAGTTACGGGTCGATCGTATATTAGGTGCGGGTAAATATGGGTCGGGTGTACTTCGGGTTCGAGTAAATACGTGTGGCGTATTTCGATTTTGGGTCAACCCAACGGGTTATGATTGCGACCTTTTTTTACTTTTTCTTAAAAAAAATTATTTTTAAATATTATTTTTGGTACAATATACATAACAAAGTACGATTATCTTCTAGTACCGATAGATTATTGTAAATGTTTCAACTTAAATTAGATAAATAACATATAAATGAGTTGCAGTTATAATTCTAATAATCATGAATTTAAACGAAAGGTCACAAATTCTAATAGATTAGAACGTAAAAAAATAGAGTTTTCGGGTCAAACGGACGGGTCAGGTTTGATCCGCTAATTTGCGGATTTTTAAGATTTGGTATATTTCAGGTTCTGGTCGAAAAAAATATGTTCAAAACCCAGAATTTTCGGGCAGGTTTGAGTCCGGTCAAAGATTGACAGGTCTAATAAGAAGCAATATGTGATGAGTCATTTAACGAAAAGAGGGAAAAACAACCATTTCTCAATGTTATTGTTACAACGACATTCTCAATATTATAATCATTTCTCTTTCAGTTTGGAAAGAAATAATATTCTTCAACCTTGTATTTTTAGAATCCAACTTGCAAAATATGGGTTATAATGAGATAAGATGTTTTCCAAAAAAAAAAGAGATAAAATCTTCATAAATAATTTAATATAATATAGAATAAAAAAAAGTGTTACCTTTAGAGAATTCTTATGTCTTTAAATCATACAAAAATGACCAGGTTTATTAAGGCTTCCATTAGTTACAAATAGAGCTAGGCAACGGGCCGGGTCAGGGCCGACCCTTTACTCTTATGGGCTAGGGTCAGGTCAACACTTTTGAGACAAGGAGTAGGGTTGGGTCATGGGTCGGCTGACTCTGACCCGTCCATGACCCACCCACTAAAATCTGATTTTTTTTCTACTGTATTTTTATTCAAGTCTGACTTACTGTACTCGGACTTTCAAAATAATTTTGCTATGCCTTTGGTGTTCTCCACTCATCTTGATTGCATTCAACATTCTCCTCAATTCAAAGTTTTTTTTTTGGCTACTGACCTACTTGTAGGACTCGGAAAATTCCCGTTGGGGGATATTGTTTCGGATGCGCTACTTAAGTGATCGGAAGCCGACTAAGGTTGCTTAATCCTTAAATAAGGATATTTTTATTTTCGAAATTCATTTTCGGGGTGATGAAACTTTATTTATTTTACAAATCCTTTTTTTGTTATTTAAATACTTGAAATTACACCAAAATATATTAATAATGGTTTAAAACCGTCCCAAACACCAAATTCAGGCCCAATAGGAAGCAGGCGGGCCCCCATAGCCTGCCAAAACCCACGCGGGTTTTGGCAAACCTTGGGCCGGGCCGCCTGTTTCCCTGGGCAAGAGAAAGGGTGTCGGAAACAATAAAACCCGCATGGGCTTTATCGATTCCTGACCCACTTTCTCTCGGTTTTAACCTTGAATTGGGTGACAGGAAGGTGTTAAACCATTTTTTAATTATTTTAGTGTAAATTCAAACGGATTATACAAATAATAAAAGAGTCGCCAGTTGATTTAAGGAAACCGACAAACCATAAAAACAATAAAAATAACTCCGGTCTATGAAACCCGATTCTAAGTCCGGGGGTAAGGTTACGAATTTGAGAATTATAAGAATTTTCGAATTCGCCTGTTAGAAAACAGACTCTACTAAAATTGACATTAAAATGAAAGAGAGTGGGGAGAAGTTTAATTAATTTCGCAAAATTACATTCTTAACATGCGATATAAAACAAGGTTTTAATTTACAAAATGTGCACAAGTAATAGAAATGAAATACAAATTACATAATTAAGTAATACAATGATAAGAAAGTGAGAGCGAACCTCTTTGATTTAATAGCCCGAATGCGTCGTCCGTGGACCTTGACTTTGCTTTGACTTGGTGGATGGGAAAAATGAATGTGAGGATGGTAGTAGGATAATACGTGAGTGATGATTTCGGTAAAGTAAGGGGATGGTAATAAGAGAATATGATGAGAGATTAGTTGAGAATAATGGGATGATTTATGAGTGTACTTGGTGGGATTATGATGATAATTGGTGAAAATGAATGGAATAGAGGGGGGTATTTATAGGTGATGAGGGTGGTGTTTAGGATGGAAATGGAGGGAGACACATCCCTTGGATCATGCCCTCCATCCCCATGCAATCACATATCATCCAAGTCAAGGGCAAAGGTCAAACACACATGGGCTAATATCATGGGGATGATCGAGATTTTTGGCGCCAGATTCTGGAAGATAAACCCCGCGCGAGTTTTATAATTCCCGCACATAGATCGCTGACGTGGACGGATCAAAACAACGCGCTTTGGCCAGTAGATAACCCACGTGGGTTTTGAAGTCTGGGCTGGGGCGCGCCTTGGGCCTGTTCTTATTTCTGGGCCGCTTCTGACATCTAAAACCCGTGCGGGTTTTGGCAGACTTATGGGCCAGATTTTCTTACTGGGCCAGATTTCTGGGCCTGAGAGTTGTTAAAACCCGCGTGGGTTTTGAATTGGATAAGTGTGACTTCAAACAGCCATAACTCTTTCATCCGGAATCCGATTGAGGCAATTCAAAAGGCATTGGAAAACTTATGATGTGTACTTTACTCTCATAAAAAGAAATGGGGCCAACGAGACTTGTGAAAAAAATGGGATTCAAAATGATGGACATATGTATGTGGAAAGGGTGGAAAATGAAGGCTTTTTGTTGTGGGTTGACCCGGTAACTCTTCATTGATGGAGGCCCAGTGACTTGGCTTTCCTTCTAGCCTCTTTTCTTGTTGTGCTTGATTTATACACTTGTCCCGGTACAAAATCCGGTGTCTACAGAGACCCCCCACTTTGATCGAATCCGAATATGACGAAGGTCAAAGTAGACTTGATGTCTGTCTTGATGCTGGCGGTGCTCTTTTATACGGCGACCACATGATGTTGCTGATGATGATGTCATCGGTAATATTTAGGTGGCAACCGTTGGACGACTCCTGCTGAAGATGTCGTTGGAGACCTTTAAGTGAAATCCGTTGCACGACTGACGCTGATGAAGAGGTCGTTGGTAACCTTTAGGTGGCAACCGTTGGACGACTGATGCTCAGCATATCGTTGGAGACCTTTAAGTGGAATTCGTTTGGACGACTGTTGCTGCTGATGAGGTCGTCGGTAACCTTTAGGTGGCAACCGTTGGACGACTGATGCTGAGAATGTCGTTGGAGACCTTTATGTGGCATCCATTTCAATGACTGTTATTGCTAACATCGTCAGAGACCTTTATGTGGAACCCGTTGGACGATTGTTGCTGACGATATCGTTGGAGGCCTTTGAGTGGCAAACGTTGGACGACTGTCGCTAACGACATCGTTGGAGGCCTTTAGGTGGCAACCGTTGAACGACTGTCGATGATGGTGCTCTTTTATGTGGCTACCGGATGATGGTGCTCGTTTATGTGGCAACCTGAAAATCACAAGAAAATTAAGTATTAGTTTTTGGAAATGCAAATGGGTTTAGATTTTTACCTGAGCTTTGGAAATATCCGGGCCGCAGTCTTAGGGCCATCCGTTTTAGGTTGTGAGGGTGGATGCTGTCGGTGCTCTTTTATGTGGTGATCGGAAGATGGATACTGTCGGCGCTCTTTTATGTGGCGGCCGGATGATGGATGATGATGGCTCCTTTTAGCGGCGACCGGAAGATGGATGTTGTCGGCGCTCTTTTGTGTGGCGGCTTGATGATGGATGATGATGGCGTCTTTTAGCAGCGACGCGGTGTCAGTGATGGCTCCCTGTCTGGCAGATTGATCGCTGATGACCTCCCTTTCTCCTTTGTTTCTGTCGATGTCCAAGTCTTTCCCCGTGTCGATGATGCCCATTGGATATTCCCGAGATAGGTCGGATTTTCCCGATGTGGTTGATGATGACCAACAGATCCTCCCGAGGTGAATCGATGTTGATGATGCCTAACGGATTCTCCCTAGGCGAATCGGATTTTCCCGATGTTGATCGGATTTTCCCGACATTGATGGTGATGCCTAAAGGATTTTCCCGAGGCAAATCGGATTTGCCCGATGCGGATGATTGTGTCACTGGCATACCTGGCAGACTAGAGATCGTTATGAGGATGAGCTTCGATGATGGATAAAGGTAATCTAGAGTGTGATTAGAGATTTCTCTAATCTTGCTCTTGATGATTAGTAGTCAAGTCTGAGCCTTTGATTGTCCTTCTTTTCTCGATGAGTATGCATGGACTTGACTGGATGCTAACTTGTCCAGCAAGAGTTGGATTAGGGATTGCTCTAATCTTGCTCTTAGTGACTGGAAACCATGTCGACTGGTCTGATTGAGAGAGTATGTGGGCTTAAGCAGCCCCCAATGTTGCGTTCTGGAGCAACGATGTAGCACTTCCTTGCTTCTTCTTCTTCTTCCCCCCTTTTTTTTTTTTATATTTTCAGATATGCGGGTATGCATACAACTAGTCTACTAAACTCTTGCACAAACAATGCATTTCTTTTTGTTTTTGACACAAGCATTTATGCACTCATGCATTCATGTCTATCGACTTTATGTACAACAAACTGACTCGATACATGACAGACTGACTTGATGCATGACAGACTGACTCAATGCAATGCAAACCTATTAATGCTTAGACAGGAGACACGTATGATGCTTTATGTTATTCTATATGCAGGCAACCCCCCGACTCTATATTTAGACAAAGATTTTCTTGGACAATGCTTTCTTGAGACAATGCTTTCTAAGGATCAAGGTCACTCGTGAGGAATTTCAAGAAAATTTAGGACGAGTAATGTTTCGATCCACGGAAAAGGGAATGATGATGGAGGCAACAAGCCTGAAGAATGTGCTTCTTGAATGATCATGCAGATGACCTAGATTGCTTGCAAATGCATGCTGATGTATGACAAGCCCCCAGTTTGGCGTAGACTCTTGATGACACTGTCCTGCCTTAGAGAGCACATTGGAGATTTACAAGCTTCTAGTTTCGATGTGGATTGACGAGATGATGCATGGGACCATGGAATAAGAGAAGGCATAGTCCCTAGTAGTGAGTCTCAAACTCTCCTTTTGCCTAACTTGCCCAAAGAGTTTTCAAGTTAGCCCCTCTTTTCTTTTCTTTTCTTTTCTTTTCCTTTCCTTTTTTTTCTTTTTTTTTCTCTTTTCTTTTTTTCCTTTTTTTTTTCCTTTGAAGAAACCACCATTAGGACGTCTATGAAGATGCAGGACCTTGTAGGATAGGGAGTAAGTGTCCATTTTTGAAGCTATCTCCGATAAATGTCTTGAACGATGGCACAAAGGTAACGCGAGCCCCCAATTTAGAGTAGCCTGCTTCTAAGTCTGTTCATGATCAGGTGGTTGCTAGTTAGTCATTGATCTAATGTGGACGACTTTTGCTCTTGCTAAGAAGTAAGCCACACTTAGGTGTGCTAAGAGTGGCCATTAAGAACAGAGCCTTACACTTGCATTAATGACTGGGATGAAAAGTCCTCAGAGGGTGAGATGGGGTGAAAGGGTTGGTTAGGAAGTGTTTGGGGAAAGAGAAGGTGGACCATGGTGAATGGGATGTGGAGACACTTAAGAATGATCGTGTCTTGAAGGGGAGAAGAGATGGTCAAATGGGATAGACATCATCTCTTGTGATGAGACTTTATTGATGAATGAGATAGGGAGACACTCAAGAATGATTGTGTCTTGAAGAGATGGTCAAATGGGATCGACATCATCTCTTGAGAAAGGGTTGGAACATAGTTATGGAATGATATCCAAGTCTGAAGGAAGGAAGATGGAGGATTGATGATGATGAAATCTAGGGTTTACTCTCCTTTTGCCTAACCTGCCCTGACGTTTTTTCACTCTCCTTTTGCCTAGCCTGGGATTCCAAGCTAACCTCTCTTTTTTTTTTTTCTCTTCTCTCAAAGACCAACATTTTGAGGACAAAGGATGCTCCTTGTAGCGACCGGGCCTCAAAGATGTTTTCCTACGTATCCAAGGTGGAATCAGGCCAGTCGTAGTTCTTTAAGCGCAACTTTGATGGATAGTGCCTCGAGGAAGGCTTAACGGTTCAAAAAGATGGTTATGAAGGTTTGAGGGTTCATATGCAGGTTATGGATGGATGAAAGGTTTGTGAAGGTTATAGAAGGCTGAGGTGTATGGATGATGAGGCGAAGGTTTGAGATTTTCTGAGGTGTGCATGACTCTTATTATCGTATTCTCACTTCTTATTCTCCTCTAATCCCTTTTTTTTCCCTTTCTTTCTTCCTTTTTCTTGTTTCATTTCCTTCTCAACTTCTTTTTTCTTTAACTCCATTTTTCTGGCTCTTTTTTTTCTACTTTCTTCTCCATGGGATTGACTCTTGTTCTCCTTTAGTCATAGCACACCTTTTGGATTGGGTTAAGGGTTTAGAAAGGGTTGAGGTTTGATGGAGAGGTTAAAGATGTGAGTGGTAGGTGGTAAGTCGGGATTGGATGAAAAGATGAGGGTAAGGTGGTGAAATGAAGGTTGGGTTCAAGCCCCCTGTCCTTGGCACATTTGGTTAGGCTGCTAGTCTAGGAGCATAGAGATGTCCATTTTCAAGAGACTAATGATTTTGGTCTTCTCTCCTTTTGCCCAGCCTGCTTGATGAGTGCAGACTGACTTCTCTCTTTTTTTTTTTCTCTTGTTTTCTCTCTTTGTTTTTCTCTTTAATTAAACCCTGGATTCGATAAAAGATGGGAACGAGGTACACAACAAAGATAGGAGGATAAGAGAGAATGAAATTTGTCAGACTTGGTTTGCACGGATGAGATGCTAACTGCTTGGCGTCTGTGACCAGGAGATGGATTTGCATTACGTAGACCCTATAGGAGATTTCTATAATGCAGAACATTCATATGTTGACTCTAGAAAAGGACTCACCCATGACATAGGTTTACATGACTTATGAATCTATATGAGACTTTCTAAAGAATGCAAGACACTTACACGAAGACACTAACACAAAGACCCATCATGACCTTATATGATGCTTTCTAATGAATGCAAGACACTTACATGCAGACACTAACACAAAGATTCATCCTAGACCTTATATGATGCTTTCTAAAGAATGCAAGACACTTATATCCTGACTCTAAACCAAAGACTCACTCATGACCTGGGTTTACACTGGACTTTCTAAAAGAGACAAACACACATTGACCCAGGGAAAGACTCACTTATGACCTAGACCTAAGACTCACCCATGACCCGGGTTTAGACTTTTAAAACACACATATTGACTTAAGAAAATATTCACATATGACACGACCTTGTATGAGACTTTCTAAAGACTGAAAGATATTTACATGTAGACTCTGAAAAAAAGACTCATCTATGACCTGGGTTTACTAGACCATATAGGATACCTCCTAACATGTAAGACACCTATACACTGACTCATGAAGCAACTCGAAAACATTTTTTACAACAAGAGCATTATAAAGGGCCGGATAAAGTCAAATATAGCGAGTCGACATAAGTTGAAGCACAAGTCAGTGTTTCTCAATTCGGATGGGCCTAATCCACAGGCCGACCGTTTTAAGGAGAATACGTAACTTGGCCCAACAACTCAGACAACTCGAGCTTTATTGGCTATTATGCGGACTAGAATAATGCTCTGACGACCCGTTTTTTTATCCTTTTTTTATGTGACGTAACACATTTATTTATGTAACTCATGGAAAGTGGATGTTGTAAAGGATCGAATAAAACCGTCAAAAGGCGAGTCAAAACAGACTTATAAACTCAATTATTAATTCCACCATGGATGGGCTTGACAACGGGTCGACCATGGATTTGTTAGACTTAATAATCAAATTTATAAATTTATTTTCTCTAACCATGAGACTATTACGCGGGCTAGAACAACACACACTGACTTTGTTTGATTATTAATCAACTTTGCTTGGACCATGAATAAGAGGATATTGAGAAGGGCAGAATAAAATCATCAAAGGTGAGTTAAAATGAATCAATAAACAAGGATAATTAACCTTTGAAATGGATGAGCCTCACCACCGGGCCGACCGTAACATTTAAGGTTAATTAATCGAGTTTATAAATTTATTTCTTCTCAACCCAATGATTATTACGCGAACTAAGACAATATCTCAAATTAGGTCCGACACCCAACTTACAGACACGTTTTATTTATTTACTCAAGGAAAATAGATATTGTAAAGGATTGAATAAAGCCAACAATAAGCGAGTTATAATTAATTTATGGGTTTAATCGACAAATCCAATATGGTTGGGCCTAGCAACGGGCCGTTTATAAATGCGATGGATTTATTAATTAAATCGATAAATTAATTTTCTCGAGCCTAGTGGCTATTATGCAATCTAAGAAGCTATCCATTAACTTTGTGGTACTTTTAATTAATTTTTTTGGAACTTTGTTAAGAGAATTTTGTAAAAGGCCATATAATATCATCAAAGGTGAGTCGATTTTTATTTGTTAATTAAAATAATCACCCTTTAAGCATAAATGGGCCCTTCCACTTGGGCTAACCATGATGCCTTTTGGGTTAATTATTCTAATGATTTAATTATACAACTCCGTACTCATTTGAACTTTAGAGATTTGCATTATACCAATTGTAAAGTTGAGTCATTTTTGTGAACAGTAGATAAAATGAGCTTCTTACCACATCTCTAACAACAAGATATATAAGATATACACATATATCATTATGATGACATCCTCACTATAATATGAACAAATCATCATATTAGTTTCGGATAAAATCACATATACGTTTATCCCATATACTGTGTGTAAACTTTAGATAGATCATCTTGTATACTTGTCATCCAAAAAATCATGGACAAAAAGCTATAGCTTGTGAACAAAATAACCTTATACTTGATAAACCACTTAACTTTTGGTTCATAAGGAAAGTGAATTTTCTACTTATATGTAATTAATCCATTACATCTCAATCTTTTGCCATATACTTGAACTTATAACTTTAACTCATTGAATAAATAATGGTTCATAATCATAAATGATCATCTTGTAGAGTATACTACTAAGTATATGATTAAATCATCACATTACAATGGTTTTATTCTCTCCTTTTATGTTTAAGTCCACCCTTTGAAGCACACAATTGTGAAAAACTTAAACATAATACTTAAACTTTTTCATAACCAAATCCATTCATATAGATATTCATCATGAATTTAGAATAATTAAAATGTACAAAAAATTATACATTTCTTATGTAGCAAATAAACTTGATATATGCATACTTAACTCACGTTAACAACATATATTATTCTCAATTAGGGATGACAACGGGTTGGAGGTGAATCGGAGGTGGGTACCTCCACCTTTGCTCCAATTAATAATCGGAGGTGGAGGTCCATGATGTATGCTAGCTCACTAAGATCAGAGTTTTGAACTAGAATGCACCATACAATCACACATATACAACTGGATGCTTGAAACACAATAACTGTTTGAAAGCAATTAGCTGGAATAGAAGACAACCCAAGATAAAATAAAAAGGATAAGCTTGCTTACAACTGTTACAGACACACCTTCAGTTGCAATCAAGGGCAAACGACTCTCACATTCATGCCTCTACAGACACACCAAAGCATGGATGAACAAGCACAACTGACACTTGCTGGATGATTGCCAAAATCCAGTGACATGAGCTATTTTTAACCAAGATTGAGAGTTGTAAGAGACTCACAAACTTTCAGAGGTACTAAGACACTCGAGAATACTATTGAATGAACACTGCGATGCCTTTCATTGATGGAAACTTCAGAATATAAAGGAAACTAACAGTTTGATTAGCAGCTGCTTAACATAAGCTAATATGCCTAATCTCCCTGATTTAATCTAATGGTGCGTTTGGTTGTTTCCCGGGAAAGGCTTTCCCGGGAAAAACTTTCCCGGGAAAGACTTTCCCTAGCCCCCCCGGGAAACTGTTTCATGGGTTTGTGAGGGAAATTGTGGGTCCCACATCAAAACTTTCCCAGGAAAGTTTCTCAACCAAACATGGGTAAGTTTTTCAACTTGGAAAAGTTGAGAAACTTTCCCGGGAAAGTTTCTCAACCAAACGCCCCCTAACTTACAAAGCTTAAAATAAATACATATGATTACATCTTAATCTATCTAATATGATCCGGATTACAAAATAAAAGGAAAATTGATGTATGCAAGGTTGCTAAGATCAAAGTGATGACCTCACAGACACCAAACGGACACACACAACACTGAGATTCTAGACCTCACAACTGATAATCGATTACAATCACTCCAAAACAGGGCTCACAATAGAGAACCAATCACAATCTCCTCCAAAACAGAGCATAAACACCAAAACGTAATGGATAAAATGGGTGGTGTGTGAAATGTGATCGGATGGACTAAATAACATAAAGAACTTATGAAGGATTTTGAGTCTCGTTCAAATGGATTGAAATGTATAATGACGGATGGGAAAAACAGAAAAGGAAAGATAGACTTGAGCTCAAGCTGATACAGGCACACCACAACTAGAACATCAAGGGCAATGGACTCGATGACCTCAGTGGATACAGGCACACCACCATCGAAGCTACCAAGCTCTACACCTACCACAAGGATTGCAAAATCCTTGATACTGTAGTAGAATGAACCAAATTTGAGAGTTTAACGTCACTCACAAACAAGAGGCTCAATAAGGCACTCAAATCTCATATTTCATATTTCAAGTTGTTCTCTACAATGACCTCACAGTGGGTATATATAAACCCAGCTGAAATATCTAATTAGGAGTTTCTTGAGCAAAAAGAAAACGTCCTAAACCTGCTTAATTAAACTAATTACATAAATAAGATAAAATGTAACTAACTTATGAAGCTTCTAGAACAATAATAATGTGGGCTAATAAAAGCGTCACACACGGCATCTTCATGAAGCTTCTAGAACAATTGGAAGGCTCTAGAAACATCACACATGGCGCTTTCTTGTTGGAGCAGCATTCCTCACTTGGGCAAGGCTGGATAATCACCTCACGAGCTGGAAGGACCTCAACAGCTCGAAAGTGACGTCTTCATACAGGGCCTCAATGACAAACACCTCACTGAATTGGAAAGACCTCAACAACTCAGGAAGTGAAGTCAAAAAGGTGCAAATAGTCTTCCTCCAGTAGGGAACGTCCTTGGACGTCCAAATTCTTAGCAGACTCAATATGGAGGTCCTCATGCGCATATTCAGATTGCATAAAAGATTAATGTCCTCCAATAAACAGAAGATGACGCATCCTAAGTGAAAAGACCAAAAGGACCTTGCTGAAACACCAAAAGGCAAGTTGATCTCGAATGAGGTCCTCATGCACGTACCCAGATTGCAATAGTTGTGCAGAATGAAAACGACCTCCAAATGGATCAACCTTTGGCATTTAGGAGAGCTCAATAATAAACTTCCTTGACATTCAAAGAGAAGATAATCACAAACCAAGTTGAAAAGAACAACCGGATCCAGGTAAACGTCCTCAATAAGAACAACCAGCTCTAGACAAACGTCCTTAATGCATTTCCAGAATAAGATAGCTCTGTGGAACCCAAATGACCTTCGGACCATGTAAGCTTGGACATTATGGACAACCTCCGAGGGACCAAATGTGAGTGAGGCCTCATTTCTGAAGTATTGAGACAGTAAAGATGGCCTCACATCAGGTGGATGACCTTTGATATAGTCAAGGACCTTGTGGGATTCATGGATGGCCTCAAAGTATGCTGACACCAAATGAGGTTGTGAGGGCTGATCTCCATCATTCCCCCCAAGTTGAGAAAAATTTGTCCTCAAACTTGGAAAGTCCTCTGCCACGGATTTACACCAAGAATAGTATGACCTCAAAACAGCTACATGGAAGGTAGCACTTCCACCAAGTTCATCCGAAAAATTCAACTTGTAAACATTGGTTCCCACTTTCCCAATGACCTCAAAGGGACCTTCAGCTCTTGGAGCCAACCTCCCTTTCCTCTTGGATCGAAATATGTCCTTCTTTAGGTAGATCCAAACAAGATCTCTCGACAGAAAACCCAACTTCTTCTTTTTCTTGTGAGCAAAATCATGAAACTTAGCCGCCTTCTTCCGTTCATGGTGAAACTCATAATCAGGAGGCAAACCAGGGGGTTTTTCTTCTGGAAACACATAAGGATAGTGTTCCAAAGGACGGGTAAGGAGGGGGTGGCTATTTGAAGAGTTTGGGTTTTTGTTTAGGTCTAGGAGAATAAGGTCCTCAACCTTGTTAAGGATCTTCAGAAACCATAGGTTCAAGGATGGAAACCTAGGTTTGTGGGTTTTAAGGGTTGCCTCTTTTGTAGAGGGTAGTAATGTGGAGATAATGCGGTATGGAAAGTAGATTTGGGAACTCCCCTTATTGAATAGGAAGTTATTTGATATGAGGGATTTTTGTAGGGCTTTTGGGGTTGTTTTGTGGGTTAATGACAATGGGGGTTTCAGTGGTAGGTTGATGGTAGGATTAATGACGAACCAAGGTTGGTAAAGAGTGTGCATATCAAAGCTTGACTGTTTGGAGGGCCTCAAGACAGAACATATGACAGTTTGAGCAAAAGAGGATGCATCAGTAGCACACGTCCTTCAACAATGGTCAAGGGACAATCATTACCATTGTTAACACAACTCAAATAAATGTTTTCCTCCCTTTGCTTTTGACCTTCATGTATAAAAGAACCACTAAGGACTCTTCTCACCACTAGCATTTCATTCTCTTCATCATAAACCCGATCTCCCAAGAACTCTTTCTCACATTCATCTTCCAATTCTGGTTCATGTACATAAGAACTACCAAGGACCTTTCTAACAACACGTATTTCTTTCACAATAAACATCCAAGGCATACATCCCAATATAGAACATATGATCAAGGCCTTAATAACACTCCACACAAATCCAAAACAAGCATCATCAAGACTCACAAAATCAAGATAATAAGACTTCACTGCTATTCCACTATCTTGACTCATCCAAAGATGTATAATCATGATAATCTCCTCAACATAACACCACAACACATGAAATTTCACAAAACATACTGTCATAAAACTCCAAAATATTCGCAAGTATGCTTCATTCATGCCCATCAAAATAATGTAGTAAGGAAATTCTTGAGATCCCATACCTTGACCAAAATATTGGATACCAATTGACTTGAAAAGGACCAAGGCTGGAAAATCAACATCACCAATAAAAGCAATGATCTCCTCCCTTGAACTTGCTGGGGGCTTGATACTCCATTCCTCATATTTTGACCTCCTTCGCTTCCACCTTTTCCGCTTTGGTCTTCTTGTCACCTCCAAGTTCTCCCATAGAAGTGACCTTGGTTGGAAATTAACCAACTCAACATTGAAGCCACTGGAAGCTTCATCCTCAATTCTCATCCTTGTAGCACGCAAAGATGACATGATGTTCATAATCACGAGTTGAGGTTCAGATTCTGCCAATGTCACTGGCTGACAGAATCCTGAGGTCATTGGCTGTGTCAAGGACAAACAGTCCTCAACCTCCTCATCACATACAGGATCCTCCAAAAGTTCATTTACACACTCTTCTTCATCAAGATCCTCTACTTCCTCATCATATCTAGGATCTCTACCTCCTCTCCCGGATCCACTAAAGGGATTTTCCTCTTCTTCTCTCTCCTCTTCTTCCTCCTCTAACCCCTTATAATCTTCTTCATCTTCATACACATAAAAAATAGGAGGGTGATTAAAATCGACCTCGTGTTCATCCTCGTGTTCACTCTCAAGAGAAAAAAGGGCCTCACAACTTCTGCCGCTTCATCAATTTCAAGAGGGAAATCAAAATGAATTTCTGGTTCCTCTCTGATTTGATGTTCCTCCTCTTGAATCAAAAGTGGTTCACGTGACTTCCTGGGATTATAAATAAATTCATACCAAAATAAATCCATCTCCACTTGTAACATATTGATCCCACGCCTCAATCTCCTTAATCTCCTTTCCTCCTTCAAAATCTGCTCACTCTTTCGAGATGAAGACTTCTTCAAGGTCATGGCTGCTGGTTTTTTTTTTTTTTTTTTTTTTTTTTTTTTGTGTGTGGGTATGTGTTTGGGCTAATTTGGGATGTGTTTAGGCTTAGAAATAAGAAATGAATCACCAAGGCTGCTGGGTTTTTTTTTCTGGCTATGTGTTTGGGCTGATTTGGGATGTGTTTAGGCTCAAAGGAATCAAAGCTCACTCACCAAGATTGTAGCTAGCTCTCCAACTTCATGAGGTGTTCTTCTACTGCCCCACATTACAAATATACTCCCCCAAGATGAAACCCAGCTCTGATACCAAGTTGATGTATGCAAGGTCGCTAAGATCAGAGTGATGACCTCACAGACACCAAGCGGACACACACAACACTGAGATTCTAGACCTCACAAATGATAATCAATTACAATCACTCCAAAACAAGGCTCACAACAGAGAACCAATCACAATCTCCTCCAAAACAGAGCATAAACACCAAAACGCAATGGATGAAATGGGTGGTGTGTGAAATGTGATCGGATGGACTAAATAACATTAAGAACTCATGAAGGATTTTGGGTCCCGTTCAAATGGATTGAAATGGATAATGAGGGATGGGAAAAACAGAAAACGAAAGAGAGACTTGAGCTCAAGCTGATACAGGCACACCACAGCTAGAGCATCAAGGGCAATGGACTCGATGACCTCAGCGGATACAGGCATACCACCATCGAAGCTACCAAGCTCTACACCCACCAAAAGGATTGCCAAATCCTTCATACTGTAGTAGAATTAACCAAATTTGAGAGTTTAACGTCACTCACAAACAAGAGGCTTAATAAGGCACTCAAATCTCATATTTCATATTTCAAATTGATCTCTACAATGACCTCACAGTGGGTATATACAAACCTAGCTGAAATATCTAATTAGGAGTTTCTTGAGCAAAAAGAAAACATCCTAAACCTGCTTAATTAAACTAATTACATCAAAATAAGATAAAATGTAACTAACTTATGAAGCTTCTAGAACAATAATAATGTGGGCTAATAAAAGGGTCACACACGGTATCTTCATGAAGCTTCTAGAACAATTGGAAGGCTCTAGAAACATCACACATGGCGCTTTCTTGTTGGAGCAGCATTCCTCACTTGGGCAAGGCTGGATAATCACCTCACGAGCTGGAAGGACCTCAACAGCTCCAAAGTGACGTCTTCATAGAGGGCCTCAATGACGAACACCTCACTGGATTGGAAAGACTCAACAACTCAGGAAGTGAAGTAAAAAAGGTGCAAATAGTTTTCCTCCATTAGGGAACGTCCTTGGACGTCTAAATTCTCAGCAGACTCAATATGGAGGTCCTCACGTGCATATTCAGATTGCATAAAAGATTAATGTCCTCCAATAAGCAGAAGATGATACATCCCAAGTGAAATGACCAAAAGGACCTAGCTGAAACACCAAAAGGCAAGTTGATCCCGAATGAGGTCCTCATGCACGTACCCAGATTGCAATAGTTGTGCAGAATGTAAACGACCTCCAAATGGATCAACCTTTGGCATTTAGGAGAGCTCAATAATAAACTTCCTTGACATCCAAAGAGTAGATAATCACAAACCAAGTTGAAAAGAACAACCGGATCTAGGTAAACATCCTTAATAAGAACAACCGGCTCTAGACAAACGTCCTTAATGCATGTCCAGAATAAGATAGCTCTGTGGAACCCAAATGACCTTCGGACCATGTAAGCTTGGACATTATGGACAACCTCCAAGGGACCAAATGTGAGTGAGGCCTCATTTTTGAAGTATTGAGACAGTAAAGATGGCCTCACATCAGGTGGATGACCTTTGATATAGTCAAGCACCTTCTGGAATTATTGGATGGCCTCAAAGTATGTTGACACCAAATGAGGTTGTGAGGGCTGATCTCCATCAAAAATGCTAGTTAAAACCTGATTGGACCAATTTGCCAAAGGGTGGCAAAATGAACCAATAGGAAGCTTTCCTGCCTAAGGGAATAAAATTTGGTGTTACTGAGGTGATTCCCCCGCAATTACTAACCTGGAAATAATCTCAATAGATTAATATTAGGCTGGAAAGACCAAAACAACCCTCTGGGACAGAAATCATAACATATAGTCCCAGAACTGGGGTTTAGGAAAAACTGATAACAAACAACCCTGCTGGGATTGCTTGTTCTGACTTCTGAATCTTATTGTTGCCATGCTCGATCATACTGGGACTTGACTTGGACTTGAAAATGGCATGACAAGGAACAAAAAACTCTCAGGGAACCTTAGCTGAATCTTCCTCAATCAATAGATATGACATTGAGAAAGACTGCTGCTTGGACTGTTGTTGCTGGGAATTGGAGTTTGTCTGAATGACCAATGCTGATGGGCTGAGTGGCTGTAGGTGCTAGGACTTGCTTTACAAGTGTGTAGCAAGCCTGGATGGATGCTGTTGGTGGATTGGTGATGAGGTTGTGAACCTCTATTTGGATATCTGAATCTTGAAGGACATCTTTGAATAGCCTTACATTTGTGATGGGATTTGAAGCTCTTTGTTTCTGGAAATGCTTCCTTAGCTGCTGAGTTTGGTAAATCAGCATGGTCTCCTTCTTGTGCTGCTGCTGAAAGTGCTGGTGAAGCTCCTATAGAGGCCTCCTTTGCTGATGAAGCTGCTGCTGTTGGTTGTTCTTCATGATGGTCTCCATCATCCTCCCTAGGTTGAGGAAAGTTTGTCCTCAAACTTGGAAGGTCTTCATCTGCTGGGTAGTATGGTCGAAGATCTGCTACATTGAATAATGCTGAGCCTCCATACTCTTCAGATAGGTCTAACCTATAGGCATTATCTCCAATTTTCTCAAGCACTTCAAAGGGGCAATCTACTCTTGGTAGTAGCTTGCCTTTTCTCTTGCTGGGGAACCTGTCCTTCCTTAGGTGGATCCAAACTAGATCTCCTGGCTAGAAAGTCACCTTCTTCCTATGCTTGTTTGCTGAAGAAGACACCTGTTCAGTATACTTGGAAATTTTCTCCTTCACTTGCTGATGAAGCTCCTGGATTTGATCTACTCTTTTACCTGCTTCAAAACTAAATTTGACAGAAGTAGTTAGAGGAACTAAATCCAAAAAGGAAATTGGATTTTTACCATAGACTACTTGGAATGGACAGTAGCCTGTGGCCTTGGATGGTGCTTTGTTGTAAGCAAACTCAGCATGGGGCAAAAGAGTATCCCATCCTGCTTTATTTTTGTGGATCAGTGCTCTGAATAGGACTCCAAGTGTTCTATAAGTAACCTTTGTCTGGCCATCAGTCTGTGGGTGGCAAGTGGTGCTGTATTTGAGTTGGGTGCCCAATTTCTTCCATAAAGTAACCAAGAAGTGGCTCAAAAACTTGGTGTCTCTGTCAGAAACCATAGTTTTTGGCACTCCATGCAACCTGACAATCTCTTGGAAGAATAATTTACCAACTCTTGTGGCATCAAAAGTGGTAAGGCATGGTATGAAATGTGCAATCTTTGAAAATCTATCAACAACCACCATGATTGAATCCTTCCCTCTCCGAGTTCTTGGCAAACCCACAATATAATTAAGGCTGACATCTTCCCAAGGGCTGCTGGGAACAGGCAATGGGGTATACAGACCTTGTGGTAGGCTGTGTGACTTAGCCAATTGACAAATATTGCACCTCTTCAACAAATGCTCCACATCTTTCCTCATCTTTGGCCAACTGTAGTGCTCTTTCAACATTAACAATGTTTTTTCAACTCCAAAATGACCTGCTAAAATCTGAAACTGCTCTTAGGGACACACAATCTGCTCCCTTTGAACAAATAACCCTGGTCTATGTGATACAGACCCTGGTGTTGCTGTTGGAACTTTTAGTACACCTCTTTATGTTCTCAATCCTCCTGATACAAAGCTCTCAAATGCTCAAAACCAACAATTCTAGAATCAAGTATATGAAGCAACATATACCTCCTACTCAATACATCTGCTCCTTTGTTTAGCACTCCTGATTTGTGGTGGATCATGAAGTGGAATTGCTACATGTACTCGACCCAAGCAGCATGCCTGGTGTTGAGCTTGTGCTGCCCTTGAATGAACTTCAAGGCCTCATGATCACTGTGTAGGATGAATTCTGCCCCAATAAGGTAGTGCCTCCAGTGTTGAAGAGCTCTAATGATGGCATAGAACTCTTTGTCATAGGTGTTGTACTTCCTCTTTGCATAATTCAACTTCTCACTGAAATAGGCAACTGGCTTGCCCTCCTGGGTCAATACTGCTCCTATGCCAACTCCTGAAGCATCACATTCTACCTCAAAAACTTTGCTGAAGCTGGGCAATGCTAGAACTGGTGCTGAAGTAAGCCTCTCCTTAACTTCTTCAAAGGCTCTTTGGGCTGCTGTTGTCCAAATAAAGGACTTTCCCTTCACCACTTCAGTCATTGGGGCCAAAATAGTGCTGAAATCCTTGACAAACCTTCTGTAGAATGAAGCCAGGCCTTGGAAGCTCCTGACTTGCTGAATAGAAATGGGCACAAGCCACTCCCTAATTGCCTTGATCTTCTCCTCATCAACCTGGATATCTGCTGCTATGACAATGTATCCCAAGAAGTTCACTTAGGTTGTAAAGAAGTGACACTTCTCGAGGTTGCCAAATAACTTCTCCTGGCCTGCTCAGAATATCTAAAACCTCTTGCAAATGCTTGACATGCTCTTGCTCTGACCTGCTATAGACAAGAATATCATCAAAGTACACCACAACATTCTTGCCTATGAGTGGCTTAAAGACCTGGTTCATGAGTCTCATGAATGTAGATGGGGCATTAGTAAGGCCAAAAGGCATGACCAACCACTCAAACAAACCTCCCTTGGTTTTGAATGTTGTTTTCCACTCATCTCCCTCATAGATCCTTATCTGGTAGTATCCACTCCTCAAATCAATCTTAGAAAAGACTATTGACCCATGTAACTCATCCAACATGTCTTGAAGCCTAGGTATAGGGTACCTATACTTGATTGTGATATTGTTAATGGCCCTACAATCAATACACATTTTTTGGCTTCCATCTTTCTTAGGAACTAACAAGGCTGGGACTGCACATGGACTCAAACTCTCCCTAATCATTCCCTTCTCCAATAACTCATCCACCTGCCTCTGTATTTCATTAGTGTCTGCTGGTGTCATCCTATAAGCTGGCTTATTAGGCAACACTGATCCAGGCACTAAGTCAATTTTGTGCTGGATATCTCTTTTAGGTGGCGAACCAGGTGGCATTTCCTCAGGAAATACATGCTGAAACTGCTGGAGTAAAGGTAGAAATAAAGGGTGGTCATTTTGTGGGGCTGAGGGTTCTTCAAGGTCTAAAAGGATCAAGCCCTTCTGTGTGCTAAATTCATGTTCATCAAATAAAAGCAACACATCAAGACTAGGTTCAAGACATAGGCTCTTGGATTTTTTGGCTAACTATGAGGGTTTCATGGGGGTAAGAATGATCTTTCTGTGGTTTAGGGTCAGGGTGTAGGTATTAGCTCTACCACAATGGCTCACTGATCTATCATACAACCAAGGTCGACCCAAAAGCAAATGACATGCATCCATTGGTAAAACATGACACCAGACCTCATCTTTGTGTGATTCACCAATTGAAAAAGCAACAAGGGATCTAGTAGAGATTTGGATACCTTTCCCTGAACCGAGCCACTGAATGGTGTATAGAGCTGGGTGGGGCTTGGTTGCCAGACTTAGCTTCTTTACCATGGTGCTGGAGGCTGCATTGGTACAACTTCCACTATCCACAATCATAGAGCATACCTTCCCTCCAATGGTACACCTTGTATGAAAAATATTCTCCCTCTGCTCTTCTGTTTCCTCTACTGCTGAGTTGCTCAGAACTCTCCTGTTCACAAGCATTTCTCCCTCATCTGGACCTTCTTCTATAACATCATCATCATAGATAGGATCATGTTCAGGCTCTTCATAATCCTGTTCTTCTCCCTGCACATGTTCAGGATCAACAAACAAAGCTGCTTGGTACTAAGCAAGAGTAACCATTCTCTTGTTTGGACAATTTGAGGCGATGTGCCCTAGTCCTTGACACCTGAAACACCTTCTTTCTAGGTAGGTTCTGCTAATAGGGGTTGAGGTTCTTTGTGGGGGATTTTGTGGTTGATTTTGTGGGGGTCTTGGGGCTGGGTTTCTCGCTTGAGGTGGTGGTGGGGGTGGGGGTGGATAGGCTCTATGTGGGGGATTGTAAGGCTTGTAAGGGTTTGGCTTAGTTGGTGCATAAGGCTTGGCTGGGTATCTACTGTATTCTTTCACTCTAGCCTTCTTCTGCTGTTCCACTTTGTGAGCTAAAGAGCTTACTCATCAAGTGAATCATAGACCTGTAGCTCCACAACATTCATGATCCCTTCATTCAAGCCTGCAAGGTACCTGATATAAGTTTGTACCTCATTCTCCTGCATATTACACTTCCAAAGTAAGTGCTCAAACTCCTTTGTGTACTCCTCCACTGACTTGTTTCCCTGCACAAAATGCTGTAACTTGAAGTAGTTCTCCTTCATGTAGTTTTCTAGAAGGAATTTCTCCTTCAACTTCTGTCTCATCTAAATCCAGGTGCTCACCCTGTCTTTGCCACTCTCCATTCTCCTTCTCTGCAGATTAGTCCACCAAGTAGAAGCATATTTCTTTAGTTTTAAGGCTACTAGCTTCACCTTATTCTCTTCTGAAACCTCCTTTAAATCAAAGACTCTTTCTACTATCTGCAACCAATCTAGGAAAACATCAAGATCTAGCTCCCCTGCATACTCAGGTATGTCAATCTTGAAATCTATCTTCTCTATCCTCCTATCTTCCCTCCTTACTTCTCTTTCACTCTCACTGTTTTCCTCAGGTTCACTAATCCTAGGTGATCTTCTAACCCTTCTTCTCCTTCTGTGTGTAGGCCTAGCACCTCGACCTCCTCTTCCTATCCCACTAAAAGGATTCTCACTTACTCCCTCCTTCATTTCTTCAACAGTCTCCCTATTCAACTCATTTCTATGCAACCTCATGTAATACTGTAATTGTTCACTCAAAAACTTCGTTTGCTGTTCTACTTCTTCTTTTTCTTTTAAAGTCTATTCTAAGACTTCCTGTGGTGTTTTACTTGTTCCGGACATCTCAACTACAACAAGCAACACTCTCCAAGATAGAACACAATGCTCTGATACCAAGATGATGTATGCTAGCTCACTAAGATCAGAGTTTTGAACTAGAATGCACCATACAATCACACATACACAGCTGGATGCTTGAAACACAATAACTGTTTGAAAGCAATTAGCTGGAATAGAAGACAACCCAAGATAAAATAAAAAGGATAAGCTTGCTTACAACAGTTACAGACACACCTTCAGTTGCAATCAAGGGCAAAGGACTCTCACATTCATGCGTCTACAAACACACCAAAGCATGGATGATCAAGCACAGCTGACACTTGCTGCATGATTGCCAAAATCCAGTGACAGGAGCTGTTTTTAACCAAGACTGAGAGTTGTAAGACACTCACAAACTTTCAAAGGTACTAAGACACTCGAGAATACTATTGAATGAACACTGCGATGCCATTCATTGATGGAAACTTCAGAATATAAAGGAAACTAACTGTTTGATTAGCAGCTGCTTAACATAAGCTAATCTGCCTAATCTCCCTGATTTAATCTAACTTACAAAGCTTAAAATAAATACATATGATTACATCTTAATCTATCTAATATGATCCTGATTACAAAATAAAAGGAAAATGCTAGCTAAAACCTGATTGGACCAATTTGCCAAAGGGTGGCAAAATGAACCAATAGGAAGCTTTCCTGCCTAAGGGGGTAAAATTTGGTGTTACTGAGGTAATTCCCGCGCAATTACTAACCTGGAAATAATCTCAAAAAATTAATATTAGGCTGGAAAGACCAAAACAACCCTTAGGAACAGAAATCAGAACATATAGTTCCAGAACTGGGGTTCTGGAAAAACTGATAACAAACAACCCTGTTGGGATTGCTTGTTCTGACTTCTGAATCTTACTGTTGCCATGCTCGATCATGCTAGGACTTGGCTTGGACTTGAAAATGGCATGACAAGGAACAAAAAACTCCTAGGGAACCTTAGCCGAATCTTCCTCAGTCAACAGATATAACATTGAGAAAGACCTTGCTTGACCGTTGTTCTTGGAACCGGAGCTTGTCTCGAATGACCAATCTTGATGGTGAGTGGTCAGAGGTGCCAGGACTTGCTTTACAAGTGCGTAGCAAGCCTGGATGGATGCTGTTGGTGGATTGGTGGCTGCTGGTGAGGTTGTGAACCTCCTGCTAGATATCTAAACTGCTGAGGGACATGCTGAATAGCCTGCTGTCTGTGCTGGGATTTGGAAGCCTGCTGTTTCTGATGGAAATGCTTCCTTAGTTGCTGAGTTTGGTAAATCAGCATGGTGTCCTTCTTGTGCTGCTGCTGAAAGTGCTGGTGAAGCTCCTATAGATGCCTCCTTTGCTGATGAAGCTGCTGCTGTTGGTTGTTCTTCATGATGGTCTCCATCAGTTCACCTCCAAATCCGATTAATCGGAGGTGGAGGTCCTCGGGTTATAATCAGAGGTCCAATTAGCATTTATACTATTTTTTAGTTTTCTAATTTTAGACAACATTTTTGTTGCAATTTAATATATCAGACTCATTACTTTTGTAAAAAATGAAACACCAACAACAAACCAAAATAATTTTTTATGTAACAAAAAAATATATAACAACACAACAGAAATATAATAGGTGAGAAAAAGTCTCTCAACCGTCAAAATACTAGCAATACACCCTTGAAAAAAAACGAAGCTTCAAATTCTCCCCTCAATTCTTAAATTCAATCATATTATAATTTTTTACATTTTTTTATATATTTATTATTCTAATCGGAGTTAATCAAACCTAATCGGATCGGAGGTGGTCACCTCCATATCTACTCCAATTATAACCGGAGTCAGACTTTTTTAATTTACATTTGGATTTTTTTTTTGTCGGACTTGGATCTGATTTTCTACTGCAGATCGGAGTGAATTCACTTCGGATTCGAATCTAAATGTCATATTTAGTTTCTATCTTGTTTTTGGTTGGTTGGCTCTTTGATGCAATCGCAGGACAAGTCCCGTTTTAGCTAATCAAACAGGAGAGAAAGTCTCAAAGGTGAATTATGCTAGTTAGGATAAAAAGGAGTCGCCAGTTGATTTAAGGAAATCAACAAACCAAAAAACGTTGAAAACTCCGGCCTATGAACCCGAATTTCAAGTCCCAGGGTAAGGTTATGAGTCTAAGAGTTAGAGAACTCTTAGACTCGCCTGTTTGAAAACAGACCCTACTATAATCGATTTCACAATGAAAAGAACAAGGGAGGAATTTGGAAAAGCTTAACGATACTATTCAAGTCATACAAATGTAAACCTTTTTGAAAAATAATGTGCAAGCGTAACACAAAAAGGATTCCATGATTTACAAGATGATAAATGAACATTCTAACCTTGTTTAAACATAAAGCATGCAAGAGGTTAGGCGGGATGGGAGAAAATCGAAGTCAACACATTGGAATTCTTTTGCTATCGATGTGATGATAATAACAAAGCTTTTTATGTTTGTGAGAATAGTGAGAGATGAAAGGGGAATTCTTAGATGTTCTTGGATGGTTCGAATAGTTGAATGAAGGGTATTTATAGGTGAAGAGGGGGCGTGTCAAAGATGGAAGAAGGGCGCATGATCCATCCTTTTTGCCTCTAACCCCCAAGAAAAGTCGTTTGGCCTTACTATCTGCATGGCAGTGATCACGTAATCAGCATGCATCAAAGAATTGCATTGATTGGAAAGTGGCGCGGATTACTAACGTGGCAGAAAGCAAATTCGTATGGCCTTGCTTGAGTCTTCCTTCACACAGATAGCTGACTATGTAGATTAGGGATGTGGTAGAGGAGATAGGTCGTTTGGCCTTGGGCTGAAAACTGGGCTTTGGTCATTTGGCCTTCTTTTTAGCTCACTTTAGGTTTTTAGGCCTAATCTTGCAATGAGGTATTCACGTTGCTCCCAATTACACTTGTGCACTTGTTGCCGTACAAAATCTGGTGTCTACAACCCTATACACTTGAAATTATCCATCACCTTATCCGCTTGTCTTAGCAGATAAGTTATTCTATTTTCTTTTTTTGTTGGGGGAGGGGGTGTACATCGAGGTATTACCATTGAATAAGACACACATGTTCAGAAATATTGACGTTCATTAATTAATAAAAGTTACTCTACTTTGGAGATTTCACTGTGAGGCAATGGGGATTTTTAATGTGTGCGATGTAAAGACACAGACATGGGTACTCGTAAGACAATATAGCAAATATTGTTGTTAATGATTTATTGCCCCTGCTAAATATACTTGAGGAGACAAGTATAGAATTACATATCTGGAATGTGATTTAGTTGGAGTTAAGGTCAATCAGTATTCCAACTCTTCTGGTCTTTTATAAGTAATGACACTTGAAACGAATAGAAAAGTTTTGTAGGTTTAAACCCCCACTGTATTCTTCTCACATCTTCCACAAATGAGAAACACAAAAAAAAAGGAAACAAGGGAAGTTTGGAGTAGCGGGTAGATGTGTAGAAGGACAATGGTGCACCCGAGAGCAATGCTCCGGTGGGCCCATTGTGCCTCTTCTTCCTCTGTTTATGTTTTTATTTCTTTGCTTTTGTTTCTACATAGATATATTAATTTCCCTTTTTTTTTGTTTCTGGGTATAATATTTGTATTTTTTACCCACTTTTCTTTTTTCTAACGACTGCAACTTATTTCTTCAATTCATAACATCAATTTTAAAAATTATGAACATTGTGGTACATTTTTTTGAACATCCAATTAGAAATTATGAGCATCATTATTTAGTGAGTTTTTTTGTTAGACATTATGAACATCCATCTTAAAAAGTATGAACATTATATATAGTGTATCTTTCTGAACATCCATATTAGAAATTATGAACATCAATATTTTGTGAGAACTTTTATCAAGCATTATGAACATTATAGTGTATCTTTCTGAACATCCGTATTAGAAATTATGAACATCATTATTTAGTGAGTACTCTTATTAGACATTATGAAGATCCACATTAAAAATTATAAACATTATAATGTATATTTCTGAACATCCATATTAGAAATTATAGACATCATTTAGTGAGTATACTTATTCGACCTTATGAACATCCACCTTAAAAATTATGAACAATATAGTGAATCTTCATGAACATCAATATCAGAAATTATGAACATCATTATTTAGTGTGTATTCTTATTAGACGTTATGAACATCCATTTTAAAAGTTATGAGCATTATAGTGTATCTTTATGAACATCATATTAGAAATTATGAATATTCTAGTATAGTTTTATGAACATCCTTATTAAAAAAAATAGGATTTTTGGCTGAAAATACACTGAACTTTAGGTGTATTGGACAATAATACACTGAATTTTTTTTGTTGGACTTTACTACACTGAACTTTCAGGGTATTGGATCATAATGCACTTGGAACAATTCCGGTGGTGGTTGGCGCGGTGGCAGTCCTACTTTGACGTGTTGTTTTTTCTTTTCTTTTAAGAAAAAATTATATTAGTCATCCTACTTATGTGTACTTTCTTACATGGCAAAAAAAGTTTTCTTAAAAAAAAGAAAAACAACATCTCAAACTAGGATTGTTACCGCGTCAACCAACACTAAAATTGTGTTGAGTGCATTATTGTCTAATATTCTCAAAGTTCAATGTATTAGAATAAAAAAAAAGTGCAGTGCATTATTGTACAATACCTCTAAAGTTCAGTATATAATCATCCAAAAATCCTAAAAGCTATGAATGTTTTAATAGTTTTTATAATGGTTAAATTATAAAAAACAAGAATGAAAAACTAAAACAAAAAAAGAAAAATAACTGAAAAAAAAGGAAAGAGAGGGATGATGGGCATACCATGATATTTTCATGTAGACTGCGTGTTAGCTAACTTAGGTGGTGATAAAGATCTGAGGGTTGTTGTTTGCATCCATTGTTGAGGTACATCAACCTTTGTGCTTCCAAGTATCAATGAAAAAAGGGTTTCAATGAGCTGGCGTTGCTCTCACTTTTAGTTCTTGAGCATTTTGATATTATATCATGTTCCATGCTACAACTAGGAACTAATAACATTTATCCGCCCCAACCAACTTTTTAAATAAGATGATTTTTACCCACCACATTTGAGAAGTTACATGTACCCTACCTCATCTTTGTACTAATGATAAATATCTACAAAATCCAGTCACGTGTAGGAAATAGGCAAAAGTAATTGCACTTTACCTTGAAATGACAAAAATGTCCTCCACTACTTTTTCCTCTCTTGTGATCTCCCTTGTATGCTCCCCCTATGGCCCCATAGCTTCCATAGTCCCCAAATTCACTTCCACCATATCCACCAGCATACCTAACAACTCTAACCCCATACTCAACAGCTCTAACCCCCATAAAAGCACACAATTGTCGCCGCAAAAGCTACCTTTCCTTGTTTCTTTTCCTTACCATGCTCTTTTATTTGCCAAATCCAAATTAAATGAAAGCTTCGAAATATTAACTTTCATGCCTTCATTTCTATTATGCTTTTTAATTACTAATTACACCCAAAAATTATAAAATCTCCTCGTCTTACTCCAATTACGTTTAACAAATCAATATCAACATCTAGTTTATTACATTATCAGCATCTTACCATGTTTTAAAACATCATCATCATCGTCCTTAAACCATATCCATCACCATGTATATAAATTATTATCATTAAAAGTAAATCCATGTTTTCATATGCATGTTACTAACACTTCTCTTCATTCCTTTATAAATTGAATTCTCATCGCACCCTCATGAAGTATAATTAAATCGTCATCATCCTATTTGTATTAATTGTCAATTATATTGGAAAATAAGATGGAGAAACACGATCACATGGAAGATGGAAGATGGGGATCACTTGGGTGGCTAGGAGTCGAGGGCAATCCCGTTCCCCTTAAAACTTATTCACTAGACCGTGAAAAGGCTCAAGGATAAAACCTAACTTCTTGTAAGCAAAGTACAAGATTTCTGATGGACTCTCAAGAATGTTGTTGTAGTTCAACACCTTAGGAGTGTGCTGAAACTCTCTAGAACAAAAATGATGATGATTGAGGGTGTGGATGAATGTGCAATTCATCCACCTTTTATAGTGATCTTTTGGAGTCAACTAATGCGTCAAACTTGCCAATTATATAGAGCATAATCCATGGGATATGGTTGAATACTATTGATGAGAAATCAAGACTGATTTCTCAGTCAAATAACATCCCAAAACGTGCTCAAAAACAATTGACCACGAGGCATAAATCAAGGGATTACAAAATCAATCCCGACTCAACTCAACACGACATGTGTTAGATCAACACGGTCCGTGTTGAACTCAACACGACCCCTATTGGATCAACACGGTCCGTATTGATCCAGAGCACATAAAATGTGCTCGTTGGACACCAACACAGGTCGTGTCAAACTAGACACGATCCGTGTTGAACCTATTTTCCTTGTTAAGCTTATTTCCGACCTTCCAGTCGATCTCTTATGTCTTATAGTTTATGCCTCTTAACTCTTGAAATACTCCAACAATCCCCCGCCATTTCAAGAGTATCACTTGAAATAGCACGGGATCCCTCACTTGGGTAAAATTACCCTTGCCATACATGGCACCTTCCAGAAAGATTCAACACCCGAGAAATCAAGGAGTTGTAATGCGTCGTGAAAGTGTCTTTCGACTTGAACTTTCACTTAGTGATATAAATTTAATTAGTCCGGATGCATAAGTAGACAAGTCTTTGATACATCCTTATTTAACTAATTGGATACATAACACACACACAACCCAAAACCTTTTTTAAAATAAAGACACTATTTCAAACTGGCCATGTGTCCCATACCCTTGGCGAGAACAATTAAGCCTAGCCCTAGGCTATCTGAAGCGGCCCACTTCACGTCCTCGCATGGGTAGACTTTTACGCTCCCGTAATATAGCTCCCAATCTCATCAATTCAACGTCTGTTAATGAGTAACAAAATTGATGCTCGTTGACCATCACTTGATCTTGGGATGAGTCATAGAATTGATGCTCCAATTGTCCTACAACGTCGTCGACCATTGAACTCAAGACTTGACCACATATGTCAAGTATGAGTTGGAGCTCTGTTGTTGACAATTTATAAGTGGGCTTTTCTCCCATCGCCTTATCAAGGATCACTAGATGATCTTGTGACCTTGCAAGAATTTGATCATGATACTTTTGAGCGCCGCTATTACCTAAGATCACTAGATATTGTACACCGGAATTTGTACCGGCATAATCCCGACTCATCAAGATCAGCTAATCATGTGGGCCAAATAATAAATGGGTCATTGGGCCCAAAAACGTCAACAGCTTGAGCCCGAGAAGTCAACAGGCCACCTACACTCGTTAAAACCCCCCTGGGTTTTGATATTCAGAAAGCAGCCCACACAAAAGTGGGCCGAGAGCGCGCCCCGGCCCAGAAGACTCAAAACCCGCCTAGGTTTTGAAAGGAATAGCAGAGCGTCCTCGTTTTGTGCCATGTCAGCGATCCGTGTGATGGTTAAATTAAAACCCGCCTAGGTTTTGATTTTGCTTGCGCTAAAATCTGCATGCATGCATGCAATCCCCTGATTTTTGCCCACGTGTTTGACCTTGCTCTTGACCTCCCAAAACCCGCCTAGGTTTTGATCCTTGGAGGGCATAATTTGTGGAGTATGTTCCCCTTGGTTTCCCTACAAATCTCTCACTCCATTTCACCCTCATTCCATCAACTACTATCATCCATTACCCTTACTCTCCTCAAATCATCATCAACAACTCTTACAAACTACCACCATTATACTCAAATTCTCCACATTCTACTTCCCTCATTTCATCTCTAATCCCTTCACAATCACACTTATCATATCTATATTATCACCCATATATACCACCCTTCTAAACCACTTACATTATTTCATCCAAGACTCCAAGTCAAGGCCAAATCAAGGGATCAAATCCATCACATCCACCACCTTTTAAGCAAGGTTTGATTTTATTATTCATTTTGTTGTAATTAATCGTGCAATTCATTCTTTTCCTTTACTTTTACATATTTTGTAAAAAGTAAACATCATGTTTTAATCTCGCTTGCTTTGAATAATAACTTCGCGAAATTAACCAAACTTTTCCCCGCTCTCTTTCTTTTCAATGTCGATTTTAGTACAGTCTGTTTTCTAACAGGAAGATTCGAGAGTTCTTAGAACTCTCGAATTCGTAACCTTACCCCCAATTCTAGAAATCGGGTTCGTAGACCGGAGTCATTCTTTATTATTTTTACGGTTTGTCGGTTTCCTTAAATCGACTGGCGACTCTTTTACATTTTATAAATATGTTTACTCATTTAAAATATTTGTTTCTATATAAAATAATTAAAAAGAATAATTTGGTTCATGTCCAATATTAATTCAAGGCGGGTCCTGAGCGAAATGGGTTAGAAAGCGATAAAACCTAGGCGGGTTTTATCAGGCGGGTTTTATCACTTTCAACTCACTTTCCCTTTGGGCCCAGTAGGCAAGCGGCCCTACCTAGAGTCTGTTAAAACCTAGGCGGGTTTTAGCGGATTCTGTAGGCCCGCTTGCTCATCCTTGGGCCTGAAATTGATACTTGGTCCGGGATTAAATTATTGTTAAATTATTTTGTGCAATTTTGAATAATTTAAATAATAAAAAAACAGATTTGTTAATAAATAAAGTTTCATCACCCCGTAAACGAATTTCATAAAATAAAAATATCCTTATTTAAGGATTAAACAACCTTAGTCGGCTCCCGATCGTTTAAGTAGCGCATCATGGGAAAAGGGTCACTTTTTCCGGGGTACCTACAGATTGGCGACTCCACTGGGACTTAAACTTAAAAAGAGGGTAAAATTTGAACAAATCAAATTGATTTGAAAATGTAAAAGGGAGAAGTTAATTTATTTCGCAATTTTATTATTCTTTTGTTAGGTATCCTTTGCATACCGAGCCACTAATCGGGTCTTTTGACACGTTAGCACAAAGGCGATGGTTTAGGTAATAATTAGGATTTTCCCTTGAGAGCGGGCGGTCACTACTTGTGTGATGCACCCTACATCGCCAAGAATTTGGTCTCTCCTCCCCCCATGTTATACTCAAAGGGCTTCCTTGAAGTTCGATGAGAAACACCTCACACTCCTTACCCACAATTTTAAGAGTAAGGAGAACCGAGGCGAGAACGTGCGGTAGGCCATGTAAAACCAACCACAGTAATCCATGAATATAGAACCTTGGTTTAGGATATCCTTCATGTTGTATGCTATGTGCTATGTGTACCCCTTCCCCTTTTCTTTTTTGTAAAAGAGTCGACCCTAGTTTGGAGGTTTTAATCTAGTCAATATAAAATTCATTGGGTTGAGAAAATGATTATTTATTAATTGATATAATTAACCCAAAAGCATTATAGATAGCCCAAGTGGAAGGGGCCATTTATGTTTGAAAGTTGATTATCTTAATTAATAAATAAAAAATTGACTCGCCTTTGATGATATTATATGGCCCTTTATGAAATTCTCTTAACAAAGGTTCAAAAAAATTAATTTAAAAAGTCCAACAAAGTCAATGGATAGCGTCTTAGACTGCATAATAGTCACTAGGCTTGAGTAAGTTGATTTATCATTTTAATTAATAAATCCATCATATTTATGGTTGGCCCGTTGTTAGGCCCAACCATATTGGATTTGTCAATTAAGCCCATAAATTAATTATGACTCGCTTATTGTTGACTTTATCAAGTCCTTTACAATATCAATTTTCCTCGAGTAAAAAAAATATAAAAAAAAGAAGGTTAAAAAAAACTGTGGGTCGTCGGTCTTGTTGAACATCATTCTTGTCCGCATAATAGCCAATATAGTTTGAGTTGTCTGAGTTGTTGGGCCAAGTTACGGATTTTCCTGAAAACGGTCGACCTATGGATGGGGCTCATCCGAATTGAGAAACACTGACTGAAACCTGTCAACTCAAGATTCGTTCGCTATGTTTGACTTTATTCGGCCCTTTATAATGTTCTGCTATTAGGTCCATATAGAGTTAGGTCATGCACTCCCAAAAAGTGGGTGAGTCCTGTATGTCAGCATATATGTGTCGAGTCGATTGGGATCATATAGGTCTCTTAGGGCATGCATGCATCCGGTGGGACGTGTCGGAGTAGGTCATCGAGTGTCTAACTTTGAATTTTCATGCAGGCATCATTAGTGATCGACTCCGAGCCCGCATTCGAGATCCACGAACTGGTCTTTTGATTCCAAACCTTCACTACGATCCATTTGCAACCAGTAATCGCATCATGTCTGGAGAGCAATTCCAAGAGATCCCGGTCCAGAGCACCGAAGCCAACATCACGAAGCATTTGGATGATCTTTACACCAAAATGTAAGGCCTGGTATTCGCCAGTACCTTGGAACAAGAGCAGAAAATGGGAAAAAGGCTGAATGAACAACAACAAGTGATGGATGGCATGCTGCAAGCCATCACTAAGATCAATACCAAGTTGGGGTTGAATGTTGAGGAAGATGATGAAGAGATGCACGGATATGAATCTGAACCTGAAATCATTAAGACATCCCCAGATTCTAGAGGAATAAAGGTATCCAAAATAAAGGCACCTAAACCCACGAAGGACCCTGCTGTCAAAGCCCTTGAACAGAAGTTAGAAAGCCTTACTAAAGCAATGAGCATTGTACCGGCCTTTGCTGACAAGTACCTAGAAGTGCCATTGCTTGTTCAGCCAATTCTGAAGATAGCTGATAAAGTTGAGGTACCAAACATCATATTCAAACCCTCCGAGAATCCTGTTCACCACATTGAAGAGTTCATGAGGTTGGCACCCTTAAACCGGATTGATGTCAGTTTATACTCTACCGTCTTCCCATCCACCCTAGATGGCGAAGCCAAGGTATGGTATCATGCCTTATCACACCAAACGAAGGCCGACTGTAATGAATTATTCAAAGCCTTCATTAATCACTACGGCCGCATCCAGAGGAAGCAAGCTACGGCGGATGACTTAACCACCATGAAGCAACGGGACGGAGAATCCTTCTTGGATTACTTTGAGCGATGGCATACCAAGTTATCCCATATCAATGAGACAATCCCTCTCCGTCTACAGTTGTCTACTTTCAAGCAAGGGCTGAAAAGCAGTTTATCCAAGCACTTGGGATACCACGTCATTAAAGACTTTGATTACTTGAAGGACATTTGTGTTCAACTGGAGGCGATGCATAATGATAAGACCACTTCGCCTAGATGGAAGAGGTCTAGTTCCAATAGGAGGGCCACTAGTGCGCCTAGCCACCCTCCTAAGATTATGGAGACTAACTCTATCCAGCGCAAGGGGCCTATTATACCAAGATATGAGACCTACACACCACTATACGTCTCTTACTCACAGGCTCTTGATCGGTTGGTCAAGAAAGGTTTTTTGGTTCTGCCTTTGCCAAAAGAAGAGCCAGGGATTAAAGGGAAAAATTGGATGCTAACCAATTTTGCCGTTATCATCATTGTCGAGGACATGATACTCAGAAATGTTGGACTCTTAAGAACAAGATAGAGGATATGATAAAGGATGGGACGCTGCCCATGCCAAAAGCTGCCTAGAAACCTAACAATCAAAGCAACCTGATGCCCGAGCATACAAATGTCGTCTTCTGTGGAGATTTTAATTTCGATCCTTCCACTTTAATTGTTTAGACGGGTCGACCTATCTCCGAAGTACTTGGTTTTCATGAAGACCTATCCATTCATGGAATTTGGGACAGTGATGACGATGATAAGCATGAGCACTCCAAGACAGAATGGATGGAGACGGATGAACCAACATCAGATGGTGGCATTTCTCACTCGATTAGGCTGCCATAACAACAGGAACACCACCACCCCAGTGGCTGTTTCTAATCCTACGCCAATGGTTACTAATGACAGTTAGACTCATCCTGAAGACCCTCTCCTCGCACAACTCAAGAAGACTAAAGCTGAAGTCACTATCTGGCAACTGATATGCACATTGCAAGCGCATAGACAAAAGATTCTAGATGTTCTTACTGCATTAACAGTACCTCCTACGGCGACTCCTGAATCTCTAGTTGCTCACGTGGCCACCCATCAAGAGGCCATCACCTTTGGAATTGAAGATCTCCCTCAAGGAGGGGCATCCCACAACAAAGCACTGTACCTTACAGTGCAATGTTCCAATAAGACTATCCCGCTGGTGCTAGTCGACAATTGCTCAGCCATAAATGTGTGCCCTTGGAGGAAGGCACAGAAATTAGGAGTCCAACAACAGCATTTCGCTCAAAATAGTGTACAGCTCAAGGCTTATGACAATTCTCCTCGAAGATCGGTTCGGTCCATAATATTTCCCATCACTACAGGCAATATCACTCAGAATGTGGAGCTCGTAGTGCTAGACATTCCAGCCTCCTTCAATCTGCTACTAGGGAGGCCGTGGCTTCACGAATGCAATGCTATAACATCTACCTTACACCAGAAGGTAAAGATGTTGGTTCAGGGTCAAGTTATCACAATCTCGGGAGAATCCATCAGTGTTGTTTTGAAAACCCAAGCAAACGACCCTTGAAGTGGAACACAGTTTCATGGACGAAGAACTCCATAATTTTGAACTTGTAGCGACATTGAGTCAGAACGAAGCTCACTTTAACTTTGATCCATACTCAAATCCTAAAGTGCACGCTATACTCAAAAGACAAGGTCATTTCCCTGGAATGCCTCTGGGAAAGAATCCAAAAAACAAGATTCCTCATGTATTCAAGATATTTAAGCAGAAGGGAAGGTTCAGCTTAGGATACAGCCAACTGAGAAGGAAGTTAGGCTCGCCAAAATAGCTATAGCTGAGAAGAAGAAGATGGACAATCCTCTTAGTTTATTCCAAATGAAGCCCTATGCTCTCACTCTGAATGGGAAGTTTGTTAGGGAAGGTGATGACTTCCCTTACTATGGGTTCCTGAACCATTCTACCTGAAGAACAAGGGAGTTCAAGTTGTTGGGTTAGAAGTTTTCAATGATTGCACCATTAATATGGCTATTGTTTTTGTCCCCGCTCGGGACAAACAGCCACCGTTGGAATGGACTCATCTTGCTGGGAGTAATATATTTGGCATGTTGTTTGGACAAGAAGCTGTCCAAGAGAAGTCTGAAGCAGACGCTGTTATTGCTGCATTATCCAACCCAAGCTTTGACCCGAGCTCTATGATCACCGAAGATGGTGGAGTCAATGTTGTCTCATGGGTTGATGCTGAGGAGAATAGCTTTGTTTTATCTGTAGGAGAGTATGTTTCTAAGGGCATAGGGTCAGGTCCTAAGGGTCTAGAGTCAAGTGAGTCTGGTCTTGAGTTTGCTGGTGATGTATTCCATTTTGCATTCAATAAGATGCACCTTTCTGCTTACTCTGATTCTTCTTTCCCCTCTTCCCAGAACTGCTGCGCTAACAATAATCTTGAATTTAATGAACCCTTAGAAGAATTTCCTAATGAACATGAGCATAAAATGGAGGTGTTGGAAGACACCATCACCATAAATGTGGGCACAGAAGAGCAACCTCAGGAGTTGAAGTTAGGAAGTTCGCTCACAGCAGAAGAACGGGTAGCATTCACGGAGCTCCTCAGGGAGTTTGTGGATGTATTCGCATGGTCCTACGAGGACATGCCGAGGATTAACAGGGAGATTGCGGAGCACACTATACCTTTGCTCCCTAATGCAAAGCCGGTTCGACAAAAGGCTAGGAGGATCAAGCCTGAATGGGCTAAGAAGATTGAAGAAGAAGTGATCAAACAGCTGAACGCTAAGTTTATCAAAGAAATCTAATACCCTGAATGGATTGCTTTATATTGTTCCAGTACCCAAGAAGGATGGGAAAGTGCGCATGTGTGTAGACTTCCAAGACCTTAACAAGGCCAGCCCCAAGGATAGTTCCCCCTTACCTCACATTGATGTGTTGGTGGATAACACTTGCGGACATGAGCTCTTGTCCTTTATGGACAGATATGTCGGTTACAATCAAATAAAAATGGTAGAAGAAGATATGCAGAAGACCTCCTTAACCACACCGTGGGGAATGTACTGGTATGTTGTCATGCCTTTCGGTCTTAAAAATGCTGGCACAACATACCAAAGGACGGCCAACACTCTACTCCATGACATGATGCACATAGAAGTAGAAGTTTATGTGGATGACATGATTGTTAAATCCAAAACAAGAGAGGAGCATATTCCTAACCTCCGCAAGTTCTTTCTGCAACTTCGTAAATACAAGATGCGGCTTAATCCAGCAAAGTGCACCTTCGATGTTACCTCTGGGAAGCTGCTAGGCTACGTGGTTAGCCAACGAGGCATCAAAGTTGACCCTTCAAAGATAAAGGCTATCCAACAGTTGCACTCGCCCAAGACAGAAAAAGAGATAAGAGGCTTCCTAAGACGAGTCCAGTATATCAGTAGGTTCATTTCGAAGCTCACCATGACTTGTGAACCTTTGTTCAAGAAACTGAAGAAAGGAAGTAAAGTAGAATGGGACGGCCAATGTCAAGCTGCCTTTAATAAAATCAAGGAGTATTTGCAGCATCCTCCAGTCCTCATGCCGCCGGTACCAGATGAGCCTCTACTCCTTTACCTTACAGTGACCAGCTCTGCAATGGGGGCTATGATGGTTCAAAAGGTAAAAGGTTAAGAGAGCATCTACTACCTGAGCAAGAAGTTTCTAGACTATGGAAGTCAATACACTGACATAAAGAAAATGGCTCTTGCATTGGTGTGGGCCACAAAAAAGCTAAGGCATTACATGCTTTCACATACCGTATATGTTATAGCTGAGAACAATCCCATCAAATTCATTATGGAGCAACCAACCATCAACAACCGGATCGCTTGATGGGTAGTCATGCTTTCAGAATTCAATCTTCAATATTTACCCCAGAAATCCATCAAAGGGTGAATTGTTTCAGATTTCCTGGCTGCTTCACCATCACAGGAACCTCCAGGCACTCACTTGAAATTCCCAGACGAAGATGTATTCTTCACCAATGAAATTATGTGAGAAATGTATTTTGACGGAGCTTCTAACCAATTGGGTTGTGGAGTAGGAGTCTTATTAATATCTCCAGAAGGGGCACATGTCCCTGTATCTATAAAATTGGATTTTGATGCTACTAACAACGTTGCGGAATATGAAGCATGCATTAAGGGTCTACAAGCTGCCTTGGCTTTAGGCATACGCCATATAAATGTCTTTGGAGACTCCAGCCTCATCATCAATCAGGCCAAGAACGAATGGAAGAATCGAAGTGAGTGTCTCTTGGCTTATCAGCAGAAGCTCTTGGGACTTGCTGACCAATTTGAGCAAATTAGCTTCCAATACCTTTCTAGGGATCACAATGAATTGGCTGACGCTCTGACCAAGTTATCTTCGATGATATCAATCCCATCGGGCACGCTCTAGCTATCGATAATAGTAGAGCGGCAATCTGAGCCAGCATATGTCTGTGCCATGGAAACACAAGAAGAGGAGACTGAAGAATGGTTTCTTGACATATACAATTTTCTGCGGAAGGGAGAATATCCAGCTGAGTTGGATGCTCCAGGACAGCGAGCGATCAGGTCTCTAGCAGCACAATACTGCTTGATCCAAGATCGTCTGTACAAGAAGTCACCTACATGCATCAATTTGTTATGCATCGATGCTAAAAGTGCAAAGGAAGTTAACGCTATGATACACGAAGGAGAGTGTGGGCCTCACATGAATGGACGCATGCTAGTAAAGAAGATTCAAAGGGCTGGATATTATTGGATTACCATGGAAGCAAATTGCATGGATTTTGTTCGAAGATGCAACAAATGTCAAGAGTACGGTAACCTACAGCGTCAACGTCCTTCATATCTGACTACACTGACATCATCGTGGCCATTCTCAGTATGGGGTATTGACATGATTGGCAAAATACACCCAACCGGAACAAGAGGACATGAATACATCTTGGTCGCTATTGATTACTTTACTAAGTGGGTAGAAGCAGCCTCTTTTGCCAAATCACATCCAAACAAGTTGCCAAATTCATCCTTCTGAACATCATATGCCGATACGGTGTCAGTGTGCCTCATGAGATCATCAGTGATAACGGGAGTCATTTTTGGAAAAAAAAAATGGAGGCTTTGCTCGCTACTTACAAAATTCAGCATCACCGGTCCTCACCATATCGCCTTGTGGGGATACCGAACCTCTATACGAACTGCTGCAGGTGCAACACCATATTCTTTGGTGTACGGGATGGAAGCAGTCCTGCTAGTTGAAGTAGCAATCCCTTCGCTACGAATAGTGGCAGAAAGTCAATAGCCAGAAGCTGAAAAGGCTAGGGCAAGGTTCGAGGAGTTAATGTTAATCGATGAAAGGCGATTAAGGGCGTTGCATAATGTGCAGGTGTACCAAAGTAGGATCACTCGTGCTTAAGGAAATAAGGGCACCTATACAAGACCCAAGGGGAAAATTTGCACCTAATTGGAAGGGTCCTTATATGATTAAGGACATTTTACAAGGAGGAGCAGCTCGGCTTGCTACTATGGATGGAGAAGATATGATTCAGCCTACAAATTTGGATCAACTCAAGTGATATTATGCTTAATACATCCATGCAACTGGAAACCGATTTTCAGACACTTGGTGTATATTCGATAAATGCTCATAAAAAGAAGGAAAAATAAAGTTTGCAAGGACACAATAATTGTAAACAATATTTCTTCTTTTATTAATGATTAATATGCAAGTACATTGCTTGTAGAAAAAAGAAAATTCGAAAGACATAATTAAATAAAAGTTTATTCTGGCAAAGCAGTTCAGTTCCTTCACTTCCATCCATCTTCTAATCTTGCTTCATTTTTCCAACTTCACTAATGGGCTCATGATCAATCTCCATGTCTATAGGCTCATTTGGGTCCATCTCTTTGTCCTTAAGTTTATAGGCTCGCCTATGTGGTTTCCGTGTCTCCACCCTCCGACCAAGTCGGTCTTTCGCTGAGACTTTTGCGCAAAGACGGTCCTTTACCGATGAACGAGGACCCAATCTTTCCTTCACAAATGTCCTCTCTCTTCTCGCCTCTCCAACACGGCGAGATTCGACGGCCGCGATCAGCTATCTGTGATAGGCAGCGTCAGCAAACTGTGATACATATGCCTTTGATGGAGCCTTAAGAGTCAGCCTTCTTTCCCAACACTTCAGCCACGACTCTATCGCCGAGCCACGAAGCTTCAATTGCTCGGGGGCTTCACATAATAGCTCAGGGATATTTTGTTTGCGACCTATTTGTCGTTGCACCCGCTTCGGGAAGTAGAAAGTCATGTGTGTCAAACCAGCGATGCACACATAGGCATTGCGGGAGTCACGAGTCACATACTCAGGAATATGCCACCACTTGATCAACCATGTGATATCGTGAGACTCCTTCAGAAAGGCGATCCAGTCCGTTACTGATTGACGATCGGTATATTTTCGCTTCCTTTGAGAATAATTCGCGAGTGCCGAGCAAGTTCGAGGCTCCTCAATGAGGCCCAAATGCTCCATCAGCCATATTTACCCAAAAAGTTAGCACGGGTTACAATTGCATACCAATTATTCCCAAACTAACGAAAAAAAACAAGAAAAAAAACGCCTAAAACCCGCCTAGGTCTTACACGCAGTAGGCAGGCACACAAAATGAGAAAAGAAGAAAGGAGGGAGAAAATGTACCTGAAGAAGTAGGGGGCTCCCACGAAGTTCATGTTCCGGATTCAGATCGTCCAAACCCATCATAGTCTTCGCTAGCATCAACGGAACTGGGTTGTAGCCTCGAGCTGGATTAGGCCCGTCGGCCCGGTTCTTCGCCCACCATGGTAGAAGCAGAATTCTCCGAGGAGACATAATACGAGTGCTCACACTCGTATCACCGGGCCATATTCCAATGTATCAGGAGATTGAAAATATTCGATGATAGTTTGGAAATGTACCTTGCCACCGAATAATGCGCTTCCTATGACCCGAGATGGCAGGCATAGCAGCTCCTTGTATTGTTTAATAACATCGGTAGATGTTGGAGGTGACGTCAGACGTGCAAAGTGATTCGTCCCGAGAATAGAGGACCACTCCTCTGAAAGCGGGCACATCTCCTTCAATGAGAAGCGGAAAACATGCATCTTTGGATTCCAAAAAGTCTCCACTGCACGGAGAAAGTCGTTGTTGACTCTCACTTGCCGGAGGCTCAGCAAGCTCGTCAACTTGTATCTCCCAAGCTCTTTCTTCTCTTCTTTTGATAGGGTGCTCATCCAAGTAGCAAGCTTCTTTTCGAACGCCATGATGATTTTGGGAGAGCTTTTTGTGAATTTTGTATAGAGATTTTTCAAGAAGAAAAGATGAGTGATGATCACATGCACAAGGTATAGGCCATACATGACCAGTTCCATAACCGGGGGCTGGCCAACCAGGAGAAGCACATCCTCCCAGCCAAGAGTGTTGGGGCGCATGCCACTCTTGTGAACCTATGGGCCACGACGGACCCATCCTAGGAGCAGGGACAGGCCACCCTGCAGAACCAAAACCAAAAGAGGAAGCATCGTAAGGTGCAGGACGTGGAGTAGCGTCATCCACTAGGGCCTGACTGCCAGGATACCCTATAGATGCACATGAAACACGACCCCTCACCACTATCTCCTGACCACGACGAGTAGAGTGCACTGAAGCTGGAGTAAGACGAGAATGAGAAGGCCGATATGTGGCGCTTGACTTGGAAGCATCATCCACCCAGTAGGAATAGGGCTGAGTATCACCACCATATCCAGCGCTGTGATACGACCCCCCTGACCAAGTGGCTCCTCCAAGGACATCTGAGCCATGTCCTCTTCCATACCCGAAGGTCGACGATCCCTACTAACAGGCCCGCTACGATGAGATCCAATTAAGTATTGACCCTCGACTAGAACTCCTTTGCCGCGACCCTCTGTTATAGCTGCTAGAGGAGGACGAGAAGATCCACCAATTTCTTCCCGAAGTCGACCTGGAGAAGAATATTCCCCTACTGAAGAACGGCGTGGGGGGTCCGTGCGAGGAGCACCTACAGTAGAACGTCGAGGTGGTTCCTTGGGAACAGACTCCGTATCAGCCACCATATCAGCTCTTCCGGTGGTATCGCCTTGATATCTACCTGAGCTGGTGAATGCCCGATCAATATTCTTCCTCATGGTGCTCCACTCTTTAGCCAGCTATCGGAGGAAAGCCCATCTCGGCTGAAAGATAGTAAGACCGGGTTATCCATGAGTAGCAGGTGGGATAAAAGAAAACAACATAAAATGAAGAATTACCGGTTTACAGTCGAAGGCCTGAAATATGGAACACTCGCTGTTGTTCTCCACGTCCAAGAAACCGCCAATCTTTTTCCTCTCAGGTGGAATCTCCACCTCAACAGCCTTGGCATAAGGCCCCAGTTGTAGATTTTTTGGTCAAAAATCAGCCAAAGCATAATAAAAGATAGAGGAGGAAGATACATCCCACTCGGGGAGCCAAACGGCTAAGATAACGTTCGAACTCTTCATCAAATTGGTACTGTGGGACGTTATGCACAAAGTTGTCAAAATCCTGACCGCGGACCAGATCTCTCAGAACGCCTGGGTCAACCCGCCATGGCTCAAACATATGTGATGGAGGATCCAAGGGAATGAGACCAGGATAACCTTCCAGGATTTGCCTCGAGGTTCTCTCTCTCCCAAATACCACACGTAACCATAAGGCCCTTCAACCAAAAGGCGCAGCAAAAGGCGCAGGCGGGTGTCATGCTCCACCAAATGCAAAGGTTTTGGTAGCCCTCCGACATCAAAATCGACCCAGGGACACCAGTTCACTTGATCCTACAAAAAGAAAAGGAGCATTTAAGGATGACATGTAGAGGAAAACGGAAGAAAGATGTAGGGAATGAAGAGATACCGGTTTCAAGTTGTCCAAAATGTTACGAATGAGAACAAGGATCCCCGACTTATACTTTTTGTCGTGAATGCCATCGATAGTCCAGCGTTTAGCAGCTGATACCGTCTAATTCTTCTTCGAACAAATGCCCAGGGCTGAGATGTACTCATACGCCCATGACTGCATAAACATGATGTTAAATGAGGAAGAAAGGATGAACTGCATTGAAAAGGGAAGGTTCAAGCACATACCTCGAGCACCTTCCACAAGGAAGGACCATACTAGTAACGAGTCTGAGCCGTATGAAGGTAGACCGGGTCCGCATCCTGCGAAAGTCTTACGCCACGACGAAGCTAGTGGATGAAGTTCGCATAGGATGCCTTGCCCCTATTCAGGTTTCGAATATTATCAGAGTTGAGAAGGTTTCGGAACCACGTCAGGAAATGTTGTCCCCATGGTTAGCAAAGAGGGTAGCAGAGATAACGTACACCAAGAAGATGAAACGGCGCTGCTCTTTGGGCAAGTCTTGGAAACTTGCATCGCGGATGGCCAATTCAAAGTGCTTATAGGCAAGATTAGGCAGACCTTTCCGTTGTTCCAACGCGCAGACGTTGGACCCAACATATCCAGAACTACCGAAGGGATCTCCGCATCAAAGACCATGTCCTTCCACCCCAAGAAAGACCGGTAATCATAACGAAATCTTTGGGCGTGACCGTCATCTCCCCCATAGGCAAGTGAAATGAGTTACTTGAATCCTATAACCTCTCAGCCATTGCTTGACCTCGCCAGAACGACATCCAGAGAAGCGCGCCAGCCCAACAGGCCAAAATAAACCCGCCTGGGTTTTATTTCCACTAGTGGGCCGCTCTTTAGACGAATGGGCCAGACGACGTGTGAAGAATAAAACCCGCCTAGGTTTTATTCATGGGTTGAGCATTAAAAACTCTTTTTTGGTCCATTTTACGGTTTGCAAGTCCATTTTCGGTTAAAATTCAGAAATAAAGGGATCATTCAACATCCTAACATGCATACTTACAATAGCCAAAAATCGACAAGATATGGAAAACAAATTCATGCTTGCTCATTTTTAAGCTACGTTAGGTACAAGAGGAAAGTTCAAGAGTTACCTTGCCATGAGAGCGGTAAAACCAAGCATTGTTCCAAGATTGAACAATAAGATCAGAAGGGGCCGCCTCCATGCCAGGAAAAAAGTTGCCGAGAAGATCTCTCGTGGGGCCATGTCGCCGCATGAGGAAGGGGTGGATTCCTATAACTCCGGGGTTGCATCTTTTTAAACCCAAAATTACCTCGAAGAACAAGACTTTCTTTCTAGAGAGAGAAGAAGGGAGCTAGAGAGATGTAAAGGAAATGAGGATGTGAAGGAAATGAATGAAATGTATTGAATTTATAGAAAGACTGGGTGAATGTGAACCGTTCATTCCTAGGACCCGCCTCGAGATGCCAAATGTGTTTCATTGGCCGGAAATCAAAAGGCCACCAAAAAGAGAGACAAAGTGACTTGGCGCAATATCATCCGCATGTGGGTTGGACCCACTTTGATTCCTCCCACGAGAAAAGAAGAAAAAAAGAAAAATGAGCATAAAACCCGCCTGGGTTTTGTTGCAAACACAACCCAGAAGGCGCGGCCCAATTTCCTTTGTCAGCCCAGCAGAAGGACCTAAAACCCGCATGGATTTTGTGTCAGCTACAGCCCACATACGCGGCCCAACGTCGTATAGCCAAAGTGTAACACCCCAACCTTAATCACAGGGTTAAACTCTACTTAGAGAAGCTAAGCCCGCGCTTAGCGCAGCGGAACACTTTTCAGGTTGAAGTGTCACCACCGTCTCCCAAAAGAGACAAGGCAACAACACCAAAGAAACTTCCAAAACCACAAGATAACTTACTAACTTAAGAACCTTCACATATAAACTTATACAACCCTTGGATAAAGTATATAAACTTAAACATAGCTTAAATACTAAAACAACTTCCAAAATCCTGCTCGCCCTTGCTAACCGATGATTTCCTTAGAGAACTACCTCAAGAGCCTTGAATTACTTTGGAACCGACTTGTCCTTGCCCTGGGAGCTCGAACCTCCTAAAACAAAACATTAAAACATTGCAAAAGGGTGAGTGGGGAAACACTCAGTACGTAAACCTCCAACACGTAAAACCGTTCGAAAACGGTTTTAGTGCCGGCATTTAAATTCATTTTGAAAACGGGAAAGGGGATAAACATAAATAAATTGAATTGTTGCATATATATATATAAATATAAATAACTGGCATATGTATAAGATATGAATATAAATAACTGAAATGAACTTGTGATAAATAGCAATGAGCGGTACCCCTTACGATCGATGCCGAAGCACCTCACACACGCGCATGCCCAAACCGATCTAGATTTGGATTGGGTGACTGCTAGGCAGTCGACACTGGCCAGGTCATTAGGACACTCTGATCAGGAGCATCTAAAAGTATAGGCTAGCACTTCACGTAACTAGCTAGAATATGATGAGGCGGGACCGCTTGAAAATAATTCAATATAAGATATTAGTTCATGATGTAGACATACTATCACAATGATAGTTGTGTTGAAGGATAAATAAAGAGTTAAAAGTTGGACAATTTTCGTACTGGGACGCTAAAGACCTCATGCGGCTCGGCTTGGAGATGGCTTTCAAAACTTGTCAACTAAGATAAGAATAAATAAAAATGAAGAACCGAATAAGGTTCTAAATTAGCTTCATAATTTTAGAAACTTAGTAATATAAATGAAATACTTTAGGAATAAAATTTCAGGTTTATATAAAAAATAGAGTTTGAAGTATAACTTGAGTTAGAAAAATCGGAATTACATAAAAGAGTACATTTCGGAATAGGGAAAATCATGATCTTAAATTTTGTCAACAGGGCCGAAGGCTAAAAAATGAGTGGAAGGGCTCCAAAATGGGCCCGGACAGAAACTGTGCATAACAAAACCTTAGAATTTTCGGGTCAGAGGAACATGAGAATAATGACGTAGAAGATGATTCAAATAAAAGGGCTTAAATCTAAGAAAATTAGCTTGAATCGATTATGAATGGGGTGATTATAACTTGAAAGCTATGATGAGAATGATGGATTCAAATATGGTTTGATGATGTGATAGCAAATGAATGATGAAACGGAGTAAGATGTACATGACCGAATGTGATGAGAACAAGTTTGGATTGGTGATTTAAGTAATAAAGATTGAATTGATTGAGAACTTGGAGGCTACCAAGCTAGAATAAATTCTTAGCTAGATTAAAAACATTGAACATTATGCTAGAGAATGATGGGGGGAAAGAATACTTGGCTAAACTCACTATCTTTTGGAAAATATCCTTAAGACTTACTTAAGTCTCCAAAATGATACTTTTAGCCTTAAACACATAACTCTAAGATGCTAACCTAAGACCATAACATATTTATGCCTAGAAATCTTTATTGGGTTGATTTGAGGCCCAAAAGATATTAATTTACATAAGCTAAATTGGGCAGCAACGTTGTTCTGGACAGCCCTGCTTCCCCGGCTCGTAACTCATACTTTCAATATCGGATGACTACGAATCATACCTTTCTGGAAAGCTTGCAACGTGACCTAAAACTTTCATGTTTACCATAAAAACTAAAGAGATCTCCAAAGGCACGAAAAACAGCCCTCAATATAGTGACTCAGAATTCGTATATAAAATTGTACCTTCACGGTTTTGGTCGTAACTCGGGCTATACCTGTCGGAAACTCGAAATTCCAAAGCCTATCGTTTGCTAACACCTTAAGCTATCAAATGGAGTAGAAATTTGGGCAAAAATCCCACTTTTATACTACTGTAAATTTCCAGAATCGAAACAGAGGCTTTAAACACCAACATCTCAGTTTTTTTAATTGAGTTTTTCCCACTCTTAATCATATTAAACATAACCAAACCTCTCCTAACTTTAATCCACTATATTTCCAGAATATAAACCTTGAAAATTTACTCATCAAGGACCTTAAAACCACATGCAACCATGGATTAAACATAAACTCAACATAAAGGACTTGTTCTTGAACTCTTGCACCAAAACCTCACTACTTCACCCAAATTAAACATAATAACACTTAATTCATAATCTCAAAACATAAATACAGCCCTTATATACTAAGAATCTCTCAAGAATTTCACATGCATTAACATATAATCATCATCCACCATGAATTCAACCATAAAACCTCATAAACACTTAGAAACACACATGCATGTACTCAAAACTTAACCCTAACTTAACCAATACAATTATATACTTGAATTCAAGATAAAAAAGAGTAAAAGAGATAGAAATTACAAAAGAAACATATGTAAAACATAGATTTTCAGATTAGGGTTTAGAGAAATTGAAATTGGGGGTTTTGAGAGGTTACCCTTGAAGATAAAATTGGAGAAAAACACAAGAGGGAGGAAGAGGAGGGCGGCGGCCACTGGCGGCTGGCGGTTTCCGGCGCCGGCTGGCCGGAAAAAGAGTGGTGGTGGTGGCTGGGAGTGGTCGGCCGGTTGGAGGGAGAAGGAGGAAGGGAGAGCTCTTGAGAGTTGTCTAATTTGAGTGAGAGTAAAAATGACTTAAGCCCCTCCTCACTAAAACATATATAGCTATCATCTAATTAAAACTAATACTAATAATAACTAAAATAAAACCTTAATTAAATAGTAATAGGATGATAACAATAGGATAAATATATTGTAATTGTTGTAATAAATTGAAGTATTGGGTTTTTGTAGGAAATTAAATATATTGATAATAATTTGGTAACATAAAAATAAAATACAATGGAATTTGGATTAAGAATAATAAAGTGGAAAAATTACCTCTTTAAAATTATGTAAAGGAAATGAAACTAAATAAATTAAAATTGGGACGGTAAAATATATATAGAAACCGAGACGTATAACTATTAGCCAATTCTCGGTAAATAAATTTATAACATAAATCGTATAACCTGAAATACTTTAACTCATTGAATGAGTATCTAAAGTAAATTTTTAAGCCGATAGTTCGGCACCTTAGCCATCTCTTGCACGAGACTTGACACCGATATCAATAAATAAATAAGTAAATAAATAAATAAAGGTAAACGCGAAAAATTTATAACGCGATTTGGATAATTATTGTGATTTATAGATAATTAAACATGATTTTGGGGCGGGTTATTACACCCTTCCCCCCTAAAAAGAAGTTTCGTCCCCGAAACTTGATGGTGGTTAAAAACGTGACTGGTTACCTTAAAAGAAATGAGGGTATCGTTCTTTCATGTTTTCTTCGGTTTGATGAATCCTTTAATCAATAGGTCATCCAATTGCTCTCATTTTATCTTTTGAATTTGCCCTAGGCTTTCTTAACAATTCTAGACCTCATAATTTATTCCCTTTTTCGGGCTTCCTTAAAAACTTTTAATCCATACTAACGTTTAGAACTTTATCTCATCGTAAACCAATCCCACTTGGGACTCGCTTTATAAACTTTTTCAATAACTTTCAAAGACTTTCGATGAGGTGCTTTGGCAAACTTCACAATTTTCCATTATATTCATTAACTTCACTTACATAAATTACTAGGCTTAACTCAATTCACCTAGATTTTCCCTTAAAGATTTTGACAAAAAACTTTCTAAAAAAAATTCTGGGAGAAATTCGGCAGCACTTCCCCTATAATTAGAGCTATTCCCAAATTTACATAATCTTGAAAACCTGCAAAGAAGAACAATTTACATACTAAACCAATATTTAGAGCTTCATGCTCATCAACAATTCCCAACATACCACTTATCATACTTATACTTATCATAAAGAGGCTTGTACTCACATGCCTAACTTTCTCCCTAAACTAGAATCCATGACTTAAAAAATTCCATAATCCCCAAATACTTAATCAAACTTCGGCTCTGATACCACAACTGTAATACCCCAACCTTAATCACAAGGTTAAACTCTACTTAGAGAAGCTAAGCCCGCGCTTAGCGCAGCGGAACACTTTTCAGGTTGAAGTGTCACCGCCGTCTCCCAAAAGAGGCAAGGCAACAACACCAAAGAAACTTCCAAAACCACAAGATAACTTACCAACTTAAGAACCTTCACATATAAACTTATACAACCCTTGGATAAAGTATATAAACTTAAACATAGCTTAAATACTAAAACAACTTCCAAAATCCTGCTCGCCCTTGCTAACCGATGATTTCCTTAGAGAACTACCTCAAGAGCCTTGAATTACTTTGGAACCGACTTGTCCTTGCCCTGGGAGCTCGAACCTCCTAAAACAAAACATTAAAACATTGCAAAAGGGTGAGTGGGGAAACACTCAGTACGTAAACCTCCAACACGTAAAACCGTTCGAAAACGGTTTTAGTGCCGGCATTTAAATTCATTTTGAAAACGGGAAAGGGGATAAACATAAATAAATTGAATTGTTGCATATATATATATATAAATATAAATAATTGGCATATGTATAAGATATGAATATAAATAACTGAAATGAACTTGTGATAAATAGCAATGAGCGGTACCCCTTACGATCGATGCCGAAGCACCTCACACACGCGCATGCCCAAACCGATCTAGATTTGGATTGGGTGACTGCTAGGCAGTCGACACTGGCCAGGTCATTAGGACACTCTGACCAGGAGCATCTAAAAGTATAGGCTAGCACTTCACGTAACTAGCTAGAATATGATGGGGCGGGACCGCTTGAAAATAATTCAATATAAGATATTAGTTCATGATGTAGACATACTATCACAATGATAGTTGTGTTGAAGGATAAATAAAGAGTTAAAAGTTGGACAATTTGCGTACCTTGGGACGCTAAAGACCTTGGCGGCGCGGCTCGGCTTGGAGATGGCTTTCAAAACTTGTCAACTAAGATAAGAATAAATAAAAATGAAGAACCGAATAAGGTTCTAAATTAGCTTCATAATTTTAGAAACTTAGTAATATAAATGAAATACTTTAGGAATAAAATTTCAGGTTTATATAAAAAATAGAGTTTGAAGTATAACTTGAGTTAGAAAAATCGGAATGACATAAAAGAGTACATTTCGGAATAGGGAAAATCATGATCTTAAATTTTGTCAACAGGGCCGAAGGCTAAAAAATGAGTGGAAGGGCTCCAAAATGGGCCCGGACAGAAGCTGTGCATAACAAAACCTTAGAATTTTCGGGTCAGAGGAACATGAGAATAATGACTTAGAAGATGATTCAAATAAAAGGGCTTAAATCTAAGAAAATTAGCTTGAATCGATTATGAATGGGGTGATTATAACTTGAAAGCTATGATGAGAATGATGGATTCAAATATGGTTTGATGATGTGATAGCAAATGAATGATGAAACGGAGTAAGATGTACATGACCGAATGTGATGAGAACAAGTTTGGATTGGTGATTTAAGTAATAAAGATTGAATTGATTGAGAACTTGGAGGCTACCAAGCTAGAAGAAATTCTTAGCTAGATTAAAAACATTGAACATTATGCTAGAGAATGATGGGGGGAAAGAATACTTGGCTAAACTCACTAGCTTTTGGAAAATATCCTTAAGACTTACTTAAGTCTCCAAAATGATACTTTTAGCCTTAAACACATAACTCTAAGATGCTAACCTATGACCATAACATATTTATGCCTAGAAATCTTTATTGGGTTGATTTGAGGCCCAAAAGATATTAATTTACATAAGCTAAATTGGGCAGAAACGTTGTTCTGGACAGTCCTGCTTCCCGGGCTCGTAACTCATACTTCCGATATCGGATGACTACGAATCATACCTTTCTGGAAAGCTTGCAACGTGGCCTAAAACTTTCATGTTTACCATAAAAACTATAGAGATCTCCAAAGGCACGAAAAAAGCCCTCAATATAGTGACTCAGAATTCGTATATAAAATTGTACCTTCACGGTTTTGGTCGTAACTCGGGCTATACCTGTCGGAAACTCGAAATTCCAAAGCCTATGGTTTGCTAACACCTTAAGTTATCAAATGGAGGAGAAATTTGGGCAAAAATCCCACTTTTATACAACTGTAAATTTCCAGAATCGAAACAGAGGCTTTAAACACCAACATCTCAGTTTTTTTTAATTGAGTTTTTCCCACTCTTAATCTTATTAAACATAACCAAACCTCTCCTAACTTTAATCCACTATATTTCCAGAATATAAACCTTGAAAATTTACTCATCAAGGACCTTAAAAACCACATGCAACCATGGATTAAATATAAACTCAACATAAAGGACTTGTTCTTGAACTCTTGCACCAAAACCTCACTACTTCACCCAAATTAAACATAATAACACTTAATTCATAATCTCAAAACATAAATACAGCCCTTATATACTAAGAATCTCTCAAGAATTTCACATGCATTAACATATAATCATCATCCACCATGAATTCAACCATAAAACCTCATAAACACTTAGAAACACACATGCATGTACTCAAAACTTAACCCTAACTTAACCAATACAATTATATACTTGAATTCAAGATAAAAAAGAGTAAAAGAGATAGAAATTACAAAAGAAACATACGTAAAACATAGATTTTCAGATTAGGGTTTAGAGAAATTGAAATTGAGGGTTTTGAAAGGTTACCCTTGAAGATAAAATTGGAGAAAAACACAAGAAGGAGGAAGAGGAGGGCGGCGGCCACTGGCGGCTGGCGGTTTCCGGCGCCGACTGGCCGGAAAAAGAGTGGTGGTGGTGGCTGGGAGTGGTCGGCCGGTTGGAGGGAGAAGGAGGAAGGGAGAGCTCTTGAGAGTTGTCTAATTTGAGTGAGAGTAAAAATGACTTAAGTCCCTCCTCACTAAAACATATATAGCTATCATCTAATTAAAACTAATACTAATAATAACTAAAATAAAACCTTAATTAAATAGTAATAGGATGATAACAATAGGATAAATATATTGTAATTGTTGTAATAAATTGAAGTATTGGGTTTTTGTAGGAAATTAAATATATTGATAATAATTTGGTAACATAAAAATAAAATGCAATGGAATTTGGATTAAGAATAATAAAGTGGAAAAATTACCTCTTTAAAATTATGTAAAGGAAATGAAACTAAATAAATTAAAATTGGGACGGTAAAATATATATAGAAACCGAGACGTATAACTATTAGCCGATTCTCGGTAAATAAATTTATAACATAAATCGTATAACCTGAAATACTTTAACTCATTGAATGAGTATGTAAAGTAAATTTTTAAGCCGATAGTTCGGCACCTTAGCCATCTCCTGCACGAGACTTGACACCGATATCAATAAATAAATAAGTAAATAAATAAATAAAGGTAAACGCGAAAAATTTATAACGCGATTTGGATAATTATTGTGATTTATAGATAATTATTCATGATTTTGGGGCGGGTTATTACACAAAGTCCACCATCCAGCTCTACGGACCGAAGTTTCCAAAGCCCAGGTAAAGATCTGAACCTTCTCTACATTTCAATAAGACTGATACTTGATCTTCTTATGACTCTTAGGTCGCCGATAAAGGGACCGCCATCATCAAGCTGCCGCATAAAAAGTCGCCAGCTCATAGGTCGCCGACAAAGGGACCACCACCATCCAGCTACCGCACAAAAGGTCGTTGTCATCATCATCACCCAAGGCCATCGGCAGAGTTTCGATGTAGTCCCAATTTTGAGCCACCGGCATCGTGCCCGGTGAAGTCTCAATCTCCAAGCCATCAGCATCGCGCCCGATGAAGTCTCAATCCCCTAGGACATCAGCATCGTATCTGGTGAATTCCTTCGGCATCGAAAATGCCAACAATCATCAACACTGACACCGGGAAAGACCGGAACCGAGACTGGGAAAGACTAGAAAACTCCATGAACCATCGGCATCATGTCCGATAACAAGTAAGGCGTCATTCTCGCATGCGATCAACAACGACTCATCAACGGTTAGGTAAAGCATCATTCTTGCTCGAGATCATTCCCAAAGAGGCGCATGCCGCCCACAACTGCGACACAGGACGAAGCTTCCAAGTGTCAACCCACACCTACAAGTAAGGCGTCATTCTTGCCTGAGATAAACAAAGACTCATCAACGGTCAGGCAGAGCATCATTCTTGCTCGAGATCATCCCCAAAGAGGCGCATGCCGCCCACAACTGCAAAATAGGACGAAGCTTCCAAGTGTCAACCCACACCGACAAGTAAGGCGTCATTCTCCCATGAGATCAACAACGACTCATCAACGGTCATGTAGAGCATCATTCTTGCTCGAGATCATCCCCAAAGAGGTGCATGCCGTCCACAACTGCGACACAGGACGAAGCTTCCAAGTGTCAACCCACACCTACAAGTAAGGCGTCATTCTCGCCTGAGATCAACAACCACTCAACAACGGTCAGGTAGAGTATCATTCTTGCTCGAGATCATCTCAAAGGAGGCATATGTCGCCCGCAACCGCGATGCAGGACTCGGCTTCTAAGCATCACTCCAGGCTTTGCAACCCAAAGTCATATCCTCAAACTACTTTGACCTTCGTCCTATTCGGACTCGATCAAAGTGGGGTCTCTCTATAGACACCGGAATTTGTACCAGTATAATCCCGACTCATCAAGATCAGCAAGTCACGTGGGCCAAATAATAAACGGGTCATTGGGCCCAAATAAGTCAACAACTTGAGCCCGAGAAGTCAACAGGCCGCCTACACTCGTTAAAACCCCCCTGGGTTTTGATATTCAGAAAGCAGCCCACACAAAGCGAGCCGAGAGCGCGCCCCGGCCCAGAAGACTCAAAACCCGCCTGGGTTTTGAAAGGAATAGCAGAGAGTCGTCGTTTTGTGCCATGTCAGCGATCCGTGTGATGGTTAAATTAAAAACCGCCTAGGTTATGATTGTGATGGTGTTTAGACCCAATTCTGTGTCAAAATACCGCTTTAATCCTTAGGCTTTTAACTCGTTTCGTGGTTTAATTTCATAGTTTTTAATGCGTTTTTGGTTATTTTGTAGATTTTGGAGTTTTTACCGAAAACGTAGCAAAACGGGCCTTTTTAGAGCATTTTTGGTGATTTCCCGAGCCGAGCCGAGCCAGACCGGAAGCCGTGGCGGAGTCGACCCGGGACCACTTTCCTCACCTTTGGTGTCAATTAGTGAAGTAACACCTGCTACGACCCTCGAATCAGGCGTTACATGCTTCGGAGCGAAGGAAGAAACAAAGGGAAGGAAAGTCAATTCGTCGCCCCTGCCACGAATGGCATAGCGCCGGCTACGCCCAGAGCACATTTGAGACCGAGCGGGACCGTACCCAAGGTCCTGGTGACCGTAGCCACGGTGGGCGTATGCAGAGGGTCAGGATGACCGAGCAAGACCGTACCCACGGTCTTGGGAGACCGTAGCCACCACGCCGCGAAGGAGAAATCGCCTGGGGACTCTTCGCTGGTCACGCCCGCGACGGGGTGAGTCGCGCCCGCGATCCCCCTGCTGGGTTGCGATTCTTCGGGCCTTAAGTGCTGCGTTTTGGGGAATTTTACCCCTTGTATAAATAGCTCTTTTGCTGCGATTTTTGGAAAAGACGTGATTCGGGGGATTCTAGACTTAGACTCTATTATTCCAACTTTGTATTAGTGACTTTTAGAGAGAGATTAGTGAGAGATTTATTCTAGGGTTTGCGATATTTGAAGATTTGGGGATTCAAACAATTGAGAGATTGTTGGATCATCTTTTTATTGCTTTCCTTGGTTCATCTACAGCACTTTGATAAGTATTCTCTTCCCTTAACTCTTTTATTAATTACCTTGCTGATTACTTTGCTTGTTCTTAATTGCTTTGCTTGCTTTTTCATTGTTCTTGCTTGTTTATGCTTGTTTGATGTTAGAAATCATGTTTAGGTTTGGTTTGGATGTTGTTAGCTTAGTTTTTATCATGATTAGTGGCTAGAAACCCTATGGGTTAGGGGGTAATTAAGAGTGTGAATGGGTGATTAGGTTTGAGTTAGCAATATTAGTGAGTAATTAGTTGGGAAATCAATTTCCAACTCCTATCCTTCCCTCAAGTAGGATGTATTTGGGTTCGAAAGTTCCCGAATACATCCAACACTTGTGTTGGAAGGTGGGAATTGGGATAGTTAGTATTCTATTCACGAAAGCGAATAGAAGCTAACTAGGAAATTACGTTTTATTAACCTTCCTGCTCTGTCGATGGACTTTGGGGAAGTTAATCCGGACTATCCTCGGAAGAGGAAGCTCGGTGGGTATTTTCTAACGAAATTGCCACTTGATTCTCCCTTCTTGTTATTCCCTTGTTGCACAACCCATTTCCTCATCCCTGTTTGCATCTCGAAAAGCCTTTGAAGCCCATTTTCCATTCCTTGACCGACCTTAGATTTCTTTCTTGCGTTGTGATCCTTTTCAACCAAATACCTTACCTTAGCAATCTCGACCCGACCTTTGACCTAGTTTCTATGACCAAGGCCGCCAGCTCCCTGAGAAAGAACGATAAAAACCGAGGTCTCACAAACCACTGTTACACAAAATGGCGCCATTGCCGGGGAACCAGCGCCCCTAGTTTTAGTTGCATGGTTTTTGGTTATTTGAGTTTGCTTTCACGCTAGAAATCAGTTTGTGTCAATCCAAATGAATTTGATGCTTCTTCATTTCTTGTAGGCGTTTTCGCGTTCTAATGGGTAAAGCTCAAGCTGGTTCACCTCGTACCCTTCTATCATATGTCGTTCCATCATTGGGTACGGGAGGCAATCCTATCACGTTACCACCATTACCACCTGATGTTGTGTTCGAGTTTAGACCGCACTTACTTGAAGTCTTCGAAAGAAATCCGTTTCATGGGGACGATGCTGCTGGAAGTCCCATTGCTCATATTGATAAATTCGAAGACCCGATTAACTTTATACACATTCTAAGGATATCTTCAGAATCTTTGAAGTTGAAATTCTTTCCTCTCACTCTTGCGGGGAAAGCAAAGATATGGTTACAAACATGTCCACCTGGTTTTTATTCTTCATGGGAGGCACTCAAAGGAGATTTTCTTCACCGTTTCTTTCCGGCGGAGGAGACACACCAACGTCGGGCAGAAATTTTGAGTTTCAAGCAAGGGCCGGGAGAGAGTCTTTTCGACGCTTGGGGGAAATTTAAGAATCTTCAACGCCAGTGTCCTCATCATAATTTACCGGATTGGATGTTGCTTCAACATTTCTATCATGGGTTCCGTGGTCCTCTTAGAGAATTTATTGATAATGCGTCCGGAGGGATGTTCCTAAAGAAGACTGCGAAGGAAGCCAATTTTTTCTTCATGAGCTATCTCAGAATGTGCCTAGTTGGGGAGGCGGCCAAAATTCAGGAATTGGGGATGATTCTTTTGAACACAACCCCACTATCAAGCTTCTAATGGCTACCGTCCTTGATTTACAAAAGAAGATGGTAAATCATGAAGTTTCCAACTAGTTGAACTTAACCCGAGGTATGCAAGCCTTTGTATCCATTTCCGCTCCACATCTCGAGCATTGATGTGTAAAGTATCGTCAAGTAGAACATGTGAATGCCATTTATTCCAACCAACTTTATTCCCATCCTTATGAGGATTATGATCCTGGGGTTATACTACATTTGCCAATCCTACATTTGATCCTGTTTCTCAAGATTATGACCATCATGCATATTTACAAGAAGAGTTTTCACCTCAACCCACCTCACAACCTCAATTTTCTCAACCATCCCAAGATTCTATGATTGAAAAGTTGTTGCAACAAATTGTGGCTAGTCAAGAAAGTGAGGGAGCTCGCCTTAGAGACCTTGAAACCCAAATGACTCAAGTTGCTCAACAAGTACATTCTTCTCAACCCATTCAACTTCAACCCATCCAAGGGGAGCAAGTTGAAGCCATTACCCTAAGGAGTGGAAGAAAAATTGAAGAACCTATGGTAGTGGAGGAGAATGTGGAGGAGGAGAGAGCTTTGGGAGAGAATGAGGGAGTTGAGGTGGATAGCAATGAAGAGGAGGACTTAGAAGTTGAGCAGGCTAGGATTGAAGAAAAGGAGAATGATGTTGTGGTTAAAGAGGCCGAGGATGATGAAAAAGGGAAGTTGGAAGAGAGGGTAGAGATTGAGAAACGACGAGAGAAAGGATAGGAAGTCTTGAGGGAGGATATTCATGTAAACCCATTGGAGAAACCCGTTTCATATAGACCTCCAGTTCCATTTCCCGGAAGATTGGTTCAATAGAAGAATGACGATAAATTCTCTAAGTTTATTTTGATGACGAAGAAGCTGAAAGTTAATATACCATTTCTAGATGTCATGTCAGAGGTCCCTTCATTCAAGAAACATCTCAAGGACCTTTTGACAAACAATATAAGAATCAAGGAGTCATCGACCATTCATCTCACGGTTAGTTGCACGCTATTATGGGAAGCAAGTGCCCCGAGAAACTAGCCGATCCCGGTAGTTTCTCTATTCCATGCTTAATTGGTGATATGAAGATTGATAATGCATTATGTGACTTGGGGGCATGTGTCAGTGTCATGCCACACTCTATATGTAAGAAGTTGAACCTTGATGACTTAACCCCTACAACTATTAACTTGCAACTTGCAGACCGAAGTGTTAGGAGGCCCTTGGGAATATTAGAAGACATCCCGATTCAAGTGGGAAGTTTCCTTATCCCTTGTGACTTCGTTATTTTGGAGATGGATAAAGATTGGCGAAATCCTATTATTCTTGGTCGACCCTTTTAGGCTGCCGCAGGAGCTACCATCGATGTGAAAAGAGGTTGTTTGTCTCTTCATGTGGGTAGAGATCGTATTAATTTTGACATTGACCCTTCAAGAATGAAATCCCACAAAGAATCTCATTTCAAGGCCAATGCGGTGGTAGGCATCTTGGATGAACCCCAAAAGGAGTCTTACTTTCTTGAAGTGGAACCGGATGATTGGGGTGCAGAAAGTCATTCTAAATCTATTCATTTTGGGCTTTATGGAGATAGTCTCCCCTTCCGTTGTGATTTCCTCAACACTGTGCCTTTGAGGAGGGAGATTGCCTTGGGAGAAACATATATTGAGAATATGAAAGTGAGAGAGATAGCTTAGCGAGGCCCGAGACTCGGCATATCATCGAATATCAAGCCGGGGCTATCTTCTCTTTCTATCTGGCCTACTATGTCTTCAATGAGGCATGCTTCATACTTGCGCAAGAAGAGGAAGCGATGGAAAAAGAGGAAGAAATTTTGGTGGAGCAAGTCTAGGAGGTCATTGCCCTTAATTCCTTCGGAGTTGGCTAGACCACCGGAGGATCATTCCAGTTTATCCATGAGTTCTATTAGAGTGCGCGAGAGGAGAAGGAAGAAGAGTTGGTGGAAAAAGCTTACCATGCTCCTTTCATGCACACCACCCCTTTCGAGAATCAAGTAAGTAACTAGGTCAAGCTCGGGACCTTAAACAAGCGCTCTATGGGAGGCACCCCATAATTTTTGAGTTTCTTATTTCTAACTTTTAGTTTTTTTTGCTTTATTCTAATTTTATTCCTTTTTCTTCTTGCTAATTTTGTTTCTTTTTAGTTATTTTTTTGGTTTTTCCATTTTTTCTAGTCTTTTTAGTTTTTTCTTTATTTCTTTCTTTTGTAACTCGAGGTATTAGTTTTAGGTTCAAAAAGAAAAGGTTTGAAAAAAAGAGAGAAAATGATGTGAAAAATAGAAAAAATTGGAGTTGAAACAAACAAATAAAAAAAAAATATTGAAGTTGGAATGAAGGAAGAATGTGTGAGTGAGTGAAGTTTTGGAAAAATATTTGAGTGTTGAGAGAGTTTGAGAGTTGTAAAATTTTAGATTGAATGTGGGAAAGTGTGAAAAAATTGAGTGTTGAAGTATGACAATTTTTAGGAGTTGGATTTTATTTGGGAAGTGTTGGAATTTTTGATTGAAAGTTAGAATTGGCAGTAGTAGGGGTAGCAGGCGCTACTCTCAGTGTAGCACCCGCTACACAATGTATGACAGCAGCAATCAGCAGTTCCCGAAGCTCACCCCAGCTACGGTGCATAAGACCGTGCCTACGGTCACGCGCAGCACGCCCAGCAGCAATCCCCAGCTTCAGCATGTCGCGCCCGCGACCTGATGCTGTCAGCGACATTAATTCAGCCCTAAATCCCGACTTTCTTCCTCACTTTTCTCATTTCTTTTGTTTCTCCTTCGACACCCTCTCTCTCTAGCAGACCTAAGCGACTGCTACAAGCTCTCACTCACACTCATCCTTCCCTCTCATTCATCAATTCGAAACCCTTACTCTCCTCCATTTTCGAAACCTAACCTTAAGTTCTTCCCTGCTGCGCAAAACCTACTGCTGGGATTCAAAATTTTTCCCAAATTCAGTCCCAAATTGTGCGCCATTGTTCATGTATTTGGTATACACAACTAAGTGAGGTATTTCTTGTGTAAATTGTGTGAATTTCTTTTCCTTCTCATCTGCATTGGTTCGTTTTCCATGCTTTGCATAGTTGGGTTCAATTTTTACACACGTTTCTGCCTTGCTATTTGCTTAGATTGGGTGTGTTGAATTCGAATGTTGGTTCTTGCTTAGTGTGTGTGTGTTATTAAGTTGTTGTTTTTCATCCGTTGAAAGCACACACGCACTCCAGTTACACTATAAGTTCTTGTCAATACACACCCACGCAGTGAAGTGTTTTTGGTGTGCTGTTTTGGTATTCTTTGTGTCCATGTTGTGTTAATTCACTAGTGTTTAGTGCGATTAATTGTCGCAATTCATTTGTCAAAGCACAAGCATGCTAGTGCACTAAGAGTTTGGTTGATTTTCACACACACTTACATTATGAGCTGAGTTAGTAAGTTGTCTCTGTGCTATTTGTGTGTTCTATTTTTGTTGGCTGTGTATTTGGTTCATTTTGACAAGCAAAAGTTGTCCTTCTTGGTGAATACACGTTCAAGTGCTCCAATCTGAGGTAATCTCTAGTGAATTTTTGTGCATAAGCTTTTCAAACTCACGTGTTTGTTGCCTTTGTCGATTGTTTTTGGTTTACCTTTGGAATTAGGCACTATTATTACTAAAGTTCTTGCCATGTCTTGCTTTTGTTCAGCATGAGTGGAAGGAGCAAGCGTTCACGAGTCGAGGAAGCTCCTTCATTGCAACTGGGACCATCCTCATTCACAAGGGATCGTTACAAAGCGCAAACGGCCACACTAATTCGGTATGAACCAGATGCGGATGTGACTTTCCGGGATGAAGAGCATAAACGACGGTATGAAACGCTACAAGCACGGAAGATATGTGCACCGGATATTTATGATGCGGCGACGATCGAAGCCATGCATTGCAAGCCGAGCTTCGATTATCTCATTGGCGTTCTTGGTTGGGGGGTATTCATCATGATTGACGAATCGATCGTGGACCAACCCATCCTCGAATTTTTAAGCTCCTTGAAGGTTCACAATGATGGCAAGAAGAATGCGCATTTTGAATACCGAGTCCCCAACAAAGACAAGACATGCACCTTGAAGCGTTTTTGCCAACGGTTGGGGTTGCACGGGGATGGGAGACCTTATGAGTGATGCACGAATTTTGATGAGCAGAAGGCAATGATGGACTTAACCTGTTGGAGGAGGATGAATCTTGGCATTAGAGGCAAATATCCGCGGTATCATTGCCCCCGCAACTCTATGGGGCGTGACTTTTGCAATCTAGTTGTTCGAATCTTCCATAGAGTTGTGACTAGTTCAGTGTTTGGGAGAGATGACGGACGCCCCAAGGTTCGAAAGGATGATCTTTTTGTGATGCACAATGCCATAAGGGGTAAACGGGTCAACACCGGATCTTGCATTCTACACTGTTTACGGGAGATTAGCATGGAACCCCGACCCACTACTATCGGGATGGGGACATTATTTGCCACTTCCTAGTTAAGGAGGGTTTTGGGAAATATTTGAAGAAGTGGAAACCGCGCTATTTTTTGGATCCTATCGACAAGGTGCGGTTGCAGAAAATGAACATCCTCGCCAAACACCCAACTTCCACGATCTATTGCCATGGACACAACAACAACACGCTGATTCTTTTGGATATGGACCATGCCGAGCAGTGGTAGGATATCACTAAGAAACACAATTGGTCTTGTGATCAAGTTCCTAGTGACCGCAAGGTTGGTGGTCCGGATGGGTCCAGTGGTGAGGAAGAAGAGGAGGACATTGAGGAAGGAGGGGAAGAAGAAGAAAATGAGGAGGAAGAACAGGAGTATGTCGGCCACGGTGAAGCTAGTGGAAGTCAGAGTCACCCATGGCAAGCTTCATTTGAGCATCTCAACTCTCAATTGAACAATTGAGAGTTGACCTTTGAGAGCAACGAACGATACACCAACGTCAAAACAACTTGTTGGAGACCCAACAAGATCTGATACGTACCCAGCAGTCTACACTTCAGAGGCACGAGAGGTATTTTCAATAACAAAACCAGTATTCGCATGACTGGGGGTATTATCACTATTCCATTGCAAACCATCCCCCGACACCACCGGAGTACATCAATAGCTATTATCCCACCTACTTTCTATATCACCCATATCCTCCCCCGGGAGGATCCGAGTAATAATTTGTAAGTGTCCCCACTCCCACTTTACTCTATTGATCTTATTTACACTATTCGTGTCAGATAAGTGTGGGGGGTGCTTTATGGGAAAGTTGGGGGAAGTGTGCTAGTTAGTTGGTTTTGTTGAATTCGTTGTCCCCATGGTTTGAGTTATTTCGCTTTCATTGCTTCATCATTGGTTAGGCCAGTTACGAGAGTTGTTTCACCCTCAATTCCCGCCTCAAACTAGTGAGATTCGGGCTTGAGGTTAGTTAGTGTCAATGTACATATTGTTAATAGTTTGTCTTTTCTTCAGTTTTTAGTCTTTAGTGTCTTGTTTATTTTTCTGTTTTTGTTCTATTTCCTTTATGCGTGCGACATTCACACTTACTATGTTTTTCTTGTTTATTCCTAACCCAAGTGTGATGTTTCACCTGGATCGCGGATTGGTTCGTTAATAAATTGAAGACCTCAAGGTAACCTCTTTCCGCACTCTTTGTTGTGTATATATTGATCCATGCTGCATGCTTGATTTTTCTTTTGTGTGGCGACCCATTTGAGTGTTTGTGTTGGGATATATTGTTGTTGGAGCCGTGTGGGCTCGGGTCGCCACCATTTTTACTTGCTAGTTGTTTTTGTTTGTTTGTTTTTGTAGGTTCTCTACCCTTTTCGTGTGACACCTTCCCACAATGAGGACATTGTGGCGTTTTAAGTATGGGGGGGGGGGGAGATATTCTGTTTCAAGGGTTGATCACCTAGTAGTTTGTGTCTTTGTTTTCTTAGTTTTTGCCTAAAATTTGAAAATTTTTCGTGTGAAAAAGGAGAAAAAAGGGAGTTGAAAGTCTTGAAAGATTTTTCTTTCAGTTTTGTTTTCGCTTTGTTTTGCTTTGTTTCTTGGATCTTGTCGTCGAAATTGAGAAGTTGTTCTTAATCTTCTTTAAAAGTAACCGGTCTGAGCATTTTCGACCATGTCTCGGGTTCTAGTCAAGACTTACCCTAATTAGACTCCCTTCATTGAGTGTCTAGTGAGACCCCCGATTCCTTTCACGTTCCGATTGGAACCGGGAGATTCTAGGGGTTTGTGTCCGAGCTTGTTTTGTTTTCCTGTTTAGCAAAAGCAAAAAGCAAAAAGTTCAAAAAGAAAGAAAAAGAAGTTATAAGATACAATAACCTGATTAAGTGGGGCGTGTCGCTGAATGACATTAACCACCGTACACTTAGCCAACCTACACGGGCCCGGTATCAGTGGTACGGCACGGATACCCCTTAACCCTCCTCCTATATCGCTTTGCGACGGAGAGGCGAATGGAAAAGACCGTGTTGGGAGGGTATACCCCATATTTGGGTCGTCCAATTCCCAAAAGTAAGGCTAATACCGACCTTTAAAAAGAAAAAAAAAATGAGAAAAGAAAAAGCAATTTCGTTGGTAAAACCAACCCAAAAAAGAGAAAAGAAAGTCTTTGCTTCTAAAAGAGTGGGGCCTCTCCTTGCATCACCTACGACCCTCACCAAGCCAAGGGCGACCAAATGCGAGGAAGGGAAACGCTTTGCTTGGTTGTTTCGTTGTTTTTTTTAGTTCGGACACGAGTCTTAAGAGTCTTTTGGTTTCGGTTAGAACCCATTTGCACATGGGGTTTTGCTTGGCATAAGGTGTAGGGAGTTGAAAATCTTCAAGATTGACTTTTATTTGAGACATGTGTTTGGGAGATGCTCCTAACGGTTGCTTTTGGAGGCTTAATAACGTTTTCTTAATTTAGGTTGCGAGATATTTTGAATCGAAGCTTTTGTTTCTCTTTTCTTTTGTTTTCTTTGGTTTTGTCTTCACTTTCCCTCTCTCGTTTTTCTTTGCCTTTTGTGAGCACAGCCGCAACAAACCCTCATGAGTCCATCTCGTCCACCTGGGCTGCCAGGGGGTTCAAAGGGCTTGGTGCCTACGCTAAATGCACTCGTTTCCTCCCACGACAGAGGAGTTGGTGTTTAGTTTTCTTATTTGTTTCGTTTTGTTTTGCTCGGGACGAGCAAAAGTTTAAGTGTGGGGGGGTGTTTAGACCCAATTTTGTGTCTAAATACCACCTAAATCCTTAGGCTTTTAACTCGTTTCGTGGTTTAATTTCATAGTTTTTAATGCGTTTTTGGTTATTTTTTAGATTTTTGGAGTTTTTACCGAAAACTTAGCAAAACGGGCCTTTTTATAGCATTTTTTGTGATTTCCCGAGCCGAGCCGGACCGCAAGCCGAGGCGGAGTCGACCCGGGACCACTTTCCTCACCTTTGTTGTCAATTAGTGAAGTAATAACACCTGCTACGACCCTCGGATCGGGCGTTACATGCTTCGGAGCGAAGGAAGAAACAAAGGGAAGGAAAGTCAATTCGTAGCCCCTGCCACGAATGGCGTAGCGCCCGCTACGCCCAGAGCACATTTGGGGTCGAGTGAGACCGTACCCACGGTCCTGGTGACCGTAGCCACGGTGGGCGTATGCAGAGGGTCAGGATGACCGAGCAAGACCGTACCCACGGTCTTGGGAGACCGTAGCCACGACGCTGCGAAAGAGAAATCGCCTGGGGACTCTTCGCTGGTCGCGCCCGCGACCCCCCTGCCGGGCTGCAATTCTTCGGGCCTTAAGTGCTGCGTTTTGGGGAATTTTACCCCTTGTATAAATAGCTCTTTTGCTGCGATTTTTGGAAAAGACGAGATTCGGGGGATTCTAGACTTAGACTCTATTATTCCAGCTTTGTATTAGTGACTTTTAGAGAGAGATTAGTAAGAGATTTATTCTAGGGTTTGTGATATTTGAAGATTTGGGGATTCAAACAATTGAAAGATTGTTGGATCATCTTTTTATTGCTTTCCTTTGTTCATCTACTGCACTTTGATAAGTATTCTCTTCCCTTAACTCTTTTATTAATTACCTTGCTAATTACTTTGCTTGTTCTTAATTGCTTTGCTTGCATTTTCATTGTTCTTGCTTGTTTATGGTTGTTTGATGTTAGAAATCATGTTTAGGTTTGGTTTGGATGTTGTTAGCTTAGTTTTTATCATGATTAGTGGCTAGAAACCCTATGGGTTAGGGGGTAATTAAGGGTGTCAATGGGTGATTAGGTTTGGGTTAGCAATATTAGTGAGTAATTAGTTGGGAAATCAATTTCCAACTCCTATCCTTCCCTCAAGTAGGATGTATTTGGGTTCGAAAGTTCCCGAATACATCCAACACTTGTGTTGGAAGGTGGGAATTGGGATAGTTAGTATTCTATTCACGAAAGCGAATAGAAGCTAACTTGGAAATTCCGTTTCATTAACCCTCTGGGTCTGTCGATGGACTTTGGGGAAGTTAATCCGGACTATCCTAGGAAGAGGAAGCTCGGTGGGTATTTTCTAACGGAATTGCCACTTGATTCTCCCTTCTTGTTATTCCCTTGTTGCAAAACCCATTTCCTCATCCCCGTTTGCATCCCGAAAAGCCTCAGAAGCCCATTTTCCATTCCTTAACCGACCTTAGATTTCTTTCTTGCGTTATGATCCTTTTCAACCAAATACCTTACCTTAGCAATCTCGACCCGACCTTTGACCTAGTTTCTATGACCAAGGCCGCCAGCTCCCTGAGAAAGAACGATAAAAATCGAGGTCTCACAAACCACTGTTATAGTTGGCGCCAAAATCTGCATGCATGCATGCAATCCCCTGATTTTTGCCCACGTGTTTGACCTTGGACTTGACCTCCCAAAACCCCCCTAGGTTTTGATCCTTGGAGGGCATGATTTGTGGGGTATGTTCCCCTTGGTTTCCCTCCAAATCTCTCACTCCCTTACCTATAAATACCCCCTCCATTTCACCCTCATTCCATCAACTACTATCATCCATTACCCTTACTTTACTCAAATCATCATCAACAACTCTCACAAACTACCACCATTATACTCAAATTCTCCACATTCTACTTCCCTCACTTCATCTCTAATCATCTTATAATCACACTTATCATATCCATATTATCACTCATATACCACCCTTCTAAACCACTTACATTATTTCATCCAAGACTCCAAGTCAAGGCCAAATCAAGGGATCAAATCCATCATATCCACCACCTTTAAGCAAGGTTTGATTTCATTATTCATTTTGTTATAATTAATCATGTAATTCATTCTTTTCCTTTACTTGTACATATTTTGTAAAAAGTAAACATCATGTTTTAACCTCACTTGCTTTGAATAATAACTTCGCGAAATTAACCAAACTTCTCCTCGCTCTCTTTCTTTTCAATGTCGATTTTAGTAGAGTCTGTTTTCTAACAGGCGGGTTCGAGAGTTCTTATAACTCTCGAATTCGTAACCTTACCCCTGAATCTAGAAATCGGGTTCGTAGACCGGAGTCATTCATTATTATATTTATGGTTTGTCGGTTTCCTTAAATCAACTGGCGACTCTTTTACATTTTATAAATTCGTTTAATCATTTAAAATATTCGTTTCTACATAAAATAATTTAAAAGAATAATTTGGTTCATGTCCAATATTAATTCAAGGCGGGTCCCAAGAGAAATGGGCCAGAAAGCGATAAAACCTCAGCGGGTTTTATCACTTTCAACTCACTTTCCCTTTGGGCCAGGGAGGCAAGCGGCCCAGCCCAGAGTCTGTTAAAACCTAGGCGGGTTTTAGCGGGTTCTGGTGGCCCGCTTGCTCCTCCTTGGGCCTGAAATTGATACTTAGGCCGGAATTAAATTATTGTTAAATTATTTTGTGCAATTTCGAATAATTTAAATAATATAAAATGGATTTGTAAATAAATAAAGTTTCGTTGCCCCGAAAACGAATTTCATAAAATAGAAATATCCTTATTTAAAGATTAAGCAACCTTAGTCGGCTCCCGATCATTTAAGTAGCGCATCACGGGAAAAGGGTCTCCTTTTCCGGGGTACCTACAGATATATACATATCTTTCCATGACCTTACTTATCATGATCATATCTCAAACGTAACATTTCTTCCTTCATCATAGTTGTGATTACACCATCACACTATAGGATTAGGTAAGAAATACTTTACCACTTATCATAGTATGACTCAACCATCGCATTATAAGCTTTGGTAAACTTTAAATATTGAGTTCATATTTGAACTTACAAACGAATGCTTTAGTAGGCGACAAACCTTTGAACTATACATTTTTTTGTAATGCCAAAATCTCATGAACTCAAATCTTGATTATAACATTATCCAAATAACATAGATAATCCTTGTAATGCTTATCAAGAGATTACTATAACCTTGTCCGAGATGTTGGACTACTTGTATAGTTACCTTGAAAGAAATGCTTACAAGATCGAAATTTCTTTTGATTTTTCGCATTCTTTTCCTTATCACTATGTCTTTATCCAAGTAACTTGGATTACATAGCCACAACTAATACCTTAAAACAACCTTATAAATCAAATTAACATTTGATTTTCCATGTTCTTCGTATAACTATATCCAAACAACTTTTGGATTTCATAGTTAAAACTTATCGCCTTATAACCTTGTAAATTAAATTAACATTTGATTTTCATGTTCTTTGAATAACTACATCCAAATAACTTTGAATTTCATAGTTATAGCCTTTGTATAAGTCAAAATGGTATTTGATTTTACATGGGAGAGATCTCTTCCAAATTAAACTTGAAGAAACACTAAAGTTTCATGGAAATTAGATTCCATCTTATGTGTAACTTAAAACATTACACTTTCAACCATTTGCTACAAAGCTTGAATACCATAAACTTGAATACCATATGTAATGAAACTTATTACATATCTTAACATTAGCTAGGTGAGAAAGAACCTCAATCGATCTTGAATGATTATCTTATAGTTATATGACCTTTACTTATATGATCAAACGTCATTCTAATTAGGGTCATGTTTCTTTATGATTAGATCCACTTCTTAAATATTAGACCGTGGAACTCATAACCATTCGTCTAGTATGTCAATCTTACTCATAATATTAATCCATAAACCGCTTAAGGATGGATCAAACAAATGTATATGAGAGCCATATGCATTTCCCTTTGAGCAAACTTGATTGAATCCTACATATCAAACATGTAAACTTGATTAATAGACTATTAACAAATGAAGCAATGATCATCCAGTTTTATAACACATGAACTTATAGGTAAACATCATGTGTCCAAAATAAATGATCGTGCACATAGTCCAACATGCGTACATTATGCAACTTATCTTATAGTAGATACATACTGCTTACATTCATACATGATGAACACTTATAATCTCATAAAATAGCGGTAAAGCCAAGTACATGTATTCAACTTAAACACATGAATACATTGAGATATGATTATCATTACATCTTACAAAATCATATACTTAACAAAGCGTTAACCAAATGCCTCAATATGCAAGCCACATATAATGACATACACACCATACAAAGTATGATCCTTCTCATAGATGTTTTACTTATCTCATGAGTTACAAAGTAAACACTTAATAACAAAACCATTTTGGTTATACCAAGAGCATGGAACATGAGAGGCTTGTACTTAAGGATAAATTTGTTTCTATTCTACTTATGACACACCCATAGCCCTTATGCTTATAATAATCACATAAACCATCGTTATTTCTTATTAAGCTATGCTATGCTTATGTAAAACTTCTTATGTGTGAAAAACTTAATTATTACCATGAAAAACAAGAAATATACATTTCTACCTGTACTCATATGAACAAAAATACCTTATTCATATCTTAATAATAAGAAAACATGTCATGGTCAACTTATTCACGCAATGCAATCATATGAATTTACTTGATCTTATACTTTTATCAAAGTTAGCACAAGTACTTAATTAATATCATATAATACTCTTGAACCTGTCATGCCTCAAACATAAATAAAAGGTATAAAACATGATCGATTGGTAACTTGACATGCATACTAGCATACTTGAAACTTAGATCAATCAAGGCATTTTATCAAGGCAAACTTGCATAAGTGCTACTCAATATATATATATATATATATATATATATATATATATATATATATATATATATATATATATATAGGATAATTGGATTCTAATAATCCCTACTTTCATCAATTGGACAATGGTGGACCGTACTTTAACTTTGTATTCTAGTGGTCCAAGAAAAAATAAAATTGGATTGTAATGGTACCAAATCCACCTCCACATTCTTTTTATTTTTTTCATTTTTACACTATATTCTTTTTGTTTTTTTCGTTCATGCCCCTAGAAAGTTAATGAATTGTAGTTTCTAAAACATTTTTAAAATTATTTTTTTGAGACTCCGAATAATTATTATGATTTTTTAAAAATAATAAAAGTGAAAAAAATTGTAAAAAATAGTAAAAAATGAAAAAAAATTGGGAGAAACGCTATAAATTCATTAAAAATCATTGTAAAGTGTTATACTAAGTTTTGAATCAAATGCAACACAAAATCTATGATTCCCTTGAAAATATCCCACTACAATCCAATTTTATTTTTTTTGGACCACCAGAATACAAAGTGAAAGTACGGTCCACCATTGTCCAATTGGTGAAAGTAGGGATTATTAGAATCCAATTATCTTATATATATATATATATATATATATATATATATATATATATATATATATGTACAACTTATAATCATGAATACTTGTCAAGCACTTATAAACATATGATCATCAAAACTTTAAGCATAATAAACTCACATTAGACAATCAACTTGAACTTGAGAGAAAACATGCAAAGACTTGAGACATATGAGCAAACATATAAACCTTCTTTGCATAATCAAGTAAATAAGAATTAACCACATGAATTCATCTTGCAACAAATTACCATGAATCCATATTCTCACAACTTATAAATTTCCATGTCAAACTCATACATTTCTTGAACACTTACACCTTTTTCATATTATGCATGCTTAACAAGACATGAACTAAACAACACAAGTATATATCTTAAAATCATATATACCAAAGAAATAAGAACTTTCATGAATACACATTGTCTTAACTTAAGCATGCTCGTATCTCTAGCGGAGAATATCACTCGTCATGTACATAAACTTAAACATGTGAATCATATAGATTGACATACATACTTGCACATGTACATATATGACTACTTGAAAAACCCACATGCTTGCCATTTCATAAATTAACATGATAAACTCATGTACTCAAATATAAATAATCATGCATGATAAACTTAATAAACAACTCAAATATGAATAATACATATATGTGTACTTAACCATGAAAAACATGTCATAAAAACCATAAACTCACTTATCAATGGCACTTTGTGATTTACTTGACAAATAATAAAATCACACTTAACATCTTGGCATAAAGAAACATGTACTCATAAAACACCCTAGCACACCACTTTCTTGAAAACTTGTAAATGGTGACTTAACAAGGCGTATAAATAAATTTCAACATGTTTCTAATTAATCATTCCATTTGAATTAACCCAATTCAAATCAAATAGGATTATGCCACTTAAAAACAAATAAATGCCAACTTAAAATATAGACAACTTATCTCAATGAAGGCAATCTCATCATACTCCTTGAACCTCTTGAGTATGAACATCAATCACCATTGCCACAACCGATCGACTCCATCAATCAAATGAATCACAATTAATTAATAATCTTGATAATCAAAATTAATAAACTTGAATAAACAAACTTGTATAAAGCAACATAAACTTATCTTTTTCACTCCATAGCATCTTGATCTCAATTTCCATCCCTCAAACTGTCCGGTATGATCCTCGACTCGATCATCCATGGTGACAATAAGTCTTAAGATTGTTAGCAAATAAGATGGAGAAACATGGTCACAATGGAAGATGGAAGATGGGGGATCACTTGGGTGGCTAGGAGTCGAGGGCAATCTGTAGACACCGGATTTTGTACCGGGACAAGTGCACAAATCAAGCATAACAAAAAAATGCTAGCATGAAAGAAAATACAATGGGCCTTCCTCAATCAAAAGCTACCGAGCCAACCTATCACAACAAGCCTTCATTTTCCACCCTTTCCACATACATATGCCCACCATTTCGAATTCCATTTTTCCACAAGTCTTGCTGGCCTTATTTCCTTTGATGAGAGTAAAGCACACATCAAAAGCTTTCTAACGCCATTTGATTTGCCTAAATCGGAATCCGGATGAAAGAGTTATGGTTTTTCGAAGTTGTACTTAGCAATTTTAAAACCCATGCGGGTTTTAACAATTCTCAGGCCTAGAAATCAAGCCCAGAAGTAGATCCGGCCCAGTACCTGGAACAAAACCCACACGAGTTTTAATAAGCAAAGGCACCCCAGAAGCAAGATAAGCCCAAGGCGCGCCCTGGCCCAAGCAAATGAAAAGTTCCAAGTCAAGGCAAAGTCAAGATTTTCGACCGGCACATTCGGACTCCTAAGTCAAAAGAGGTTCGCTTTCATTTTCATTATTGTTGTTTAATCATGTAATTTGTATTTTAATCCCATTACTTGTGCATATTTTGTAAACTAAAAATCCACTTTGTATTGCATGATGAGAATATAATTTCACGAAATTAATTAAACTTCTCCCCGCTCTTTTTCATTTTAATGTCGATTTTAGTAGAGTCTGTTTTTTAACAGGGGAATTCGAGAGTTCTTATAATTCTCGAATTCGTAACCTTACCCCCGAATCTAGAAATCGGGTTCGTAGACCGTAGTTATTTTTATTATTTTTAAGGTTTGTCGGTTTCCTTAAATCGACTAGCGACTCGTAATTCCTTTATAACCCATTTAATTATTTTAAAAATGCGGATTTACACCAAAATATTAAAAAAAGAGGTTGCCAAGCATCCTTTGCATACGGGCCACTAATTTGAACAAATCGAATTAATTTGAAACTATAAAAGGGAGAAGTTGATTTATTTCGCTATTTTATAATTCTTTTTAGGCATCCTTTGCATACGGGCCACTAATCCCGTCTTTTGACACGTTAGCACAAAGGCGACGGTTTAGGTATACCTAGGTGATTCCCTCGAGAGGGGGCAGGCCACTACCTGTGTGATGCATCCTACATTGCCAAGCATTTGGTCTCTCCTCTCCCCATGTTACACTCAAAGAGCTTCCTGTTTAGACCCAATTTTGTGTCTAAATACCGCCTAAATCCTTAGGCTTTTGACATGCTTCGTAGTTTAATTTAATAACTTTTAATATGTTTTTGGTTATTTTGTAGATTTTGGAGTTTTTACTCAAAACGTAGCAAAACGGGCCGTTTTAGAGCATTTTTGGTGATTTCCCGAGCCGAGCCGGACCGGAAACCGAGGCGGAGTTGATCCGGGACCATTTTCCCCACCTTTGATGTCGATTAGTGAGATAACACCTGCTACGACCCTCGGATCGGGCGTTACATGCTTCGGAAAGAAGGAAGAAACAAAGGGTAGGAAAGCACAGCGTAGCCCCCGCCACGATTGGCGTAGTGCCCGCTACGCCCAGAACACATTTGGGGCCGAGCTGGACCGTACCCACGGTCCTGATGACCGCAGCCACGGTGGGCATATGCAGAGGGTGAAGTGACCGAGCAAGACCGTACCCACGGTTTTGGGAGACCGCACCCACGGCGCTGCGAAGCTCGAAATCACCCTGCACTTTTCGCTCGTCGTGCCCGCGACCCCCCTGCTGCTGTGCGTTTTCTTCGGGCTTTGTACGCTGCGTTTTGGGCAATTTTTATCCTTTGTATAAATAGCACCTTTGCTGCGTAATCTTGGGATTGGACTTTGGATAGGACTCTAGTTACTTAGACATATTTCCAGCTTTGTATTAATGGATTTTAGGGAGAGATTAGTGACAGATTAATCTAGGGTTTTGGAGATTTGTGTTTATTATTGAAGATTTGGGTATTCAAACAATTGAGAGATTGTTGGATCATCTTTTATTGCTTTCTCTTGTTCATCTACAGCATTTTGATAAGTATTCTCTTTCCTTAACTCTTTCATTAATTGCTTTGCTAATTACTTTCTTGCTTGTTTAATTGCTTTGCTTGCTATTTCATTATTTTGCTTGTTTATGGTTGTTGGATGTTAGAAATCATGTTTTGGCTTGATTTGGATGTTGTTAGCATAGTTTTTATCATGATTAGTGGCTAGAAACCCTATGGGTTAGGGGGTAATTAAGGGTGTGAATAGGTGATTAGGTTTTGGTTAGCAATATTAGTGAGTAATTAGTTGGGAAATCAATTTCCCATTCCTTTCCTTCCCTCAAGTGGGATGTATTTGGGCTCGAAAGCTCCCGAATACATCTAGCACTTGTGTTGGAAGGTTGGAATTGAGATAGTTAGTACTCTACTCATGGAAGTGAATATAGGCTAACTACGAAATTCCGTTTCATTAACCCTCCGGGTCTGTCGATGGACTTTGGGGAAGTTAATCCGGACTATCCTCGGAACAGGAAGCTCAGTGGGTATTTTCTAACGGAATTGCCACTTGATTCTCCCTCCTTGTTATTCCCTTGTTGCAAAACCCATTTCCTCATCCCCGTTTGCATCCCCAAAAGCCTCCGAAGCCCATTTTCCATTTCCTTGACCGACCTTAGATTTCTTTGTTGCGTTGTGACCCTTTTCAAACCAAATACCTTACCTTAGCAATCTCGACCTGACCATTGACTTAGTTTCTATGATCAAGGCCGCGAGCTCCCTGAGAAAGAACGACAAAACCGAGGTCCACAAAACCACTGTTACACTTCCTTGAAGTTCTTTGAGCAATACCTCACACTCCTTATCTAAGGGTATAGAGCACCGGGGTGAGAACGTGCGGTAGACCATGTAACCCAACCATAGAAATCCATGAATATAGATCATTGGTTTAGGGTATCCCTTCATTTTATGTGCTATATGCTATGTGTATCCCCTCCCCTTTTTCTTCTTTTGTTTTAGAGTCGACCCTAGTTTAGAGGTTTTGTTCTAGTCCATATAAAATTCATTGGGGTTCAGAAAATGATTATTGATTAATTAGAATAATTAGCCCAAAAGGCATCATTGTTAGCCCAAGTGGAAGGGCCCATTTATGCTTGAAGAATGATTATTTTAATTAATAAATAAAAATTGACTCGCCTTTGATGATATTATATGGTCATTTACAAAATTCTCCTAACGAGGGTCCAAAAATTAATTAAAAAGTCCAACAAAGTTAATGGATAGCGTTTTAGATTGTATAATAGTCACTAAGCACGAGAAAGTTAATTTTTCGATTTAATTAATAAATCCATCACATTTATGGTCGGCCCGTTGTTAGGCCCAACCATATTGGATTTGTCAATTAAACCCATAAACAAATTATAACTCGCTTATTGTTGGCTTTATTCAGTCCTTTACAATATCCGTTTTCCTTGAGTAAATAAATAAAGCTTGTTGTATGCTATGTGTAAATACATGTCTGTATGTTGGGTCTTCATTAGAGTCGGACCTAATTTTGAGATATTGTTTTAGTACGTGTAATAATCATTGGGTTTGAGAAGAAATAAGTTTATAAACTCGATTAATTAACCATAAATTTTACCGTCGGCCCGGTGGTGAGGCCATCCATTTTAAAGGTTAATTATCCTTGTTTATCGTTTCATTTTAACTCACCTTTGATGATTTTATTCAGCCCTTCTCAATATTCTCTTACTCATGGTCCAAAGAAAATTGATTAATAATAAACAAAGTCAGTATGTGTTGTTCTAGCCCGCGTAATAGTCTCAAGGTTAGAGAAGATAAATTCATAAACTTGATCATTAAGTCTAACAAATCCATGGTCGGCCCGTTGTTAAGCCCATCCATGGTGGAATTAATAATTGAGTTTATAAGTTTGTTTTGACTCGCCTTTTGACGGCTTTATTCGGTCCTTTATAACATCCGCTTTCCATGAGTTAAATAAATAAATGTGTTGCGTCACAAAAAAAAAGATAAAAAAACGGGTCGTCAGTTTTGTTGAACATTATTCCAGTCCGCATAATAGCCAATAAAGCTCGAGTTGTCTGAGTTGTTGGGCCAAGTTAGGGATTCTCCTTAAAACAGTCGGCCTATGGACTAGGCCCATCCGAATTGAGAAACACTGACTTCTGCTTTCCAACTTATGTCGACTCGCTATATTTGACTTTATCCGGCCCTTTATAATGCTCTTGTTCTAAAAAAGTGTTGTTGAGTTGCTTCATGAGTTAGTTTATAGGTGTCTTACATGTTAGAAGGTATCATATATGGTCTAGTAAACCCAGGTCATAGATGAGTCTTTGTTTCAGAGTCTATATGTAAATGTCTTTCAGTCTTTAGAAAGTCTCATGCAAGGTCATGTCATATGTGAATCTTTTCTTAAGTCAATATGTGTGTTTTGTTTTGAAAGTCCAAACCCGGATCATGGGTGAGTCTTTAGTCTAGGTCATAAGTGGGTCTTTTCCTGGGTTAATGTGTGTTTGTGTCTTTTAGAAAGTCCAGTGTAAACCCAGGTCATGGGTGAGTCTTTGTCAGGATATGAGTGTCTTTTTCTTTAGAAAGCATCATATAAGGTTTAGGATGAGTCTTTGTGTTAGTATCTGCATGTAAGCGTCTTGTATTCTTTAGAAAGTCTCGTATAGGTTCGTAGGGCATGGGTGAGTCTTTTTCCAGATTCCACATATCAATGTCTTCCATTATAAAAGTCTCCTATACGGTCTACGTCATGCGAACCCATGTCATGGGTGAGTCGTTAAGTCTTTCTCTTGAGTTAGCATGTAAGCGTCTTGCATTCTTTAGAAAGTCTCATATAGGTTCATAGGTCATGAATACCTATGTCGTGGGTGAGTCTATGTCTAGAGTCATCATGTAAATATCTGTCTTTCTTTAGAAGTCTAATGCAAAACCATGTCATAGGTTAGTCTTTCCGGGTCAGCATATAAGCATTTGTACTTTAGGAGGTCTCATATAGAACATATAGACCCATGTTATGGGTAAGTCTTTCCCTTGTGTTGGCATATAACATTCTTGCATCCTAGGAAGTCCCATATAGATCGGTTAGCTCTTTCAAACCCATGTCCTGGGTGAGTCTCTCCCGAGTCAGCATATAGGCATTTGCACTTTAGGAAGTCCCATATAGAATTTAGACATGTAGTTTGATGTCGTAGGTAAGTCTTTTCCTTAAGTCAACATATAGCAGTCTTGCATCCTAGGAAGTCTCATCTATATCAGTTAGCACTTTCAAACCTATGTCCTGGGTGAGTCTCTCCCGCGTCAGCATATAGGCGTTTTTTTTTCATTTCAGGAAGTCCATATAGGTCATTTAGGTCATCATGCTCTGGGATGGGTTTTTCTCCATTTGTCTAGTGTTAGGGTCAAGGCCTGAGCTAACCATAAAGGGAATATTTAGATGATGAGAAATTCTGCAGCTACCATAGATCCCAAGGGAACAACATCGAGCATTGTTAGACTTTGAGCACATGATCCAGTCAGGGAAACTGCCCCCACCGAAAGCAGCACAGATGACCAGACAAACATGGATTCCCTATAAGAGGACACAGAGGGCATATCATCAAAGGAGCTTTAGAAGTAGCTACAATACTAGTTGTCAAGCATTTCATGCTCAGAGTCTGTTATAGTCAGTTCTTCATTCATTTCTTTGCTCTTGTTGCTATGTGATCAAACAGAATTTCGTGCTTGTGCTTTTGACTTGAGTTGAGAAGTTCTCTCATCTATCCATCATCCGTACAAACCAAGTCTGACAAATTTCATTTTCTTTCCATCTTTGCTGTATACCTCGTTCCCATCTTTTATTTTATCGAATCAAGGGTTTAAAAAAAGAAAAGAGTGAAAACCCATAGAGTGGTCGGTTTGAAAACCTCATTGAGGCAAACCGGGCAAAAGGAGAGAATAAAAATTGATTGAGAGAAGTCAGCCTGCACCTTCCATCCAATACCTCGAAAAGTGAATGCTCCTCATTGGAAATCTCACAGCTTAACCATACGTGCCGAGGACAGGGGGCGTTCGCCTCACCTTCATTTCATCTCCCACATTATCCTCATCTTTTCATCCAATCTTGATTGACCACCTACCACTTACGTTTCTAGCCTTTCCATCAAACCTCAACCTTTTCAAACCCTTAACCCAATCCAAAAGGTGTGCTATGACCAAAGGAGAATAGGGAGGTGACCCATGAAGAAGGAGTTCGAAAAAAAAGGGTGAAAAAGTGAAAACAAAAAAGGTATGTTTTGACCAAAGGAGAATAGGGAGGTGACCCATGAAGAAGTTCGAAAAAAAAGAGCCAAAAAATGGAGTTAAAAAAAAAACCTTAGCCTTACCAACCTGGTCATTCTCCTCATGACCAATTCATATCTACCGCAAAGCCAAAGCGTGTGTTGTGACTAAATGAGACTAGAAGTCAATCCCATGGAGAAGAAAGTTGAAAAAGAGGAAGAAAAAAGAAAAAAAAAGAAAAAAGAAAAAAAGAAGAAAAGGAGGAAAGCAAAAAAAAAAAAAAAAAAGAAGAAGAAAGGAAAAAAAAGGAAAGACGGTGATGCACACCTCAGAAAATCTCATCTCAAACCTTCATGTCATCATCCCTACACCTCAGCCTTCTATAACCTTCACAATCCTTTCATCTATCCATAACCTGCATCATCCACACACATCAGCCTTCTATAACCTTCACAAACCTTTCATCCATCCATAACCTGCATATGAACCCTCAAACCTTCATGACCATCTTTTCGAACCGTTAAGCCTTCCTCGAGGCACTATCCATTAAAGTTGCGCTTAAAGAACTACGGCTGGCCTGACTCCACCTCGGATACGTAGGAAAACCTCTTTCAGGCCCGGCCGCTGCAAAGAGCATCCTTTGTCCTCAAAATGTTGGTCTTTGAGAGAAAAAAAAAACAAGAGAGGCTAGCTTGGAATCCCAAGCTAGGCAAAAGGAGAGTGAGAGAATAAGAGAGGCTAGCCTGAAAACCCGTCAGGGCAGGTTAGGCAAAAGGAGAGGAAACCCTGGATTCTATCTATCATTGTCATCAACCCTCCATCTTCCTTCCGTCAGACTTGGACATTATTCCATAACCATGTTTCAACCTTTTCCGAAGAGATGATGTCTATCCCTTTGACCATCTCTTCAAGACACGATCATTCTTGAGTGTCTCCCTATCTCACTCATCAATAAACTCTCATCTACCATCCCTTGCAACCCTTTCCCAAGAGATGATGTCTATCCCATTTGACCGTCTCTTCAAGACACGATCATTCTTGAGTGTCTCCCTATCTCATTCATCAATAAACTCTCATCTACCATCCCTTTCAACCCTTTCTCAACAGATGATGTCTATCCCACTTGGCCATCTCTTCAAGACACGATCATTCTTGAGTGTCTCCCAATCTCATTCATCAATAAAGTCTCATCTACCATCCCTTTCAGCCCTTTCTCAAGAGATGATGTCTATCCCATTTGACCATCTCTTCTCCCTTCAAGACACGATCATTCTTAAGTGTCTCCACATCCCATTCACCATCGTCCACCATCTCTTTCCCCAAACATCTTCCAACCCTTTTTAGCCTTTTCTTCCCATCTCACCCTTTGAGGACTTTTCAGGTTAGTCATTAGTGCAAGTATGACGCTCTGTTCTTAATGCCCACTCTTAAGCACGCCTAAGTGTGGCTTACTTCTTAGCAAGAGCAAGAGCTGTCCACATCAGATCAGCGGCTAACTGACAACCACATGATCATGAACAGACTCAGAAACAAGCTACTCTAAACTGGGGGCTCTTGCTACCTTTGTGACATCGTTCAAGACATTTATCAGAGATAGTTTCAAAGAGGGACACTTACTCCCTATCCTACAAGGTCATGCATCTTCAATCTCATAGACGTCCTAATAGTGGTCTCATCAAGAAAGAAAGAAAAAAGAGAGAAAGAAAAAAGAAAAGAAAAAAGAAAAAAAGAAAAAAAAGAGAAAAAAAAAAGAAAAGAAAAGAGGGGCTAACTTGAAAACCCTTTGGGCAAGTTAGGCAAAAGGAGAGATGGAGACTCACTACAAAGCACGATGCCTCCTCCTATTTAAGGGTCCCCATGCATCATCTCGTCAATCCACATCGAAACTGGGGGCTTGCTAATCTGCAAGGTGCTCTCCAAAGCAGGACAGTGTGATCAAGAGTCTACGCCGAACCGAGGGCTTGTCATACATCAGCATACATTTGCAAGCAATCAAGGTCATCTACATGATCCTTCAAGAAACGCGTCCTTCAGGCCTGTTGCCTCCATCATAGTTCCCTATTCCATGGATCGAAACATTACTCATCCTGAATTTTCCAATTCCCCACGAGTGGCCTTAATCCTTAGAAAGCATTGTCTTAGGGAGTCATGGTTTTAGGAAAGCATTGTCTTAGGAAAGCATTGTCTTAGAGAATCTTTGTCTAAAGTCGAGGGGGAGGGGGGTTGCCTGCATATAGAATTGCATGTGTAGAATAACATAAAGCATCATACGTATAATAGGTTTGCATTACACTCATATGTCATACCAAAGTCAAATAGAGTCAGTCCATCATGCATCAAGTCAGTCTGTCATGCATTGAGTCAGTTTGTTGTTCACTGAGTCAGTCTGTCATGCATTGCGTCAATTTATCATGCATCAAGTCAGTCTGTCATCAAATCGATCTATCATGCATTAAGTCAGTCAGTCATGCATTGAGTCAGTCTGTTGTGCATTGAGTCGGTCTGGCATGTATCGAGCCAGTTTGTCATACACTGAGTTAGTCTGTCATACATCAAGTCAGTCCATTGTGTATCGAGTCAGTTTATCGTGCATCAAGTCAGTTTGTCGTACATAAAGTTGATAGTCGTGCATAAATGCATGAGTGCATGAATGCTTGTGTCAAAAACAAAACAAAGTTACATTGTTTGTGCAAGAGCTTAGTAGATTAGTTGCATGCATACCCGTATATCCGAAAATAAAAAAGAGAAGAAGCAAGGAAGTGCCACATCGTTGCTCCAGAACGCAACACTGGGGGCTGTTCAAGCCTATATGCTATCTGAATCAGACCGGTCGACATGGTTTCCAATCACTGAGAGCAAGATTAGAGTAATCTCTAATCCAACTCTTATTGGACAAGTTAGCATCCAATCAAGTCATGCATCATCAGCCAGACACGAATGTCGCATGTCCGACACAAAGGACAAAATCTTCACTTGACTAATACAGATCAACGACGAGCAAATTCAAGAATCCAATCCTCACAATGAAATTTTGGCATCTATGCACTTGAAGCAAAACTTAAGGGTCATCGGCAGAGTTTTAGTAAAGTTCCTCGACACAGCCTCAGCAATAAGAATCATCGATATCAGGTTCGGCGTAATCTCAAGAGTAAGAGCCACCGACATCGCGTCCAGTAAGGTCTCGTCAGGCATCAAAAATGTCATCAAAAAGACAAAAAACAGGGTCGCCGGCGGAAGTTCCCAACATCAGAACCATCGGCATCGTGACCGGTGAAGTCTCTACCCTAAGGCCATCGACATCGCGATCGGTGAAGTCCCTCGGCATTGAACATGCCAACAATCATCAGCAACGACACCGGGACAGACTGTACGACACTGGGAAAGACTAGAACATCAACATCAATCCGCCTCGAGAAAATCTGTTGGCCATGATCAACTATATCGGGAAAATCCGATGAGCATCATCGAAACCGGGAAAGACTGGGACATCGACAGAAACAAAGGAGAAAGGGATATCAACCGCGATCAATCTGCCAGACAAGGGAGCTATCACTAACACCAGGTCGCCGCTAAAAGGCGCCATCATCATCCATCTTGTAGTCGCCACATAAAAGAGCACCGACATCATCCATCCACACAACCCAGAACTGACGGCCCAAAGACTGCGGCCCAAGGGTTTCCAAAGCTCAGGTAGAAATCTGAACCCTCCTCACATTTCCGACAAAACTAATACTTGATTTTCTTGTGATTTTTAGGTCGCCGCTACAAAGGGACCAAACATCATCCGGTTTCTACATAAAAGAGCACCATCATCAGCAACAGTCGTCCAACGGACGCCACTTAAAGGTCTCCGACGATGTTGGCAGCAACATTCGTCCAACGGGTTCCACATAAAGGTCTCTGACGATGTTAACAACAACAGTCGTTCAACAGTTGCCACCTAAAGGTATCCAACGACATCTTCAGCATCAGTCATCCAACGGTTACCACCTAAAGGTTTCCGACGGCATCATCATCAGCAGTAGCACTCGTACAACGATTTCCACCTAAAAGTTTCCGATGACATCATCATCATCAGCAGCAGTCATCCAACGGTTGCCATCTAAAGGTTTTCGACGACACCATAACCAACACCAGTCGCCAACGGATGCAATCTAAAGGCCTTCGAGGACAGCATCATCATCAACAGCAGTATTCGTCCAATGGTTGTAACCTAAAGGTTTCCAACGACACCATCATCGTCAGCATCAGTCGTCCAACGGCTGCCACCTAAAGGCCTCCGACGACAGCGCCGACATCATCTACCTTCCGGTCGCCACATAAAAGACTACCGACAGCATCCATCTTCAAGTTAGACGTCAAGCAGTCAGCATCTCAAGCTACTTTGACCTTCTTCCTATTCGGACTCGATCAAAGTGGGGGCTCTCTGTAGACACCGGATTTTGTACCAGGACAAGTGCACAAATCAAGCATCACAAAAAAAGGCTAGCATGAATGAAAATACATCATAAGCTACCAGGCCAACCCATCATAAAAAGCCTTCATTTTCCACCCTTTCCATATACATATGCCCACCATTTCGAATTTCATTTTTTCCACAAGTCTCTTTGGCCCTATTTCCTTTGATGAGAGTAAAGTAAACATCATAAGCTTTCTAACGCCTTTTGATTTGCCTCAATCGGAGTCCGAATGAAAGAGTTATGGTTGTTCGAAGTTGCACTTAGCAGTTTTAAAAACCATGCGGGTTTTAACAATTCTCAGGCCCATAAATCAGGCCCAGAAGCAGATCCGGCCCAGTACCTGGAACAAAACGCGCACGGGTTTTAATAAGCAAAGGCGGCCCAAAAGCAAGATAAGCCCAAGGTGCGCCCCGGCCCAAGCAAATGAAAACCTGCGCGGGTTTTCTATCAGCTAAGCGCGTCGTTTTGCCGTCCACGTCAGCGATCCGTGTGTGGATATTATAAAACCCGCGTGGGTTTTCTCCTTTAAACTCGCGCGAGAAAAATGATCACAACCCCTAGATATTAGCCCCATGTGTTTGACCTCTTGCCTTGACTTGCCAAAACTTGTGGGGATTGTATGATTTGCATGGCATGATCATGGGGATGTGTCCCAATGATTTTCCCTCCAAATCACTAACTCTTCACCTATAAATACCCTCTTCCATTCCATCTATTTCATCAACTAATACCATCATTATCACCTAAACTCTCTTAAAATTCCATCAACCATATTCACTCTCAAAACCTCTCCTAATCACTTTTGTCATATCCATATCGTCACCCTCATACCATTTTTCTAAACCACTTACATCCTTCCATCAATAGTTCCAAGTCAAGGCAAAGTCAAGATTTTCGATCGGCGCATTCGGGCTCTTAAGTCAAAAGAGGTTCGCTTTCATGTTCATTATTGTTGTTTAATCATGTAATTTGTATTTTAATCCCATTACTTGTGCATACTTTGTAAACTAAAAATCCACTTTGTATTGCATGATGAGAATATAATTTCACGAAATTAATTAAACCTCTCCCCGCTCTTTTTCATTTTAATGTCGATTTTAGTAGAGTCTGTTTTCTAACAGGAGAATTCGAGAGTTCTTATAATTCTCGAATTCGTAACCTTACCCCCGAATCTAGAAATCGGGTTCGTAGACCGAAGTTATTTTTATTGTTTTTAAGGTTTGTCGGTTTCCTTAAATCGACTGGCGACTCTTAATTCCTTTATAACCCGTTTAATTATTTTAAAAATGCGGATTTACACCAAAATATTAAAAAAAGTGGTTTAATATTTTTCATACTGTTTAGACCTGTTTTCGCGTCTAAATACCGCCTAAATCCTTAGGCTTTTGACTTGTCTCGTAGCTCGTTTTATTAACTTTTAATGCGTTTTGTTTATTTTTTTGTAGTTTCCGAAGGTTTTACTCAAAACGATGCTAAATGGGCTATTTTTGCACCAATCTTGGGAGTCCCGAGATTCCCTAAGATTCCCCGAGCCCTGGTCGTATCAAAGGCAGCGGAAACGGAAGGGCTGAGTATGTCGAAAGCGTGGAAACGCAAGTGCAAGCTCCCAGGCGTCGAAGGGTAGCCCCCGCGACCAATTCCGAAGCGGGCACTACGCCCTGAAGTAACCAAGTGGCCGAGATAGACCGTGGTCACGGTCACCTTGACCGTAGCCACGGTCAGACTGAAGCCAAATGCCCAAAGAAGGAGATGCAACCCGAGATGGACCGTGACCACGGTGAGCATACTGTCCTGCACAAGGAAGAAGTTGGCCGAACAAGACCGTGGCCACGGTCTCCCATGACCGTAGCCGCGGTCTCCCATGACCGTAGCCACAGCGGTGCGAAGGAGCGAAGAGTTGCCAACCCTAAATCGCCCGTACCCTGCCCACGGTGCCTGGGTACCGTGCCCACGGTACAGCGAAGAGAAAATAGAACTTTCTCGCTTACGCAGACCGCCACGGCCACTGACTGCTTTCACGGTCATGGCACGCTTTGTCTGTAGTGATTAAGTGATGAGTTTTGAGTAACAACCTGAGTTACTATATATTGTTTTAAGTCATTTTAGCTGAAGGGCAATCTTTATCAATCTTTAGGCAATCTTTATTAATCTTTAGACAATCTTTAATCAGCTTTTACCTAGCTTTTATGATACTTTAGCCTTCTTTTATCACATTTTAAGCTTGGGTTTAGAGAGTTAGTGAAGATTTTGCTGAGTTCATTGATTCTTGTGTTGGATTTTCTCAAGTTTTATTTCAAGTTTGAAGATTATTATCATATTTGGAGCATTGGAGCATTTATTATTCAGAGTTTTTGCCTTTTTGTGATCAATCAATGAGTATTTCTTAACCCTTCTCTCTTTTATTGCAAAGTTCATCTATTAATCTCTGTTTTGCTTTTGTTGCTTTTATTGATTTTGTTGATTGTTTGTTGTTATCTTGTTTATCTTTTTCTTAAGCATGATTAATGTTGTTGATGTTAGTATCATGATAGTTAGGATGTTTAGTGGCTAGAACCCTAATGGGTTAGGGAGATATTAAGGGTGTGAATGGGTGATTAAGATAGGTTAGCAATTTTAGTGAGTAACTAGTTAGGAAATCAATTTCCCAACCCTATCCTTCCCTCAAGTGGGATGTAATTGGGTGCGAAAACATCCCGAGTACATCCAATGCTTGTTGGAAGGTAGGAATTGGGATAGTTAGTGTTCTAATTCGTGAACGCAAATAGAAACTAATTAGGAAATTCCGTTTAATCGACTCCCCGGGTCTGTCTATGGACTTTGGGGAAGTCAATCCGAACTATCCTTGAAAAAGGAAGCCCGGTGGGTATTTTCCAACGGAGTTACCATTTGATTTCCCTTTCTCGTTACTCTCTTGCTGCGAAACCCATTTCCGTATCCCCGTTTACATCCCGAAAGTCTCCCGACACCCATTGTCTCACCTTTTGACCGAACTTAGTGTTTTTGTGCTGTTTTTACCTCAAAAATCTATCTCCCCTTTCTTAATCCTAAACCCTACCTAGAGTTAAGTAATTGCTGTGAAGGCCCCTAGCTCCCTGTGGAAGAACGATATTACCGAGGTCTAACAAACCCCTGTGCAACAAAATGGCACCGTTGTCGGGGAGTAAGCGCCCCTTCTAGTTTTACCTTACTCTACGTGTGTTTGTTTAGAATGTTCTTACCTTGCTGAGTCGAGTCTAGAGTCCCTAGGTGATGTATGCAAGGTCCTAAGATCAGAGTATTGACCTCACAGTACACCACATTAACACAACTCGCACACAATCTGACCTCAAACAGAGAATCAAACACAAATACACCCAAAACAGACCTCTCACAGAAAATCAATTACAACCTCCTCCCAAAACAGAGTATGAACACCAATGAACAAATGGATGAATGGATGATGATAAAATGGTGGTCGGATGAACAAACTTACAATCAAACAGTAACCGAAGATAGTCTTGAGGCTCAAGCTGATACAGGCACACCACAGCTAGAACTCCAAGGGCAATGGACTGGGTGACCTCAATGGATACAGGCACACCACCACTGAGATTACCAAGCTCTACACCCACCACAAGGATTGCCAAATCCTTGCTACTGTAGTAGAATTAACCAGAGATGAGAGTTTAACGTCACTCACAAACAAGAGGCTCAATCAAGGCACTCAAAATGCTATTAATTTCACTGATAGATGATCACCTCAAGCTGCCGATTACAAACTATATAAAGCTAGGGTTGAGCTGGATGATTAAGGATTTCCCCTTGCTCAAGAAACTCACTAATTAAGCATTAAACTACTTAACTAACTTAGCAAGCTAATTAAGCCTCATTACAAATTGGATAACTTCAAAATAAAAGGAAATAAAATGAAATAACTCTAACAAACGCGTTTTCTTTATTACAAACGGTTATATCACCTCACAAGTTGGAAATGGCCTCAACAGCGTAGAAGTGAGTCTTCATGGAGGACCTCAATGCAGGATCACCTCACAGAACTGGAATATTCTCAACAGTTCCAGACCTGATGTCTTCATAGAGGACCTCATAACTGACAAACATCTTCACTGAGTTGGAAAATCCTCAACAGCTCTAGAGTGAAGTCTTCAAAGACTGGTGAGGACCTCAATCCAAAGATATGGAATTGAGAAATAGCCTCACTGGTTGGCTGCTGCTGTTTGTGATGATGTTGCTGTTGCTGGACGACCTCATGACTTGTTGGACCATCATAAAACACTCTTGGATGTCAGTGTTTGATGTGGTTGATGATGGCCTCAATGCTGATGTTGGTGAGATCGTTGCTGCTCCTGATGCTGGTTCAGATGGAGGACCTCCATCATCCTCCCCAGGTTGAGGAAAGTGTGTCCTCAAACTTGGAAGGTCTTCATGCTCTGGAAAGTAAGGCCTCAAATCTGCAACGTTGAATGTAGCACTGCCTCCATAGTCTTCAGAAAGGTCTAACTTGTAAGCATTGTCTCCAATCCTCTCAAGCACTTCAAAAGGTCCATCTGCTCTTGGGGTCAACTTTCCCTTCCTCTTGCTTGGAAATCTATCCTTCCTTAGATGAATCCACACTAGATCTCCTGGATTGAAAACAATCTTCCTCCTATGCTTGTTTGCTGATGTAGAAACTTGCTCAGAATACTTGATGATCTTCTCCCTGACTTGTTGATGAAGCTTCTTGATGTCCTCTGCATGTTTACCTGCTTCATAACTAAACCTCACAGAATTTGTTAGTGGAGATAAATCCAATGGAGTTATAGGATTTCTACCATAGACAACCTGGAATGGTGAAAGGCCAGTTGCCTTGGATGGTGCTCTATTGAAAGCAAATTCAGCATGAGACAAGAGGGTGTCCCATCCTGTTTTGTTTGTGGATATCAGTGACCTCAATAGTGTTCCAAGTGTCCTGTTTGTGACCTCTGTTTGCCCATCAGTTTGGGGGTGACAAGCTGTGCTATACTTCAATTGGGTGCCCAACTTCTTCCAAAGAGTAACCCAAAAATGACTTAGGAACTTGACATCCCTATCTGACACCATACTCCTGGGAACACCATGGAGTCTCACAACCTCCTGGAAATATAATTCAGCCACCCTCACAGCATCATAGGTGGTATGGCAAGCAATGAAGTGAGCCATTTTACTGAATCTATCCACAACTACCATGATTGAATCTTTTCCTCCTTGAGTTCTTGGTAGACCAACAATGAAGTCTAGGCTGATGTCCTCCCAAGGACTGTTTGGAACTGGCAAAGGTGTGTATAGCCCTTGAGGTAAGCTATGACTCTTTGCAATCTGACATGTAGCACACCTCCTGACCCAATGCTCAACATCCTTCCTCATTTTAGGCCAACAATAATGTTCCTTCAACATAAGAAGGGTCTTCTCAATGCCAAAATGTCCTGCCAAGCAACCTCCATGAACTTCAGAGATCAACAACTCTCTAAAACTGCTCCTTGGAATACATAACCTTGCTCCTTTGAAAAGAAATCCCTGGTCTATGTGGTATAGACTTTGAGGATGTCCCTGACATTTCTGGTACAACTCTCCAAAATCTTCATCATTCTCATACAAAGCTTTCAACTGTTCAAAACCAAGCACTCTTGCATCCAAAACTTGCAACAACAAATACCTCCTGGACAATGCATCAGCTCCTTTGTTAAGCTTCCCAGATTTATGATGGATCACAAAATGAAATTGCTGCATGAACTCCACCCAAGTAGCATGCCTAGTGTTGAGTTTATGCTGCCCCTGGATGAATTTGAGGGCCTCATGATCACTGTGCAGAATAAATTCAGCTCCAATCAGATAATGCCTCCAATGTTGCAAAGCTCTGATGATAGCATAAAACTCCTTATCATATGTACTGTATTTCCTCTTGGCCTCATTGAGTTTCTCACTGAAATAAGCTACTGGTTTTCCCTCTTGAGTCAACACTGCTCCAATGCCCACGCCTGAGGCATCACATTCCACTTCAAAGACTTTGGCAAAACAAGGTAATGCCAACACTGGGGCTGAGGTTAGCTGTCTTTTGACCTCCTCAAAAGTTTTCTGTGTTGCTGGTGTCCAAGTAAAGCTCTTCCCCTTCACTAACTCGGTCATGGGAGCTAAAATGGTGCAGAAGTTCCTCACAAACCTCCTGTAGAATGATGCCAAACCATGGAAACTCCTTATCTGCTGGATTGATGTAGGAACAGGCCACTCTCTAATGGCTTTGAATTCCTTCTGATGTCACAATATAACCAAGGAATATAACATGGCTAGTGAAGAATTGACACTTCTTGAGGTTCCCATACAGCTGCTCTCTACTCAGAATCTCCATAACACTCCTCAAGTGGTTCACATGATCCTCCTCAGATTGGCTATAAATGAGTATATCATCAAAATACACAACAACACATTTCCCAATCAAAGGCTTCAAAACCTGGTTCATAAGCCTCATAAATGTTGAAGGTGCATTTGTCAAACCAAAAGGCATGACCAACCACTCATACAGACCTCCCTTAGTCTTAAAGGCTGTCTTCCACTCATCTCCCTCATAAATTCGACCGTAATATCCACTCCTCAAATCAATCTTTGAAAACACAGTTAAGCCATGGAGCTCATCAAGCATATCCTCAAGTCTTGGAATAGGATATCTATACTTAATTGTGATTTTATTGATGGCTCTACAATCAATGCACATCCTCTGACTTCCATCTTTCTTAGGAACCAACAAAGCTGGCACTGCACAAGGACTCAAGCTCTCTCTCATCATTCTATTCCCGACAGTGAAGTGCAATCTATTTTGACTCATTGTCACGAGTTTCCGGTGGAAGGTCACGGTGGCTCCCAAAAGATGGCGGCGAGGGTTCTACAAGCCGGGTATTGGTGGCCAACTCTTTTTCGTGACGCCTAATTGCATTTCAAGCAATGTGATAGATGTCAACGATCCGGAAAAATGAAGCACCGTTGAATTATATTCTTGAAGTTGAAGTCTTCGATGTATGGGGGTTAGACTTCATGGGACCTTTCCTGTCATCAAGAGGTTTCCAATACATCCTAGTGGCGGTGGATTATGTCTCAAAGTGGGTCGAAGCCATACCATGCGTGAGGTGCGATGGGAAGTCTGTTTCGAGATTCTTGAAAAAGACCCTATTTCCACGATTCGGCATTCCAAGGGTCATCATTAGTGAAAACGGTTCCCATTTCATTGAGAAGAAGTTCGAGTCTCTTTTGGCAAAGTACGGTATAAATCATAAGAATGGATTACCTTATCATCCACAAACACAAGGTCAAGTGGAAATCTCAAACCGTTCCATCAAGGAGATCCTAGAGAAGACGGTCAACTCTTCAAGGAAAGATTGGGCAGAAAAGTTGGATGAAGTTTTGTGGGCATACCGCACCGCCTACAAGACTCCGATCGGTACTACTGCCTACCGTCTCGTCTACGGGAAGGCGTGTCACTTCCCCGTGGAGCTTGAGCATAAAACCATATGGGCAATCAAGAAGTTGAACTTTGATCTTAAGGCGGCCGGAAGTAATCGGTTATTTCAACTGGAAGAACTTGAGGAGTTGAGGCATCATGCATATGAGAACAACAAGATCTACAAAGAAGGACCAAAGCATGGCATGACAAGAGGTTGAACCGACGTGAATTTGTGGTAGGCGATAGGGTTCTCTTCTTCAACTCGAGGTTAAAGTTATTCTCCGGGAAATTGAGATCACGATGGTCCGGTCCATTCGAAATTGTGAAAATTCTCCACGCCGGAGTTGTAGAGTTGAGGAATGCACAAGGGCAATGTTTCAAAGCAAACTCATCGAAGCTTAAACCGTACATCAATATGTTGGGACACTTATGGTGTATCTCGTGAATTTTGAGGATTGAAAAGCATCAGGAAAGGTCGAGCTAGGACCTATAAAAACAAGCACTCGGGAGAGGTATGACTTAATTCCCCTTCTTTTAGTGTTTTCTTTCATTTTCTTCCATTTTATTTCCCTTATTTGTAGCATTTTTCATTTTCCTTAGTGTTTACGGAACAATTTGAGAAAAAGAAAGATAAAATAGAAAAAATTAGAAAAACTGAAGAAAATTAAAAAAGATTGAAAAGAAACGAAAAAAAATCGAGAGCGAGAGTGAAAAGAAAGAGCGGTTCTATGAGGGTCGGGATTTGAATGTGATTTTTGAGTGATGGGAAAGTACCCTTGAATGATAAATTGAGTGAGGAAGACAAAGGAGTGGATGATAAGAGGGTAGATTTTAGGCCTTAATGTGTTTTTTCCAAGTTTTGAGCCTTGTAGGTACAGGAGCTAGGCCGAAAGGGACCGTGCCCACGGTGAGCTGGACCGTGGCCACGGTCAGGGTATGCAAAGTGTTCCCAGTTTTTCTTTGGCCGAAGTGGACCGTGACCACGGTGGGTTTCACCGCAGCCACGGTCTCATCGCAGCAAGTTCTTGGAAATTAGTCTCCCCAAAGATCACCGTGACCACGGTGGATGTTACCGTAGCCACGGTGACCACCCTGCATTTTTCCCTTTTTTTTCCTCAACCCGAGCCATACCGTGCCCATGGTCAAATCGACCGTGGCCACGGTGAGTCGAAATCTGCGAATTATGTCAGGGGTTATTTCTCATTTTCCCTCATTTCTCTTTCAATTTCCTCCACTCCCTCACCTTCGAAAACCCTCCAAAACCCCTAATACCACAAATCTCTTCCCATATTTGACAAATCCATCACAAAATCCTCCATTTCTTTCCAATCTCCACTGCGATTCTAACCCTAGCTACGCACCTCGTCGTTCTTTCGCCATTTTCGGAGCTTCTTGAAGAAATTTTCTTGGTTTTTGCACTTGGTGGGGTTCGAAATTGTCACTAATCCTTCCCCAACACTTCAATCCAGGTAATCCTTGATTTATTGATGCATAAACATTCAATTTGCTTGCTTTTGGGTTAAAGTTTTGTGCAAAAGTCTTGTGGTTTGTGGTTGAACGATTTGGTTGAGTTGGGATTGAATTTTTCGTGGCTATTGCTAAGTTTGGGTGTAGTTTAGTGAATCAGTGAGTTGGGTTTGTGGTTGGTTGTGAATTCGTGATTGCTCGGGATTTTGGATAGTGATGTTGTTGTGTTTTCGTTGTTGTGGTGGTTGTGTTTCTCAATTTACCTCCATGGGACGAGCAAAACGTGCCCGGTCTGAGCCTGAACCGACCCGAACTCCCATCCCATCAACCTCTGCTGAGCCCGATAAGACCCGGTACAAGGGTCAACCGGCCTCCATCATTCAATGCAACCCGAAGGTTAAGGTTACCTTCCGGGACGATATGCACAAGGCGAGGTATGAGCGGCTAAAGAAGCGCAAGATTTGTGCTCCGGACCTCTATCATGAAGAGACGGCCAAGGATATATTTTGTAAACCGAGCATGGATTTCTTCATTAAAACCATGGGTTGGGAGGTCTTCGCCACCATCAATGAGCCAATTATCGAACAACCGGTGCTCGAGCTCCTTAGCTCCTTGGTTGTAAAGGAAGACGGCACATCCCAAGCCTCTTTCTCATACATTGTGGCCAAGAAGGAGGTCGAATGTACGCTCAAGGATCTTTGCAATGCGTTAGGCCTACCCGAGGACGGAATCTTCTATGGCGAGGTTGTTAACTTCAATGAACAAGAGGCAATGCGTGATCTCACATGGAGGAGGCGTTATCCCAAGGTTCGAACCCCAAAAGCGCAATACTATTGCCCGAGTAACTCTAAGGCCCGGGATTTTTGTAACCTCAGTGTCCGTATCTTCCACCGCATCATCTCAAACTCTGTTTTCGGCCGTGACGCCGAGCGATCAAGCATCCGGAAAGACGACCTCTTCGTCCTCTACAATGCCATTATTGGTCGCCGAGTCAACACCAGCTCCTGCATCCTCCATTGTCTTCGGGAAATAAGCCTCGAAACCCGGAACATGACCATTGGTATGGGTTACATCATCACCCATTTTCTAAGGAAACAAGGGTTCCAGTCTTACCTCAACAAGTGGACTCCCCGATTTTTCCCCGATCCTATCGACGGTGTTCGCCTTCGGAAGATGGAATTCTTGGAGAAAAACAAGACGCGGACATTCTACCGTCACGGGAACGAGCCCCATAGTGTCGTCGTTCATTTGGGTGACGACAATGCCGAGAAACGTCTAGATGTCACCGACAAACGCAATTGGTCGTGTGGCCAAACTTATGGGATCGTTTTGCGGTGGGTGGTCCGGGGGAGCCCGGGGAGGAAGGTGAAGAAGAAGCTGAGGAAGAGGAAGAAGAGGATGAAGAAGAAGAGGGAGGACAAGCACAAGGGGACGAAGCCGAGCCGAGTCAAGTGCGGGACGCCGCTCTTGAACGTATCAATGAGCAACTCCAGGAGCTTCATGATGAGTTTCAAGAACAACGGGAGCTCATCCAAAACCAACAGACGTTGATAGAAAACTTGCAAGGGTTGATCGAGACCCAACAGGAGATGATTGCTAGCATCCAATCGCAACTCCAACCCCGTCATCCTCCGGGAGGGTCCGCTTGAGGACCGTTTGTAAGCACTCAACCCCCCACCCGACCTTTATCATCGCCTTTATTTACTTTATTTTGTGAAGTATAAGTGTGGGGGGGTGCTTCTTCTGGGTTTGGTTGCGATGTCTGATGGTTTTGGTGTGTTGATCTCTCGGTTTCATTTGGCATGTTTTGGCATGATTTTGGGGTTGTTTGGTTATGATGCTCGGGTTTGCCTTGTGTTGTTGGTCTTTCATGTGTTGCCGGGTTATCTTTTGGTTGTTCGATGGTTATTTTTGTGGGTCGAGAAGTTTGTTTACTCTTGTTTCGTTTGTATTTTGATCACTGATGGTTTGTATATGAATATTGTTGTGATGAATGCAATGAATCAGTCATTTCGGTTGGTATGTATGGAGTTTCACCCTTATTTCCCGCCTCAATGAGTGAGATTCGGGGATAAGGTAAGTCATTGGCAATGTATATATTGTAAATAGTTTTGTTTTTCATAGTCTTTTAAGTTAGTTTTTCCTTTCTTTTGTTTTTGGTCTCGCATGCGAGTTCTATCGATTGTAATTCGTCTTTTGCTCTAACATTGTTTTGATTCACTCGAACGACGACTCTGGATCGTTGTTTTAACGCTTATGAAGACTTTGAGGTAATATCTTTCCACCTTACTCTTTTTACGTGAATTCCTATTATGATCTGTCGCATGCTTGGTTTTCTTTTGGGTGGCGAACCCCTTTGAATGTCTGTGTTGGTATATATATTGCTGTTGGAGCCGTGTGGGCTCGGGTCGCCACCATTTCTTCTTGCTAGTTGTTTTTGTTTGTGTTTTTTGTAGGTTCTCTACCTTTTTCATGTGACACCTTCCCACAATGAGGACATTTTGGAGTTTTAAGTGTGGGGGGGGATATTTTGCTTCAAGGGTAGATCACCTAGTCATTTTATTCCTTGTTTTCCTTTTTTTTTTTTTGCTAAAATGTGAAAATTTCTGTGTGAAAAAGGAGAAAAAAAGGGAGTGAAAACCTTTTCGTTTTGTTTTTGTTTTGCTTTGTTTCCTGGATCTCGTTTTCGGAGTTGAGAAACCATTCTTAAACTTCTTTAAAAGTAACCGGTTGGAGCATTTTCGACCCTAATTCAGGTCCTAGTCTTGACTCACCCTTAATAGACTCCCTTCATTAAGTGTCTAGTGAGATCCCCTTTCCTTTCTCTTTTTGTTGGAACCGGGAGGTTTTAGGAGCTTGTGTCCGGGTTTGTTTTGTTTCTCACTTAGCAAAAGCAAAAAGTGCAAAAAGAAAAGAAAAGAAAGAAAAGCTTTCCTAAGATACAATAACCTGAATAAGTGGAACGTGTCGCTGTAGACATTAACCACCCACACTTAGCCAACCTACACGGGCCCGGTATTTGTGGTACGGCATTGGATACCCCTTAACCCTCTCCCATTATCGCTTTGCGACGGAGAGGCGAATGGAAAAGGCTGTGTTGGGAGGGTATACCCCTTATATGGGTCGTCCAATTCACGACAATAAGGCTAATACCGACTTTTAAAAACCAAAAAGAAAAAAAAAGAGAAAAAGAAAAGCAAATTTCGTTGGTAACTCCAACTCAAAAAGAAAGAAAAGGAAAAGTTTTTGCTTCTTAAAAGAGTGGGGCCTCCCCTTGCATCACCTACGGCCCTCACCAAGCCAAGGGCGACCAAATGCGAGGGAGGGAAACGCTTCTCTTAGTTGTTTCGTTGTTTTCAAATTCGGATGCGAGTTTTTAAAGTCTTTTGGTTCCCATTAAAACCTTTTCATGTGGGGTTTCGCTTGGTATAAGGTGTAGGGAGTTGAAAAATCTTCAAGATCGACTTTTACCTGAGTTTGGTGTTGTGAGATGCTCCTAACGGTTACTTTGGGAGGTTTAATCGCGTTTTCTTAGTTTGGAATGCAAGATCTTGTGAATCAAAGCCTTTGTTTTTCTTTCCTTGTGTTTTCTTCGGTTTTGTTTTCACTTTCCCTCTCTCCTTTTTCTTTGGCTTTTGTGGGCACAGCCGCTACAAACCCTCACGAGTCCATCTCGTTCACCCGGGCTGCCGGGGGGTTCAAAGGGCTTGGTGCATACGCTAAATGCACCCGTTTCTCTCCCACGACAGCGGAGTTAGTGTTAGTTAGTTTGTTTTGTTTTGTTTGCTCGGGACGAGCAAAAGTTTAAGTGTGGGGGGGTGTTTAGACTCGTTTTCGCGTCTAAATACCGCCTAAATCCTTAGGCTTTTTACTTGTCTCGTAGCTCGTTTTAATAACTTTTAATGCGTTTTGTTTATTTTTTTGTAGTTTCCGAAGGTTTTACTCAAAACGATGCTAAATGCGCTATTTTTGCACCAATCTTGGGAATCCCCAGATTCCCTAAGATTCTCGAGCCCTAGTCGTGTCAAAGGCAGCGGAAATGGAAGGGCCGAGTATGTCGAAAGCGCGGAAACGCAAGTGCAAGCTCCCAGGCGTCGAAGGGTAGCCCCCGCGACCAATTCCGTAGCGGGCACTACACCCTGAAGTAACCAAGTGGCCGAGATAGACCGTGGTCACGGTCACCTTGACCGTAGCCACGGTCAGATTGAAGCCAAATACCCAAAGAAGGAGATGCAACCCGAGATGGACCGAGATCACGGTCAACCTGACCGTGACCACGGTGAGCATACTGTCCTACACAAGGAAGAAGTTGGCTGAATAAGACCGTGGCCACGGTCTCCCATGACCGTAGCCACGGCAGTGCGAAGGAGCGAAGAGTTGTCAACCCTAAATCGCCCATACCGTGCCCACGGTGCTTGGGTACCGTGCCCACGGTACAGCGAAGAGAAGAGAGAACTTTCCTGCCTTACGCAAGACCGTGGCCACGGTCACCTTGACCGTGCCCACGGTGATGCATATCATACTTCAATGCATCAAGAAGAAGCACTGAAGGACCTTACCAGTCTGCTGCAGATTGTTTCGAGTGGTTACATTGCGAATATCTCCAAAACTAAGGGACTTTTGAGCTCCTTATCTCAAGAGTCTTGAAGTTCTCATTTAGCTATGTGAAAGGGTTATTCCTTATGTACATTTTGGCTTTTGAATCTTTAGTATTGGAGTTGTATTTTAGGAGATATTGTATTTTCTTTAAAGGGCCTTTGTTGTAAGTGTCGCCTGAAGGGCCTTGTCAGGGTAATGCGGCCTTGTTGGCCTTGCTGGGGTGACGCGCCTATAGGGAGGGGTTTTTCTATTCCTATAAATAGACCCCTTGGGTCCTTTGTAATTACAATTCATTCATATTGAAATAAACACAAATCTCTCTAAAGTTGATGCTTTAGTTTCTATCTAGTCTTTGGCTAGAAAACGAATCGCCTTTGGGTTTTTCGTGTGAAATCTTCTCTTCTAATCCAAGATTGAGCATTCTTGGGTGGTGACAGGAGGAGTAGGAGCTCTTGAAGATTGTGGTGTATCTGTATCAATCCGAGGAGTTTCGTTGCTCAATTCTATCAAAGTTTCCATTTATTGATTCAGCAAAGGTCCTTATCTGATTCATCTCTTGCAAGTTCTTACTTGTGTTTTTGATCCGTGTTCTTTCTTGGCATTTTGGGTGTCTTGTGATCCATTATGCATCAATTTGGTATCAGAGCTATGTTTAGATGAATCGCCTTTATTTCTTGCATGAATCTTGGACCTTGTTTTGTCACAAAATCGCATAAACCCCCATATTATACACGCCCCTTTGATAGTTCTTCCAAGAACTCATCAAGAACCCATCAAGAACCCATCAAGAACTCATAAAGAACCCATAGCTCCTCAAAGAACCCTCGTCCTAAACACAAACCAAGCCCAAATCCGTCCCTTTCCCTCGTGAGTCATATGACATCAAGTTGATTTCAAATGGCAAACGATGAATCCAAATCAAATGAGGTTTATGAACTTGAGCAACAAGTAGCATTTTTGCGTGTGCAATTGGGTAAACAAATGGAAGAAAACAGAATGTTACGTGAAGGATCCATACGTGATGGTGTCTCGTCACAAGGTGAAGGTAGTTCAAAGTCTAAAAGGCATGAACGTTTGGATTTTAAAGTCGAAGTTCCTGAATTTGATGGTAGTTTGAATGTAGAAGATTATCTTGATTGGATACATACGGTTGAACGAATTTTTGAGTTGAAAGATTGTAGTGATGAGCTCAAGGTGAAGTACATTGCTTTGAAATTGAGAAAACATGCTAGTATTTGGTGGGCCAACCTTCAAAAGAAGAGAGTTGCAAAAGGGAAAGAAAAGATCCGTTCTTGGGATAAGATGAAGTCGAAGTTGCAAACCAAGTTCCTTCCCCAATCATACGTTGAAGACAACTACTACAAGTTGCAAAAGCTTGTCCAAGGCTCTAAATCAGTGGAAGAATACACAAGGGAGTTTGAACATCTCCTTTGGCGTTGTGATCTCAAGGAAAAGGAACCACAAATTCTGGTACGTTACTTGATTGGTTTGAATGATTGGATACGTCATATAGTTGAATTACATTCATATGAATCTCTTGATGAACTAAGTAACTTGGCTATGAAAGTGGAAAGGCAAAGAAAAGAAAGAGCCAAGGAACCGCAAAGGACGTTCCCAAACACATCCAAACCCTATACCCAACGTCCTTATCCCCAAACACAATCAAAAGCTCCACAAAATCAGCCCCCATCCTCCCTTAAACCCTACGCCAAACCTACATTAAACCAGCCACAAAATCCCCCACCCAAAACCCAAGTCCAAGAACCAAGGACATTACAACCAACAAGATGTTTTAGGTGCCAAGGATTGGGTCATATTGCATCCGAATGTCCTAACAAGCGCACGGTTTCTCTTGTTGAATATCAAAGTGCTTTGTTTGTTGAACCAAGCTTGTATGAAAGTAAACATGAAGTGGAACCTTGTGAGCTTGCCGAAAATGAGGAGGATAATGATGAGGAGGTTGAGCAAGCGGATGAAGGCGAATTGTTGGTGCTTAGAAGGGCACTAAGTATGGCTTCTACCCCAAATGACATGGAGCAACATGAGAATATATTCCACACTAGGTGTACCGTTCAAGGAAAGGTATGCTCTCTTATAATTGATGGAGGTAGTTGTACTAATGCCGCCTCTACTACAATGGTAGAAAAGCTGAATTTGGATGTAAGTCCTCACCCATCTCCTTATAATATTCAATGGTTAAGCCATGGGAAGGGCATTAGAGTTGATAAACGTGTATTAGTCTCATTGTCCATTGGGAAGAATTATAAAGATGATGTGTGGTGTGATGTAATACCCATGGATGCTTGTCATATTTTGTTTGGTAGACCGTGGCTTTTTGATAGGTATGTAACTCATGATGGAAGATTGAATACCTACTCATTCGTCATCAACAAGAAGAAGATTACATTGGCTCCATTGCCTCCTTCTTCTATTCGGCCTCCACCAACAAAAGAGAAAGAAAGGGAGACTAACATTGTATCTTTACTAAAGGCAGAACAACATGAATTCTATGAGCATAAAGAGTTGATATTGGCGAATATCCAAGAAGAACAAGCTTCCCCAACCAAGGATCATCCACGGCTTTCACCCTTGATGAGGAGGTTTGGTCATTTGTTTCCAAAAGAAATGCCCCAAGGATTGCCACCAAGAAGGGACATTGAACACAAGATTGATCTCATTCCGGGAACTACATTACCAAATAAGCAAGCCTACCGAATGAACCCCAAGGAATCCCATGAGGTTCAAAGGCAAGTTGATGAGCTACTCCAAAAGGGCCTTATTCGTCCAAGTATGAGTCCATGTGCCGTCCCAGTGTTACTTGTTCCAAAGAAAGATGGTACCCAACGTATGTGCATGGATTGTAGGTCCATCAACAAAATCACCATCAAATATCGTTTTCCAATTCCACGTCTGGAGGACCTTCTTGATGAACTTTATGGAAGTGTTGTGTTTTCAAAGATTGATTTGAAGAGTGGATATCATCAAATTCGCATATGTGAAGGAGATGAATGGAAAACGGCTTTCAAAACCAAAGAAGGCTTATATGAATGGTTAGTAATGCCCTTTGGTCTAACGAATGCTCCTTCTACTTTTATGAGGTTAATGAATCATGTATTGAAACCTTTGATTGGAAAGTGTGTTGTTGTATATTTTGATGACATACTTGTATATAGTAGAAGTGAGAATGACCATATAAAGCACTTAGAGCTAGTTTTGTATATCTTGGAGAAAGAAAAGCTCTACGCCAACTTGGAGAAGTGCTCGTTCTTTTCACCCAAGGTCATCTTCCTTGGATATGTGCTCTCCAAAAATGGGATTCAAGTAGATGAAGGAAAGGTCAAAGCTATCCAAGAATGGCCAACACCAACGAGTATACATGAGGTACGATCATTTCATGGATTAGCTTCATTTTATAGAAGGTTTATCAAGAATTTCTCTACTATTTTGGCTCCTATGACTGAGTTGTTGAAGCAAAGGGAGTTTACATGGAATAAAAACGCTCAATTGGCGTTTGAAGGTATCAAAGAGAAGTTATGTAACGCACCTCTTCTAGCCTTGCCATGTTTTGACAAAGTATTTGAAGTAGAAGTGGATGCTAGTGGAGTTGGCATTGGTGCCGTCCTTACACAAGAGGGAAGGCCAATAGCCTACTTTAGCGAGAAGTTGAATGATGCCAAAAGGAAGTTTAGTACATATGACAAGGAGTTCTATGCCATTATAAGAGCTCTTGAGCATTGGAGGCATTATCTACTAAGCGGAGAATTTATTCTACATAGTGATCATGAAGCTCTCAAGTTTATCCAAGGCCAACACAAGCTTAACCCACGACATGCAAAATGGGTTGAATTTATGCAAGCTTTTCAGTTTGTGATCAAGCATAAGGCCGGACACTTGAACAAGGGCGCTGATGCTCTATCACGAAGGTACTTACTTACATATGTTCTTGATTCTAACATTGCTGGATTTGAGCATATCAAGGACCTTTATCAAGATGATCAAGATTTCAAAGAAGTATATGTTTTAGCGAAGAAACATCCTCATGAAATGTTTCATATCGAAGATGGTTTCTTATTCAAAGGAAATCAATTATGTATACCAAGGACCTCTCATTGCGCGAATTGTTGATTCAAGAAGTTCATGAAGGTGCTTTGGCGGGTCATTTTGCTATAGAGAAGACTTATTTGATGTTGAGAGATTATTACTTTTGGCCTAGCATGGTGAAGGATGTTGAGCATATTATTAAGAGATGTGGTACTTGCAACCTTGCCAAGTCACATGTATTACCTCAAGGCTTATATACACCGCTACCTATTCCATATTACCCTTGGGAAGATGTGAGTTTAGACTTCATTGTGGGTCTACCTAGAACTCAAAGAGGTAAGGATTCTATTATGGTGGTTGTAGATCGATTTTCAAAGATGGCGTATTTTGTACCTTGCAACACTACATATGATGCTACGAAAGTTGCTACCTTATATTTTGATGAAATTGTGAAGTTGCATGGTATACCCAAGACTATGGTGAGTGATAGAGACTCTAAGTTTCTAAGTCATTTTTGGGTTACTCTTTGGAAGAAAATGGGAACAAGGCTTAAGTTTAGCACGGCTTGTCATCCACAAACGGATGGACAAACGGAGGTAGTCAATCGAACCTTGGGAGCCTTGTTGAGGACATTGGTGAATAAAGAAAAGAAGAGTTTCGTTGCTCAATTCTATCAGAGTTTCCGCTGTTCAGTTCGTTGTAAAGGTCCTTATCTGATTCATCTCTTGCAAGTTCTTACTTGTGTTTTGATCCGTGTTCTTTCTTGGCATTACTTTGTTGAGCATTGCCGAGTTTGCATATAATAGAAGTCCTAATCGTGCTACGAAGTTATCTCCATTTGAAGTTGTCTATGGAAGAAATCCTCTTAAACCCATGGATTTATCTCCTATCTCTATATCTACGAAGTTTAGTTTTGAAGCAAGTAAAAGAGTAGAGGAGATTAAGAAGTTGCATGAGGAAGTTCGAGAGAAGATTAAGAGATATACTCAAAAGGTTGAAGAGAAAGTGAATCGAAAGAGGAAGAAGGTTATCTTTAAGCCTGGAGATTTAGTATGGTTACACTTAAAGAAAGAGAGATTTCCAAGTAAGAGAAAAGGAAAATTGAAACCGAGAGGTGAAGGTCCTTATGAGATCTTAGAAAGACTTGGTGATAACGCTTATCGTTTGAAGATGGAAGGTGAGTATGAAGGAAGTTGTACTTTCAATGTGTGTGATCTTAAGCCCTATTATAGTGAAGATGAAGAAATTCCAAGTTTGAGGGCAAACTCTTTTCAAGAAAGGGAGAATGATGCATATCATACTTCAATGCATCAAGAAGAAGCACTGAAGGACCTTACCAGTCTGCTGCAGATTGTTTCGAGTGGTTACATTGCGAATATCTCCAAAACTAAGGGACTTTTGAGCTCCTTATCTCAAGAGTCTTGAAGTTCTCATTTAGCTATGTGAAAGGGTTATTCCTTATGTACATTTTGGCTTTTGAATCCTTAGTATTGGAGTTGTATTTTAGGAGATATTGTATTTTCTTTAAAGGGCCTTTGTTGTAAGTGTCGCCTGAAGGGCCTTGTCAGGGTAATGCGGCCTTGTTGGCCTTGCTGGGATGACGCGCCTATAGGGAGGGGTTTTTCTATTCCTATAAATAGACCCCTTGGGTCCTTTGTAATCACAATTCATTCATATTGAAATAAACACAAATCTCTCTAAAGTTGATGCTTTAGTTTCTCTCTAGTCTTTGGCTAGAAAACGAATTGCCTTTGGGTTTTTTGTGTGAAATCTTCTCTTCTAATCCAAGATTGAGCATTCTTGGGTGGTGACAGGAGGAGTAGGAGCTCTTGAAGATTGTGGTGTATCTGTATCAATCCGAGGAGTTTCGTTGCTCAATTCTATCAAAGTTTCCGCTGTTCAGTTCGCTGCAAAGGTCCTTATCTGATTCATCTCTTGCAAGTTCTTACTTGTGTTTTTGATCCGTGTTCTTTCTTGGCATTTTGGGTGTCTTGTGATCCATTATGCATCACACGGTCCCCTGCGGGCACAGTTTGTCTGTAGTGATTAAGTGAAGAGTTTTGAGTAACAACCTGAGTTACTATATATTGTTTTAAGTCATTTTAGCTGAAGGGCAATCTTTATCAATCTTTAGGCAATCTTTATTAATCTTTAGACAATCTTTAATCAGCTTTTACCTAGCTTTTATGATACTTTAGCCTTCTTTTATCACATTTTAAGCTTGGGATTAGAGAGTTAGTGAAGATTTTGCTGAGTTCATTGATTCTTGTGTTGGATTCTCTCAAGTTTTATTTCAAGTTTGAAGATTATTATCATATTTGGAGCATTGGAGCATTTATTATTCAGAGTTTTTGCCTTTTTGTCATCAATCAATGAGTATTCTTAACCCTTCTCTCTTTTATTTCATAGTTCATCTATTAATCTCTGTTTTGCTTTTGTTGGACAGTTAAAACCCGCGCGAGTTTTAACACTCTATGGCGGCCCGTTTGCCTTCTGTTGGGCCATTATTGAATTATTTTTAAAGTATTTCGGTCTAATTTCATATGGTTAAATAATAAAAACAAATTTATAAATAAATAAAGCTTCATCACCCCTAAAATAAATTTTGAAAATAAAAATATCCTTATTTAAGGATTAAGCAACCTTAGTCGGCTCCCTATCATTAAGTACCGCATCACGGGAAAGGTGGTCACTTTTTCCGAGGTCCTACACAATCCCAACTCTCCTTAAGACTGATTCACTAGACCGAGAAAAGACTCAAGGGTAAAACCTAACTTCTTGTAAGCAAAGTATAAGATTTTTCATGGACTCTCAAGAATGTTGCTGCAATTCAACACCTTAGGAGTGTCTTGAAACTCTCTACAACAAAAAAAAAAATGATGATTGAGGGTGTGGATGAATGTGCAATTCATCCACCTTTTATAGTGATCTTTCGGAGTCAACTAATGAGTCAAACTTGCCGATTACATAGAGCATAATCCATGGGATATGGTTGAATAGTATTGATTAGAAATCAAGACTGATTTCTCAGTCAAATAACATCCCAAAGCGTGCTCAAAAACAATTGACCACGAGGCATAAATAAAGGGATTACAAAATCAATCCCGACTAAACTCAACACGACCCGTGTTAGATCAACACGGTCCGTGTTGAACTCAACACGACCCGTGTTGGATCAACACGGTCCGTGTTGATCCAGTGCACATAAAATGTGCTCGCTGGACACCGACACGGGTCGTGTTAGACTAGACACAATCTGTGTTGAACATGTTTTCCTTGTTAAGCTTATTTCCGACCTTCCGGTCGATCTTATGCTTATGTGTTAGTTTATGCCTCTTAACTCTTGAAATACTCCAACAACTTACTCGTAGTTTTGAATCAAACCAAAACTAAGAGGATGAAAGATGAATCAAAGGTAACAGACGAGAAGAAACGGGACCTCTTTTCTTTAGGTTTCAAATGAAAGAAAAAGGGAGGTTACTAGTAAATGGGGGAGGGGCATTTCGGTAATTTATTATATCAAAATTGTAGGCCAAACTAAATATATATATACCAAAATTAATATAACATAGGTCAAGTGGTACTTTTATTGCCTGAATAATAGGTTAGGTGGGATATATGTGTTTTTCTTAAGGTGGTGGGTAAAATTCTCTTTTCCAACAAAGTGGTGGGGGTAAATGTAATTACTTCCTACAATAAGCATTCAAAGAAATTTAAGGAAGAATACATGCAACCAAGATTTAATGGGAAGAATTGCATAGTTACTGGAGCAAACTCTGGCATTGGATTCGCAAATGCTACTAGGTATTTATATCTATGATCTCAATGCCTTTCATTTTTTATCATCACCTTCAAAAAAGATCCCTACAAGTTTATGTCTATCTATGTTTTCAGAGGGGCATCTGTCTAACTAGTTTGTCGTAGTGAGCAGATAGGGGAAGATGCTCTTTGAAAAATCAAATCGAAAATTGGAAACCATAAAGTTTTCCTAAAGGTATTAGCTATGTTTAATTTAACTATTTTGGTTTTTATTTTTATGTTATAGACAATAATGGCTTGTCGTTGTTGTGTGTGGATGACATATACAACAGTGTGATCTATCTTCTGTCGGTGAGATCAAGTCATTTGCCTCAAAGTTTAAAATCAAAGGGCCTCCTTATTCATGTATCAGTATGCTTGATAAGCGTCATGATCTCTCTTAAGTTGTGTTTGGTTGGTTACTGAAATGTAATGTTGTGATTGTTGCCAATTATAAAAAGTCTTCTAATCCTTTCATATCAATTACGCAACATTGTATTGCGGCCTATCAAACAGAGCATCTATACTTGTAATTAGTTCCTTTAGTTAGTTGATTTGTTGTGCTTTTGATCATCTTCTAGGCTTTATCTCAAATATCCGCTACATACACTTTATAAACCGTTGTGGACTGCCTCTTTCTCTCGACCGATGCTTGATCTCATTAGTAGAGGTGAATAATGTTGGCACTCTTGAGCGTAAGCATATCACTACTCCAGAAGGGTGAGTAAGTCTCATGCTCTACCTGAGTCAACCTTTCTAGAACTTGTCTTTTCTCAATCACCTTGGGCTTCTTTTTGCATTTTAATGTTTGTAGTTTTCAGTTGTTCCAACAAGATGCAAGTGTTTCTCTTATAGATGCCATCATTTTTCTTTTCCAGGTTTGAGTTAAATTTTACGAACTAATAACATTTAATTTAAATTATTTTATGCTCCTGGAGCATGTGCTCCAAGAGATGACATGGCAGCCATGTCAGATTTTTTTTTAAAAAAAATAAATCAGTAACTACTTGTCGGTTACCAGCGTCAGTTAAACTGAATTCTTCATTGAAGATAACATCATTGTTCACCATACGATAATCACTAAATTGAGTTTGATTATTCACTCACTTCAACTGCATTGTTCATTTACTTCAAGTGCATTGTTCATTTACTTCAACTATATTGTTTACTGAACTTGTTCCACATAGTTTACTCTAAGAAAAATTTAGATTGTTCATCATAACTTGTTTGCTCACTTGAAAGATTAAGATCGTTTACTCATGAAATCAATTTATAATATATAATCTTCTTATGTGACAAAATTTCTATCATTAGAACTTATCGAATAACATGTACTTGAACTTGCAGGAGTGAATGGCTAAACAATGAATTAGTAAATAACGACATGGTGAACAATGGAAATATTTTCAATGAACAACCACTAGTTACATGAAGAACAATTGTAACATATTAGTGAACAATCTCAACATATCTAGTGAACAATCTCGATATACAGGGTGAACAATCTCAACATATGTAGTGAACTATCTTATCTGGTTATGAGTGAACAAAGACTCTTTTATGGATGAACAATGTCATATGCCACGTAGGATCCGGAGCACATGCTCCAGGAGCATATAATACATCTTGAACATTTAACCCTATCAAGTTCTGTGAATAGAGGATTTTACCCATGATATTTAAATTTTACACTTGTATTAAATACATTACCCAACCTTTTAGTAAAATTTAATCTTACTTTTTCAGATTTGCCTATATATTATGTTTCATGAAATTTCCAAGATGCCCTTACATAAACAACCTAAATTAGAACTTTTTTATTTATTTTTAAAAGACTAAAAAAACCACTTCATTTCCCTTTGTTCTTCTACCTTTGTTCCGTTCATTAAAAGCAGCGAAAATTCACTACTTCCATTGCTACTTAAACTAGGAAAAGAGAAGGCATCCTTTTTTCATTGGCTTTATTCATCAACTTATTCATCACTGTTATTCTTTGATTGCTTAGCTTAAGTTTTGAATCGTCCTTGGTTTTGAAGCCGATGGACCTCCTGAGAGTCTTGACTTCGTCATCTCCCAAGCTTACGGATTTCACAACAATGGATTCTAAGTCACTTTCAATGTCGTTGTAGCATGCTAAGGGATGCGAAATCGATATGCCCATTCCACGATTACTTCCAACTTTTTGCAATTTTGATTTGTTTATACCTGGTTTTCATAACCCATTTTCTTCAGCAAATTAATCAAGCATCAGCAATATATCACAAGATTCAATATTTGGAAAGATATCAAACATTAAAAGAAACAGTCTATTGTATCCAGAGTATAGGGAAACCCAAAATGTAAGTCGGGAAAACCCATAAAAGTGGAAATTGGATCTAGAAGTTGCAACAAACTCACACAATGGATGGGAAAATGCCAATTGTTGACTAAACTCGGCTGGCACACAAACCCATTTGAAAGCATTGTAGAATAGAACACCAACAAACCCATTTGGTAATTGTGGTGGTGATGGTGATGGTGGTGAGGTGAGGAGGTGAGGAGAGAGAAAATGAAGGTTGAGACTTAATATGGGAAGAATGACAGATTGAGGATGATAATGATAGAATTGTGAATAAGAGCAAGAAAATGGGAGGGTAGTATAGAATAAATGTAATTTCCTATACATCAGGGGTAAAATCCTCTTTCACAAAACTTCTTTTTTTTTTGCACAGGAAAAACAGGTTATATTAAACAAACAATTGTAGCATACAATAGGGTAGGGGGAGGATCCCCCGAGATCACATACTAAGCACCTTGTCTACAAGACTCTTGTACTTCTTCCTAGAATTTGCTACCAGCAGGACTTTGTTGATCACATCATTTTTCACATTTTTTGAAATCACCTGTGGCGTAGCTCCATACTTTTTATGGACACGGTTGTTTCTTTCGATCCAGATGTGGTAGGCATACGCAGTGAGGAAAGCACAGTTCAGCTAAGCTTCTTTACTGGTTTTCCGAAGCTCGCCCAATTGGTTTCTCCATTCCTAGGTAGTGGATATATGTCTAAGCCCCCGTGCTCTTATTTCTTTTCTCACCTCCTTCCCAAAAGAGCAATCAAGGAAAAGGTGGTTGATTGTTTCAGCCTCCAAATTGCATAAGGGGCAATTGGATTCTCCCCCCGGCTTCCAACACACTGTTCTTGCTCTTACAGGAAGCCTGCCGTGTAAGAGGACCCAACTGATGAAGGCATGTCGCGGGATTGATAGTGGGTTCCAAATGATCGAGGCTCATCCAACCTCGTTCGTGGTTCCAAGGCTCCATATATACCCCTCCGTCACATTGTAATCTCCATCGGCTGTTCTCCCCCCACCTTTCCAGCTCCATCTATGACCGGGTTTACAACCCCATTTGAAGCAATCTTTTATATGGCAAAGGTGCTTGAAGTAAGTGCATACGTCATACGGGGGTTGGTAGTCCCACCAGGGTGATCCTCGAATGTATTTTGCATGTATCCATTTGATCCATAAGTTATCCTCTTTCTTCTGAATCGCCCACACCAGTCTGACAATGGTGGCATTATTCCAGGATGTTAGTTCTCAGAGTCCAAGACCACCCAACTTCTTTGGTCTGCATACGACCCCCCAGGCAACCATTGGGGCTTTACTATAATGTGAGGATGATCCCCAGAGAAAGTTGCGGCAAAACCGATTAATTTCTTCTATGGCATGCTTAGGAATGATGAAAATTTTTGCCCAGAAACTATAAATCCCCATCAGTACTGAGTTTATGAGTGTGACTCTCCCCGCGTAAGAGATGTGCCGACTTTCCCATGTTTTGATTCGCGATAGGATCTTCTCCACAAGAATGTTGGCATCATTTTTTGTGAGGTTACACTAGGAGATACGGATCCCTAGGTATTTGAAGGGGAGCGCTCCTTCTTGGAATCCAGTTTCTGCAATGAGTGCAGTAGCAACATTTTGGGTCACACCCCCCATGACCACTTCAGATTTCCCATTGTTTACGACAAGTCCCGTGGCTGTAGAGAAGTGGTCAAAAGCTTTCTTCAGAGTTTGAATAGAGATGCTACTTGCCGTGGAGAACATGATGAGATCGTCAGCAAACTCTTTCACAAAACTTGGTAGGGGTTAAATGTTATTAGTTCTAAATTTTACTGTCAACGTACTTGAAACCTATACATTGACAGAGTGAATGCTCTCTTGATTGGAGAAGGTTTGTCTTGATGCTCCAGTGATTACAGTTTCTTCTGGCGGAATGTACACGGCTCCTTTGACTACAAATTTGCAGGTAAATGATCCTTGAGAGTGTAAGCTTATTTGATTATACGACCACAAATCCTCTCCATACACAATATGTGATTTATTCTTTATCATGAAGTTTACTAAGCGAGAATTTGATGGGGTCACATAATACGCTCGAAACAAGCGAGTTGAGGTCAATGCTGACATTTTATGCTGATATTTTTGTATATGTATGTTATATATATAGTTGAGGGAGAATTTTTGTTGAATCCTTATTTATCACGAGTTGCGTAGTAGAAACATGGGTTGAAATGCACAAAGACAAAGGAATTGGATTCTACTCAATGTATCAAGGCTGACATAGACGTACACCTGGGCTTGCAAAATGTCTACCTAGATTTTTCGAGAAGTGTTATAATTGAGCTCATAATTTAGTTTAAATAGCCAATCAATAAATAGCTCATTTGGTAACATGATAACTTTTCATATTAGTGGGTCATGGGATCGAATCCCATCACTAGCAGGTCCCCTTCGTGTGAGGAAAAGTAGAGCTATTAGCGAAGCATTTAGGCTTGCGCCTTGGGGTGTCCCCTTTGATAATTAAATCCAATTGAGATATCTCATATATAAAGTATCCCTACAGATGTCATACTGATGAAGATTTTATGGTAGGATGTCCGAGAACTTTAGAACAAGTAAAAGAGCTGACACAATTAAATGGTTGGCTTTACAACCAAAAGAGAAATTGATGTATGGTTTACTTTTATATAGTCGAATCACCTAAGCACTTGCCTTTTGCTGCTATCAAAGGCTCCCACGTTCTCATTGATTCAATTGTTGATACTCTTTGTTCTATGTCAGGAATCTCTGCAGAAAGCCATAAGGTTGGGCTTCAACTCTAAATTGTGACTTTCTCAAAATTGTCACAATCTGCATCTATTCTAAGTAGCAAGACCCAAGAGAGGAGTGTCTTAAATAGAAAGAGAAGTAACATTTTTTTAGTCATGTTCAGGTTTTTGCAACTTCTGTATTTTGAAATACCACTTTGTAGCATTAAGATCTTGTACAATTTTGAATCATTTCATCCAAAAGAACATTCCTTTGTCCTAATTAAACTACCACTTAATCTATGTTTCCAACATTGAAGATCAAATTCAACCCCAACAAGTACAGATTGACAAACTTACATGAATAAGATGAAGCTAACCTGAAATTCAATATTTATAGCACTTATGGCATAATCGAGAACCAACTAGCCTAAACTTTGATATTGTAGCACTTGTTAAATGTCTGGACAACAATCTACTAAGTTTCCATCAAAGCACTCGTCCTTGCCCACAAAATTAGGCCACCTAAGCAGCCGCTTCACCCAATTGATGTTCGGACGTAGACTGTTGGGGGATATGCCATTAAATTCAGGCGAAGATGAGTTTGAATGCCCAAGTGGCCTAGTTATATATGCAATTGAGTGCAAATACTATTACATTGTAGGTAGCTGTACTCGGCTTCTTGTGTACAACAAAAAATTTAATCAACTACATTGTCTGAAAGAATAGGATTCAAAATACATATAATGAGATTGATGAGTGGCACAAAAAAAGAACTTTATCTAGCGAGTCACTTCCATCAAACTATGTACAACCATTGGACTTTTCCCATAGAAGTATTGAACAACAACAAATGATCTTTACACGTATGAAACCACGAAATGAGATAGCACATTGGAGGAGTTGCTGCATAGCCAACAACTTAGCTGCCTATTTAGCCATACCCTGCGGTCACCAATACACGCTATAAATTTGTAATTTAAATAGATATATATCGATGCTCAAGAACATGAAGTACAATAGCACCATTTGAATAAAGTTTTCTCATGCCCATTGAGCATTCTAAGTTCTAACCCATAGTAAATACAAATTGAGGGGCAGGGGTAACAGGATGACCAGTTCAAGAATATGAATTTACTGTGTTTCCAAGGAGATTTCCGATTTTCAATTCAAATTATCGGTGAAATTCAAGGAAAACTCCAATCTTTTACTGACTTATGATACACCAAATCATCATATTTCTGGAAGAAAAAGGTTACGGTTGATTCTTGAATTTCCTTCACTAACACACCTGCTAGTTCTGTAGAGAATCAAGGGTACCTACTCCATGATGGTGGCAACCATTCCCCAACCTCTAGATTGGGAAGTTGATTCCCATGTGAGGACACCTCTTTTTGGCTAAGAAGCCCACCCTAATGCCCCATTACAAAGAAAGAGGGGGGAGGGGGGTAAACAATAAAGAAAGGAGCTTGCTCTACAACATGTACATACTCAATTAGTCAAATCTCAAATGCTGGTCATTGGAGCTAAAAGAGCATCCAAACAATACAGTATGACTAACCCAATAAAACAAGTCTGATTGACCTCAAGAAAACTCTCAACAATTAGTGAATCAAATAAAATAAAATAAAATAAACAGAAGATAAAGAAAAAGTTAAGCATGCTACTCCCAAGAGCTGACAAATTATGAGATTAGGTCACAAATGAGCCAGGGCTCAATAGTCAATGTAGGCTATAGATCTAAAGAAGAGTCTAAATTTGTCCAAGGCCTGGTTCTTTGGTTCCATTGAACAACCAATAAGAATGCATTCAAGAACAAAATCCACACCATGCCTATGAATGTTAAAACTGTTTGACTGGTAAAAATCCAAGTAAAAGGAACTCGACAACATAGAATGCAAAATGGTTACTTGCCTCTTCCAGTCTCAGTTGGCACACACACAGGGCCACAGTCAATCATCATCAATCAAGAAGTCTTCTTTCTTTATTTCTGCAGTGGTAAACGTAAGGGCACGTTGTAATCTCTCTAGTGAGAACACCTCAATCTCAACATCATACATTGCAGTGACAGGTCGGTGATCAGACAACTTTAGTTCAGATCTTCTATACTCCAGCAGTTTTATTCCTTTGCCAAATGAGAGGATGCGGTCACACCTGCAAGTTGAAGATTTAGTCCCAAACTTGATTGAACAGTTCCAGGTTGTCAAAATTTCAATGACTAAACTTAATATAATCATACAGATAGAACTACATTTGCTTTCAAAGGGCTTATACTGGCTACATTCACAGTAGTTGCATTCTGGACTTGCTTCTCTAGAATACATTAACTGACTTTAAAGTACAAACATCAAACTACCAAGATGAATTAAGTTGTCCGTCCTCTGTATATTACTATTCCCAATTTTCTTCTCTATGATATGCTGTAGAGAGTTACTCAATGCACTAAAATACATCAATTGAATTGAAAGAAGAGTTGGTAGGAAATCATACTTCATTCATTGTGGTCAACCAGGTCTAACAATTGTCCATCCCAAGTCCCAACTAACTCATTTTATTGATTTTCTAAAGTTTTGTTGAATGGACAAGTAATATGGGACGGAGGCAAACAATGCATTCAATTTGAAAGCAGAAATGAAAAACTGCAATAGTGCAGGAATTTGGTGTGGCAATAGCATATTGATCAAACTTTAGGAAGGCTACACCAGATAGCTTTAAACCCATAGCCCATGATCTTATATGGTGCAAAGCATGGATTTCAAAATGTAGCCAGTCCACGATGAAATGGCTGCATCAGAAAGGTTTTGGAGTCTACTGAGCAGCATTTTCACCTCGGGACAAGTGCGATGTAGAAGGCCACTGCTGCATTTAGCGATTTCTCTGTATCACGTCCTTGAATCCTTTGGCACACAAAGTGTTGGCCAGTTAAGTAAAAGCTGAGATGTTAACAGCTAACTCCTAACGTGTGGATCTTGCAGTAGATTTGTTGTCACTGCAAGAAAATCACAAATGAAGAGATCTGGATACATGCTCTTGGCATGTAATGGAAATAATACACTGAGTGATGGCTACCCAGAGATGATTAATGCTGGCAATGAATACAATAGATGTGGCTTAGTGGCTGTAATGTTGCTTTGTGCCTTTTGGAATTTATGGGGTTTTATGCAACTAATTATTGGGCTAAAAAAAATATAAGAAACATTGCTGCCTTTAACTTTGTATGTTCTGTGGGATGTAAGGGAAAAGACACATTACAGCAGAAAGCACAGGATGCACATGCTCTCATGAGATCTTCGTGTGTACTCATTGGGGTAACTAGAGCTCAAACCAGACCATACTTGTCATAATTAGTGATTGTAAATAGGTTTGGACATTTATCTCATATGATTTGAATATGCAAGTGAGACTATGCACACAATAATATTGGTTTGAAAAGTTTTTACACTTTCTAGAAAGTTCCATTCTGTTTGGCACCTGGATTTACCTTTACACAGTGGTTAAAACAGTTAGCCATTTCAATGCTAAGCCGAACAGTCAGAATGTGAAAAGGACGTTAAAGCATCACAAAATATGAGTAAAAAACTCTGTTATTTCAATGTCAAGCAAACCATAGAGCATCATTATAAGTAATCCCAGTTGCGAGAGTACTAGTAAAGGAGTCTGCACCTTTGAGGCCACATCCTATGTAAAACTCTGTTTCACATTTCATATCTTTCCTTTTCTTTCTCTTTTTTTTTTTTTTTTGAGGGGGGGGGACAGAGGTGGGAAAAAAGAGGCATTGTGGAATCCGGTTTGGCGGAGAATGGGAAATGGCTAATATTTTGCAACCAACACATCCAAGTGTTAACAAACAGCCTAAAGAATTGATCACATTTAAGCAAACAATGTTGAAGCTAGTAAAGAAATTCAGATAAGCATTCAAGGTAAAGAGAAATCTAGCTGACATGGACTGGAAAATACTTTCATTAAACTAAAAGAGCAGTGGCCCTTTTCATTTTTGCTTTCCCAAAAAAACAAGTAATAAAAACAAGGTCAACTAAATTACATACCATGCAGGTGTACGTCTTACTGCCTTTGGATCTCCTCCAGAATAATTATCAGAATTCATCTCATATTTATAGGTAGGGGGGAAATTTAAGATGCCTTCAGACCATCCATCAAATACACGCCCTTTTTTCATTTCTCGCACAAGCTGCATCCATAAACATCAATGTATTAATATAATAACTAAGACCGCAAAGTGGGAGGTGGTTGGCACTAGTCGTAGCAGTGACCTGATGATAGCAAGAAGTTCTATAAACTTGTTAGCTGAAATGATTTTAGGAATCCTTTGAGTATACTATAAACCCCTTTTTCTCTTCAGATTAAGTAATTGAGCAATGCATACACCACCATAGTTAACATCCTATGTGTAATCACAGGATAAGCTTGCATTTATTGAAAAGTCACAGAAACCCTCTAGACCCCCCACGGATGGAACCTCAGTTTGCAATTTACAACCTGGCTTAACAGTATTTAAACTTGCACTTCAAGATCATAATTGTCGTGAATGCATTTTTCAGGGTGTTCCTGTTTAGGTTCAATCCCACATTATCTTCAAAGTTTCAGGAAAAAAAATACAGACTAGACCTAGAGACAATATGCAGCTGAGAAGTGACTAAGTCGCCAGATTTTCACATTGATCTTGTTTGACTACAAACTAGCATCTTGTGTAACTCAATTGTGAGTATTTTCATCCCATAAAATGCCGCATGACTCACACCTGGTGTCTACAACAAAGCAGACCAAATGGTAGAGGCAAAAATCACTTGCTGAACACCCCCCCCCCCCCCACCAAAAAAAAAATACACATCACAACATTCATGTCCTTGCAGATCAGAAGACTGGAAATTCAAACAAGAATCTACAACATGATGGCACAAATATTGGGCAGGAGGGGTAGGATTTGTGGAAACAACACTAGGATGAAGTAGAAATCTAGAAAATCAAACACATTAAAGTCCTGTTAAAGATTGGAATTATGCAATTTCCCAAGATAGGTCATCTTATTAGGGACTCCAGCAATGCCTGAATGACAAAATAGATGAAAATGGAGAAGGCAGTATCTGGGTTGCCAAACTTTATGCCAAATATTAGCCAGAACTTGCCCTCAGAAATTAGTTACCAAATAGCTAACAAAGTAGCCACACTGTGATTTGATCAGTCCCAATCTCAAATAGAATCTTTGGAAAAGGAAAATATTGCTGCCGTTTACTTCAGAACTCCGAATTCACATTTCAAACAGTCAAGTCACATTAACATGCAATTACTCACAGTTCACAAGATTTTAACATGGAAATATTTTATGGAAGAAGTGCAGAAATTCATGGGATGGAACAACAATCTAATGCACATTTGTACTGCATAAGAACTTGAATTAAATACCTGATCCTTCTCCATCAATTCAGACCATCGCTCATTCGATATAAGTTTCCGTGTTTCATTGTATGGCAAGCTGATACGATAGTTCAAATCGCCAAGCCAAAAAATTCTTCTGCAGTGGAGAGAAAGATACAACAAATTGACATCTCAAAACATCATCAGGACAACTATTATAGGTCTGCAAAATTGTATTGTATGGATACATTTCATGTAGATCTTTCCTCAAGAAATCTCTTCAATTATAGAATCTCTTCAATTATTAATGAATCCTCAAAACGTAGTGTCGGAAAACATTGGTTAATGAATTCACACCTTAGTGTTGGGCGGTGGGGGGAGGGGGGAACTTACTCATGGTCACAAATGGTTTTGGGAAGCCCAATACCAGAATCCGAGCGGAAAACAGTTCTACAGTGAATTTCTTGCACATCGGTATTTCTTTTAAGCTGATCTACTTCTTTCTCACCAGATGTAAGGTGAGTACATACGAAGCAGAACAGGGTCTGATATATAGACATGCTGACAGATACTGCTCCCTGGATACTGGAAATATGTTACTCCAAACATGTACACAACACTTATTGAATAATAAAGGAATAACAATTGATAGAACTCTAAAATTTGCAAAGAAAAAAACAATGTAATGGCCCAACAAAGCAGTCATTCCTATTTTATTTCTTCATAATTGTTATTGTGGTCAGATAAGATCCGTCTATAATTTATTGTTTGGTGCGTACTATCACTATTTTAATGGACTAAAAACAAAGAAGCCCAGCAGATTAAGATACACTATTTGATAGAGTTCATTGTTAGGGTATGCTTTTGCATTGTCGACTAGCTGTCTTCAATGCTTTTTCACAAATGTTGGCAAGGTACTAACTTCTCAGTTTAGTCATGGAAGCCTAAGGTTAGAAATCTCCAGGATAGAAACAATGATCATGGAAGGTTTGAGTGTTTCTTGTAAAAATGCAGAAAAAGTTAGCGGCACAATCCCCACTGTTTGATTAGATTGTCAACCAATTTTGCTAGACTTTCTAGGAATCACACAGAGGCATATGGTGACAGACTAGTTTTCATTATGATAAGTACTTGTAACATTTATTGCTGAACCTCACCATACAAAATCCATAGAAGATTTTGTCTGACAAACAAATACCCTTTGTATATAACTAAAATTCACTGTCCCAAATTGAGAAGAGAAGAGGTTTTCACGATTTGACCTTTTATTTTCATTTATTTTTTTTTTGGGGGGGGGGGGGATACAAGCAATTAGAGTGAATTATATTTACCCTACCTGAGATTTGCTGTAATAATTTTTGCACACCCCACATTTGTGAAATAATTTTTACCTTACGTCACATAAGCTCTGAGTGTTTTTTATCCTACCCGAGGTTTGTCGTAATAATTATTATACAAACCAACTTTGCGAAATTATTTTTACCCTACCTCACAATAGTTGTAAGTGATTTTTACTTAACTGGTTATGGCAGTAAGTGTTACTAAAATCTAGATCTTTGATTCTCACCTTTACTACTGAAGATCTAGAATCCAAAACAACATTTGAATGTCATGAAATGTCATCCTAGGAACCAAACAGGATGTAATCTACAATGAAATCTCAGTCTCCATCATCTATGCTCCATTAAACTTTCCCTAACCTCTCATTCCTCCCTTACTACCCTCTACACTACCGATCATGTAGATCAATCCTAAACCCTTTCGCAGTTGTCGATTTCCACCAAAATGTGAATCTACCCGTATATAGCTAGTTATTGATTCATACATCATGATTTAAGTTATTCACAGTAAAAAAAATAAAAAATGATAAATAAAGAATATTCCTACTCCTAGCTAAACGCTTCATTATATAAGTTATCGGTCGCGCGAAAAAATTCTGCGTCCAATACGATATGGATCGTTGTATTAAGTCGTGACATCCTTGTTATGTTGTAGTGTTGCAATAACACTTACAACAAACCTCAAGTAGGGTAAAAATCACTTACAATTTATGTGAGGTAAGGTAAAAATTATTTAACAAAAGTGGGGTGTGTAATAATTATTACGTCAAACATCAGGTAGGATATAAAACACTTAGAGCTATTGTGAGGTAAGGTAAAAATTATTTCACAAATGTGAGGTGTGTAAAAATTATTACTGCAAATCTCAGGTAGGATAAATGTAATTTACTCCAAGCAATTAGGTACCCCTTCTCGCAAGGTATCTACCCAAAGCATCCACCTAAACAATCCTAAGCAGATTATTATTACAATGATGACATGGTAACTACTGATAGGGGCAGTTCAAACATGGAC